>CM044885.1:7212898-7821766 GCA_024500025.1 Syzygium aromaticum | reverse complement strand
TTTGTTGTCTACGATGGGGAAAACATCTGATCACACAGGCATTGAACCAAAGACCTCAGAACAGACGACGAAGGCCCGATCTATGATGGCGGTGCTGGAGGTGGAGACTGGCGGCAGTGGCAGTTGCGAAAGGCTACAATAATATGGTGGTACCAACCTTAGGAGTTAGGGCTTCCTGTGTGTAGTGGAAGAGAACGAGAAGAAGTGAGAAAGATAAAAGAAGAAAAAGGAAAAAAACAATGAAACATATCATAGAAATCAAAATCAAGTTTGCTAATGTGTCAAATCACTTGGAGGTTAGCAGATCTTGGTGCAAAAAGGAAAATGGAAATGATCAAACAAGTCATTCGTTCCCGAAAATTTCGATCGCATCCTTGGTCTGGTCACAAGATGCGCCATCCAACAGAACTGCAGGAAAAATGTCAGTTGCTTGTCACTGTCATTAGTAAGGCAATAGTACGTATGGAAGTAGTTAGGCAAATCTGGTATCGACCACTTGATAGTTTAACAACCCTAAAGAAAATTATTTAGGATTAATATCACGAAAAACTCTAAATTAGTGCATCCGTGACAATTTTATTTTAAACTATTTTTTTGACGACAAAAAACCCCAAATTGATACACCTGTGACAAATTTATCCCGAACTATTTTTTTGACTATCAAAAACTCCAAACTGGTGCACTTGTGACAATTTTACCCCGAACTATTTCTATGACCACCAAAAACCCTAGATGGATACATCTGTGATAATTTTACCCATTAACTAATTTTTTTACTACTAAAAATTCCAAACTAGTACATTTGTGATAAATTTACCCTTCGTTATTGTCCGTTAAATTATATTAATATCACAAAAAATCACAAATTTGTATACTTGTGACAAACAGAGGGCTAAAACCCAAAACTGGTACAAATGTCAATTACCATGCGTCATTATACTTAGCAATTTGACAGTAAAATTTAACGGAAACTAATTGATGGTAAATTTGTCACAGGTGTACCAGTTTAGAGTTTTTGGTGGCCAAAAAATTAGTTTTTGAGTAAATTTGTTACAGGTATACCAGTGTGGGGTTTTTTATTGTCAAAAAAATAGTTCAGGATAAAATTGTTACAGGTGTACCAGTTTAGGGTTTTTTGTGGTCATAAAAATAGTTTTGGGTGAATTTGTTACAAATGTACCAGTTTGGAATTTTTCATGGTATTAACCCAATTATTTAAGATCTTTAGGGTTAAATTGTTGTACATGTCAAGTCGGGTTTTGTTTGTCGATCAACCTCGAGGTGAGGCAACTTCATCGAAAGCATAGTTCAGTAGTATCACTCTCGTATTACTGAGAGTAACTTAAGCACTCAAGTTTTCGTGGAATGGAAAATCGATGGGTTGAAATCTGAAAAAGAATAATTTAAGGAAATCTAAAAAGAGTTGTAATATATTTTTTGTTGTTTGCAAAAAAATACACTATTCGAGTATCAATAACATGCGCACGAGCAGCCGAGGAATTAAGCATGAGCAATTGGGTCTTGAGTCCAATCTCAATGGACCTTGCCCAGCCCGGGTGCTGGGGACATGGGAACAGATATTTGGGTCTTGAGTCCACAGAAGTCAGGCCCAAGAACCTCATGTGCTTGCTTGGCTCCCTAACACCCTAGCCTATGTTCACAGAGGTCAAGCAAGAGGCCTCGGTGCTCATGCCCAAATCCCCGGCACCTGGGCCAAGTCCATCGAGGTTGGACCCAAATCCGCAAAGGCTTAGCATGGGGCCCTAGTGCCCAAGCCCGGGATCATGGTGCCCGTGCCTGGGTTCTTTTCGCTCGGGCTCAGGTCCTCAACACTTGAACCCCAAAGTTAGTGTCTATGCTAGCACCTCAACAACTAGGCTCAGGTGGTTAGTGCTCAGGCTTGTGTCCCCTATGCTTGGGCTTGAGATCCCAATGCCCATGCCAAGATTCCTAGCGCCTGAGCTTGAGTCCATCGAGGCCAAGGCTGAGGTGCACGTGCCCAAGTTCATCCATGCTGGGCTCAGGATCTCGACACTTGAGACCTAGACGATTGGGACTCCAATGCTTGTGCCTTGATTCTCAGCATTCGGGCTAGGGTCCACAGTGCCTGAGCCGGGTCCATTGAGGCCGGGCCTTAGGCGTTAGGGACTTAGGCCCAACCTCAATGGACTTGGGCATGGGCATCAGAATCATAGGCCTTAGCCTCGATGGACCTGGGCTTGGGCGCTGTAGATTCAAGCATAAGCATTGGGTGCTTGGGTGTCGGGGACCTAGGTATGGGCACCAGGGTTGTAGGCCTTTCTTCAATGGACTCAAACTCGGGCTTCGGTGCTGGTGCTCGAGCCAGTTGCCGAGGATCTAAGCACAAGCTCTAGGGTTGTCTTGCCTCCATGGACTGAGGCCTAGGCACCAGGGACTTGGGGCACAGGCATCGGGGTCTTGGGCCCAACCTGTGTGGACTCAGGCTGGGGCACCAGCAAAAGTACCGAGGTCCTAGGCCCAGCCTCTATGAGCCTAGGTTGGACGTTGAGTACCCAACCACAGGCATTGAGATCCCTAGCACGGGTGCCGGTTTCCCGAGTCCAAACTCCATGGACTCACGGCTTCAATAGGGTGCATTCGGTGGACTGAGAAAAGAGGAGAAAGCCTCACGGCGGTCGTGGCCAACTGCTTGAATGCCTATCGCTTGATTGCATCCGCAAGTGGAGTGGGTTGAAGACGTATTGCATCTGCTTATACTTCCTTTAAATATATTAATCTTAGAAAACTTGCATAGACTTTCTATTTACCACTCGTAGAGGTCCCGTCTTAGAGCGTAACAACAAGACCTTGTTTTAATTTTGCCCAATACGACTTGGGTTATTTTTCTTTTCGTACTTTATTTGCTTTATTTTTTATTGATTTAATTTTAACTGCATGGACATCTAGATTAATACTAAAAAACAAAACTGGAAAAATTGCATGAATAATCATTTTTGTAAAAGAGAAAAAGGTATTAAATTGGGCGTAAGACATTCCTAGCATCATCAAGTACTTGGACTTATGAATCTTTGGTTCGCAAGAGTAACATGGGCTCCCGGGTCTTACTTGGCTCATAAATGATTTATTATAGATTAGTGGTGACTTCTAAGCTTAGTGTAAATGAATCGATCAAATGAGGAAACCAAATTGCGTCAAGTAGAATTTGGGAAAGCCTATGCCAAGATTAAGTGTCCACCTTGCAAGAGGGACCATTTGGCGCCTCTTGGAAATCCGTCAAACTCATCTTGAGGGGAGAATCTGACTCGCATAATCCCTTTGGGAGGATTGCGATGGTACGGTCTCACAGTCTCATTCTTTGATGCATACTTCTGCATTTAGAAATTGGGGACAATTTTGTTTAGAAATCGCATGTTCACATGAAATATAAATATTGGCAAGAACATAAAAATTATTTGAATTGACTCAACATGTGATCCAATCCTGAATTTAGAAAAATGGATCCTAAACTCATTTGAATTTTGAAGATTGAACCCACACAAATTGCATGTGCCACACATGTGCCATGCATATGTCAGGCATGTACCATTCGTGTGTCATATAAATCTTCTAGAAGGGATTTTCGGCTAAAGATTAATGGTTCGTTTGATAATGATCCCTTTAAAGTTCAACTACCTTGATTTTGACTTGGATTAGGATTAAGATTCCTAAACTCTATCAATTAGGGTGCATTGAAAGGCCATACTAAGCCATTGGGGAATTCGGTCACATGGAAACTTGGCCAAAACACACGGAGAGGGAGATTAGTAGAAAAGCTAGCCAACACTCACTCAGAGATAGGCAAATAGGGGAAGCTATATTTGGAATCAATGTGCCATAAAACGTTGGAAAACAGACTCAAAGATGATCATCATGGTGCCTATTGCTTGGTTTGAGTTAGCATAGGCCTTGAAACAAGTGAGAGAAGTTAGGTCAAATTTGTCGCAACGAACAAGGAAGTCCAACGTGCAGTCACATGAAAACGGCAAGTACATGATCGTTCTTGGTTAGATTGAGTATTGGAGTGTTGTGATTTAAACGAAAGCGAAAACTAATCATCATCTTGTAAATTAAGTTAATGCGAAAGCACGAGAGAAATAAATGAGGTGTAATAACTGACACCAAATTTTACGTGATTTGGTCTTAGTATCGATATCTATATCTACGGAGAGAGTCAGTAGTAAATAATTCACTAATAATTGGAAAATCGAAGTTCACAATCGCTCATAGTATTTTTCACACTTAAATTATACCAAAATCTAAAATATTTACAAATAAAACAACTCACTTGGATATAAAAAAACTCAGCACAAATCCACGTGTGTTCCAGCTCCTGTCCACGGCCAAGCTTCGCACTCTTTGATTTCTTCCTTTTTGTTCATTGTGCGGCCCCTCGACAGGAATCTATTGTGCCGTCATCTCTTCTTGTGGAAGGAGCCCCTTTTTCAATCTCAACTGTGCGGCTATCAAGCATGGCCAAAGGGACCCCTTAAGTGGGTACTACTATGCGGCTTGTAATGAGGAAGAGACAACCTAGGCTAAGGCTAAACAGAAACAAAATCCTAGTCTTTTTGATTTTTTTCTTTTTTTGCCATCAAGACAAACGAACAAACTCACTGTACAAGTGAATCCTTTGACCTTTCTTTTTTTATAATATTTAATTCTAAGGAGTTAAAAAACAACTTTGACTTCGGTCCCACCAAAAATTCAACCATAATCTTTCTTTTTGCACAGTCACAAGTGAAAAAATGTGCCCCTTCCTTTTTTCTTTTGCTGGCGGAGAAATTCTGCTCCTTTGTGCGATTAAAACTAGGATATTTATTCAACCGAACAGGGTTTTGTAAACGGCTCAAATTTGAGATATAATTTAACAATTCTTCACCTTGACTCGATATTTGAAACCAACTCATAATGCTTATTATCTGTGCTGCTCTCCCAATGCTCCAACAAGTGTTTGCTGTCCACATACGCTAATTGTGCTCAAGCAAAGCTTGAGATGCGCCAAGGAACATGCTTAATCATTAGGTTTACTGGGTTCTTCATTGTTGCTATCTTTTTCACAACAACTTTATCCATCACTAAGACATCTCGGATGAAATGGTATTTAATGTCGATATGCTTCGTTCGTTCACGATAATTCAGATTTTATGTAAGATATATCGTACATTGATTATCATAGTTCATATCAACACTTTTCTATTCTAACCCAAAATTCAAAAGCAAGCCCATAAGCCATATCGTCTCTTTCTCTATAAAGTTCAGTATCATGTACTTTGCCTTAGTCCAAAATAGGGCAATGTGGTCCTATAAGGACTCTTTCCAACTAATTGCATCACCTGGAAGAGTAAACATATGCGTTGCTAAAGACATGCATTCAACCAAGTCGCCTACGTGATCTGAATTTGCACATCCTATGGTCTCATTGCCATTGCTGTCCCTCCAATACATTATATAAATGTATGTTGTGTCCTTCAAACATCTGAGGATCTACTTCATAGCTTTTCAATGAGTTTTACTAAGATGCTTCATATAATAGCTAACTATGTTGACAATTTATGAAATGTCAGACTTAGTGCATATCATAATATACATAATACTATCCAATGCACTGGAATATGGAATACAGGACATATGCTCCTCATCATCATCAATATGGGGTGATAACTTTTTTGAAAATTAAAAGTGCTTCGCTAACGGTGTACAATTGATTTCGTTGACTGCACATTAAAACGTGTAAAAATTTTCTCAATATATTTCTTTTGAAACATACATAAAACTTTTGCAATTCTATCACACAAAATCTATATACTTAATATTTTCTTTGCAGTACCTAAATCTTTCATCTCAAACTCAGCATTCAACTACCTCTTCAGCATATCCATATTAGACATATTATTTGCTGCTATCAACATGTCATCAATATATAATAATAGAAATATCAAAGATCCATCCTCCAATCTCCTAAATAAACACAACTATCCATCTAACTTTTCAAGTAGTCCTGACTAGTCATGAAAGTATCAAAACGCTTATAATATTACCTATGATACTATTTCAGTCCATACAAAGACTTTTTAACAAGCAAACTTGATCTTCCTTACTATAAATAGAAAATCCCTCTAGCTATTTCATATAAATTTGCTCCTCCAACTTATCACGAAGAAATGTCGTTTCACATCTAGCTGCTCTAAATTGAGATCCCATGCATGAACTAAAGCAAGTAACACGAATAGAAGAATGTTTTATCGCAGGAGAAAACACATTGTTGTAATCAATGCCCTAATGCTATGTATACCCTTTTGCTATAAGTCTCGCCTTATATCTCGCTGCCTCGACATCGGGAATGCCCTCCTTTTGTTCATAGACCCATTTGCTTCCGACAATCTTCTAACTCTTGAGTACTTTGACCACCTCCCGTGTCTGATTTCGATGGTGTGATTCCATCTTTTCGTTCATAGCTCCTAGCCAATGTGATGACTCACTATTATCTATCGCCTCAGAGTAAGTGAAGGCTCATTTATTTATACCTCATCATCTACAATTAATGCATAAGCAATATTTGTATAGCCATAACGTACCAGTTGATTAATTTGCCTTCTTTACTTGCCCGCTGCTATAGTGTGCCGCAATTGTGTTGATTGTTTTTTTTGGTAAAGGCAATTGTGTTGATTGTTCAGTATCACCAACTTCAAGAGCTGCGGCCTCATATCCAGTCTCAACATATGTTACCTCATGTTGGAGTAACATCTTTAAATGAATTATAATGATACCCAAACTATTCTTGGTGTAATATCTACATTGTCTAAAGTGCATATATATTCAAAGGACTGAGTGATACTTATAATGTTATTTATTGGAGAAAAGATCACAAGACTATCCTTGAAAGATTATATAAACAGAACCATCGATATCAAAGATCAGCTAAATGACAATGTCGTATTCAAGATTAAGAGATCTAGTAATTGATAATATTTAGATAACAGTTCATTTAATATGACCGTTGTGTCACTATTGTAGCCGTTGGGACTAGACAAGCATAGTAGAAGACCAGGCAAAAAGGAGAACTGATGGTCTGATAAGTAGTCAGAATTGCAGCTACATTACAATAGCTATTTCAGAAAAGTCTGCAGAAGTTCAGGAATAGACTCTATGGGTAGTTAGTTCCGAGAACAGCAGCTCTAATGACTCTAATGCTATTTTGCCTTTCGGGGACATAAGCAATGACTAGTTTGAAGATCCCTATAAAAGAGAAGGTCCTTGAAGCCAACAAAAGAGAGAGAGAAAGAGTGCTTACAATATTCACAAAATATCTTACTTATTATGTACTGAGCTAAAAGCTTCTACTTGTCAATAGCACTTGCTACATTGTAATTATGTTGAAATTTCAAGTATACCAAATGATAGCAGCATCCAACTCCTAATAGTGTGATCCACAAACTGATAGGAGTAGTGCTTGCTAAGTGTAATTTGATCAGCAAATTACTAGTGCAATCCAGCCCAACTTATGGCTGTTAGTAGTGAGAGTGGACGTAGGCTTGGAATCAAAGCTAAACCATAATATATCCTTGTGTACAGCTGCTTATTATTCTGTTTATCATTTCTAGCATACAAGAGAAACATTGCCTCTTATATAGCTGGTGTATTGTGATATCTATTTGTTACACACTATTTTTCGTAAAAGTTTTAAAATCTTCCAAAGCAACCTGTTCACCCCTATTTATATTGTATAGTTAGTCCCAATACCTCCAATGTCTCCAGAGTCTCCACTTGAAAACTCCACCTCACTACTGACATTATGATATGTCTGCTTTACTAGTAGTGTCTCAAAACTCCTATGTTGAAGTATTATAGCCTCAATGAAGATCATGTGTTTGCTTATTAGAAAATCGAGTGATATGGGATTAGTGTACCACAACCAATAGCCTTTCACCCTAAGTGCATAACCTAGAAATATGCATTTTTTTTGCCGTCGACTTAAGTTTACCATCACTCGCAAGAGCATATATAGGACATCTGAATACTTGTAATCCATAGTAATCAATAGGTTTCCCTAACCATACTTCATCAAGAATCTTCCACTCAATATAAGGTAATGGAGATTGATTAACTTGGTAACATGCCATATTTACTGTTTTGGCCCAAAATTCCTTACCTACAACTGTATGCGAAAGCATGCACCAAGCTCGCTCAAGTAAAATAATGTACTTCTGTTTTGCTACGCCATTTCGCTGTGGTGTCCTGGGTACTGTACAATATCTGATAATCTCTTTTTCTCACAAAACTCAATAAAATCTTTACCATATAACTTCATGTCATTATCGATTCTTAGGCACTTTATTTGTTTATTAGACTAATTTTCAATTAATGCCTTAAATTTCTTAAACCGATTAAACACATCCAAATTGTGCTTCAAACAGTATACCTATGTTTTCCTTGAATAGTCGTTGATGAATGTTAGCATATACCGGACACCTCCTTTCGAAGGAATTGGAGACAAGCCCCATACATCTAAATTAATGTACTCAATTAGTTGCTTGATCAAATGAATAGTTATAGTAAATTTATTTCGACGCTACTTCCCAAAGATACTATGCTTACATAAGTCTAGTTTCCTTATCTTCTTACCTTTCAACAACCCTCTCTTACTCAATATCGTCTCGACGCTGCCTCCTAAAGATACAATGCTTACATAAGTCTAGTTTTCCTATCTTTTTTCCTTTCAACAACCCTCTCTTACTCAACTTTGTCATACTTGCCTCACTCATGTGTCCTAACTGTATATATCATAACCGAGTTAAGTCATAATCTAACTCACCTAATGAAACTGCAGCAATTCCGGTCACTGTCTCTTCCAATAGATGATATAGAGTATTCACTTTCTTCTCTTTAATCATTGCCATTGCACCTTGAGAGATCTTCAATACTTTACCTTCAGTAGTGTACTTACAACCAATGTCATCGAGTATCCTAGAGAAATAATGTTCTTCTTGAGTTTTGGTATGTGCCTCACATTAGTCAGTGTGTGCACCACCCCATCGTGTATCCAAATTCGAATTGTACCTATCGACCTTGCATGCTATATTATTTCTCATCAAAATTCTACCACCATCTGCAGTATGGTAAGTAGTAAACCAATCCTATGAGGCGGCATATGATGAAAAACATCTCGAATTTAGCACCCATTCGTCTACTAACGAACTAGTAGTCACATGCAAGACGGCCTCTGCATCACTAGTGTGCTCCTCAGCAACGTTCGCCACACTACTTATGACATTTTTCCTGTCACCTTAGTTTCTCAGTTTCAGATAATCTATCCTGATATGCTCCTCCTCATGACATTGAAAACATTTCACGCGTCCCTTAAACTTTTTATGGCGTGACTTCGACCTACTTTTGCGTCTACTGATACTAGATCCTAAATGTTGATCTCTACCTCAAATTACCAGTCCCCACACTACATCTACGCCATCTTGTCATCTCACAACTTTCTCTGCCACTCCTTAGAGAACAAGGTGGACTTTACCGCTTCCGAGGTAATTTTAGTGTGCTCTTGTAGTAGAGAATTGGTAAAGTGCTCTCATGACTATGGTATAGAAGTTAACAACATCATGCTGTCTCTTCGTCATTTAGAATCTTATCATTGTTCTTTAAATCCATCACGAGTTTATTAAGCTCATCTATGTAAGATCTGATAGACGTACTTTTAATATATCTAAACTGAAAGATCGTCTTCAACATATACAAGAGATTGTTCAAACCATTCGATACATAAAGCACCTAAAGTTTTGCCTACAACGTTGTGGCATCCTTCTCCTTTGCGACTTCTATTAACATCTCATACAATAAGTTCAACATGATTATACTCCTCGCCTTCCTCGTTAACACATCCCTTTCAGCATCTTTCATTATTTTGAGCAATTTCTCCTTGCCCTTCAATACTTTAGCCAAACTTTGAGTTGTTAATAATGCCCCGATCGAGACGCTCCATAACCACAAATTGTTCCCCCTATTAAACTTCTCAATTTCAACTTTCACTCCCGACATAATTGCAATAATATAATTTCATAATCAGACAAGCAAAAGCCCCAAATTATAATCCAGAAAACCCTATCCGTGGCTCTAATTTCAATTGTTGTAATATTAAATGAACGTAGAAGCTAATCAGGATTTTACAAATTAAGTCAATGCAAAAGCACCAGAGAAATAAATGAAGAACAATAAAAGACACTAAAATTTACGTGGTGTGATCTAAGTATTGCTATCTATATATACGGGGAGAGCCAAAAGCAAATAAATCACTAATAATTAAAGAAATCAAAGTTTACAATCACTCACACGCTCAAATTTTTTTCTTCTAAAATATACCTAAATCTAAAATGTTTACAAATAAAACAACTCACTTAGATATAAAAGAAAAACTCACAGCACAAATCCACGTTTGTTCCGGCTCCTATCCATGGCCAAGCATTGCACTCTTGTTTTCTTCCTTTCCTTTCTTCGTGCAGGCCCTCAACAGGAAGCTACTGTGCCGCCATCTCTTCTCGTAGAAGGAGCCCCTTTATCAATCTTCACTATGCAGCTATCAAGCATGGCCAAAGGCACCTCAAGCGGTTACTGTGCGATTCCTAATGAGGAAGAGACAACCTAGGCTAGGGCTAAAAAGAAGCAAAACCCTAGCCTTTTGTTGTTTTCTATTTTTGCCCTGATAAGACAAAAGAATTAACTCACCACATAAGCGATTGCTTTGATCTTCCTTTTTTTTATATTTAATTCTAAGGAGTAAACAACAATTTTGATTAGGACACACCGAAAATTCAACCATGGCCTTTCTTTTTGCACGGTCACAAATGAAAAAATGTGCCCCATCCTTTTGTCTTTTAGGGGCTCAGAACTTCTCCTTCTTTGTATGGTTAAAACTTAGATATGTATCCAATTGGATCGAATTTCATAAATGACTCAAATTCAAAACATAATTTAATAAGGTTGTGGGATTCACCTTTTGTACCCAATTCTTCATTGGTCGAATAGTCTAAAAGCCAATCCCTGCATGTGTTGCTAATTAGTACTCTTTAATCTGATCATTAAAGCCAATTGCTTCTCTTGTTAATTGCTAGGTGAAAAATAAAAAGACTAAGACAAAGGACTTAAGAGACTGAATAAACCTTAAGGGTGAACAAGTCATGAAGAATAATAAGTTCATGAAAACTTGGAAAAACTAATAGGGAGAACAGCTCTGTGAAAGTGTCATCCACACATTTGCTCAGGAAGATAGATGGAATATTGTCAGCCAAATTAATGGGCAAAATTGGGAAATGTTGATAGAAGCTACCGTTCCTATTAAGTCGACATGATCATTAATAGTCACATTGAATAATAAAAGAAGACCCAGATATTCCTTAGACCGTCATCATGTAGGAATTTTATAGCCAAACATGAGTCTGGAAGTGTGGATTCATTCATTTCGAGGAAAATCCAATCAAACATCCATACAAAGGGATGGAGAAGGATTATTTCCTTACTTGGAGTCTCTATTCTAAGATGCAAAAAGATTGTTGGAAGATTTGGTAGTATGGGCGATTGTTATCTACAATGGCTAAATTGATTATCTCAAAGATTACTCAACAATCAACTTGAAGATCAACAACTATACAAAGGGATCAATGAAAGCCACAACAGATAAAGACGAGTCGTAAAAATCTCAAAAATATCTAACTTATTCTTACTCACTTATTGAGAAGTTATACACAGATTGTAAATCGTTTGAGAAATGTAAAAGAGCTATAGTAGTGCTTGTAACTTGGTAGTGTAATCTAGCAGCTTTGAGTAGAAGTGATGCAAGCTATAATTGTAACTACTTGAAGTGCTACTAGTGAAATCCAACCTTGTTGGTGGTTATTAGTATGAAAGAGTGGCTGCAGGCATGATCTGAGTTGATCCACTATAAATCTCCATGCATCTATCTCTATCCCTTTACTCGTTGTTTCAATTGTTTAATAGAAGCTTCACACTCAATACTAGTAGTTTATTCTCACATATATCAAACCGCTTATGTATCTATCAATTTGATTCTGTTTATTCCATGAAAATCTATTGGGTTTCGTTATATAACCTATTTAACACCCTCCCCCCCCCCCTCCCCAAGATTATATTACTAGCTATAACAATGATTTAATCCAAGTGCCTCTCCCCTAATAGTGTAACATGACATGATTAATCACAATGCGTTTTAATTGGAGTTGGAATCCTTTATGTTTGATTTCGATTCATTGTTTCTGTTAGTATGCTTTTGGTTGTTATCATAGCCTGCTTTGTTTTGATAGCGATTGTTTTAATTTTAACACGTTCCGATGCGGATGTTTGGTAGTTTTGGTTAGTTTAGTTCCGATTCAAGTTTAAATCCTGTCATTTTGTTAACGGTTGGAAGTAGGGTCATTCTCGGGTCATTAAGATCCGTTTCAGGGCCTTTTTAAGCCTGGGAACTGGCTCGATGTTCATCGTTTAGACCGTTCTGTCCAGCCCACTTTCGGTCCTTTTGGGCTTCTCCGTCTTTGGTGGTCCTTTTGGCCCGTGGTTGCCCTTGGGTGGTCGAGGCCCATTTAGCCCAAAAACGGCCTGACGTCCGCTATCCAGACCTTTCCGGGTCTAAACAGTTGGCGTCCAATCTATTCACGATCGATTTCTACGTCTCATGCCAGTTCTAAACAATTACTTCTGTTTACTTCTCCGTTTTAGCATAACGAAACATTTCTTTTTCCATGTAGGGTTCCTTTTTTTCCCTCAAATTCCTTCTTTTGAGGCACGCACATGCTTGGATACATTCTAATCTCTTTTTTCCGAGTTTAGATGTTATGTTTTCCTTGTTACATTATTTATCATTCATGTTTAGTTTTATTTTCCAGATACACGCTTAGATAATCTCGTTGCATGAATAAATAAAAAGCATGTAGATTGCATTTTGGCGTTTCTCGCATTACATCAATAGGATTAGATCAATTTTAATTGCTAGTTTTATCATATTGCATTTAAAATTTGGGTTTTCATGGCATTGATTAAAATATTTCTTTTATTTGGATTAATGCATCATTTGTTTTATGTGTAGCTTACGGAAGTCCCGTCTGAAGGGTCTATCACAAGGCCTTATATGACTTTGCTCGACACGGCTTGCGTTGCTTTCCTTTCCTTTCTTTATCTTAGTCTTTATTATTGATGGTTTAATTTTATTGCTTGAGTTTTTTGTGCATGGCCATACACGTTTAGGGATAAAAATAGGAAATAATTGCATGAAACAATGTTCTATTTAAAGGGAAAATGTATTTGTAAAGGGTGTTAAGTAAAACAAGTGTAACAAAGTTTGAACCGGAAATCTCCGGTTCACAAAAGTAAGGTGAGCTTTGGTGCCCTACTTGGTTCCCAACCAATTTAGAATAGGTCAGTGGTGACTCTAATTCAATAAATAATAAATGAAAAAGCAAGTTAAGGTCGGTATGTTTTTGGAGAATCCATATGAAGTGTAAGCGCCACCTCTCTAGATAGTTATACGGGACCTCCTAGCAATCCGTTAAACCCCCTCGAGGTGTGCTTTGGTGGGTCACGACAAGTTTAAACTCTGATGTTAAAAAATTCGATTTGGCTTCCAGTTTGCGAGTCAACCGGTTCAATTCATTGCACTTTAGTAGACCCCTGAATTTTGGCAAAAGAAATTATTTGATATTTCATTTTTAATTCACTTTTATTTTTTTAACTGTCGTTTTCTTTTTTCTTTCTCTTAATTTAGAGAAAATCTAAAGTATGATGGTTTCTATTGTAGAGAAGAAACAAAAAGGAAAAATTAATTTTATATATGTTGTGTTGTGATTTGTTATCGAGGCCGGTGCAAGCGTGGCACGTGACTTATCCAGGCAATTTGGACCGGCTTACAGTCATTCATTGCTAAGCTTTAATCATTATACTTTACGCATATCATTTCGAGTCTAATTTAATTTATTTTAATATCTAGTTTAATTTTTAAAATTCCTGTACAATACCTATTTTTCTCTTAAACCCTGGGGAAGACCACACTAGTTGCACAATAAATACCCACTTTTCTCTCCTGGGGAATCAATGTCACGTATAATATTATTTAGGATATTGAGATGGAAAGTGGTTCACATGAACTTTGGATAATATTCGCCGACTTACAACTTTGCCACTGCATTTGTGAAGTTTGTAAAAAAAAAAATCCAATGAATCAATGTAAGAGCAGTGATTTTTCAGAATGTGACTTCGCAAAGGCTTATGAAATTTCTATAACAGTTGAGAAGGGCCATGTAGAGAAAAAATATTGATGAAAACATTTTTGAGGGTTATAAGTATTGGAAATATGATAGAACCCTGAAATTTTGGATTTCGCAATGTCCACGTACGATGCAATAGAAGGAGATAAATTACAAATACAAAAGGGAGGGCCACTGCATAATACAAGCCCAACAACACATTCCAACCCACAAAACCCTAAACCCAATGTGCTAAAACCCTTTAGAGACTGAATTTTTAAGTTAAGGTTTGATCAAAGTTAGAAAAAAAAATTAGTTGGTTAAAAGTTTGATCGAAGCGCATAACTAGGCCGTCCACGTCAAGAGCTTTCTAACGATACCCAATTTGCCCAAATCAAAGGACCAGATCTGAAGACATCAAATCTTTATAAATGGCTATCCAATCATGAGGAGTTGGGAACTTTATGATTTGACCCAATCGATTAAATCCGCCTTCAAGATCAAGTCATAAGCTTTTTGCCGTCACAAGAATAAATATCATTACTTTTCACCCCAGTTGTTCGTTCGGCCTGATTTTCGGAAATTTTTAACGTTCACACTTTCAAAAAATCGAACCACACTTTTAAAAAAAAGAGAAAAGTGGATGATAGGTGTCGACCGACAACTGCACCATCGTAGTCGAGCTGGAGATTGGCCTTGTGTGCAGGCTGCCTTTGCGCAAGGCTAAACACAAGGGCCATGTTTCCTTGCACAAAGCCATTCTCATGAACTTTTATTGGGATAAGAAAAACAGGGGTGTTATAACTAAAAAATTTGCATTTTACACCTACGTGTTACTCAGTTATTTGTTATTCCCGCAACATTCAATTATCTGTATGCCTTATCTATATTTCTTGTGATATTGAAATACTACGCACGATCTTGTCACTTGCATTACACTGCACTTGCACACACAACCAGTGACCATGTCTGGGTCGTCTAGGAACCATAAGGTTAGAAAGAATTATCATTAAACCTATGACTGTCGTGGCTGAAGCCAGCACGAGAACAGGCTTCAGTCAAATTGGGCCATTTGTCCACCTGTAGGCCTTTGGGAAATTTTAATGTTAAAGGCAAAGAGTTTGTATGTTTCTGAAGTTGCTTGAAATCATTGAAAAAAAAAATGTTTCACCAAAAAAAAATTCTTAAATATCTGAAGGATAATACTAAAAGATTGAATCAAAATTTCTAATATTTTTTAACATACTATCTAAAATCGATAGAATATAAGAAAATAAACTATCATAATCTTGGAAATTATTCATCCTGCGTCACACTTCACGCACAAACATTACAACTGATGTTGCTCAATTGCGGCGAGATTACCTCTAGTTAAGTTTGCGACAACAGCTTCATCTTCTAGTTGCATGAGTATCATCTAAAGTCATTCTACCAGACAAGCCAATCGAGATCCACAATGGTGTCACTTGTCATTATGTGTAGAATGATTTTTTATTGGCTCAAGGTTGTCATAAATAGATAATTCCTATGAGAAATCTGACATCATACGCCTGCAGAGTTCAATAAGACATATATATTTAGTCTCCTTCCACCTGATGGAAAAGCAGTTGGGATGGACTTCAATACTGATTCAAAAGCCAGTGGGTTTCTTACAGGGAATTGCCAATTCTAAAAGAAAAAAGGTATCAAAAGACATTATTCGAAGCCATTCTACTATGATCCTCTAGTATTTCTAGACGTTAGATGGACCCGTGATGTCTGCGAAGAATAAGATTAGTCAGTCTAGTAAGTAAAATAATGTAATTATGATTATTATCTAGATTCATTTTGATAGCTAGCTGGTCAAGTCAATTGTACTGTTGAAGTTGAGTGCAGAACCTATATTTAGATCCAATTTGTTCGCCCTTTTAAAAGGAAAAAAAAAAGCCTCTTTACTTTCCTGACAAAATCTAAAATATTGTCCACCTTTCGATAAATTATGAAAAAGTTAGATGTTAATCTATATGTCGTATTTTGTGAAAGTTTAAGGTGTTTCAGGAAAATAAAGCCAAAATGTGTCCATTGCAAATTATTAATTAAAAAAATACAAAAAAATAAGCGTTTATCCGGACATGCCCTTAACCTTTTAGAGAAGATGCAAATTACATTTTCAGTCTTAATACGCCCCTAAAGTTTTGTACAATAACAAGGGTTTAAGTAAGATCGATATGTATGGGTAAATGATTTTTTGACACCAAACATCACAAGTAATGAAGTAAAATCTTAAATAGATGAAACAGGGATTTTGGAGGATCGAACTTGAACCCTTTCTCTAGGACATGACGTTGAAGTTGTGCATAAATACTTTTCTTGTTACAATTTAGACTATGAGAGAATGATGGGTATACCGTACATGATAAATGTTCAGACATAATATGAAAGAGAGATATGATTCATACAAGGACTTAAGAAATAATATTTGACACAATATTGTGGTTAGTTTTGGTTATACAATCATTTGTAAAAGTAAGTTTACATGATTTTCCTTCTCATTTAGAGAGAGAGAGAGAGAGGGTCTATATAGTGTTATGAAGGAGGAAGGACCAGCAATTGCAGGATTGTACCTGCTCCTATGGGAATATACCCTTCACTTGTAAGAGAATATAACAGTAATAATTAATGTGCTCTAGGGTTTCGTAGTTCTCAATTTGCATTCTTTTGTAAGGAATAATAAAATATATTGAAGCAGAAAACCCGCACAAGGTGAGAATTGGAGGTCATTCCCTATGATAAAGAATGCAACATCGGTTTATCTCATCAAATGGGCATGTGCTGTCCTGCCGCAGGCCTTCAAACTTACGCAGATCTTTTAAGAGGAAAAACAGAATATTGCTTGTAAATTTTAGGATTGAATTGGAAACAATCATATCGTAGGAAAAATAAATCTTTTCTATGGGTTGGACAATCAATAATAAGCAAGTTACAGTATTTTTTATTAGACGATTCATTTTTCCTACATTATTTTTCTCCTCTGATGGTGTTTTTCCATTTAGAAGTCCCAATGAAAGGGTATTTAAGATCACATTCGCTAATCCATCCTACTTCTCATTCTTGTTGAATTTGTAATGCTTAATGAAAATGAGATATGTTGCTAACAATGGGCACAATCAAGTTTTTTGTTTTTGTACATAATAATTTAGCAAGGAATGGAGGTTACCACATTCCAAGGCCACGGCATGCCATAGGCCTACATTGAGAACTTGAAGTGGACTTACAGATCGCCTACCAATGGAGGGGCTGTGCTGTCAGAGGCAATCGAACCTAGGCATTATCAATGTTAAGTATCCGAACTTACCAACTGAGCCAATCCCTGTTGGTAATGTGCCAATTGAGTGAACGTGTAAGGAATGCGAAAGTCTAGATTTTGCTATGTTTGAATGGATGGGATCGAATTAGGTAATGAAAACTTAATCATCACGCATTACCCATCATTCACACTACAGATAGTAGTGGAAATGTTAAAAATGTTTATATTGTTAGGAAAGTCTGATTCAAAAACTTAAACTAATAGGTGGAGGGAGACTACATAAATGTGAGGCTCATCGAAATCTTCTAGACAAGTGAAAATACAAGATTGTAGGTATTTATGTGTTAAATTGAAGTCAAATTGCATAAACCGCAAAATCTGAGAAAAAAAAATTTGAAAAGAGTAGATGAAATAAGTAAAGGAATCCCTATCTTTTCTCCTTAATTATTAACACGTTTAATGCAATAAAATTCAACATCAATTTTATCGAGCAATCCATTCAATTCAACATAGAATTGCTTTCATTTCTCCTAGGTGGTAGCCTTCTCTGTGGCGAATATTAGACATCTTCGATCTTTTTTTTTTTGTTTTGTGTAATTGGCTATGCAACTACTTCGTTTTGGTAGGCTTTTAGGGGTAATTCTTAGAGAAAGTTTAGTAATTATATATTTATTGTAGATTTATTACAATGAAAGACACTTACTATTCAGAAGATTTTGACCGCAAATGAGAAGACTGACAATGATTAGGAAAAACAAGTGATACTTTCACTTTAATGAACCTTGTTAGAGGTAGGAGACCGTCACAATAAAAAAAAAACATAAAAAACTTGGTTGATATCCCAATTCCTTCTTTGAATATATATATATATATATATATATATATATATATATATATATATATATATATATTTTGGCTCGACTGGTTTGGGGTTTTTTAAATTTCTTGTGGCGCCTTTCTAAATCGTCACTGTACCTCAAATTTTACGGCCTTTGCTACAATATCGAGGGTTTTAGGATGATGAAAAGTATTGTGAATCATTTTATGATTGATAGTGATTTATTTTGATATGATATTTGACAATGATTAGATATTTTTCATCTAGACAGCTGAGATGATTCTCGGCAATTAGTGAATATTATCAAAGGACAAATACAGAGAGAACCCAGATGTTATGTCGATACGAAACGAGCTCGTGAGCTTGGAGCTACTTCCCATGCAAATCATACCCTATGCTGTCAGTTTTAGTTTAAACAAAACCCTACAGAGAATCCCTCCAAATATGGCCAAAACTACACTGAAATTCCTTCATACGTTCGATATTTTATTCTTATTTTAGAAATTCGCAAGATTGCTTTTAGGGACGACAACGCGAGAACAAACTCCAAAATTCTTCAGCCCGGACTCCCGCAAAAACTACATGGGAAGGACAGAAAAACGACATCCGAGCCCATGTGCAACTTCTGCCCACTGCCCCTCCAAGAATCATTCAGAGCTTGATTAGCTGTTGCAGCGCTCAACCAATGTGTTTTTATTTGTCTCTGATCGAAACCCTAATGAGGACAAACACCATAATACGTTCAATCATCTTTGAAATCTCCACAGAGATTCATCCGTCGTTATTGCAAAGCCAAAAACAATCGATCTCAACTTTACTAATCCTGCTTTATTTCACTAAGACTTTCTTCTTGCATAATGTCACTATATATGTAACAACACTAGATCGAAAGTTTGTTAACTCAACAATACATGAGAAGATGGTTGGAGGTCGTACGTTGTTGTGTACCCAATGGGTGTTTAACGCGTGCATCATTTAGTAAATAGAATGAAGAATGTTTTAAGAACATTTACTTGATCTTGTATTAGACACAGCTTGTACAGTTTTCGTTGGTGAATTCAGTGGAATTAACAATCTTGTTTTAATTCATGTCTTCACTTTTCATTGAAATGCCTTCAATTGTGTTACCATATAGTTAGTGAGAAACATTGGGCAGAATTTTAGCATACCTAGCACTACTTTTTTTACTCATCGATTATATATGAAATATAACTATCACGAACAAATCTTATATTAAAACAAACCATGATAAAAACTAAGCAAAAAAGAAAAGAAAACAAACAACTTAAGCTGGAACTTACGTATAGGGAAAATGAGACATGGGCCTCAAGATTAGAGTTTAGAATGAACTTTGTCAGAATTTACTTGATTCTTGTTTGAGTGCTGTTCTTTCACATGCATCTTTGAATTCCACCACGCAAGAAGCCATAAAAAACATTGGAACTGCACTGCCAAACAAAATAATGCGAAAAAAAGCACAATTCAAAACTTACATATAAGAGATCTTTCTACTAAAACTTCGTCAAAAATCTCACATGCGAAGCTCAAAAATCTTCAGTGACTGTTCTAGGGGGACTTACCACATGAGTTTGCAAAGAACCTTTAGTAAATGGTAACATTATTTCTAAGTGATGAGGAATATATGTCCTTAGTATATGACAGTTTTCTTATGCTTTACCTCCGCTAAATTATCAAGGGAGAAAAAAGAAAGAGGATATACAAAACTTATTAACTGAACCATGCAGTGATTTCAGTTAGGGTTTTGTTGCGGACTTAAAACACCCCCTTGCTGTGATAGGGCATACTAACGCATAAATATATTCGCAAAGTAACAAAACAAGCGTACACATGCCAATGAGTCGTGATGCGATAATATTCTCTCTGTGGATTAAAAAACGTTTGTTAATTTACACTGTGGAATACTTAAATGGATTGATTCCGAGGAGTTGTTGGCAAATTTGGATGGATTGAGGGAGAGAGAGAGAGAGAGAGAGAGAGAGAGAGAGAGAGAGTTGTCAGAGAAAAAGCAAGATGATAGTACACATGCATGTGGACTTATTTGCAGAGGAGTTAACAGTAAACTGAAGCGGAGATCTAAATCATGATGATGATGATGGTCATGATAATAAAAGAATAGTACAAAATGAAAAAGGGTATCTATGTTGTGATGCATCTGCCTTATATGCCTCTTGAAAACTCATCAATCTCTAATTTTTTTTCTTGGTGGTCTTGCGTTTTAGTGAGAGTACCGATAGAATGTCAGTGAGGTGCTAAATGGGAAAAAGTGCTCACCATACTCCATGCAAACTCTCTCTCTCTCTCTCTCTCTCACACACACACACACTCACGAGATGGGCCAGTTTAACTTGTAGTTAGCATTTGATGATTGTGTTCTCAAGTGCTGCACGAATAATTTGGTAGGTTAAGAAGATGGGTGGTTCTTTGGAACTTCAAGCAGTACGAGAAAAACAAAGTACTTTGCCTCAGCACATCCGAAGGGACACATAAGTAGACACAAGGAGGTTAAACTATAGCACTCTTGGATTCATTAAGACTGAAAGACGAAGAAATTCACTCCCTAATCCTCTTAAACTCAAAAGTCTTGGAATTGCACGACTTTGAGAGAGGAAAAGCAAAAAGAAAAAAAAAATCAAATCAAGTATACAAAACAAAGAACAGTGGATGCCCATAAAAATTGTTTCACCACTTTCGAACAAGGCAAAAGCATGCTAATGCAAGAGAATCATGGAAACCAACGACGATGAAACCTCGATTTTGCATCTTCCATAGTATAGATCGACGAAACAATTTAGCTTCTCCATGAAAGGAAGGGATCGGTTTCGTGACCACCGAAACAAGGTATATATGATATAGAATTAAGCAATCTTCACAAAGCGTAGAGCACTATGCGACCAAACTTAGCCCATCTCTTTTCTGAATTCTGCCATTGCTTTCCTTGTTGATTTTGTTACACCGCGTAAATCCAATACACTTTACGTACAGAGTCAAGTAATCACATTCAAAGTGAAGAAGCTTTGACCTTTCCAGATCAAAGCGAGAAAGAAGATGAGGAAGAAGATGCAAATAGAAACGCATAGACACAAGAACAACAAAACATTCAAGCACTTCAGCTCTGCAATTTTACCTTAGGGCGGTCGCCAAGTCGAAGCTCGAGATCTAAGTCTTCTATGGGGCTAGGGCTTGTTTCACATACCTCAGTTGGTTGGACATGATGCCTAACAACTGCCCCAGGTTTTAGAAAGAACGGCAAATTCGAAGCATCAGTCCTCTTTCTCTTGCGACTGATCACCTCTTCCTCACAACTCAATAGAGTAGGTCGATTCCGGATGTATAAGTTTAAGCTCACTGACATATCTGTCTTCACAAGATCTGCTTTAGCCCTTTCTCCTTCCCTATCTAACGTTTTGGAATTCTCTCCGATCAGATCGGCATCAACAATACGGCAATATTTCTCACCGAGCAAATTTGATCTAGACGGCAAGGAGGACATCGTAGTCTGAGCACGGCTTTCACTTATAAGGGAAGAGTAATAAGGGTTAATGACCATGGAGCGATCATTATGAACACCTTCAATCAGTGGAGAGGAAACCCTTGAAGGTGATGCCGACGTGGGTGCAACGAAAGCACCTGGTGGGATAGAATTAGGGTTAGGGTTATAAAACAAGGTGCAAAGCTGAGGAGGAGAGGGGAAACCCAATTGCGGAATTGACTCTCGAATGTGATTAGGGTGATTTTGATTCTCAGGATGAAGAATTTCACTCTGGGGAATTGGAGATTGCTTCAATCTGGCCCTATCTCTCCTGTGGACATTCATGTGACCACCAAGAGCTTGAGCTGACCTGAATTCCCTCCTACAGAAGCTGCAAGAATAAGATCGCGGAGGCCATATGCACCCTCCGAGTGACCCAGCTGCGTCCTCCGCAAATGCTTGCTCCTCCCATGAGTCGTCATACGAGGAGTTGTTTGGCGCTTTGAAGTGAGAACTCAGCCTTCTCTTTGGCCACATCAAGAAGTGATGAGCTTGCTCCATTTTTGCAACTCCAAAATATCTATCTTCCCCCAGCTCCAGAGGAATTACGGGATCTGAAGTTTCAGGAGAACATCATATGCTGAATCTTTATATCGTCTATATAAGAAACTGAAAAAGAGCTAACCACAGAATCTGAGACAAAAGGGAAGCTTTTGCTTAATATGGTTGATTTGGGAAGGTGAAGTGGTGGGTACTCTACCTTGCTGTCTCTAAGTTGAGCAACTCTTTTGTTTTGGTGGGGCTTTTTTTTCATCTCTCTCTCTCTCTCTCTCTCAGACACACACACAATGTCCTTGGTGCAGAGAGGGAGAGAGAGAGAGAGAGCGCCAAAAAGGAGTGGGTCCTTGGGGGACTGTCTCTGAGCAGTATCGGGCTTGCTTGAAGACAAACTTCATATCATATCTGACTGAAACGTCCTTAAAATGATCCAGTAAAAAAGGGGGGTTTTGCAATTTTTCGTATTCATTATCAGCAACCCTACTTGTGCTCAAAGACAATGTCACCTTGGAGGTACATTACGAGGTTACTGCACAGACCACTGGCCAAGAATATGCGGATTTTGCATGTATATAAGAGCTTTAATGTTGCCGTTCCCTTTTTTTTTTTTAATAACTGTTAAGACTGAGCATAAAACCTGCAACTATCTATCATAAGAGACAAAGGAGGAGAAGCATACCGAGTCTAACACACCAAAAGGGAGGTTTATACAGCTTCATCTTCACGTCATTTGCAAGTTTAAACTTGGAGATGAACCGGGTATGCTCAAAACATTTGAGAAATAACCCTCAATGGAAAACGTCACTCATACATCTCATCCTCATGATAATATTCCGTCTGGCCACCTTCGATGGATGGAATAGCTACTTCCTGAAGTACCAGTGATGCATCACCATCCTAAAAACCGAAAGATATAATGTCGAGGAAGGGAAAAAAATGAAGGGAAGGGAAATTTTGCAAGCACTTCAGAATGGTGACTTTTGGACGAGGGAAACCAGAGCTGACTGAAATTAGATGAAGAAGTTACTTCATAGTAGAAAACTTAGATATTAAACCATGTATTCATTTAACAATTCATAATTTTGAATTTAATTTAACTCTTCATAGCTAACGTGGTATTTCATCTCACGTGATTCTTATCCAATTTCTCTATCTTGAACTCTAAAAATTAGACTAAATTCCAATTGTCATCACTGAATTTTAGCGGTTTACGCAATTTGATCATCAAACTTTGATTTCGTTAACATAATGCACTGAACAATAATTTTTTGCAATTAATGTATTTTTTTATCAGAATTGGGTAGATTTTTTGGCACATTGTTGACGTGGTGGCATTAATTTTCTAGATGCCACGTCATTTCCATGTGGACACCATTTCAGTTTGAGCTCATGAATTAAAATTCAAATCCGAATCCATTTATACTGAGGTCAAATCTCAGCCTATATATGGGGATGAACACTGTTGGAGCAGTTAAATATGAAATCACATGTTGATTTATGAAAAATTGGAGCGCAGAGCGTTCGTGTAAAGAAAGTTTTTCCACGAGAGGCCTTATCCACTGGTGATTTATTTGCTTAATCTTTTGGATTTGGTATTTTAAACCTAACCACACAACTAAATCTAGTCCTTAATTTGTTAGTTATGCATTAAAAAAAGAAGAAATCTAGTTGTTTTCATTATAGGAATCATGGGGAAATTGTGTAGAGTTCGGTTAAAAATCACGACGACACACGCATTGTTTTTTTTCTTCGATAAGTCACATAGTAATAGGATGCAAACTTAATTAACCGCGGGTGATGTCCATAACTAACATATGCGAGTGATCTTTGCTTGCAAGTCTGTTTCTTGACACTAATAGATCTTGGAACTATATTGTGGTTGAAACTGATAAACGACTTGCTAATATTTTAATTGGAATATAGTTAATTATTTCATAGACTAAGAACTCTCTTCTGAATTTCAAATCTCCTGTGACATAGCAATTCCAGACACATACGTTTTCTTGAGCTTGATGATATCAACTTGAGATAAGACATATGCTAGTGACACTAATCAAGAGAACAACAATCCATATCGATTACGTTTTATGATTCCATGACTGAAAGTGTCCATCGACAGCAACAATCTCTATTAAGATCATCGTGAATACTAATTCACAAGGAAGTTGATGCAATAAATGATGATATGCATGTATGTATTTCATGGTTATCAAGACAAAACCCTTTATATGCCATTAATCAAACGTTAGATTGCAAGTACTAATGTTATAGGGAACCATTACAATGCCAATACACATCTAGAACTAAATTGGAAAATAACGGGGGGTGACCCGTTATTTGAGCTCGGATATCATCCAAGTCACAAGTACAATGATGGGGAACAACTGTGTAAGATAAGACAATAAGAAAATTCGATTGCTTAGAGTTATCTTTGTTGATGCGAAACTGTACTATTTCCTGGTTCTAGCTCGATCACATTCGGAAAACAAGTTCTTCAAATATGGTTTTAGTGAATTGGTGTGTGTAAGGCACACCAGCTGTAGAGAGCAAAAGGCGAGTGAATTTGACAAAAATCTATCTTAACGACGAGAAAAGTTTGAAAACCAGAGTACGAGAGTTGCAAATTTTTTGGAAATTAAAGTGTAGGACTGAGACTTCATTTGATATTCATCATGCTTTGATTGGTCATGCTACTTCACCCAGTCCATAGTTTTGAGAATCTTGGGGTGAACATAATTCTAGAGGCCACAGATCTAGTCAAGGACAAGGTGGACGGTTCTCGTGTGATCAACCGAGTTGGCAATCTTCCTATGATCGGTTCAGTTCATAATTATTATAGGCCTCATTCGCTTCCTTAATTAAATATGCCCACGCGCCTTAATCTAATAGTTTAAGTTTTTAGAACAGTTTGCAGTGGTTCCACAAAATCTTACATATTATCAGAGTAGGAAGTCCCGAGTTTAAATCTTTCTAGACCTATATTTGCTTCCATAATGACATATTTTCATTCTCTAGACTAAGGCCAAAATCTAGTATACACATGATGGGGAGTATTAGAATATTACAACATTTCTCCATGCAGTGGCCAAGAAACATTTCTAATTACTATTTCTATTCATGTAATGTTGAGATGCACATTCGAGTTATGTTGGAGAAGTCATACAATAGAGAACTGGTGCAGTGTGGCCATAAATATATCCTAACTGGCCCAAAACTTATTTGTTTAAACTTTTGAGTGAAAGTAAGTCCAATTGAATATATTAATGGGCTCGAACTTGAGTTCATTCTTGGCAATCCGGATGAATGTATCAATTTACTACGTACTCCCAACAAATGATATCAAAGCCGATGGTTGAGTGGTTACCACTCCAATGTATATCGATGTTTGGGGAATATCTCAAAGTTCAAGCTAAGATAAGTTGATTCAAAATGATACCTAAATTAAAGGGGAGCAAATATAATATTGAGCTCACACATAAAAGAGAGATTATTGAAATACACGTCTGAGTTATGTTGGAGAAGTCCCACATTGAATAATTGCTGTAGTCTGGAACAATTAATATATTATAAATGACCTATAACTAACTCATTGACTTAAGCTTTTAAATGAAGTGAGTCTAACTGAATATGTTGATGGACTTGGACTTTAGTTCTTTCTTAGCAATTTTCTCAAGTGAAAGTATCGAGCTTCCGCCGCATACTCCCAACACATTCTTATCTTTTCAATAATCAATACATACAGAAATAAACAGGCTTCATCTAATAATGGGTTTAATTTTCTGGTAGTATATATTGAATTTTTTCAAGGTATCATCAAAACGATGCAACACGAATGTAGGAAAGTAGGAAAGAGAATTTGACCCATTCTTTAGAAGAGTCAACCTCAACTATAAGAATTTGGAAATTTGAGTTTTTTGGGACATTAGTTCTTGTACCGTTATATATGTACAAGACTTATAAAGTTTCCACTAGTCAAGAAGAGCCGCTAACATCCTGAACCACTAGAAAAAGAACTTATGCACCGTATGTTCTATGTCTACGTTATCAATCAATTTCACCCACTGTCATATTTGACCCGACACATTGTGGACCTGATTCACAAAGTATTCAATATATATTAGTATTTTTCCTGAGAACTAGCACATCGAGTAAGTTGTGTATAGTCACCAAAATTCAAAAATCTTAAACCACAAGGAACATGTCAAATTTCCGGCAATCAACGTATACGAGTCCTCACCCGAATTGTCCAGTGAGTGACCAAGTTACCAACTTAGGGCTAGTTTCGAGCTTCCTGGGGTTTTACGAGCATCTAATTATCATGTTTAGGGAGGGAAGGTGACCTTGACATTCTTGTTTAGAAAGCTAATCGAGAATTATTTTCCCTAAATATCGTCTATCAGGTACTTACCAGCCGACATATTCATGTTATTAACGATTTTCATCGCGTCACATCTCCTATGAAAGAACTTATACATAAACACGTCTTGCACACTCAAACTTACCATGTTGTTCATAACTGGTAAGGAGAATCTTAAAAAGGCATATTAGGTTGCTCGTCAGAGTAGCTCAATCTTGACCTTTCGGCCCCGACCGTCTGCATCTGTTTGGACTCTTCTTCTTCGAGTCTTTGGCCTTCCTAGACGTGCGTATGCGAGGGGTCAATGAAAGCGAAGTTTCCTTTATTTCCTTTTATTTTTCTTCAAAATAGAAAAAGACAACCTTGTGCTACCATATTTTATTAAAATCAAGCGGCAAGAAAGGAAACCAAGTCCGTATCTTTTGTCAAAAGCAATGGCTTTGGTCCGTTTGACCGCAATGACCAAGCCTTAAAGCAAGGGTCGGTCTCTGCTTGCATTGCCACGGGAATTGTAAATTTAGTCTAGAATATAAAGCCCTCCAATCATCAATCATGTCGTCGATCACTGATTATTGTTATGAACAAGTCCAAGAATGGACAAGCACTTAAACTTGTCATTCGACTTTCTTTTGTATATCTTGATTCTTGAAGGTCGATGAGCGTGAGCGATGGAGTAAAATGAAGACAAAGAAGTTCTTTAGTTCTATGTTTTCGTGAATGCAACGTTTTAAGCTTGTCATGTGGACAGAATGTCCGTTTGTAGACAGACTTGTTCTCTTTAACTTGTTTGACCACTGTGTTCAGTTCAATTGGATCTGTTTGTGTGGAGATTAGTCTCAGCTCCCTAATTTTCAAAAGCATGCATATTTGAAAGCAATAGAATTGTAATTTCAAATGCCACAATTTAAAAAGTAAAAAGGAGCCAGATATAACGGCTAAAGTCACGACGAATACCCGTTACAACTTTCATGTAAAATAATAAACTTCAAGATGACTGACGTCTTCTTTACTGCTTTGTTTGGGAACAAGAAGAGGAGGAAAGATGAGTAAAATATTTTCAAACTTTCCATCCTTTTTTTCCCCACAAAACTTTATAAATTCACTCATTTTTCTCAAACCTCATTTTCTTCGCCCTCCCCTCCTTCCCTTACAAAGCATACCTTCGAGATAAGGGGTGAGCTGCATTTGGTTCAACCTGGGCAATGGACCCAACCGGCCTAGACAGACCGAATCAAGGTGGGTTTTGGCAAGAACCAATTTGGTTCCTGGTTCCTTGAACCTATGACTGGTTCGGTTACCAGTTTCAAGGATGGAATTGTCGTGTTCTAAATCAGTTATGAAGTCTCTTTTAGAAAAAAGAAAACTTTTACACCCACTAGAAACCGAGCGATGGTCTTCAGCATGAAGAAGCAATAAAACAACCACTTGACCATTATATGTTTGTGTAGTGAAATGGTGCACTTTTATATTTTCCTATAAGAATGTGATTTTTTATACAAATGGTAAAATGGGCTAGTTCTAGAACTTATCAGTTCAGTTCTTGGTTTAATCTTTTGGAATCAGGATTCACAAGGTCAGTTCTCGATTCTAGGCCAGGAATCGACTCACCCGGATTCAATCACCCTTATTCTACACAATATAAGAGGGAAAGCCTTGAGTTGAAATTTCCCTTTTAAGGGGGCTAAAATGTGACCATTTGCTTTCAATTTTTTTTTTTTTGGTCAGACCATTTGCTTTCACGTCTTGTGCTCTCTCCAAAATTTTGAAAATATAAAGAATAATTTTACACTTTAAAAGCCTTTAAAAATTTCAAAATGACTTATACCTTAATATTATATATTTTGACGGACTTCGAACATTCGGCATAAAATTATGTATAAAATTTCAAAACAGAAAACACGAAAACGAAAAAGTCAATGCAAACACAACCTTTAGGCTCTTCATATGCGTATTCAAATTGAATGTTTTACCTTATCCGAGGTTAGAACATTTTAAAAGCAAAATTAAATGTGTAAAAGATAACTGGAATTGCTTTTAGTGGTATTTTCGCATAATTCATACGACAATTTGAACACGTTGTAAGAACCTTTCAAGTCAATCATAAGAGCAAAAAAATAAAAAATCATAAGAGCGTGTCATCACTTCTTTTGCCCAAGCTTCTGCATACGAACTTTTTTTGTTGACAAATTCAAACAATATTGGTAAGTGTAAAAAAATATTGATTAAAAAAAAAGATTTCTTTTCCAAGTGACCTGTTGGTATCATACCAATGCTTTTACAAAGCTACAAAGTTTTTAATAGTTTGCAAATTACAGATTCTTGAACTAACTAACCAACTTTATTTGCATACTTACTATAGCTTTGAATTCGTTAATTTTTATATGAAATTATCAACCTAATTAGAGTGATGTATTGACTTTTGTTAGATTAAATTACCAACTAGTTTTAGATAATCAACTTCCATTTGCAATACCGACTTTCAATTGTTTTGTTTTAATTCACCACTCTTCGCCATGGGTTGCCCGGACACAATCTGACTTTCTATGTTATTATTTTATTTTTGAGTTTTACATTGTTGATAGTGCTTACTTGGCACTATATAAGATGAAACAGCATCACATGTCCAAATAAAAATGCGACACGCGTTCTCATATTGCCAGCACAACATTCCGACGTTCAGCTCGTCACTTGAAATATAAATGATTATTAAATTTTTTGCTTGAACTTGACTTGAATAGTATATGAGATACTGAGCTAGTCTCTATTCGGTTAGGCTATAATCAAGGTATAAATGAACTTGAACTTGACCTCAATTTAAATAAACTCGACTATTTCTTTCCCTATATTTGTTTATATGTTGGTGTAATATGAAAGTAGAAATTTATGAGTCTGCTTTTATAAATATTAATTCTTTTAGAAAATATTAAAAGTTTTATTAGAATTACGGACCTATTGAGCTGAGTATTAGCGAGTTTGAGTTCATCTTGACATGATACTTTAGTAGCTCAAGCTCAAATGTGACTGATAATTAGGTAAGTCGATCTCAAGTGGTTATCGAGCCACTCATGCATTATTAAGTTTTAGTCTTTAATCTTTTTGTCTCATTTCATAATTAAAGTTGATTTTGTTTATTCATAATTCAAGACCCACATAGTAAGATGTGAATTTAAGATGATTAATTTCTAGGTTTCGCTCATACATGGTCTTACTTAACGTAATTTATCTCGTTTTGATTGAATACTCCATTTTCGTAAATATCTTTACATTTTTTCATTATCAATCAAGTAATTTAGTTGGTGTTACTTGATATTATTGTTAATGATAGATTTCGCTAAATATTTAAATTGAATTGTGCTGAAATCTCGTCCCCTCTTGCGGAATTTATGGCTTTGTTACCGGCGACAACGACAAACTTGCCAAACTTGAACTTTTATCTCATAAGTCATATTGAGTCATTAATAATGCTGTTAATGTCGGACACCCTTCAAGTTATACTTAATAATAAACTGATTTCCTACCGACGCTACTCGTGTGCTGGATTTTTAGATTAAAGGTGTATTTATTTTTAGGAAAATGAATAATTTGAAAAATATTTTCTAAAAAATGATCGCTTTCATCACTTATAAATATGAATAGATGAAACATATTTTCACTATCCACAAAAATATTTAAACATAAATTGTTATCGATAACAAAGACATTTTTCATTAACCAATTATTTCAAGCGATACAATCAATCATTTTTATAAAATATTTTTCAATTTATTCATTTTTCGAGAAGCAAGCAAAGCCTTAATATGTATAAGCATTCCTTTTTTCATGCTTCGAGTGAAGTATGGAAGTAAACTGTTTTCTCCATTTCCTTTTTTTTTTCTCGACCTCAACTATCCTGAAGGCTAAGATTAAGGGGTTGTAATCGAATTGAAACTGTCACCATTGCCCTCCTCAATTACTTTGCTAAGTATCCTTTCATTTTAGATTCGAGGGTATGGCAGTAATTTACAGGGTGAATACCAAGATATGAAAGTTGGCTAAATATATTGAATGGATTGATACACAAGTTTAGCTACAAATGTTTAGATGTTCAAAGTTTATCTTAGGCATATCCGTTAATTGGCAATGCCGGCTCGTGGAGCTAATATATGTAAGCGCTTAATTTTTAGGATTATTATTACGTCCACTTTTAGTATAAAGATTTTTTCACACTTTCACCGTTGGATGGATGACATGTGTGCTTAGAGATAGTTGTGTAATCGAATTCATCCACATGTCACCCATTCAATAATGGATGTGTAAAAAGGTCTTCTCACCGGCAATGGACCTAATAAAAAAACCCTAATTTGTATAGGTCATGTTTCTGGGAATTGTTACTTTAATTTTCCTTGATAAAAAATTTGAAAAAAAAACAAGCAATTGGATGATGTTTTTTGCTGATAGTGTGAGTTAAATCCTGCCACAATTTGAGGTTCACTCTTTTAAAAATAACCTTACCAAAAAAAAAAAAATCCTGCCACAATTTCTTTACCCAAAAAAAAAAAAAAAATCCTGCCACAATTGTTTTATAAAAAGAAATATGTGACAATAGTGTAATAATGTTTTACAATTTTGTTGAGCAGGCTAAAAAGAGGTTGAGACCCATTAATACAAACGTTCCAAAAGATGCTTTTTGAGAGAATCGAAAGGAGAAAGACGACAGCACAGTGGCAGCTTAAATGAGGCAACGTGTGTCCATGACTACAAACAAAGTGGAACACCTCTCCATGTGTGTTTTTCCATGTGGCAGTGTTACAGTTGGTATTCGTCAGGCTTTACTGTTGGCTTCATGTGAAGCGACGAACGTAAGAACTTTCCGTTATTATTATTACTACTATTATTACTATCATTATTGCTTTAATTATTATTATTATTATATCGACTGGGGTGTCTGATTCGAAGGAAAGAGTTTGTGAAATTCTTTAAAAAATAGGAGTTATTGTCTAATCAGCTTTAAACATGTTGTAAGAATGACAATTCATATCTAAATTTTTCAATTTTATCAAGTTAGTCATAAACCTTTTCGCAAAATTTCAATGTAATCTATTTTGTCAATATTCATCAAATTGCTTACATGACAATCCAATCATTAACGGCCATCATACGTGGTACACTGCTACATCGGCAATCTTCGGCGAAAAATTAACCAAAATGACTATATTGGAATTTTACGCACATATTTAAAACAAAATTGAAATATTTAGAGCTGAATTGGCATTTAAACAATAAGCTTAAGATTGATTGGGTAATTTTCCCAAAAAAATAAGTGTATAGAGATTTTTTAATGTTATATTAGTTGATGAATTATTTTACGACTAGCTCAAGTAGTATTTTGGACTCAACAGTCATATGGAAAGACTAAGCAATTCCTCGATTTTACTCAGCACTTGGTATTTCGGGCATATTTTTCTCTAGGAGAAAATGACAACTAAAAATTCTGATAACAAAGATGAACTTACCCTCCCAGCAAGTTTGCATTAATTGGTTAGTGGTCGAGGGGATGGGGGCAATTCGTGGCAATCTAGGCTTAGGCAAAGAGAAGAGAAAAGAAGAAAGGGAAATTGATTTTTTTTTATTTGTCCTACTCTAACTTTCAACTCACTATTAGAATTTTACTCTGCCTCTTTGCATAACGTAAGAGTCAAAACCCACTTTTGAAACTAAACATCTCCACCACTGATCCCTCCTAAGAATGCGAGGAATTAAACTTCCTACATCCTTTTTCTCAAATAAGAATGATGGTCACCGGAAAAAACTCCAATAGTTATAGATTTTTTTTATTAGGTGAAGGATAGACAAGTGCATGAAGTAATGCAAGTTATAAATCCCGAATAAAAACATATATTGGATAGTCTTACATATCATGTAGATCAAACTCACCTCAATAATTGATCATGTGGGTCCACTATTGGATCCAAATTTTTAATGGTTAAAACGATATTAGGTTGTCGCATCTGTAAATCATACAATAATTTGTCAGTGAGTCAGGCATCCACTCTCCCGCCATGGCTATCTAAGGATGTCATTGTGTACATTGTGTCCTACATAAAAAGATGACTCCATGAATGTGGTGCATTGTTGTGAACCTATGCAACAATGCAGGAAAAGTATAAAAAAAAAGTTCTATATCTATACCATTTGTATCAATTTAGTTGTAAAATTTTTAATTGCATCAATTTTGTTAGTCGAATTAATTGTATTAATTGAGTCATAGATTCCTAAACCCCTCGCTTAGTTTGGGTGAGGGCGCGCGGTCTTATTAGCCATAGGCGAGGGCCTCCGCACCATTGACAAGATCCAAGCCCTTGCCCAAATCTAAGTGAGGGCCACAATGCCCTCACTAGCCATAGGTGAGGGGAGGTCCTTGCCTATGGCTAGCAAGGGAATTGCAACCCACCAACAGGCGAGGGTGTCATCCTGGCCTGGATCTGGGTGAGAGCCTAGCACCCTCGCCCAGACCAAATGAGGGTCGCTGGCCCTTGCCAGCCCACAGATGGGAAAAGAAAAAAGAAAGTAAAGAAAAGAAGAAGAAAAAAATAATAAAAAATTCAAAAAAAAATTACAAAAAATGGTCAACATTGGTATCAGTCATGCTATGTAGGACGATCAATGTCCATGTCAGTACTTTTTCACCAAAATTGGCCAGATAAGCTACATTAGAAAATCATCAAAAGGTTTAAGACTCAATTGATATAATTAAAATATTTAGGATTGAATTGGCACAAATACGATAGATTTAGGACTTTTTTGGTATTTTTCCCGCAACAACACTATGAGTTCACACTTGAAATGTGGTTGGTTTTGTACATTTAGGTCACAACTATTTATGAGCTCAAATTTATGAGCAAAAGTATAGTTTAGTTATTTCAGTTCATCCATTCAAAAGAATCATTTCTTTATATAGACTTGCTCGAAGGGTCATACCTTTTTTTTTTTTTTTGGTAAGGTAGGGTCATACCTTTTTTATCTACATTGAAAGCGCTTTTAAAGAATCAAGAACATATAGAAAATATTAGAATGACCAACCTAAAAAATTATATCATTAGATAGAAGGAAACTATTTGCATATAAGATACATTAAAACTATGTATCAAGTAATGTAAGATTATTATTAACTCACCTCCCTCACGTGTAATTAGACCCCTTACACATTTATTACTCGGTTCAGTTTATCTGTGAGATGGTCATGATTTTTATTAATAACCCACCACGAGCAATGAGTTTGAGACGAGAGTGTTGGGACTCAAGTTCTTAATTTGTGTTTTGAACTCACGCTAGATTGTCGACACTAAAAATGTAAGCCATTAGGTGGAAGGAGACTACACTAGAAGTACATATATAAGTAGCATGGGATAAAAGAGAACACACATAAACAAATGAAAGGGGGGCATAGTTCTAAAGATAAGAATTCTATGGCCCGTCAAATTTGAGGAACGACTAGTTAATATGATAAAGGACACTTGCAAGGCGGATATGCTTTGTTAAAACAAATCCAGATTCTACCATTTTAAAATGCGTCAACAAGGAGGACTTGACAAATCGGCTCAAATATAAAAAGACTTCTCACGACTGAATAATTTTTAAGGGACGGATGAGGTGAATATCTTTAATGAAATTCTAGTGAACTTGTCTTCATTCTGGAATTCCTTTTCAAATAGATGAATGTGGGAATCAAAAAGGTCCACCATTGAAATTTTCATCTCTTTCCACAGAAGGATTTTTGGGAAAAATTGCACATGAAGTCTTAAATCTTGTACGCGAAACACAATCGAGTCTTAAATCTTTTAATTAGCTTAATTGGGTTCTAAACATTCTCAAAAAAACAGCAATCAAGTCCTTTTGATGAACGGTATCTAGAATTACCTGCGCATCACTTAAAAAGTGCTTATATGGCATCCTTAGATTGCACTTTTAAACATAATTTTAGCACTTAAAATGTATTTTTCGATAAAAGTTGAGGATTTAATTGAACCAATTGAAAGATTTAGAACTCGATCACTATTTTTGGTAAATGTCTAGGGCTTGATTGAATAAATCTAAATGTTTAAGACTAAATTGCATTTCGTACATAGGATTTGAGACTTGTGGTGCAATTTGCTCGTGTTTTTTTAGGTGTTTTAAGAGCTATCACAAGATTATCATCCAATCAACTCCGGAGTCAAGTGTTACAAACTTCTTTATTAGTTTCCTCAACCAACATATTTTAGTGAAGCCCGAATTGAGATGATTGATCAAATGGACGGACACCATATATTTCAACAGGGAATATTGGTTGTGACATGACACTCGATGACTAAGCAAGGTTTACAATTAAGAATAGACAAAGCTAAGAACAGTACAAATGCGTGTCGTATCGGACTACTGATAGTATAATAGTATTGTCATGTATAACATAACTGTCTCTATTACATCAACTTCTTAGGACCATCGTTGTTCATACCCTTTTCTTTTTAATTTAACGTATGGACCTTTCCTTCTCCGGCTACATTAAATTAAGTGAGGATAATTGCCGAGTACTTTCCCTTCGGATTTTTTTAATTAAAAGACTGAATTGTTTTTAAATATATGTAATGTGTCGGTAAGGTCACTCTCGTCCCAAACACATAGATTTTTATATATGCGCATATATAATAAAGACAAATGTAGGTTCAACCAGTCTTTATTAATCAAATATTTATGGTACATAGTCTCTGTTAATTAAATATTTTTGGTACATATTGTCTATTAATTAATGGGACCATGTATAAAGCTTCGTTGGCGGAGAGTAATTTGACTTTAAACAAATAATGGACCTACTTAGCATTCTCCCGTGCCTACAAGGTTACAAACGAACCTTAGTTTTAGTTGTTTACGCTAGTAATGGTGCACTAGTATTGCGAGTACGCAAAAAATTGAATTGACATTTATAAGATTTTACAAAATCGCTCTCTTACAAAGTACTTGAATTATTAATTAAATGGGAAGAAATTATTGACACAATAAATGAAGAACTTGTTCGCATATATGTGGAGAAGGGGAAAGTATTTCAAGATTTATGTTTCTTTAGTAAGATTGTTCAGAAGATAGAAAAGATCATACTTTAAAGTTGAAATACGTGAAAGATTATATAGAAAACTAATCTACAAATTTGTTCATTGATATCATTTATAAATTAACTAATTGGAGATATTTTGGAGAAGAAAAACAGGTTTGTGATCCTCAAAAGTAGGACTTTATTCAGTAGCATAGATAAGTTCGTTTTTTTAGACTAGAATATTTGATTTATCTTCGTTTTTTCTAAACTAAATTTGTTCATTCTTTGACTGCTGTTTTTTTTTTCTGAATAATCAGCTATATACTCAATTTAAGATGGAATTAGCGCCGGAAGGTTTCAATTTTATGTCCTAATACTTTAAATTATGCATGGATCTTGCTTTTTTGTTTTTTTTTAATATGTTACCAGGAAAGCGCACAGCCAATTCATGCTAAATTGGTTTTGCAAAATCATTTCATTACAATATATTAAGATTATTAACTAGTCGAAAAATTTATTAACACGGCATGAAGAAATCGTACACATGTAGAAATGAGAAAAACATTTGAAGATCCGAACTTTGTTTATAAGACGGAAAACGTTCAAATTTTAAAATTGAAATACGTGTGTCGCGACCTAAAATTTCTCAGGCTAATGAATTATTAAGACTAAGCCTAATTCGGACTCTCCCAAACCCTACCAATTCGTAACTTAGGGTTTGAGTTTTTAATAAGCAAAAGTTTTCATGCTTGGAGTCGCCACTAATCAATTTATGGTAGGTCGATTAAAAACCTAAATAAAATATAGGGAGATATGTTTTATTCCTATAAACCAGAGATTTTAAGCTCAGGGACTTGGTTACGCTAGATCTAGTCTAATGTCCTTTCAATACCTTTTCTTTTCAAAAAATGCCTATGCAGGCAGTTTGAACCCATTTTATTGCCTAATCACAAACATGTGAGGTGTTCATGCGGGTACGCAAACCATCAATTTAATACCTAAGAAAGCAATAAATAAATTGCAAGATTAAGAGAATGACATACCTTAGAGAAACGCAAGCATTTGCATTGTTAGTAGAAAATCACACAGACAATCCTAATATGATTTCTAATTAACAAAGCAAGGCACTCAATATGTTCTTTAATGTTTGCGCTTTATTAAAATACAAACTAACATATATGCAATGGCGTGCAAAAAATAACATGCGAATAATGCTACCTAGTATGCGAACTATATGTTATGCGATGAAGTGACATAATTCTAATGACGGACAAATGATTTATTTTTGGTATTTTTCCAATGAAATTCGGAATTAAAAAAATATCTAAATTAACATGCAATCAATTCTAGAAAACGTAATTTAACCTAAGCTAAAGTGACTTCTTTTGGGTATTTTTTTATGATAATTCGAAATTAAAATCACCCCAAAACGAACTATCGAGATCAGGATAATATCTAAATTAAACTAGGAAATAAATTGCTGTAATTCCTAATTTAAATAAAAAGGTTATCCTATCGACTTATTCAATGAAAGTTATCATAAATCTATCCTAAACATGCATTATTATTTTTGGGATTTTCAAATCAAATCAAAACAAAGATTCAAACCAAAGCCAAAGATAGTATCCAATCACCCAAAATATCATCCATATCCATTCAAATTTGGAAAATAAATTGACAAATCACATCTCGGGCATGAGGATCAGATTTGCCAATTTTCAACGCAATCGCAAATCGTATCTCGGACGGGAGATTGGATTGATGATTTTCCGCGCAATCGCGAATCGTATCTCGGGTAGGAGATTGGATTGACAACCATAGCACGTTATGAAATAGGAAATAATTCATAATTTAAATCTACCTAAGGATTTCATGGATATAATATTCGAAGATTCAAACAATATTGCAATTTCACAAATTAGGCAACAAAATATACGAAAATCGTCCTTACCAAAAAAAAAATATACGAAAATCAAATTAATGAAGATTCTTACCTAATTTACGGATAACTTCCAAATTCAAACTTGACTTTGGATCAGGATTGCGGAACGCGGGGTGATGACCGATGGCGGGCCGGTGGCGGCGACATTGCTTCGATGTGGACGGTGGCTTGTAGCTAGGAGCATTGAGCACATTCGGGCTTAACTGGAACTTATCACTGAATGAGGAATAGAAACGCAAGTTGCTTAAATGCAATGTGAGCTTGTTGGGCGCTGCTTGAAGGCCACCAGAAAACTTGCAAAAGAAATCTCCAGTGCGGCAAAGAAATAGGATAACAAACGGCAGAGTCGGGACTAAATTGGCGTAGCCGGAGCTTCGCCTGATCGATGGTGGTCTTCGTGTCACCAAAGCAGCGAAAGGTTGATGGCAAGAACAATTTGCTACAGCAGTGGGCCACAAAAATCAAAATCTGGTGCTGAAATCTATGGAGAAAAGACAAAAATTATTCTTTTGTTGCTGGTTTCCTCCTGCTCATGTATCTTTTCTCTTGCGGCTTTCTTCTTGTCTTCAAGCGCCACAATTCCATCGTAGCTCTCTCTCTCTCTCTCTCTCTCTCTCTCTCTCTCTCTCCCCAAAAAAAATTATGAGAATCTCCCTTGAAGTGAAACCCCCCCTCCCCCTTTTATATACTTTTTTTTTCACCAATAAATCTTTGGACGCATGCATATTTTCTTTCATCTTTCTTTTCAATCAAATATTCATTTTGTTGACTAAATCTTGCTCTCAACTATTTATTCCCTCAAATAGTCGATCTCACAAATATCACGAGAATTATACCAATTGCTTTTTTCTTATTTGCTATGTGACCAAAATCTTGATAATATCAAGCTTTATCGCTTCAAATTTTCATCAAATTTTCCTAACTTGATACACATGATTTCGGCCACCGCAGGCATAGTCCGGTTAAGTTCAGAATCATTTGCTCAAGTCCATCCGCCGCACTCCAATGGAAATGCAACTATATGACCCTAAATACTAATTCAAATGTTCCTAATTTATGTGCAATTTAACTAATTTTGTAGTCTAGGGACTGATAATCCCTAATTTTTTATGTAACGAAGCGGCTGACTGGATGGTCAAAATTTAGGTGTCAACAGCTGCCCCTTTTTGAAGGGGAGCTCGAAGAGGTTTCATTCAAAGATAAAATGATACCTAAATTTTGACTATACAAATGTAATGAGAAAAATTAGTTTTTTTGTTGAGTAAATGGGATCTCAATGAGCCCACAACCATTTTCTAATGTGATATGAAAATGCAAGTGCAAAAATAGAAAACATACTTGCATTTAATTACTTACCTAAAGATTTGGGAAAGCAAAATTGGGGTATGGAACAGCTTTCGAAACCCGCCAAGTATCTAGAATTCCCAATAGTATTTGAAAGCTTGAAAATTCCCTTCGGATTTTCAAAGAAGATGCTTGAGATGAGATTGGCTCAAAAATTTCCTTTGGATTTTCAATAAAAGGTATCGAATAATTCCCTTCAGACTTTCAAAAAAGATTCCTGAAACTCCAATCAGATATTTGAATGGCCTCAAAAATTCCCTTCGGATCTTTGAGAAAGATACTTGAAACTGAAATTGCAATCAAATATGGATATGCACGAAAATTCCCTTTGGATCTTCGAGAAAGATATCTCAAACTACAATAAGATATTTGAATTAGTTCGAAAATTCCCTTCGGATTTTCAAGAAAGATATCTGAAACTGTAATAAGATATGATTAATAGGATCAAAAATTCCCTTCAAATTTTCGGAAATAATACCTAAAACTTCGATAAGATATTTGAATGGGCTTGATGATTCCCTTTGGATCTTTAAGAAAGATATCTGAAACTGCAATCAGATATGATTAATAAGATCGAAAATTCCCTTCGGATTTCCGGAAATAATACCTGAAACTACAATCAAGTATTTTGAATATTGAAAATATTTAGACGAATTTGAGATAGCAACTCAAGCATTGGGAACTCTTTAGTCTTCGATGAAACATTACCTGTTGGACATGCCTAGAGCAAAAATACATATGCATTCATCAAAGAGATTAGCAATCATGGCTACACTAGAACACACATTTCAGAATTCATCAATTCAATTGAGGTTTATGCATGATGATTTTACCATATTTGTATAACCAAATTTCCACTGGGGAGAATTATCATTAAGACAATTTTCACTCATAACGTGGATTTCTTAAGAATGTTAAATGAGAGACTTTCAATTAGAAAGGGTTTTCATTCACTCTCATTCAGAAGGGCTATTTTATGAGAATCACTCGATCATCATGTTGATAAATGTCCAAGTATTCTCGCTAGCAGTGCAACCTTACCAATCTGAGAGGTCCTTGTCAGGACCGTAGTGTCGGTTTGGTTAATGGCTTAACAAAGGAGACTCTTCGAGTCGAGGTTATTGAACTTTGCAATTGTCTTCGGGTTTACAAGTCAAGAACTATGCAAAATGAGATAGAAATAGACTTGTTCGCACTTCTTCGAGCTAAGTTTATAAACATATGAATTCTACGTTAATTCAAGTGCTTTAATCCGAAGAGACTTTGCAAAGGACATAATATAGGCTGGGTTCATTGGTTAAGAAACAAAAGGACACATCAGGCTCAAAGATGTGTATAAATAGGGTGAGAGTTGGTGATCATCTAGGCATTATTATCAGCCCTCTTTTTCGCCAGAAATTGTCTTCTTGGTAGATGCTCCATTGGTCTAGAGAGTTCGTCACTTGATTCCTTTGAGACTTGTAGGACTACTGCTCCACTGGGATTCATGACTTTGACATGTCATATCTTGACATTTTTTCTCTAAAGTTCTCTCTTTTTTTTCGACTTTTTTTTTTAGGGGCATGGCCTTATTGTTACCAGGCATACTGTTTTTTTATACCCCCTAGCTTTCATTTTTTTTTATACACACACTGTCTATAATGCATACATTGGCCAATTACACTTCAACTCGACATTTAGACTCTCAAGGGTCTTCGTCTTCAGTTGGTGCTTCAAATATGCTGCTTGGACAATAATGGTTTTTGCTTTGCCCCAGTATAGGGTGTGATCACCAACTAGGTTCATATGAAACGAAAATATAGGCTCAAGTAGGCTAAGCAATGGATAAAGTGTGTAGGATAGAGAAAGAACCACTCTTCATCATCCTAAGGCACTTGAATTAATGTTTAAGTTCATTTGCAATAGCAACACTTGAAGATTGATGCAAGTGTAAGCAAGAAAATTTCTATTCATTTTTCTCATCTTGCGATGTCGGCTTACCTCCAGTTTACCCTAATTTGGGGAGGTTCTTGACATTGGTAATTTGAAAGAACTTCACCAAGTGTTTGGGCTCAAAGTGGTAAAGCAATCTATAATTTGTAGTGTTTGGAATAGAGAAATGAACTGCCTCTTGTCATTTTAGCCGCTGTACCTTTCGCAAGAGAACCCTTTTTCGTTATAGACATGGAATTTTCCCACTCATATTGTAGTGTATAAACAGTGGACTGTGTATAGGATAGGGTTCGCCTGTCATCATCCCAAGACATCTCATTGAGTATACTCAATCATTCCACATCATTTATTGAATTGTCAATCTTGACAAATTTCCACATGAAATTGGTAAGTTAAACAAGTAAAATATCATGCGAATTTTTTTTTCAAAAGAGCTCAGCAACTTTTAACATGAAGCAGTTTAAAACTTCAAAACAGATTTATCATACTCAAAAATTTCATCATAAGTGTGAGAAATATGGCATTAAGCATTCAAAATAAATGGCCCCTGCAAAAGGTGTGAGAACAACAAAATAGAGAGACATTTTTTAGAAATGAGAACTTTTTGACTACCCCAATTTGGAAGGGATGGACGTAGAAATGCTTCATCTTTGCTTTTGCCCCTGCACAAGAAAGCGTGCATGAATATGATACTAAACAAATGTGAATTGAGACTCAGAGGATTCCAATTAGAACCATGGTATTATCTTAGTTGGATTTGTCGGTCCACTATCATCATGAAAGTTCAACATATCCCTCAGTTCGTCATCTGTAAGAGAAGAAGGAGATAATGTCATTTTCAAAATTAGTTATATTCAGGAATGCGATGTACCTCTTTCTTCAAAGATGGATGTCCTTTTTTACTTGCCCCTACAATCGGGCACTCATTTTCACTCTTTAGAGACAGCATCATGTCCAAGTAAGATGTGATCATTTGCCCTATAGGTTCATCATCATTTGAACTTGATGTGTCATTTTCAAATGCCTTCTTGTCATCAAGAGTTATAGAATTTATGCTTTGAGACATAAAGTAAGTGAATCAGAAAAACAAACAGGGTTTATTTGATGCACGCTTTGGAAATTTTTTTTTTTAAAACAATGAAATGCTTTTTATTTACAAAAAGTCTTTTTTTGGAGGGAGCATGAAAAAGCCTAGCCCTCATAATTTCTCCTTGGATGATATTTCCCTTTCATGGTTGGATATCATCACCGGGCTAGTTTGGTATACTTCAACATGCCCTCAAAATGCAAATAAACTTGTAATTTCATTGAATAGAGTCGAATGAATTACATTAGTGGAAGGGAAATGCAAATAATCAAAGCCCTACGAATAAAAACATAAACATGAATTGAAATCCTAAAAAGTAGGAAATCCTATAAAACACTTGAAATCCTAGAAAGCATGAAAGACTCATTCGCAAAGGAGTACAGAAATTTCTCTACTCAATAACAGCATCCGCGCTTCCAACATAGTTGGGTAAAGGGTTCCGTTGGACATTTAGTTGATCACTGGGGAAAGAGAATACCTTTGTGTCCAAGAGGTATTGAATTCTATGCTTCAGTATGTAATAATCATCAGTAAAATGACCGACTTCCCCCATACGATACTCACACTTCTTAGAGGAGTCATAACCAGAGAACCGCTTAGGGTTCAGGCGTTTCGACTCACTTGAAAGCAAAATTTTCTTTTGGAGGACAGGCAGAATTTTGGATAACGACCTAGGCAGAGGCGTGAAGTTCCTTTTAGTACCTTGTTGTCAACTAGTGAATTGGCGTCCACCTTGTTGTTTGCCAGCAGACTGCATTGTCGAGGCAATGTCACAACTTTGTTGAGAGTAAGCTACATTCACTTTAGATGTCGATTCCTTATCTTTCTTGAGGGTGAATTTCTTAGAGAAGATAGTCTGCTCAGTGGCCCAACCGTCGCGTAGAGCGATCTCGATATGTTCTCCTGTTGGTATCAGCTCAGTTAAAGAATTAAAATTAGAACCCATCATTCGATTATGAAACTCGAATGGTAAAGCCTTCATAAAGGTATCGAGCATCTCTTTTTTAGTTAACTCGGGAATAATTTGCACAGCTAGAGCTCTCCACCTAGTGGCATAGGCCTTGAAGGTTTCAGTCTTTTTCTTCTTAGTGCGAATCAAATCCTCACGAGACGGGGCCACATCAATATTGAATTTGTGTTGACGGATGAAGGCATCAGACAAATTCTCCCATGTCTTGAGTGAGTGAATCTTCTTCGAAACGAACCATTGTAAGGAGGGTCCGGTTAAGCAATCTTGGAAAGTGTGGATCATGAGTGGCACATTATCGGCATACGGCGCCATCCTCGTCATGTAGTACTGTAAATGGATCTTAGGACAGGAAAGGCCATCAAACTTATTAAACTCAGGCACCTTGAACTTCTTAGAGACTTGAACCTTGACAATGTGAGCAAGACCATGTGAGAGTTGATCATCAAAGCCTTGCATTTGATGGAATTTTTCTTCAAGCTTATCAATGCGCTCAGCCTCATCACTCTTTGGTGACTTAGAAGATGTATCGCCCCCATTTGTAATGATCAAACAAGCTTTGTCAATTAAAGTTGCACCATTCTTGGTCGAGGAAGTGCCAATGACAACTGTTTTTCCCTTATCTTTTGACTCAACAGGAAGAGAGTCATCGGGCAATACAATCTCTATATACGGTTGAGCAGGTGCAGACAGTGTGGAAATGCTTGTCTGTAGGAAAGCAACTTGTTTGGTGAGATTCTCAAGCACATTCAAGACTTGCTTCATCTCGGTTTCAAGGACAGCAACACGAGTTTGCTCATTTTGGTCAATCAGTTTTGCTCTTGAGCGAGTATGGATTGGGGAACATTGATAGTCCGTAATAACCTATTTAAAAAATAGAGCATGGTAAGTATGCTTCCTCAAAACGATCGGTCTATAACTCAGTCTAATTGTCCCTTTTTATTCCCATTTTTCATGACATTTTTCATTACTCCATGTACTTGTGAAAATGATGGCAAATTTCTTAGGAAATAATGACTTATGATAGACCTAGGAAAATAATAATAAGAATTGAAAGTAATTTATTTTCAAAGCTTTATTTTTTCTTTTTCTTTCGCTTTCAAAAGATTCAATGATTATTACTTTCAAAAATTACGATCGACCTAGACCTATCATGGACCAATCAAATATACGAAAGAGTAAGTAAATTGCAAAGCATAGGATTAGAAAACTTACTTCACCCGGTAGAATAATGGCAATCACATAGACATGCATATGACACGTGGGGCTCGATTTCTACTCTAGAAGGCTTAACAAAGTGGAGCCACAAGGATGATCGAACTAGCCGTGGGCATGCGGACTAAGTTGGGTCCTCATAACTCGAGCAACGTCAAAGAGCCGACCCATGTCGCGGGCATGCGGACCGAGTTGGTAATCTCTTGACATTAAGAAAGAAATTTCGGGATTGAGATGGGCAACTCGTACTGCGGGCGGATGGTCGGAGTGATATCCATCTCAAGACCATCCTAGATGATCCTATGCAGCCCAAGTCCGGCGACAAGTTGTGTGTGCTTGAGTGTAATGAAAATGCACAGGCATGCACAACAGATCATATGCAAACAACGCTTCAATATCAAAATTAAAACATCTAATCTCAACACCTCCTGCAAGAAAGTGGTTAATAAACACTCCAACTCTTATAACTCCCATTCTGCAAAAACATTTAATACCTTAAACGTTAGGGATGTGCTTGAAATCCTCGCTACCAAACAAAAATATGTTCTTTTTTCAAAAAGAGAAAATTCGGCCTAAGTCCACTAAAAGTTTTAACTCAAGTTCCCTAGCGGAGTCGCCAAGCTATCGTGATCTAAAATTTCTCAGGCTAATGGATTATTAAAATTAAGCCTAATTCGGGCACTTCCAAACCATACCAATTCGCAACTTAGGGTTTAAGTTTTTAATATGTAAAAGTTTTCATGTTTAGAGTCACTACTAATCTATTTGTGGTAAATCGATTAGAAACTTAAATAAAACATAAGGAGATATGTTTTATTCCTACGAACCAGAGATTCTAAGCTTGGGGACTTGGTTACGCTAGATCTAGTCTAACGCCCTTTTGGTATCTTTTCTTTTCAAAAAATGTCTATGCAAGTAGTTTGAATCCATTTTATTACCTAATCACTAAACACGTGAGGTATTCATGCGGGTGCGCAAACCACCAATTTAACACCTAAGAAAGCAATAAATAAATTACAAGATTAGGAGAATGACGTACCTTAGAGCAATGCAAGCATTTGCATTGTTAGTAGAAAATCACACGGATAATTTTAATATTATTTCTAATTAACAAAGCAAGACACTCAAGATGTTCTTTAAGGTTTGCACTTTATTAAAATGCAAACTAATATATATGTAATGAAGTGAAAAAAATGACATGCAATTAATGCAACCTAGCATGCGATGACGTGACCTAATTCTAATGACGGACAAATGATTTATTTTTGGTATTTTTTCAATGAAATTCGGAATTAAAAGAAATGCCTAAATTAACATGCAATCAATTCTAGAAAATGTAATTTAACCTATGCTAAAGTGACTTCTTTTGGGTATTTTTTTTTATGATAATTCGAAATTAAAATCACCCAAAAACGAACTATCGAGATCAGGATAATATCTAAATTAAACTAGGAAATAAATTGCTCTAATTCCTAATTTAAATAAAAAGATTATCCAATCGACTTATTCAAAGAAAGTTATCATAAACCTATCCTAAACATGCATTATTCTTTTTGGGATTTTCAAATCAAATCAAAACAAAGATTCAAATCAAAGCCAAAGATAGCATCCAATCACCTAAGATATCATCCATATCCATTCAAATTTGGAAAATAAATTGACAAATCACATCTCGGGCATGAGGATCGGATTCGCGAATTTTCAACGCAATCGCGATTCATATCTCGGATGGGAGATCGGATTGATGATTTTCTGTGCAATCGTGAATCGTATCTTGGGCAGGAGATCGGATTGACGACCATAGCACGTTATGAAATTAGGAAATAATTCATAATTTAAATCTACCTTAGGATTTCATGAATATGAATAATATTTGAAGATTCAAACAATATTACAATTTCACAAATTAGGCAACAAAATATACGAAAATCGAATTAATGAAGATTCTTAACTAATTTACGGATAACTTCCAAATTCGAACTTGACTTTGGATCAGGATCGCAGAACGCGGGGTGGTGACTGACGGCGGGCCGGTGGCGGCAACGTTTATCCAGTGTGGACGATGGCTTGTAGCTAGGAGCGTTGAGCACGTCTGGGCTTAACTGGAACTTGTCACCGAATGAGGAATAGAAATGCAAGTTGCTTAAATGCAATGTGAGCTTGTTGGGCGTTGCTTGAAGGCCACCAGAAAACTTGCAAAAGAAATCTCCAGTGCGGCAGAGAAATAGGATAACAAACAGCGGAGTCGGGACTGAATTGGCATAGCCGGAGCTTCGCTTGATCGATGGTGGTCTCGGTGTCACCAAAGCAGCGAAAGGTTGATGGCAAGAACAATTTGTTGCAGCGGTGGGCCATAAAAATCAAAATCAATTTGCGGAGGAAAGACAAAAATTCTTCTTTTGTCGCTGGTTTCCTCCTGCTCATGTATCTTTTCTCTTGCAGCTTTCTTCTTGTCTTCAAGCGCCACAATTCCTTTGTAGCACTCTCTCTCTCTCCCTCTCTATATTGTGGCCCCGAAAATTATGAGAATCCCCCTTGAAGTGAAACACCCCTCCCCCTTTTATATACTTTTTTTTTCACCAACAAATCTTTGGATGCATGCATATTTTCTTTCCTCTTTCTTTTCAATCAAATATTTCTTTTGTTGACTAAATCTTGCTCTCAACTATTTATTCTCTCAAATAGTCGATCTCACAAATATCATGGGAATTATGCCGATTGCTTCTTTCTTATTTGCTAAGTGACCAAAATCTTGATAATATCAAGCTTTATCGCTTCAAATTTTCATCAAATTTTCCTAATTTGATACACATGATTTCGGCCACCGTAGGCTTAGTCCCGTTAAGTTCAGAATCATTTACTCAAGTCGATCCGCCTCGCTCCAATGCAAATGCAACTATATGACCATAAATATTAATTCAAATGTTCCTAATTTACGTGCAATTTAACTAATTTTTTAGTCTAGGGACTGGGATCGATCCCTAATTTTTTATGTAACGAACGACTGACTGGATGGTTAAAATTTAGGTGTCAACAACGTGAGAGATAGGATAGAATTATTAGTTTACGCATCATATCGATTGAATACTTGTTAAAAAAAACTTATTAAGAATGTTTAGAGGAAGAAAGCAGGATTGTCATTTCTCGAAAGTAAGAGGTTCTCATTACTTTGTACAGTTGTACAGATGAATCTCAATCATTCTTATGTTGTATTTACGTAATAGATGGTCCCCTTGACGAAGAAAGCAGGATTTTGACATTGAAGGCGTGATAAATGCATGAAAGTTATTTATTTTTTATATATAATAATGACCTCTTCTCTCAATTTTCCATCACATTTAAGCATTATATTTCAAGTAAAATAAAATAATATTTCTTCACCAGAAACTTACGCATAATAACTAGTGGAGTACCATGAATCTATGGGTAGCACACGGTTGATTGCTGGTGTACATCTAAGAAAAAAAAGAAAGAAAGAAAGACATGAAAACATCAGAATCCTTTGTCCTTGTTAATAACACCATGAGCGAGGGTCCTTGTTTGTCGGAGGACCATCAACAATTTAGCCCTGAAAACATCGAAGGGCATCCTCCTGTCCCTCGAGGAAACCATTTCCTTTCCTAGTGATCATCAACTAGGCCAGAAAAAAACATGGCCAGTGGCCAGAGAATGATACTTGCCTTGATTATGATTCTTGTCGTGGAGGCCATGCGTGTTGGCGGCGTATGGACGCCGGAGATATGCATTCAGGATTGCATGCCCTTCTGCATGAAAATCAAGGGGACGACGGCATCCGCCTGCAAACACGGCTGCGCCCTCGGGTGCAAACAGTTACGAGGCAAAGGCGCTAATCCCAGCTTGAATGTCGATAGCTGACGACACGGATGTTTGGTGAGAGAGTGATGATGGGTGGTGATTTTCACGCAATTGTTTTAGTGTTTCATGTTTAAGCATTTTACAATTGATCTCTTTGGTCCATCCCTCCCCAGTTTCATGTAGATGTACAAAATATTTTCTTCGTTAACCTTCCGCCAGTTTAATTTTGATATATACTGTAATCATTTGGCGGATTCGATTTGCATGTTTGTTTTGACATGCGCCTCTTGGTCATTGACTTGAATGTCTATGCAATTCAGATTTGGTGATGCTATTATAATGATCACGTTACACGGGCTATTCAGGAATGGCGTTAAGCCGTTTTAGATTTCAAAGGAAGAACGTATCAGAACTTTGTGTCGCGACATTCTGTTTGGCCAATTCCTCTTAACACTTTTTTCGAGGATGGAATCATGTTTTCATGAAGTTCGGGTCACAAGTTTTTCTGTAGCTACAAAAATCGGGTCAATGCTTCTGTCGAGGTTCCTCAGAAGTTTGTGCATTGTTCGTTGAGGAAGGATTTGGACTCGAAGGCAAATCAACTTGCATACTTGAAGCCCAATTTGCTGGTTACAACGAGGGGCACGTGGCTGAAATACAGGGTGATTGTGCTTTGCTGTTCCCTTCTGTTCTCGTAACTCGTTCGTTGTCTCGGAAATGGTTGCTATTATGGTTTGTAAGAGTTGTTATAGTGGTGGATATTGATGTATCGGTTGACCTGTAGCGGAGATTGTCTGTCACTTTTCCTCGATTTGAAATAAAGGTTGCATTACTTACCTCTAAAATTATCGAGTCAATCATACGGCGAAAAAAAATAAATGTGCACAAGAAAAAAAAAGGTTAATATTGAGAAATCTCTCAAATTGATATATTTATGATAAATTTATCATAAATTAATTTTTTGATCACTAAAAATCTCACATCTGTATACTTATAACAAATTTACCTCAAACTCATTTTTTGACTACCAAAAATCCTAAACGGATACATTTGTGACAGATTTACCTTCCGTTAAATTAAATTTATATCACCAAAAATCACAAACTGGTAAACAAATAAAGAGGTGAAACCCTAAATTGATACGCCTGTCAACTGCCACGTGCCATCCAACTCAGTAATTTGATAGTAAAATTTAACTATAACTAATTGAGGGCAAATTTGTCATAGGTATACCAGTTTGGGATTAAAATTAGTTTATAATAAATTTATCATAAATGTACCAGTTTGAAGTTTTTTGTGATATTAACCCTAAGAAAAAACCTATAAAGCTGGTTAAATTCACAAAGAAGCTGCAATGTGAATTGAGGAAAACATCCTGTAACATGCTTAAATGTAACCATTCCGTTGTCTCAATTTATGAAAAGTCATGTCATGATTATGTGAAATTGGGCAAGAAGAGATGAGAAACACTATTCTTTTCAAAAGCATATAGTGTATGATTCACGACAATCGTGTTCAATTATCTATAGGGACTGCATCTCAATCCAACATTGCTTTAGAAGCGATGTAGATAAATACAATCGATGCCCCAGGTAACGATGCCAAGTTAAACCTCTAGACAAAGATGATGGATGCTAACTCTTCTTGTAGGTTTATGATACATGCAGAAATAAGTAGTATTTTTTTTTGGACGTAAAAATAAGTAGTAATTGAATTGGACTTTTTATCCCTTTTTTTAGGAGTCACCTTTGATTGATTATATTTGTGATAAATAATCATTTCCTTTTTATCTTTTCTCACCGATATGATTGCCCTTTAATTGTGTCTCGGAATGCATCTACTTTTGTTTTTTGCCTTTTCAAATTCTTTTCTAGATAAGTTAATTTTTTTTGGTAAAGATTTTTTTTTTGGCAAAGATTCTAGATAAGTTATTTGGTTTCTACATTACTCATAATATTAGTAATTGGAAACTAACATCTTTCATTCGAAGGGTAGCTAGAGTCCCAGGCTCCGTTTGTTTGGTAGAAAATCAACTATGATTTTCGAGTTTATATCTCTTGGGAAAATGAGTCAACATAAAGTTTATAGTCAAGGAAAAAAGATTTTCTCTCTAAAAAATCAAAAATCATTTCTTGAAATTCAACTAGATATCAGTGTTTGGACCTGAGACCTCAGTGCCCAAGTCCACACAGGTCGAGCCTAGGTCTCTCAAGGCCGGGCCCGAGACCCTTATATCTGTGCCCAAGTCCTTAGCAGCCATGCCTAGGTACTCATTTCTCACACCCAAGTCATTGCTGCTCAACCCGGTCCACAAAGGCAAGGACTTGGGTTCACAAGGCTAGGCTCGAGTCCCTCAAGGCTGTGCTTGGATGCACTTGACTCCTACACCCAAGCCATCGGAACTTGAGCCTAGATCCATTGAGGCCGGGCTCGAGTCCTTAACGCCCGTGCTTGGGTTCCCAACAATTGAGCCCAAGAAACCCCATCTTTTTGTAAATAGGAATCCGATAGTTGAGCTTGATTGCCCTGAGGATGGGGCCTAGTCCCCAACACTCGAGCCAGGGTCCTTAGCACCTAGGTCCAAGACCTTGGCAACCGAGGTTGGGTCCCTTGAATCTAGGCCCAAGACCTCGGCACTCGTGCCCAAGTCTAAGGTGGCCGTGCCCAAATCATCATGCGCTCAAGTACCCCTTAGCATCTACACTCACGAGGTTTTTAAGAGGTTTCAAATTGAGGTGTCAGGGGCATCTAGATGTCCTCCAGCAAGAGATGAAATTGGAACAGATTCCATCGTTATTGTCAAAGATTTCGAGAAAAACAAACACTTTGTGGTCGAATGGCATGAGGAAAAACAAGTAATTACTAGCTCATGTCGCTCTTTCAAGTACTACGGTTATGTTGTCATCATTCCTTATGTGTGCTCCAACAATTAAAAAGTTTAGAATAAAATTAGCAGTAATGTAATAAATTAAAAACTTTTTTGACACTCTTCTCTATACAAAACAACTTACAACCTATCCAAATCTCAAAAAATCGCATCAATTGGTGTTGAAATTAATTTCAAGTACAACGGGTTCTGTTGTCATCATTCTTTATGTGTGCTCTAACAATTAAAAGGTTTAGAACAAGATTAGCAATAATGTAATAAGTTAAAGACTTTTCCGATACTTTTCTCTATACAAATCAACTTACAACCTTTCCAAATCTCAAAAAATCGCATCAATTGGTGTTGAAATGAAGAACGCATCGAAACTTTTCAACATAACCGTCTATTCGGTCAATTCTTGTTAATCTGTGACATTGACGCTCTTCCAGCAATTGGAGCCCATGTTCAAAAAGTTTAGGTCATGAGCTTTTGGTGAGTGCAAAAATCAAAAATCGAGTCGATCTTACTTCGAGCGAAAAAAATTAAGCTAGATAAAAGTTTTAATCAAAGCTTTGGAAAGGAAAGCCTATAAATAGCTATCACGATGTCATCTATGCAGTTTTTAAGGTGAATCAAGCACTCTCTTTTTTTTATCCAAATTCTAAAAGAGAAATGATACGCTCTCTGACAGAGTTGTCAAAAGAGCCAAAGCAATCCCGGCCTCGACACTGGCGTTCTAGCAGGGCTGACGGTAGATGGGAAAACAGAAAAGCGAAATTGTGGAAACATCTAGGCCTCCATGGAATATGGGTAATTTTGGGTAAAACTTCTCAAAAGGCAGGGGCAAATTAGGGAAGTGAAGTTGACTGTAACCTTAAATCTAATAACTTTTTTATAAGTAATTATCATAAAAGTAAGTAGTGTACCGTGAAGAGGTGACGAATAGGTGAGTTGGGACAAGGCTGAGCCCGTAGGTTATCCACACCCGATCACATTATAAGATTTGTGAAATTTTTTTAAATTGAGCTCTATCATGCCTAATTTTGTTGTCCAAACTTGACCATAACATGAGAGTCTACATTAAATTTTGGGATCACTGCGTCAAAAATTCTAAAACTTGTCACAAATTTACTATATTAAGTTCTAAAAATTTTCAAATAATGCAATCAAATTATAAAAATTGTCAAATTTATGCAATCAAGTCATTTCATTGACTCCATTCAACTTGGCTAACGGAAAATACTGACGTGGTTTTTCTTATTATTTTCTGTTTCATATGTAGTGTTTAACGTTACCATAGAATAAAACATTAGACAAAAAAAAAACAACTTTGTTTTGGCTCAAATCCTAATTTTTCATCCAAATCTTAGTTAAATTATATTAAAAAATAAAAGGCTAATAGCGTTTTTTTACCAAAAGAACACAAAAAAGGAAAGGAAAAGAAAAGACCCACAAGCGCCTCACTTGTAGGCCATTGCCCCGCCGTCCCTGCAAAGGGCCGATGGGGCCTCAATGATGGCTAGCTAGGGTCACTGGGGCCTCGGTGAACGTTGGTGACCCTAGCCAACCATAAGCAAGGGTTGGCCACGGCTAGATTTGTGGTTGGCAAGGGCCTCGGTGATGGGCAATGACCCTTGTTGACAATAGGCAAGGCCTGGCCCACTTGTAAAATTAGGCAAGGGCAGCCAACTTTGTGGTTAGCAAGGGTCATTGTGACCCACCGACAGCGAGCTATGACGGTGCCCTCTTGTTGAGGGACCTATGGCTTTTTCTTTTCTCTTTCGTGTTCTTTTTATAAAGGGGAAAAATCATAAAAAAAAAAAACTTCAAATTATATTCACTGAGACACATTTATTTTGAATTTTTTTTGTAACATTAAAATCTCAAAACTATACTCACTATGACACATTTACCTTAAAATTTTCTTGTGATATAAAAAACTCCAAACCTGTACCTATTTGACACATTTATCGGTCATCAAGGTTCTGTTAAATGACTTTAAAACAAAAACAACATTGGGTTTATTTTACTTAAGTCACATGGACGACTTGTCAACACTATTTGTTTTTCTAGCATCCATGTAAACAGATTTTTAATAGTTCTCATTGATAGAACTTTGATAGAAGGTAAATGTGTCACTTAGGATATACGTTTGGGATTTTTGGTGTCACAAAAAAAAATTTAGGGTAAATATGTCGCTGTTGGCATAGTTTAGAGTTTTTTGCAGGTTTTTCCCTTTTATAAAAAAAGCTTTTCGCCTTTTTATTTTTTTAATTTATTTAACTAAGATTTGGATTAAAATTTAGAATTGGAACCAAAATGACATCGTGTTAGTCTTTTACTTCATGCTTTATGACGCTATACGTCACTTAGAAGAAAGAAAATAACAATAAAAATAGCCACGCCAACATTTTCTATTAGTTAAGTTAGATGAAGTTAACAGCATAACTTGATTGTACAAATTTGTCAAGTTTTATGACTTAATTATACTTTTTGAAAATTTCATGATTCAATTGTACTATTTTTGACAAGTTTTAAGAAGTAGAATATTTGAAGCACTCGATTTGGTTCATTTTATTAAGTTTCTTAACATGGCTATGCTCAATTGATCGTCTGTTAATGCATGCAGCTCCGTCCATATGCATCAATTATAGATATAAGGATCCAAGATTGCTCTAAATGAGGGACAATTTTAAATATATGAAAAGCCACATCTATAATAATTAACAAGCCAACAACCAACCTTGTTTCGACCAAAAACAATAAAACAACCAACCTTGAAAACATTTTTCCTTCTTTAATATGTGAGGGCAAATGGTAATTTTCTTGCTAGGAGAGAGTCGGATCGAGGTAATTTTTTCCTAACTCCTCTCTAGATTATTTACTACCAAATTGCTGGTCTTCCTTTCCCACGAATTGTTAAAGATCTTGCGGAGGTGATCCGATTTAATAATATCTGTCTTACAGAAAATCCTTGTTATGTTTTAATAAAATCAGGATTTTCTACATATATAGTCATCATTCTATATTGGTGGGAAAAGTGTAAAAAAAGTCCTAAACCTTTTGCATTTGTGTCAATTTAGTCCCAAAACTTTTTTTAATGTCAATTCAGTTCTAAACTTTTTTGAGTTATGCCCAATGAGTCCTAAACCTTTTATTGATGCCAATTCAATCTTAAACTTTTGTATTTGTGTTAATTCAGTTCTAAACTTTTTGCATTTGTACAAATTCAATCATTCGACACGTGAATAGCTATTAGCCAGAAGGACTGAATTGGCACAAATACAAAAGGTTTAAACTAAATTGACATAAATGCAAAAGGTTTAGGATTAAATTAGCATAAAAAAAGGTTTATGACTAAATTGGCACAAATACAAAAGGTTTATGATTGAATTGGCACCAATATAAAAGGTTTAAGATTGAATTGACACCAAAAAAATGTTTAGGACTAAATTGACACAAATATAAAAAATTACCTTACCAAAAATATATATATATATATATATATATAATTTATGATTGAATTAGCATCAAAAAATGGTTTAGAATTAAATTGGCACAAATGTAAAATGTTTAGGACTTTTTTTACACTTTTCTCCTATATTGGTATAAATTGGAAAACCAATGAATTTTGAAAATAGAGCTACGTTAATAAATAAATTTGTAATTTTCTGCTGATTTAAAAATACACTTTTCATGCATAGTAGTTGTTGTTATTCTACCGAAATGAATTTGGAAAAGTCATTATCTTTTCTGGATCATCATCCTGTTTATTAAGAGAAGGTGGGCCCACCGCCAGCATCCACTTTCCACTAGTTTTATGCATGCCATGGATGTACGGATCCCAATTTAAAACGTGATTACTCTTTTTTTGTGTACGGATATTTTGCAATTCGATTGAAATAATCTATGAATTATAAATTTGAACAAAGGGTGAGTTTTGTTTGAGTGAAAGAATTTTTCCCGGATCAGTTTTCTGTATTTTCACGCGTTTGATTTATTGAAAATGATCCGTCAATAGAAAATCAATCGCGACTGAAGAAGATATGCATGCTTAAAGTTAGGAAAATGATTTTCCTAACTTGAAAATGAGTAAACATTTTTTCTGGAAATGATTTCCCATAAGCCATTTTCCTTATTATAAAGTTCTCCCCGAAATAAACACATCTTGAAAATAACCCTGTTCCGTGCAATGATGCAATAGCTTCCAAGCAATATCATCCCCCTTTCCGGTCAAACTATTGGTATATTAGAGAAGTTCAAATGCAGCCTCCCTTCATAGTGAATTAGTGATAATGCTGGCAAAGTAGATTGATTTAACATGAGATTGTTGTCCATGAGCAGTCAATCATTCTCCAAGTGTTGATTGTGTCGACTATGCATTTCGCTCGTCTTGGAAAATTTAGGGCAAAATCGTTCTATAGTGAGCATGGTTGTCAAAACTAGTGAGAAAATGCTATTTAAGGTATTATTTTTTGTTTAGGGACATTACTAATTACCCTCCACAAATTTCAACATTTTACCACTTACCCTCATTTAGATTCAAAATTACCAAAATGCCTTCTTTGGTGAGGAAGCCCACAAAACAATCCTCAACCCAAACCATCCTCACAACTAACTCACCCAAAAACCTCACCCTACTCTCTCACTCTTCTCCCACTGGCCATCGGCTCTGCTGTAGTCGCTGACACCCCACCCGCCCATCGTTGAGATGCCACCCGCCTTGCCCCTCACCACCAACCTGGCGCAACATCTCTTCAGGCAGGTACAACGTGCCCATCTCTCTCTCTCTCTCTCTCTCTCTCTCTCTCTCACAGGTAGAACATAGTTAACAGAATGTACAGATTTCGATCTCGTTATATCAAAAACATCTTTAAATTATTAGTAATTATAACAAGATAGTTGTCTTTAAATATTGATATATTTTGCATACTTGAAGGTGATATTTGTTAAATAAAAGTCAGATTTAGAATCTAAAGCAAAAGGATGAAAGTCAGAGCCATCTCAAATACATACTTAAAAACTATCAGGAAGAAAAAGAGACATTTCTATTTGTCGGGGGCCCAATATCAGGAAGAAGACTAGTCATGCGTATCCAACACGTTCCTTGATCAACTTAGAATGGGTCTAGGCAAATCCCAGTCCCCTGTAGCACTTGCTGTATCATCTTAGGACACGCCGTAACATCAAGAAACCTGCAACTTTTGAGTGTGGAAAGGGTCATGTTTGTAGCCTACCTACATGTCTTCAACCGGCAACTTATATGCTTCAAACCCGTTTGACTGGATTGTTGAGACCAGGCCATCAGTAGCCCAGCCATCTGTAGCGATCACCAAGATCAGGAGAATTTGTGGGCAGTTGGCACATCAACATCACTGCCTCAGAAAAACAAGATTGCAGGTACATGGATTTAGTATATTAATGGACGATTGAGAGGTATGGATAAAGACTGCTGCTTGTAGAATTTAGATTTAAGTAATTGCATATTGATTGATTGATGGTCCGTTCGTGAATGTTACTCCCTTGACCGTCGCCAACACGGCAAGGGGTGCAGTTCTTCCGTGTTTCCTGGTTCTTTGTAGAAGAAATCAGTATATAGACAACGCAAATTGACATAATTCTCTCATCTTCTAACATGACTAAATAATCGATTGACAGCACTCTGTGCAAAGTCTACAGGTTCTTTAAGAGAGAGAGAGAGAGAGAGAGAGAGAAAATTAGACGAAATTTTATAATGCTTAAGTCAAATTTTACAAATCCTATATCCATGACAACCGATTTTGTGATAGTTCATTGCGATGTCTGGATCAAGAAGAATGCTCTTGCGTTTCATATGTCTGTCTCCTCGAATTGAATTCATTAGTATGATGTTTCTCTGCATTCAACCCAGACTTGGTCAAACCTTATCTAGAGTGAAGAATCAGAATTAAGCAGGATGTTTTCGAAAGAGAATTAAGAAGAATTAATTACCCACGCAACAGATCACTGCAGCAATACAAGACCATCCATTCACCCGATATCACTATCTAGATTCTAATTAACATTTGATAATAACTCGCAGGAACACTAAAAGAAACTCCCATTGCAAGAATGACATCCTACGACCGCTAGACCAAAACAGCCTACTTGTTAGTGAATAGATAACCCAACAGCCATTAAGTCATGTCGGAACGGAATTCCTTCGGTGCTGTAAAAGCTGCATCAAAGGCCAGAATATGTCTATTCTCTGAAAACCCTTTGAGGCCTGGTCCAGAAAAAAAACAAACAGATTGATTTAGTACAATCACAGATATTATCTCATTGAATCTCTGCATCAGCATCAGTAGTATAATTGAGTACCTCAACAATGAAGCAGGCCCAGGTATTGCCAGAATCTTTCTCTGTAACACCCTTCACGACGGTCAATTCTAGGCGTCGAAGCACATCAGCAATGTCAAGAAAAAGCCCTTGATCATTGCATAGCATCTGCGACAAGAAAGAATTTGTGGAGTTATAACCAGGTGTAACTCGCTCATATAAGGAGAGAAAGCTGATGAGCAATGAAGAAAAAAGTACAAACCTCAATAAGCATGAGTCCTGGGTATTCCAAGTCTTCCACCACTATAGGGCATACCTGAAGCTCACCTCCTAATTCAAGAGCCCAACTAGCTCCACCCTGGGAATCAGCATCGATTTCAAGTGCTCTCCATCTGCTCCGTCCGGATTCCTGTGTGACATAAACATTCAAAAATGTCAACTTACGTACATGTAATATTTCATGTAAAATGTAGATTGTCTAGTAAATTTGATGCAAATCAACAAGGAGTTTATGCAAAACTACCAAAACATCTTTTTTAAGATTACATTGCTAGTTTATCCTCATCTGAGTCGGACAGAGAACAAGTGGATCCATGGGTTGTGTTCAACCAAATTTGTTTTAGGTGCTCTCAGACTGTCATGAGCATAAATACTTTCGTCCGGTTGTGCAGATACTACTTTTAATCAATAGGCAGGGACTAATGAAGTCGGCTGCATGTGATGTCTTGCCTATTCATTCTAATCAATAAGTAGGGACTAAGGACACCACCACGAGGTATCTTGCAGCTGCAGCTACACAGAGTTCCTCAAAGAAACCACACAGACATTGATCAAAAGAAACACAAAAGAAAGAGAGAAATCATACCAAAATCTTCCTTTCAAATGTTCAACTACATTTCAATCCAACGTATGAACTTATTAACAGAAGAAGTATATATTCTTAAGATGATTTCACAAAGGCTCATTAGCAATCTGTTTTGAGGTTTCTTGTGGAAGAACCATCAGCAGGAAGGTCTAAATGTAACCTTATCGATTTAATAGTACAAAAAAAGAACAAAGGGTTTTAAAACTTCAGTTTTCGGCCACACAGAAGTTATTGAAGTCCTTGTGCTAAAACAGTTCCAGAGGTCTATGCTGGAGTGTTTAACTTTTGAGGAACGGTAATGATCATGTACTGCGAAGCTTTCATCTTAACATGCAAAGTCTAGTATTGAAACCTATTTAGTTACAATTTGCAAATCATACTTAACATGTATCAGGTAGCATATGTCTAGTCTAGCAGGTTTTACTTATATATAGGCTGTAGAAATTTCACTCCCAGCTCCTCAATCTCCTCTGCAGAAAGGACCTTGAAACTAACTACAATCAATCGTGAATTAGGCAAACTGTACATTTAAAATAGATTGGAAGTCCTCGACAATGCAGACAAAAAGTACAAAAGTTCATTAAGTTGGACTGCATTCCAGTCATGTGATTCAATCAGAAATTACTTGGATTTCTTTTAAAAATTTAAGAATCTTGTGCAAAGTCAATTGAGAACAAACAGAATGAAGAAATGCATAAGGGGAAGGAAAGACCACAGTTACATTCTAAATATATTAAGAAAAGCTGAAACGAAGAAAGCCAGAATTTGACGCATAAGTAGTTTCATTACAACATTTAGTCAAACAATCTCTTTACACAAGGCCGATCACTATAAACTCCATCACTGAGAACCATGCTATAAGAATAATCAGATTGGTGGTGGCATCTCTATTCAGCTCATCATTCAGCAGTCCTTTTTTATGGAAACCATAAGAAAGGACTTGAAGAGATACAATGTATCACATGACATGTATCTCACATAAATTGTTATTTAATGGCACAACACAGTCTATTGTTTTACAAGCCATAAAAAAGAAAAGTAAACCGCAGCTTTTTATGTCAGACAATGTGTTAAATGCTTGCGAAATCATATCAATGCTGGGCATGCGATCAGATGATATGCAAGACCTCACTCTATCCACCTACTCCAAGGCCCCTGCAGCCATGAGACCCACAGCTGAAGCATCGCTCACTGCAACGGCAAATAATTTGCAGTCGCCCCCTCCCCCCAAAAACTCCCCAGTGCAGCCACAAAAAATTTCTCTCCTACTCTCTCTCTCTCTCTCTCTCTCTCTCTCTCTCTCTCTCTCTCTCTCCAGGAGGCTATTTAAGTTTTCTTGATAGCATTCATTTTTTCACTTTAATTGTCTATCAAGTTCCTGTACTTCTCAAAAGTAACCTTGTCCTTGGCGACCTTCTACATCAACAAAATCACAGTAAACCAACTAAAACCCGGAAACCGGCAAATATGGGTCTGACAATAGTTAACAATGTATATTTTACTGCTATAAACAGGATTAAGCGTGTGATGCTTCAGTTAATACACACTCATACTCTACAACATCTGGTTATGCTTTACTTTATTCTCGATGGGAATTGACAAGTATCTTCCTAGGTCATTATATCATTTAAAAGCCAATAAATAGTCTCTGCAAGCTTATGCGATGTAATGCTTCTGCAGTATGTGAAAGATGGGGTCCCTGCAATAAAAATGGGGGAGGGAATGGATGCAATAATATAGGACGAGTTAAATACCTCTGGAGGCACCCACTTCTTCAACTTCTCTGCCCGGTTGGTTGCGCCTCTTAAGAACAGCATGTGATTGATTGTTCGATCTAGAAGGCCATCAATGCTACACTGAAATTACAAATTACACAAAAGTAATTAGTGAGCATAGGAAGCAAGGACAGGAAAATGACATGGAAGCACCAACTATGAGATGGTACGGACCTTTGCACCATTTGGGACAAGGTCCCGAAGTTCCTTCACTCTGTCCTGAATCAACTGTCTATCCCTTGGTCTTATCCTCTGGTTATCACCTGGTCTTCCCTTTCTTTTGCTACCACTGATCATCTTCTTCTGCCCCTTAGCCTGTTCATGAGGGGATCTTGTCTTCCTCTGCTCTTTTTCTGTGACTGTACTCAGCGTGCTTTTATCTGAAGTTAAAGAATCGCTGGAAGTTTCTTTACCTATATTCCTGGAGCTGAATGCAGCTGGAGTTATGTGGCTTGCAAAATCTCCACTCAGGCAGCTTTCTTCAGACTTCCTTTTTGTTCTCAAAGAAGTCAAAAGTTGCTCCGGTTGAATGGTTGAAGATGTGATGTTGGATTTATTTGGTGAATTACCATCAGGACCATCATATGAGTTACTGACAATAGATTCCAAGAGATACTCCTCTTCATCTTTGGCAGGATATCTCCCAGATTCCCCAGCAAACGGCTTATTGCCATCAACAAAATCTTGATTCTCAGTCAAACAAGACCTTGTAAGCACATCCATATCTGGAAAAAACGAATCCACTGGAAATTCACTTTGCCACAAGAAAGTTGGTCCAGGAGCTTCATCTAGCTCATAGTTCACGGAGAAGCTAGACATGTTGCCTACAGTTTCATTTTTAATATTCTCAACATCATTGTCTCCAAATGGTAGGCTCACAAAGTCGCTAGCAGCGAAGTATTCCTCCATGCCATCATAAAAGTCACCTAACCCGCCTGAAATGTAACATTTGTTGAAGGCATGCAATTCTTCTTCTGCACAAGAGAATCCAAAATCATCATAATCCATCCTTTCTGACCGGTTTGCAGGTCCAATTGGGGGAGTTGACACTTTGGAAGGACTGGCTGCCAAGACACAAGTCTGATTTTCCCATGCATCTTCTTGAATTTCTGACATAGGCCGAACATGTACGAGATTTAGCATGCTGCAATTTGCCTCAAAATTGCTATATAACCCTTCAGATTTAGTTTTAAAAACCAGGTTGCCACTTATGTTCAATGACTCATCCACATCATCTATGAAACAGGATGGGATTGAATGATCCTGCAGGTCATGGTTCATCGTGGAAGTTAGAGAATGGCTAAAATCGTGTTGAAGTGAGACTAATCCCATGAGATCAGCTACTATCGCTATGTCTTCAGCAACCTAAAGTCAACAGGATAGAATATGAGACAAGTTATATTCCTCCAGCTATTTACTTGTATATTATAGAAGGAAAGAGGATGAAGACAGACCACTTCCAAGGAGCCTAGTTGCAAGACCCCGTGTGGAAGAACAGGTAACAGGAGAATAGTCTGCGCAAGCATATTAAGCAAGATCAGTGGGGTAACTAATAAAAGAAACTACTGCACAGCCACAAGTAAACATATGAAGTAACTTTTACTTGAAAATCAACTTGCACATTTTCCAACCATTCCTTGAAGCACATGGTTGCCAGCAAATCCATATGCCTATAAACACATGGTATTGGGACCGTCATAATAAAACTACCCTACTATACTTGGTTATAATATCTATCATATTGGCATAGTTATCAAAATATAATCAACGCATTTATTACCTTCACACCGGCCAAAAACTGTGGTAGCCATTCTTCAGGAAGCTGCAAAGACACAATGTAATTTAGAGCTGCCATATATCCAGAATAAACTGTACAAAGTCCTTCAACTGGCTAATATAATGAACGAAAAACTCGTTGCAACTAACCTCTAAAGGAATCTCAGAGTTGGACTGAGAAGCCAAAATATCATCAGAAGAAAGCCAACAGTAGTTGCCTGTGACTGCCACTTCGCCTACAAGCCTAATGCATGCAAAATGAATAACATCAAGACACTGCTATTGCAATTATGTCTAAAGGAAAATTTTGTGCTACAGGTCTATTCTCAACCAATTAAACACAAAATATTTTGCTCACATATCATTATTCTTTTTCTGGATTTTCAGCGAACAAGTATTCAAAATCCACACACAGAGACTTTTTATTAAAAATACCACTTAAAGCCCTGAAAAAACTAATTGACAAGGATTATGCAAAACACAAATGGAGAAGGAGAAAATTCACAGAAAGTTAAGACTGACATATTACCCTTCTCCCAGTGAGTAGTGAAGACATGACATATCGGTTTCCACAACTCCTAAAGGGCTTGCACTTTCATTCTGTACGCCATTTTCAAAGGCAAAAGAGAACAGTTCGCCTGATCTGTTGAAGTATAACTCATCTAAACAATTCTCTATGTTTCTTCTAGCCTTTGAATGGTCAAAATACCCATCTTCCCATGTTAAAACCCTGAAAATGAATTGTGTACAGAACGTCGTCAAAAGGCAGGAAGTTTTTCCTTTGAAAGTAATTTGCAGAATTAAGTGTAGGCTTTGTACCGAGACCATCGAGACAAACATTAGACACACTGACACGACACCCATCGTGACCCGATCCTGCTTCATGTCAATTAAAAGGGACAAGTCCCGTGGCAGGGGCAGACAGAACATGAACAAAACCCCAGAGATGGTAAACGCGTCTTTCATCATTAAACATCTAGATCAAGGCCATTTTTACCAGAAATGCCATCAACAATCATCCAGGAAGACAAAATTGAACAGTGCAGACCGCATAAAAAACCAAATCGTTCATTTCTAGCCCAGTGCTGAAATGCTCAAAATTCAAAGGACCATCCATCAGACTACTTGCAATCACATAAACACAGGGTAAGGAATTGACTTACGTAGGGACTTGACGCCTGATCTTCCAGAACACCGCGTATGTCCAGGGCGAACCGTGACACAAGCTCTGTAGCAACTGTCGTAAAGCAGCAGTTCCCATGCTACTGGGTCAAACAACTTGGAAATTTTTTCCCCTAAATTACAAACTCCTGATACAAAACAGTGTCCTCAATCAATATAATCACCGAGCCTATCTCCCTAGCTACCCCGGTACGAACCTCGCCCCGCTTGCTTCTTCCGCAACCCAGCTCTTCGCTTCGTCGGCCTTCGCTTCGCCTGCCGCCCGGTCAGTACTAGCATCGAGTATCCCATGTTTTCGGGCTCAAAAACTCGAGCTCCAGCCTCGGAATCACAAGTTCCTACGCAGCTCTTGAAGCGTTGAAACGCAGAGAGCCTCCACCTATCAGAGGCGAGAGGGAGAGAGAGACAGAGAAAGCAAATGCGAATTCTTTGTCTTTGAACAAAACATGAACGGGTCTCGACGTCCCGATGCTGTCATTTATAGAGGCAGAGCAACCTCCGCCACCGGTCACCGGTTCATCCGGTCCACCTGCGGTTATATTCAGTTAAATTTCCACTGCTCGTAGGTTAAAACCGGGAGCCGTCGGTCAAGATTCATCGTCCCCCGCAAGATGCGATCAGATTCCGGGCCCCACCCAATGAGAAGGCGTGCACTGTGCAGGGTGCACCCGAAACTATTATTTTGGCTTTCTATAATTTGAGGACATGCTGTTTTATTATTTCTCGTAAACAATGCGCGCACTTGAACACTCGCCTCACTTACGTTGAAAGGTTAGGTTTATTTCGCGAAAAATAAATGATTCAAAAAATATTTTCTTAAAAATAACTCTCCGTATTGCTTAAAATAATTGATCAACGAAAAATATTTTCATTATCGATTATTATATATGCCTAAACATCTTAAATGCAGCGGTCCCTTTTCCTCCGTGTACTATGTAATTACTAGAAATGCACGGTGTTGGGTTCCATGTTTTTTTTTTTTCGTCTGTCATACTTTAAATCTTATCTTATCTTACTCCCAAGCTTTTGCCTTGTCTCCTGTAGAGCGTGAGAATCGAAACCAATACTTGAAACTAAACGTCCCCAGCCCCAGTTCCTTGAGAAAGTGGGGATTCGATGTTGACAAGTGCTTTAAAACAATCGTTAGACATGAGACAGATGGATGTGAGAAACGGGAATAAGAGTTTGCGCCAAGACATGCATTTCATTCTAGCTCGTGCTAAATCTATATACCAACGACTTAAGATGAAGAAAATTTGTAATCACAACAATCACCGAAAAGGCTTCTGTGGTTTCTTACTTGAGAAACTTGATTTTGAATTCGAATCCTAAGAAATTAGAGACATCAATAATCGCCCATTTTACTGAAATCAACCATCTGACAAGACAATCTTGTTTAGTCGCGCAACCATTGATTAACATGTTTTCCTTTCTTTCTTTTTTTGTTTTTTATTTGGTTATGCGATGAGCAGATGATGTGCAAATCACTTGGTTCTTTCCTTAATGGGTCCAAGCAACCCCACTTTAGAGAAACTTAGCAACAATTAATCTTAGTTTAACCAGCATTATCACCCCACAACAATGCTCATGAGTGACTTTACTCAATAAAATACATTAAATCAGTAAAATAAATGGAAAGTTAGGTGGTTTGCTTGGTCAGCAATCATTTTCGACCGCTTAATAATTCAGTATTTAATTTTACATAAAATCGACCATTCAATTAGGGTCGACCTGGCTGGATGCAATGAAACGAGCTGATTACCTCACATTGCTTGTCCCTCATCTTGCTGCTCCTGTTTTTCTATTGCACCACTTGGATTAAAGATCTGATAATAAATTTACGCCAAGTTGAAGCTAGACGCGGCGACCCTCGGGCGCATCGAATGCGTGCATGTGATCCAGTCAAACATTGTGGTGACTGTGTGCTAACAAAAATGTCAGCAATCATGCCTCTTAATCGAGCGGTGGAGTTGCTCATGCAAATGGAAAAACATCATTTTCAGAGGTTGTAAAAACTAGAGAGGAACATTATTGGGTCCTTCCTAATTTCAACGCGTCGGCCCAATGAGCAACCTCTGACTTGTATATTCATTGCTCAATGAATTCGCACGAGTTTGAAGAGAAGAAATTTTCATGTCTCATTCAAAGCAGGCACTGTTTATGAAAAACGAATACTAGAAATGTCATAATTTGGGTACGATGTTCACTTCAATGACAAAACTTTTTGATCGATCACTTGCATGCCATTTTCGTGAAAAAAAAAAAAACTACAACTTTGGTGCCATCGACGATTTGAGTTGCCGAGAAACCTGACATGGCAATATTTTATCATATAATATCTGACGTAGCCTATGCTGTTGATGTCGCTCAATATAAATATTAAAGTACTTTGTAACACCATTGCCTATTCTTTTGACAAAAAATTGAGTTATATGAACCCATTGGCAAGAAAAGTGCAACACGTCTGCTGGCTGCGATTGTAATTTGGGAGTCGTCCCCCACATGTGGTTTTCACGTGTACGCAACAATGAAAGGGCAATTTAATTTAGATTAGAATGACTTAAGTTGGGGATATAAAAACTCTGTGACAACTGGGAAAGAAAAGGACCGCTGATGTGCATACACGATCGAATCGCTGCATCTTCAATAAAGTAAAGGGACCAGGAGAGAGCTGGCTAAGCAATTGATTATGTAAGAAGAAGTCATGCATGATGTCCATAGTCGTGGGCTCAAGTTGCATTTTATTACAGCAATTGTGTCGAAGCAAAGAGAAAACTCTAACTGTTAGCACATTGAAAGACAAAAATGTTCTGTGTGCGGATGACATTACCGAGTTATGTGATGGATCAAGCAAATCATTTTTCGACAAAGTGATAACGTAGGGAAATCAAACTTTCTTTTCTAAGTTTTGCAAGGATCATAGCATCGATGGACATGTTTGCGTAGGCAATTTGTTTGTGTTCATAGAGACTAATCGAACCACCTATTCACAGTTTGAAATCATATATTTACCCCCTAGGTGATACTGTTAGCCACCACAATTGGTATAAGAGCCTACTGCTCATATATTTTTAGTGTTATTTCACTTACTGAGTTAACGATCTATGGCTAGCATGCTTGGACCATGTATTGTTGAAGGACAGAATAACACCAGACCTCCCTATTTTAATTAGACAGACAATGACATCTAGAAGAACAAAATGGAAACTTTTCTAAGATCCACAGATCCTTTAATGTGAGAAATTTTCCAAAATGGAGTGAATGTTCCAACACCCAATAGAACTACAGCTACTACCGTGACCGATGAGTCATGAGACTTAAATGAAAGAAGAGCCAGCTAGCCAACCATGTCTCCTCACAATTTAGCAAATGAGAAGCATTGGATACTAGTGCTATGTACTCTCGTTCTTGTGCATTATCTCCTGCTGAATATAATCACGTTTCTTCTTGTGAAATAGCAAACTAGATATGAGACAAAATTCAGGTGACCTTTGAAGCAACAGACAAGGCTAAGGAGACCAAGACGAATGTACTCTTGGGAAAATATGAATCCTTCAAGATAAAACCAGATGAATCTGTCACCGAGATGTTCTTAAGATAAACAGAAATCATCAATGGAAAGGAAAAAACATTCACACCTGCAGAGAAAGTGATTAAACTTCTAAGAGGACATTCAAGAAACACAGACGATCGTGCGTCTCACTGTTGATGAACTAATTGGGACTCCTATGGCGTATAAAGTAGAACATGAGACTGGTGAAGCAGACAAAGTTAAGAAATCGATTGTTTTAAAAACTGACATTTACGATACAAGTGAAACAGATTCAAAATTGGACCCAAAAAAAAAAAAACAGATTCAACAGCAGATGATGAAGAATTGGCTCTAATGGAAAAAAAGTTTGGATATATGGTTAGAATTGGAAGGAACTTCAAGGGAAGAAATTAAAGCAAGCAGTTTGAAGAAAGAAAATTCTTCAAGAACAAAGAAGAAGGTAAGGACATTATCTGTTTCAAATGCAAGAAACTTGGGTACATTACGCTAGATTGTCCAATCCTAAAAAGGAATTAGGATTCACGAAAAAGTCTAAACTGGTATATTTATGACAAATTTATCTCAAACTAATTTTTTGACCACAAAAAACTCTAAACTTGTACACATGTGACAAATTTACTTAAAACTAATTTTTTAACTACTGAAAACCCAAAACTGGTACATTTGTGACAAATTTACCATCTATTAAATTGGATTAATACAAAAAAAATCACAAACTAGTACACCTATAACGAACAGAGGGTAAAACCCCAAATTGGTAAAACCAATAACTACCTCATGTCATTTAACTAAGTAATTTGATAGTAAAATTTAACTTATGATAAATTAATCACAGATGTACTAGTTTTGGGTTTTTGGTAATCAAAAAATTAGTTTTTGGTAAATTTGTCACATATGCACTAATTTGGGGTTTTTCCTAGTATCAACCCAAAGAATAAAGGACAATTTCAAACGAAAAAGAAAGCACTAAAAGCAAATACTTGAAACAACACCAAGTGCGAAGATCGTGATGAAGACGAGTATGCAAACATCTATCTTATGGCAGATTGACAATTAGAGGAAGAAATCGAGGTAAGTTATCCTGAGATCCTTGATGAAGTATCTTAATACATCGATGAATTATGTCATGACTACAAATATACTCTTAAGAAAATCTCGGAGTTGAAGGAAAATATGAAGTTGAGGCATCAGAATTTTCTACGGAAGAAAATATTGTTGTTTTAAACAAGGAAATTTCCGAAATCAAGGAAAAATGAGATTTTATTGAAAAAGAAAATGATTCTCTCGAAGAGGAAATTTCAAAAGTATCCAAAAAAATTTCTTTTGGTTAAAAACTTTTGGAACATATTCTTTCCATACAAGTTCTGTATTACAATGAATTTGACTTGGCTTTCAATAGGAAAGTGATATCAAAAATGATTTTACAAAAGTCAATGAGAGATTAAGGCACCTGCCTTCAAACGTTTCCTACAAAAATCATTTTAGAAAATAATTTGTAAAACCTATTGGCCGAGACTTCTATAAGTGCTCAAACTTTGGGGATCATAAGAGCATCCAAATTCCTTGAGAATTTGTGAAGGAGGAGCTCCCCAGACTGACTGTTGGTAAGGATACAATGCTGAAAATGCACTTGAGACCTACTTTGAAAAGATGGAAGAATTCCAAAGATGAAGTTATGAAGGTTGGTAATTGCGAAGAAGATCCGGCCATTACTATTTGAACCATGCTGAAAAAGAAAAGAACAATTAATGTACTGAAGGTGTGGGAATTAAACACCCAAGTATTGAAATGCTTAAAGTAAAGGTACGGAAATGAAAACCCGATACTTGTCCGGCAAAGATATGATCCCTCACAAACTTGACCCGATACCAAGTCAAGTAAAGAATATACAACCCTTTGTTCTAAGCTTTCGGATATGAACCCTTATAAGGTTGATGCTAGAGACAAAGCCTAATTCCTAAATTTGAACTAGATTAAGGTGGGTCTAACTTCTACTCAGTTTGTCAGATGGAAGTCCTAAACTAGACTAAGCTACATATTCATTAAGAAGTGATCCTAAATCTAATTTGAACGTTATTTTCTAGCTAGACTATTTAACAAAGTATTAAGCTATTTTGATTATTAATTTATATGTCCATTAACTAAGCTAGCCTAATCAATACTAAACTAATCTAGTAAACCTAAATCTAATCACCCCCATGGACCACCATTCCAACCTCTCAGCCGCCGGTCTCTACCGTCAATCTCATAATTCATTCATGCAATCACTCAATTCACACGTTAGCAAGTTCAACCAATCAATCATTCATCCAAAGTATCAAGCTTGATTTAGAGATTTGACAGTAATCATACAATTTGATTACCTATCAATCTTATAATCAACCAGGGATTAATTAATTAATGCTAAGTGATTATTAACCCTCATTTCCAAGTTCATCAAGCAGTAGGCTAAGTCACAAAGCACCTTGTCTAATCCCTATTCTTTAGTTACCCGTCGAAGGATGATGCATCGCTAATCAGATTAAGAGCAATCAATCATCAATTCAAGCACAAACAATATCAATTAAGCATGCATTTAGGCTAACTAGACTTATAAACCCAAAAATCAATTAATTGATCAAATGGTCAATTTCTCTGTTTTTTCCCTAATTTGGACCTTCTAAGTTCTAATCCAATTGAATGCATTAACAAACTCCAAATTGAATGATTCTAATTTCTAATCAAAGTTTAGGATGTCTACTTCAACTTTCATTAGGACTAATTTTCCTAATTATAGCTAAATTAATACAAAAAAATCAATTAAAACCGACTGCTCCATATTAGACCTATACCAACCCTACTTTTTCAAAATTCGAGAAAATAATAAACAAACGTCAAATGGCACCAAAATTAACACAAGGCGATCAAGATGCACTTTACAACTTCAATTTATGTACTTTTGTAAATAAAAAAAAAGAGAGAGCCATTTATCCTTGAGTAATTATGCAATTTACCATGAGAACTTAATTTGAAATAGTTTTTCAGGCTGATTCCAACTTTTACTCTGTTCATTAAATCTGACCGACCTATTTTGCATAACTAATGAGTTATGGGCTAATTAGGATTATTAATTGCTCTACACTACACTAAATCTTTGATGTGACACTTTTTTTAACACAACTCATACATACAACTCAACAATCTCCTCCTCACGTGTGAACTATTGTAATTATAGGTCATTAATGACTCGACATTAGTGGAATGTCTCTTCAATTCACATGCAGAAAATATAATTTTGCTCTTTAGTTTATGTGAAGGGGGATATTGTTGTAATTATTGGTTATCAATAACTCAACATTAATGGGATGCCTCTTCAGTTCACGTGCAGCATATATAATAGTCATCTCTTCAGTTCATATGTTGAAGATTAATTGTTGTCTATTCAATTCAAACGAAGGGTGTTCTTTGTCTTTAAGAAGACGTGTCTCTTTAGTTCTTAGGGTTTAGTGCTCTAAGTGTGCCGGTTTTGAGAAATGTTCAATATAGTCTTGTTTATATAGTGCTAACAGAATATTTGAAGTGTTGTATCTCGAAAGGTGTAATTCATAAATCTGCAAAGCACCATTAGCAAGAACTAATTGCCTTAAGGAAATTTGGTAATCCATGCTTCATCTCATGTTTAATTCTTTTTCGATTTTATAGCATCTAGCAAGTTTATGTTTGATGTGTAATTTAGTTATCTTTATTCGTTAAGATTATATAAACATTGAAGTGGCCATTATTAAATTTGTTATTGCTTTGTTAGAATTGTTATCTCTGTTTATATTTTCATTACAACAAATAGTATTGCACTTGCTTGAAAATCGCATTTCCACCCTTGAGATATTCACCAAACACTAGAACAAATTCGAGGCTCACCAATCTACCATGAGATCTGATACTATCTATTGGAAATGTGTGACAAAAACCTAATACTATCACTTGGGAAGATCATCAAGAGGAATCCCAAGGTCAAACTTATCAGCATATCCAGTTGGATCTATTTTCACTCAAAAGCTTAAGCTAATGAATTATAAGCCAATTAGTATATATTAACTAGTCCACACAATATCAATTCTCCAATATGGGTCTTTTTCTTACACAACTCACATGTGCAACTCTATAGATGGGTTCGGATCCTTCTTCAAAATCCACAACTGTTCGTGGAGAACGATGAGGAGTAGGTTTTCAGGAAGCTACACGATCTCTTTCCAGATCTTTAACACTTGATTGAAGATATTGCGGAACCTCAATCGGAAGGCTCTGCTGTGATTGACGGGGTCAGTGGCTCGAATGATCATGCACATTATTAGGCAAGTTGGGGGACAAACTCATGGTTCTTAACACCGTTCAGGAGCCCAAGAAAAGGACAACGCCGGTCAAGAACGCACATGAACGCGTGTGCTTCAACAGCAAGGACGACGTATGGGACCTGAACGTGACGATCAGCTTCACTCGATTGGCGATGTATCGCATTCGGGAACCATATGGCAGCATACGAGGGCTGTAACCTGACGGCCGGAGAGATGAGGTGCATCACGAGGATGTACAGCGACTAAGTGGCCGACATGGTGGAGCTCAAGAGGGAGGACCCCCACGTGCTGAGCCGATTGCAGCAGAAGATGTACTCAACCGCTGAATGAGAAATGAAGACGGCAAGCAGTAACTACAAAAAAAAAAAAAAAAAAAGGGAAGAAAAGAAAAAATAAGAAAAAAAAATCATGAAAAATGATGTTTCGATTTAGTTTGTCCACATCAGACGCTGGTGATGCCACATAAGACAACAAGTGCTAATCGAATGGCTAATGATGACTAGACCACTACATCACTTACTTAAAAAGATATGAAGTGAAATTAATGATCAAATTGCATGGTGGTAGGAAAAGTCAAATCTCTGTATTTATCAAAGTGAAATCGTGGGGACCGAAGGATACCTCATAGGGTATTAAAACGATTTGACTTCAAAGATTCATAGACGATAGAAATGCACAAGTTGCGATTTCACTATCTCGAATGGCCAACTTGACAGGAAATCATCCAATTGTAGTAAACTGATAACGACTGTGACAATCTAAATACGACATTGCATGTTACTTGCACGACATTATTAGGTGAGATGTTTCTGTATACTTTGTCAACTACCTTCAGAGAACCAATTTGACTTTAAGAAGCCAAATATATATTCGAAGAGTTCGACGACTCCCGGGGTGAATGATGTCACAAGCTCTTGATTTTTTGTGCATGCAACTGTGCATCTTAGAGGTGAAACCAAGTCAAATCCTCCATCTGTGGTGATCAATGCCCTTGATATCTTCTACGTTGTGTCTCATTTGATGAAACTTTTGAGCTTTAGAAGTAAACAGCAGTTTCCCCTCTAACCATAAGTGAAAGATTGGAGTCCTCGATTTTAAGGAATAGTTTCACGAAATTGAAGAAGGATCGGAATAGCTCCGATCTTTTTCCATGCTTGAGTGGAGAAGGGATATGGGAATTGGGAAATATGTTATGTTCCCCTGCGAATATGTTTGATGGGGCAAGGCTTCCATTGGGGTAAGTGTAACTCAGCTCCATCCTCGTGATTGGCCATTATTTTCACCTAGAGAGATCGTTAAGAGGAAGTTCAAGTTCAGATCAGAGTCCGCAGCCTCATATTCAAAGTTGGGAAAATTATCAAAATAATCGTAAACCTATTTTACTTTTGCCAATTTAGTCCTAAATTTTTTAATTGTATCAATTTAATCTTAAATCTTTTTACGTTTTGTCAATTGAGTCCATCTGGTCAATTTTGGCCAAAAACCACTGAGGTAGACACCAACTGTCCTTCGTGGCACGATTAGCACTAACTAGGACAAATTTAATAATATTTTAATATTTATTGCGAATTATTTTAAATTTTTATTTTATTTTCTCTTCCTTTTGTTCTCTAGGCCCTCACTGCCGAGCAAGGGTTGACCCTTGCCCAGCCTTGCCCACAGCCGTGATGGTCTGGGCAAGGGCTGCAACGCCCTCACCCATGACAGACAAAGGCTTCACGGCCCTCACCCATCGGCTAGCGAGGGTCGACGAGCCCTTGCTTGTGACCAACGAGGGTTAGCAACCCTCGCCTAGTGGCTAGCAAAAGTCCAGCAACCTTCACCGGCCACAGTAAAAAAAAAAAAAACAAGAAGGAAAAGAGCATAAAATAAAAAATAAATCGAAAAAATATATAAAAATTAAACAAAATTATTCAAGTTAGCGCCGATTGTGCCACGTAACATGGCCATCATTCATGTTAGCAAATTTCGATCAAATTTAGTCCGATGGATTCAATTGGCACAACATTAAAAGGTTTGTGACTTAATTGATACACTTAAAAAATTTAGTACCGAATTGATAAAAGTGTAATAAATTCAGAACTTTTTTGGTAATTTTTCCATTCAAAGTCGTGCAGCCATTTTCGTGATTGTCGCGATATCAAGGTCAAGCATCTTGGCCTTCATCACAGGAGAGAGAGAGAGAGAGAGAGAGAGAGAGAGAGAGAGAGAGAGAGAGAGAGAGAGAGAGAGCCACGTGGTGTGGTGCGTGGTTGAGGGTAGTGTGATGGTGGCGGGAATACAGAGGATATCTATCTCAAATAACAATAGGAACGATACATGTATATGCGCCACCATATTGTTGAATCTAGACAGCACAATCTCCTCATCCATATGTCTATCTTAACAATTGAGTTATTGGCTAATTAGATTAGGACTGTAACAAGCTACAAAATTTCCTAGCAAAATTTGGCTGGAATTCAATCTTGATTTCTTTTCTTGACCAAACACTCCATGTTGGTGACGTCGGCAATTCTCATGTTTGTAATTAATAGCGGTTTGTAAAAACATATTTGGGTATGGTATAAGCAGGGGTTCATGTCATAAACGGATTAACCCATATAGGCACGAATTCACATGTTTAAGCTAATATGCTAACATGTGATTTTTTTAACATGTCATAGTTAGACATGTTTTAGCATATTTAGTACTCATACTCTAAAAATTTTCTATCATTAAAAGTTCAAAGCAAAAACATAATTTAGGGCCTCAAAAGTCATATGACATCAAAAAACACTAACTCAAGAACATACTCTAGATGGAATGTCACAAGACATATTAAACCTGTTAACACATATTGTTCTTCATAAACATGTTCAATATATTCGTGCGACACCACACACAGTGACACATTTGGTAATCAAGTTAATCATGTCATGTCTAATTCATGTCAGGGCAGTGAAGTTTATTAAATGTGTCGGGTTATGGTTAGTTAAGTTTGTGTTATATTCATGTTTTGACAAAACATGATTCACACGACACAACATAAATTGCAAGCCCTACTTGTTGATTCTCAACTTAGTGCATTGCAAGCACATTAAGTTCGAGGAAGAAAATGCAACTTAATATTTGCTTAAATACACTACCATGTAAAAGATTATGTGTTTCTATTATTCTTTCATTTGGACATTCCACTAGATACATTGATTAAAATTATACAATAAATTCCTCCTTTATTTTTTTTATAGTGATAAGATGATATCCGAAACAGTTTTCAAGCATCTTGACAAGTTCACCTTCTTAATGATCCTAAAAGCGCATCCCCTTATATGGTCCAGTGAATTTAGGATTATACTCCTAAAGTCTCCTAACAATACTTGATTTTGAATCCAATCTCAGAAAGAGAGGAGTATACTCTCTTACCATCTAAGACAACACGTCCGACAACACATCCTATTTACTTTTCTCACAAACGAGGCCAACATTTGTAGAATTAAAATCCATGGATAGACACATGACTGTATCTTTTATGTAGAAAGAGAGAAGTTACGATATGCGCAAAACATAACTATGCAAGCAAAGGGGACAAAAGGAAACTTCCGTCTCCTTCTTTCTTTTGTCAACAATTGAAGTTCTAATTCCCCGTGAAAATTGCATGTACCTCGGTAATCATCCACGTCTTGTGCGGATGGGACCATCGCCCAGGGCCAAGAGGTCTCCAAAGAGTAAGATTCCAAGTGATTTGTGGGACGACAAAGTAAGTGGACATCGTGTGAAATGCAAGGCACATACCTAAAGGCTGCGCACAACAGCAGCGAAAAAGCTTCCCCTGTCCTGCTGCAAATACTTACCTCGACCCGAGTCCACCAAGGCCACGTTCTATCATCTCCATTGATCATATGAGTTGCACGTGTGGGTCTCACATTATCAACGCCGAGGATGTGTTTGGGTCCATGGAACAGAGTCCACACAAAACTTATCCCGACGTGCCCTCGCCTTTACGTCGTCGTTCTTAGGACTGTGCCACAGTTCTCTTTTCCACCTTGTGTTGAAGCCCACGTTCAGCCTTTGCTTTTGGGTCCATTCACAAAAGTGGTATTTTGTTTTGGACCACCCTCACATTGGCCCACTATGGTCTTTGGTCCACAAAAGATGGCCAATGTTTACTTGTGAATTCTAATGTCGGCTCTCATTGGATGCATCGGGCGCATGCGCGTCGAGTGAACTCGAACTCTCGGATTAAGTGGATTGTGCAAAGGAACGTTGTTAAAACATATAGTTATATAAGTATAAGTTATGTATGTCGACGCAAAGAAGAGAATGCCCAACGTTGCATTTGTTCATTTCTAATTAAAGACCCACTAGATTAGAATTTTAGGCTTAAAATAGTTAGAGAAATAGCAAAATGAATATACCAATGTAATGGCGGGAGGGGTAACTCATGTGCACGCGTTGCGTCCTGTCGAATTAACTTAAGGGCATATTGTTCATTAAGTTAACACAAACGCAATCCATTTAATAGTCGTATCGGGAAACTCAACCTTAAGACTACCCATTTATAAATATAGGTAACTCGAACACAGTTCATATAACTCGAAAGGGGTTTGAATTGAATCAATCCAACCTGAATGTGATCTAGACAACCAAAATAGCATCCTTGTAACAAAAACAAACTTAAACTTTTTATGGATTTTTCGTGAGATTGATGTGCTTAATAAATCGAGATGATTATTTGAACACAATCAAACAATTTTAGAGAAAATCAAGAGAATTATAGCATTTTTAACTTCATTAAGGGAAAAGTTCAATGTTCATTCCAGAAAATCTAGAAAAACTTAAAGTTTTAAAACCTTCTTAATATTCACTTATATCTAGTAAAAACAAAACGATATAGTCATTTAAACTAATAAGGTCAATGTGGGCCAAGTCATAGATCTTACGGATGCAACTTATTCAATTATACTTGTCAGACGAATGAATTTTGGATTACACAGGTTGCAACCGAACATGACCCGTTTATTAATCATGTCAAACGAGCTGACAAAATAATGACATGAACACGATTAACATAAATTTAAACTTGCTAATTTGGTGGCGCATGCTCGAGCTTCGTCAAAAATTGTCACCATTGATGTGAATTCCTAATTTGTTGACATGCAATAAAATACGCATTGCTTAGATGTGAGCGCATTGAAAACAAACATCAACATCTCAACCTCCACCGTTTGTCCATAACTTTTGCAGCATCTCTTCTGCTTTTTCTTTCTGTGCAAAAGGTGGCTTCATTCATCTCCTGTTGGGACCATATGGTAGAAAAAGAGGAAACCCAATGCATTCTCATCATTTCGTTCGTTTCTGTTTCCATCCATTTGCACCCAAAATGAGACAAAATGCCATTGCCCTATCGAGCAGGTAATTGGCACGCATGCATCAACCTCTCGAGATGTTGCCTTCAAAAAGAGTCCCAATTTTTCAGTTATCTCTTCCATTCCCGAAGTTTCATTCTAAGTTGTCTTTTGAATACCATTAAGCATTATTAAATCGATTTATTAAGTTACGTGGTGGAGTATAATTGGATGTTGGGAATGTGACCAATTTGTTTAAAGGATTGATTACTATCTGGCGCATCATTTAATATACCAAATTTCAGCAGATTAATCTTAATATATCTAGCGTCACTCTTATAATTGTTAGATTAATGTGTAATTTAATATTTCAATGTAGTGGCATTCTTCCTAAGCATATATTGGGATTTGACTTAAGAAAAAGCATCGAAACAAATTAAGGGACGGCGAACAAGGGGTGGAGAACTCAATAAATCCTCTCTGATATCATGAAAAATTCATGAGATTACTATCAGATGTTTTGAAAGTTTAAGTTGTTAGATGAATGTTTGATTTGATATTAAACAATGGTAATAGTTTCCTTTGACTACTCGATATTCGTCAAGTGGTTTATCACCTCATCCCTCCATGAGATTCCTCCTACTAAGTCACATTTGGTTTCTGAAACGTTTCCAATGATGAGTACGAGATTCCTACGTAACGCCCAGAGGGGAGCGCCAGCGCTCCTATCATTTTCTCTATAAACACCACCACCACACCCCCCCCACCCCCCGGGAAAAAAAAGGTTGCCAAGAGTTATGCTCATCAGCAACGGGACTGGCTTGCAACTCACACATTCCTTTGGGATGTGAACTGCCCAGAAAAGAATTCAAAACATGCAACTCGAGGAGCAAACGCGTTTCTTGAAGTTCAATTCACAAACTGCCTCACCATGATGAATCTCCTCTGTCCTTTCTCTTACAGCATGACTCCATACAGAGTCTTATCTCCTTATACAAGCAGACCCGAAATAAAACAGATGGCCTTGAGGTTGATCTTGGTCAATAGAATCCATGGTCGAGTAATCACCAGCTTTTTCCATAATAATAGAAATGTGTAATATATTTCATTTTGGCCCATTCACGAGAGGAGAAACTTCTCATTAATTGTACTCTAAGCGAGACGTGCCTCCATAGGTTCAAATTCTTTATTTGAAAGCATAAAACTTCAACCCGCCACCAAGTCGACAACCTTTTAGGGTTAGCCAGCTATTCTATTCTTGATACTTCTCTAGGTAAGACCCTTACATATCTATAGGCGACACCCCTATGAAATCTTCAATCTTGATGGCATTTTCTAGCTTTCCACTAATAGCATGTCTTTTTTAATAAAGTATAAGCACACTTTAAACTATGGCCTGTGAAATACTTCACTAACCTGATAAATTAGATAGACACGCGTCTAAGCATGGGTGTACAGAGCCAGTATGGAATTATTTGCATCTAGTGGGTAATGGGCCGAAATTGCATCGTGTCCCTAATCTGCATGCACAGGTCGGATTCTTAACTAATAGATCAACTCAATAGGATTGATGGTGACCCTATCAGTAATTGGTTAATTATAAAGTTTCAATTCATCACTAAATTTCTTTATTTTCACTATATAATGCAATGATTTTGAAACTGTTGATTGTTTTTTACTAATTATGAGAGTTGGATCACTTGAAACACTCAGCTAATCTCTGTCAAGTTTAACATAGTCTCTCCATCATCTCAATCTTATCGAATAATCACAAGAGCGGACGGATACATGCTCTGAGGTTGATTCCAAGAGAACGAGTAAATGGAGTGATTCAAAATTAATTACACCAAGTGAAAAAAGGGTTTCACTGATGTCAAGAAATTAGTCGGAGAGGGTCATATTGATGTGATAGTTTGACCTACTTTCCAGAGATCGGACTTCTGGTTGTAAACCCCTAAGTTTCTTGGGCCATGGCCTTTAAGGGAATAACATAGTTGTCTGGGCTAGCGTGCCTTTTCAGTACCACTTTCGATTGGGCTTGGCCGGGCACTCGACCCTGCACATTGAACATAGGTATGCTCTCCAAGAATCCAGGTCTGATCCTGAGGATGACCGTCGCTATCCTAACTCCCCATTTTTCAGTTCGGATTCGTTCAAACTCAAGACAAAATCTCAACAGCATCATGTTCCCGCATTTTGCGATTACGAATTCTGCGTATATATTTGCTTGAACACATGTCTATGATTGTAGCGGCCATTCAGAACTGACAAGTTCCGGTAGATTCTAGGAAATTATAGAGTACATATATGTTCTTGAATCCTAGGACTAAAGAAAATGAATTAATATAAAATGACACGTCTTAGATTATGGGTAATCGGTTCCCGGATTAGGCCGGTTCCATCCTAGAATCGAGAACCGGACCTAGAAGGTTTGACTAATCCGAATTAGGGTTTTGGCAATTTCCTTTTCTTTACTCTTTAAAAAAAAGAAAAAAAAATATATCGATTTGAGCGAATTGATTTTGCACCTAAAACCAGGAACTACCCAGAACCGGCCGATTCGGTTCGGTCCGATCCGATTTTTGAGTAGATTTGATTCCCGTGCACATCCCTATTAAGATACAGTGATGTACTGTTTGGAACCACTCCATCAATGTCTTTCCTCTGCAAGCTTCCACCCTCCAATAAAATGTGGATCCTAACGAGAGCTTTAAGCGAGATTGCCGGTTGAGTATTGTGTAAAAGATTTGCCAAATAGCAAAAGAAACATTGCGCGTGTCTTAACCGGTGAAGAAGTGATAATTGCTCAAGCAAAATTATTGTCCACGACTAAGAAAAGTGTGGTCTCAAGGGGATTGAGTACCCACAAAAGATTTCAACGCTTCAAAGTCAAAACAACAAAAATTTGAAAACGAAATGGTAAAGTAGTAATCTACACACCCAAGCCAACTAGATGTACTGCATAAATTAACTAGATAAATTAAACAATCTACACACCCAAGCCAATTAATGTAAGGATAAATTAAGATTTTTTTGATGAGCTAAATAGGAGATTTATTAGGTAACTGCTCGGAAATATTGCATTTTAATTATTAATCGCATATAATGTTCTATTTACTTTTTCCATATTGAGAGATGAAGATTGACTAATGGGTGGTGGACACAAATTAGGCAAAGTGATAATATTGACTATGATACCATATTAGAAAATTTAACCCAAAAGTCTGAGTTGATATGTAGAGAGAGACTATATAAATATAAATAGCATTTAAGACTCATTGTCAAGCGATGTGAGACGCTATCTTAATATTGGAGATGATCTAGTGATATGGATCAGTATTAGTCACTAATATTTAAATTTACTAATTCGGCATCTTCTTGGGGTTAAATAAGATTTTGAATCCAATAGATTTTTTTTTTTCAACCTAAATTGAGAAGACCTAGATTTGAAGAAATACCCTTCAATTCATCATCTCGAGAAAATATACATTGGATAAAAGTATATTTATATGTCAGGTTAAATGGAAAATCATAATACTATAGAGATTTATGACCTTTAAGGAATTTTTTGTTTTAATCATGATTTAGGAATTAAGCTTTTAAGATACAACAAACAAATAATTTAGGAACACTCTACGGCTTTTATGATTAAGCATGTGCTGTTGTTTAAGAAAACTCTAACATTCTCTGTCAGTTTCACAATAAATTAACAATTAGGAAAATATTATTTTCAAAAATGATTGTTTGAACCGCTTAGAAAAATTAGTTAGCCAAAATTAAATTGATTATCAACAAAACTCTAGGCGTAAACATTTTCTTTAATAATGAAAAATATTTTTCATTAATTTATTATTTTAAACAATATAAGTAATCATTTTTAGGAAATTAATTTCAAAATGGTTTTGAATGGGCAAATACAAATCATTAATTTGTTTTATCCCTTGCACTCCACGGCGTCATGGAGTGCAAGCACCCGTATAATATATCCATACACCAATCGAATAAATGTAATTTAACATCATTCTTGGGACGAATTTAAATTAATTTTGTATAATTTAAAAATTTCATAGCACAATCAAAAGAGCTGTAGCGACATAGAATCTCTGCAATCATCATACTCCGACAATTATATGAGAGTACGAGCTAAATACATTGAAGAACTATATAGTAATTCAATCATAAAGCCAAACAAACCGAGAAGGTTCAATTTGGTCCCCCCACCACCAAAGTTAGGTAAGTGATGGCACGAGTCTCGATAAGACTATTCATGTGCCCCAAAAGAAAAATGATATTCATGTGACACTTTTGTGTTTCGTTTAATTTATTTTCTTGATTGATCAGCTTGCATTTGAATTCAAAAGGTCGAATAATACTATCCAAGACGGGACTTCCCTGTGACACCAGCTTTGGGATGAAATTTTCTTCCTCCACCTAACACCCACATAACATTGTGCGCGCACCCAGTTTCTCTTATCTCCTTCTCTTTTCAATTTATTAATTTCAATTCGTGTGTTTAATTATATAAAATTTTGGGTCTTGGTTCGAGGACAAGGGAAGAAAGATCGATTCCTGCTTTGAAGCCAAAGGCTCGAATTGGAAGAAGAAAGGGACAAGGGAAGAGAAAAGGAACCCGGCAGACCGATCTTGATAATGAGATGATGCCAACCATGACCTCATCTAAGATGTTTAACAGATGGAGTTGGTACAAAGATGAAGCAAGAAAAAGCAAACCCTCTCACGTATTTTATTTTATTTTATTTCTCTATTTTTCTATTAGATTATAGGGGAGTAAATAAAGTTTTTTGTCAGCTTTTAACGGTATGGATTTTCAAAGTTTTGGTGCACGCTTATGACTGATCAAATCCCACGCACGAATATACCTTACTCAAGAAACGAAGCTCAAAAAATGATTTATAAAGGGATATGGTGAACTTTGTTCAAGAAACGTGAGTACTATTAGGGATATCGAAACGGGCTTATGATAAACGAATAATTACAAAGAGATGTGTCAAATTCTTGATGAGTACTTAAACAAGCGAACCATATTCAAATGCCCAATAAATTTTTGGCAAGTTATTTTTTAAGCTAATTTTTAAGTTAATTTTTGTGGTTCAGGCATTATTATTATGATTATCTCATGTCTGTTTCTTTTAGATGCTCCAGAGAAGCAACGGTTGACAACGAGCTCATTGGATATGTATGAAGACTTTTTTTCTCTAGGTTTACTTCTTCGTGCACAACTCTCTGTACATACGGATTTTTTACAAAAAAACAAAAAGAATTATTATTTTCTCTCATGTAGCAACTTGATAAGTTGCAACTTCGCACGATGTGACAATTAAAATTAATTTAAGTTGCCGGTTTAGGAACAGAGTCATTTGACTTGCCAGAGAGGTGTGTTCTGGTGAAAGAAGGAAACAGAAACATGTCCTAGTCCAAAGCTGGTTGATGTATAAAGTATTAAGGCAGGCCATTCCAAGGTCGAACCCGAGGACTCGGAGAAGTACCAGAACATACATTTCTTTCGAGCTATAGCTAGGGTTGATCAACTAGTTGTATAAAAATATGCATTCACGATTTTCTTACAGCCGTCTACTCTGTGTAGGAGGATGATCACAAACGATAATCTCTCATATGTCCAAAATGAGGACCACAAACCTTTCAGTTGTTGTGATAATAATATAGGGTATCAGAATCTTTCGGCTCAACTAGTCTTCGCGAAACATAAACCATCTCTCCACACGTATCGTGTAAGACCCATCTCATAAGATAAAATGTGTTTCTCCCGAAATTTCTTTGAGCAGGAGTCACGGTGATTTGGACATTACTTGGACTACTAATCAATTCTTATCCTTTTTTTTTTCTTTATAGGTTTATGTAAACCTAGCCGATAGCGTCGCTATTTGCATTTGGCCACCACCGTCAGCATGGCAACTCTAGCAGCACCATATTATCACTGTAAGATTTTGTGAGACTACTACCTTCATAATCTATGCTCCAATTTGATCCCACATGCTTTGTATAATATTAGACACATAAGATCTGGCTTGACAGCAAGTCGGAACTAAAATTTTGGTCTACTGGTACGACGATGAGTCAAACTCCACGACTGGAGAGGAAGGGGTTGTCTCTAAGAGGTGGTAATGGGGATGTTAGGCTTATGGAGGAGGGCGACAGTGACAATGAATACCTAGAGGAGGTGGTAGCGACGGCGGAGTACGGAAGGTGAACAGAGGAAGGATAGAGAGAAAGAAAGGGGCCGAGGTGGTATTATTTTTGGCCAAGTGCAAGATAAATTGGATAAATGCCACTTTGTAATAGAAGGAAAAAGTGCCAGAAAAGTCTTAAATTTTTTGCATTAGTACCAATTTAATCATAAACATTATTTTAATGCCAATTTAGTCCGAAACCTTTTGAACTAGTGTTAATTTAGTCTTTCTGGCTAATTTTGGCCGAGTTTTGCTGACGTGAACACCGATTGGCTGATATGGCACTGCTTGTGTTGACATGGACAATATTAATAATATTTTAATATTTTTTTCGATTTTTCAAATTATTTTTATGATTATTTTTTCTTTTTTCTTTCTTCCTCCCTTCCTCCCTTCCTCCCTTTGCCAGTGACCAACCACCGGCCACAGGTGATGGCCAGCCACTGGCCATGGCCGAGCAAGTTGCTCTCGCTTGGGCGAGGGTCGCCGTCACCAAGCCAGGCCAGGTGAGGCCCAGAGTGGACTAGGCGAGCCCCAGTGAGGGCTCCCCTCGAGCAAGCCACAACGGTCTCGCCGGGCATCGCCTTGGCGTGGACAACACCCGACGAGGTTGCCCTAGCCTGTGCAAGGGTCGACCTAGCCAGATCTAGCCTGGGTGAGCCTCGCGCTGGCTGGCGAGGTTCGACCCTCACTAGTTGCCGGTGGGGCTCACCAGAGGCCCCCTAGCCTGTAGCGAGCCTCACGCTGGCCGATGAGGCTCGACCCTCGCCCAGCCGTTGGCGAGGCTCGCCATCGCCATCGCTGGCGAGGGCGAGCCTCGCTAGTGGTCGATGGGGCTCGCCAAAGGCCCCTTGGTCTCCAGTCGATCGCCGTCGACGATCGGGTGGAGGAAGAAGAAAGGAAAAAAAAATTAAAAAAAAATTAAAATATTATCAAAAGTTGTCCACGTCATCGTCGGTGATGCCACGTAAGCCAGCCGACATCAACGTTAGCAAAATCCGGCTAAAATTAATGGGAAGGACTAAATTGGCACATAGATAAAAAGTTTAGGACTGATTTGGTAAAAAAAAAAAGTTTATGACTAAATCGACATCAATATAAAAGATTTGGGACTTTTCTGACACTTTTCCCAATAATAGAGAGATAAATGGTTTATGCAAAGTGGGACATACTTGTTTAAAGGTTCGCTTGCAGTTTATGACTTAATAAAACAATTCCGCATATATGCATTACGAGACTTTTCCAAATTCTTTGAAAGCTCTGTCTAGACTGCAGTACAAACAAATGGTTCATAATAAAGCCAGATCACTTCTACTCGTTTGCCCGGAACTGTCGTTCCCTCTTTGCCATTTGTTTATTCATGGGTTGGTACCCACAGCATTAGATCAAAACGGATAAACCTATTGTTTCTCCCTATGAATAAAATTAGATCCCATACCGTGCAGGCGGCACATGCTTAAATTTTTCCACCCTCCATCGTTATGCCTCACGCTGAAAGAACCCCTGGAACCAACCTTCACTAAAATAAAACCCTAGTGACACCAGCAGGAAGAAACGAAGGTATTAAAAGATGAACATTAGAATAAAAAAGTGAACTGGGAACCGACCAACTGTCATAAAAGAAATACCAAACAGCCTGTACCAAACCAACCCTCCAGGCAAAAACCCTAAAAAAAAAAAGGCCAGAATAGTACTTAAAGGATATGACCAAGATTTGGTGAAATGTGATGGAGATGCGCTCGCAGTTTAAACGGAGCTTTCAAAGGGTCTTTCGTGCGGGTTTGCGTTTCGCAAGTGCTAACCAAAGAGGCAAAAAAAACAAAAAAGAAGAACAGTGACTTTTGCTTGAAGAGCTGGAATCCAATCACTTTGCCACGTCACATCATTCTCTCCCTCTATTAAAACCATTGCTCTCCAACCTCTCTCACACCATTGAATCTCTCTCCTCTCTCTCAAAGAACCAACCCAGAAGAACCAGTTTTAGAGACCAAAAAGAGAAAGGAAAGTGTTAAGGAATGGAGGGACTGATTCCATTTGTGTACAGGGCAATTGTGCAGTACAGGAATGGGAACCAAGGGCCGTTCGCCACGTGGTTCCCCGAATCTCCGTCCGCTTCATACATGAGGCTTCCCGGTGATTCGGGTCGGTTTCAAGCCTCGGATCTCCATTTCTTCCAGCCCGACTGCTGTTTCATCAACGCGACGTCGACTTCGGCAGCAACCAGCACGGCAACGACGGTGACCTCGACCACGCAAGTGCTCGTGTCATCCGGCGTTCAGTCGCCGGTCTGTCGTTTAACCAACCGCCGCATGGTCGCATGAAGAAAAAGAAAAAGAAGAAGAAAATTCATGCAAAATCGAAGATGGTGCAAGACAAGTGTGGGGTACAGGGTTGTCAAGAAAATTGTGCATAGTTTCTTTGGTATGGTTCGGTGATTTTTCCTTTTTTATTTTGTGTCATAAGCTAAGTATTGTGGAAACCAAAGGGGCCACATGCTTGGTTACTTTCTCTTGTTGTCTTAACTACTGTGGATTGTGAAGGTAATCAAAGACGAAAGAAAGAAAAAGGAAGACAGAAACATAAGGCTTGTAGATACAACTCTAAGGTTCGAGGATAAGGTTCGTACAATGGCCGAAGGGCCAGCATGCTATTTGTGACTACTCAACTCTCTATTAATAACTATTCTTATTGTCTTGTCGTTTTTGGATGCTTACGGAAGACGCAATCTTTTCTTCCCAAGTGAAAAAGAGTTGTTCCTGCAACCGAAAAAAAAAAAAAACAGTTGCTTCCTGTTGCATTAGTTAAATGAAAGAAGTAAGATTTATCGTGAAGTTGAGGCACTTAGCAGCGAAACACTCACGAGATTGACTCTCAAATTAACCTCAAACGTAAATGTTACTGGTACTTTCCCAATTCTATACCAATGTTAGAATTGAGAAGATGTTTACTACGGTAAACATCGCGTGCCACATCATCAGCTGATTTGGAGTTTGATTTTCTACGGTAATACTTCGCCTATCCATATGCATTGTTGAGGACAATGAGTGGAGTTAGGATAAGTGGTTAAAACACATGACAAAAATGATATGAGCACATGCGGATAGTTCGAAAACTTGTTTTGTTATGGTTAGGGCTGTGTTTTCCTTCGTCCTTTATTAGAAAGAAGCTTCCTCAAACTAGTTTCGTGATTGGTGGGTTATCGGTATGGACATCAACTATATTCATATTTTAATTAAGATCGGGTGTGAGTGATAGACCATAGCTTATAATCCACCAGTCATACGCATGATTAGCAAAAACTTCCTCCGATTTAGGGAGCCATGAATATATAGCCTTGATGGTCGTTGACTCTTGGTTTCTTTAACAGAAAATCTGATTGCATCCAATGTGGGTCTCCCACGGAGATTAAAGAACATAGGCAAAAAATTCAAAAAACAAGAAACGCTTTTTTCTATAGTTTATATAGCTTAAGAGTCAATCGGCCTACACGGCTTGTTTTTACTGCTATGTCGAGAGTTACACCACGTATTGCTTTACATAAAATGGATAGAGGATTTGTTTCTGATGAGGGGGATCATTGCGGGTCGTAACTAACGCTCATGACACTCGCAACAGTCTCATCTAAATGGTCACTGGGGATTAGAAATCATGGATTGGTTTTCCCCGGGCCAGGGGAACCGTAGATGATGGGCCGAAAAAGGATGGAATCAACAAGTCTATTCGCACATGTTCATCAAAATTCATCTCCCTCAAATCGTCGGACACTCATCGGTCCTGACCCGAAGATTCCTCCATATCACTATAGTTATTATTCGCTCCTACATAAATTTTTTACCAAAAGATCATCTAACAAAAGAAATAGTAGACCATCTTGATCATACGTCTACATTGGAGTAATCATGGAAGTGCAGATCACGTGAACCACCCCGCTTTCGAGTTTTTATACGAATTCTATGAATCCCAAAAAAAAAAGTAAAAAGTAAAAACTATGGATGTGAAAAAAGAAGTTCTAATCGGGTTTCAAGTGATTTTATTATTTCGGTGTATATAACTACAAAGGTGACCTCATATTGTTGAGAAAAGTAAAAATATCTCAGAAAAATGACCTTTACGTTCCAGTTTTGGTCACCTGCAAGACATATCCGATCCTAAACCCATCTTGAACCCTAAATCCCTACTAGACCCGACCCACAACACCATTCGTACCAATTTGGCAATGCCTCTTTGTACATGCCGTCCAAGCTCCGAATGAGGAAAAATTGTCCAAAAGTCTTAGACCTATTATACAGTGACCAATTAAATCCTAAACCTTTCAATTATGCCAATTCAGTCCTAAACCTATTGTACGACTGCTGACACCTAAATTTTGCCCGACCATTTAATAACAATTTGCATAAAAAATTAGGGATTAAATTTTAACCCCTAAACAAAAATATTAAAATTGTATAGTATATAGTTTAAGTTTATATAGGTTAGTTGCATTCCGCATTAGACCGACGGTGACGAGAAAGCTGAAAATTCATCGCGTAAACCGAGCTCGAGCACTCGGTTCACTCAAAGGATTGGGGGCCAAAATTCACAAGTCTAAAAAGTTTTGGTTGTTTTAATTTGAGCTTAAATCAGTCCGAATTAATTTAGCTCATTTGGAATTAAAATAAAATTAAATGATAAAGCCTAAGTCTAAACCCATTAAAACTAGGAAGCCCGGTTAATTAACCTAAAGTTGCGATATAAATATGTCGTTATGCGTCATAATCAAATGGGAGACTCTCATAATTTCCGGAGAATGCAATTTCGGAGAACAAGAGGCCACACATTGAATACACGCCACAATTCCGAGAGAGCACCTGACAGAGAGAAGAAAAAAAGAAAATCCGGAGAGGATTCTTGGAGAAGACGGTCACAAAAAAGACAAGGGAGAGGGGTTGAAGCTCAAAGCATGGAGGAGACGGACATTGACAATTGAGAAAAAGGAAGACTTCTCTCTGGAACCATAGAAAAATACAGAGAAGCTATCCACAAGCTTGCACTCGAAAGAACGCACGCCCACTTCAGTGAGAATCGAGGAAGAAAAAGAGTGGTGGTTTCTGTTCTTGCAGTTCTCGTTCGTGCCTTGCGGTTCCGCTGCCACGCGTCTCCACGACCTCCTGCTCTATGGCCTCCCTGATGTCTAGATTGCATTGGTTCAAACCATTGTTGTTTTGGTGTTTCTTATTTGCAGGATATCTTATGTCGACTCACCTAGCTCAGTCCACCCACGAAAACCGTCGTCGCCCATAGCCAGTCGAGTACCGCAAACTGTCTCTCCACGACGTGAAAGTTTTTGTATTTGCAGGTTTTTCCCGAGGCTGTTCATTATTGATCATCGGACGAGTAATCATCAAAGACAACTAGACGCGAATGATCTCTCTTTACTAATTGATCCAAGATGAGAAGTCCACACCATCACATCAGCCTCTATCGAGCAGCCTGCCAGCCGAGCTGCTCATGACCTGTCGTCAGCCACCCGCTAGCCGTTTGCTCCACTCTGTCTTGATCCGGCATCAAGCCCGAATTTGGAAATTATCCGTAAATTAGGTAAAAAAAACTTTATTCGATATCGTTTCAAATATTTAAATTCCTAATTCGAGTGATTTTGTTGTCTTTGGTTAGTTAGTATATATATTTGAATGATGCATGGCATATTCGCAAGATTCCAAAAAATACACTAAGTTACGTGTCGAGACGACTATTTGATCTCAATCATGAGATACGATACTCGGTGGCACGGAAAATTTCTATCTTATTCATAATCATTTGGAAGCGATAATAGATTTTATTTTGTTTCCAAATTCAAATGAATAGCCTTTCATCAATATCCATAACCACATGGATATGATCGCCGGTTTATATCATTTCCATAATTCAAAGATAATAAAACAAATCATGCGGATCGCGTAGATTGGTTTTGATCGTGGTGGTTATCTGTCTGTTTGATTTATTTCCTTTGAAAAGAAAATTCCAAAAAAAGATTAGTTAGGGTTTGAATTGATCTTATTAGAAGATAATGATGCATATTTAGAATAGGTTTAGAATAATTTTCTTTGAATAAGTCGATAGGATAACTTTTTAATTTAAATTAGGAATTAGAGTAATTTCTTTCCTAGTTTAATTTAGATATTACCCTGATCTCGATAGTTCATTTTAGGGTAATTCTTGATTTCGAATTTTCATAAAAATCCCAAAAAAAAAGGAATCACTTTAAGATAGATCAAATCATTTTCTCTATGATAGATTGCATGTTAATTTGAGTAATTTTTTAATTCCGAATTTCATTTGAAATTACCAAAAATAAATCATTTGTCCATCATTAGAATTATATCATATTGCCGCAAGTCATATAGTTTGCATATTAGGCTGCATTAATCGCATGCTAATTTTTGCACATCATTACATATAGGTTAGCTTTCATTTAAATAAGTGAAAATCCAAAAAAATATTAAGTGAACTACTTGTTAATTAGAAATCATATTAGGATTGTTGATATGATTTTCTAGCTAACAATGCAGATGCTTACGTTGCTTTGAGGTAAGTAAGTATTTCTCCCAATGTTGCAATTTATTTAATGTTTTGATTATTGGGTGTTACTTTGGTGGTTTGCACACCCATATGATCACCTCACATGCTAGTGACTAAGTTAAAATGAATCCAAACTATCTACCAAAACATTTTTTTGAAAAGAAAAAAAACCGAAAGGGCATTAGACTAGATCTAGCGTAACCAAGTTCCCGAGCTTAGAATCTTTGGTTCGTAGGAATAAAACATATCTCTCTATGTTTTATTTAAGTTTCTAATCGATCTACCGCAAATAGATTAGTAGCAACTCCAAGCATGAAAACTTTTGCACGTCAAGAACTTAAATCTTAAGTTACGAATTGGTAAGGCTTGGGAGAGCCAGAGTTAAGCTTAGTCTTAATAATCCATTAACCTGAGAAAATTTTAGGTCGCGACAACGACGGCCAATTTAGTCAAAAACCTTATAACTGTACCAATTTGATCCTAAACATTTTGACGATTTGTCAATTTAATCATAAACCTTTTAATAATTTGTCAATGTAGTCCCTTGTCGATTTCTAGCCAAAATTACTTGAAAGGACTATATCGGCAAATTATTAAAATGTTAAGGATTAAATTGGCAAATTGTCAAAAAATTTAGGATTAAATTTGCACAGTTAAAGATTTATGACTAAATTAATTGCCGTACAATAAATTTATGACTAAATTGATATAATTGAAAGGTTTATGACTGAATTGGCCGCCGTACAATAGATTTAGAACTTTTTAAACAATTATCCCCTCCAAATAATTCAAAATAAGAGTCTCGCATGTAAGGTTCATTTCCGTGGTAGCAATAAATTCTACTTCTCTTTGAGATTAAGGAAACTATAAAAACCACTTGCCTTTCCCAAGTGATGTCAAACAGTTAGAGTGCAATACATTTGATAAAAAATCGGATGTACTATGAGAGGACAAAATACATTGATGTCAAGTGCTATTTTATACTGGATATTGTCTCTCACGAAACCGAATATATTGGGAAACTTGTAAGAGTTTTAGAGAGCTTTTGATAACCATCATCCAAAATAATTGAAAGTATGAGATACTCCTCTTTTGTGATTGATTCTTGTGGATTTGGGTCTATTTAGGAATTGGAAACACTCAATTGTAAGCATATTGAGCGATTACGATATTCTCTTTGTCAATTATATTGGAATCATTCTTGTCAATCTCTCGTGATGGAGTAGGTATAGCCCTAAACCACATAATATACCACATAATGGAATCCGAAAGCTTTTGAAAAAATATATTCAAGTACTTTTGTTAGAATTTGCCTATGTGAAATCAGAGAATTAGGGACAACAGAAAAGATTTCATCATAGCTTTTTTAAAAATATTTAAAATTGATTGCACAAAGTAAAATGTTTAGTACTTGATTTCCTCAAAATGTATGTATAGTTTATATTTTCCATAAATAAGCCAAATTACTTCCAAAAGTTTTTAAGTTATGTGGCTCTTTTCACCAAGGTGCTTGTCTGCGCTTTTATATATATATTAGGTTGAGTTTTGATTATGCTTAGTGTTGCATCCTTCGGTGAAAGGACGGTCATGTCATTTCCTTGTTTTTGCTAAGTTGGGGTGTGACAAAGACTATCAAGCAGACAAGCACCTTGGTGAAAAGAGCCACATAACTTTATATATATATATGATAAAAAGTCATTTGGTTACAATGTTAGAGTTTTCTATAATCTACCAACACAATTTATCCACATATCCAATAAGCCATGAACTCAAGATTTCATTATAGCAATGTACAACACATAACAAAATATCCCCACTATCCAAAAGTCCTCCTAACAATGCTAACGCTCTTGCCCTATTTGCAACTTGCTAAAGAACTTTAGAAACAAGAAAGATGAAAAAAATGAGATATCACGACCTAGTGACTATTACATTTCCTCTAAGGGGATCAAATATTCACCATGCATCATTATAAAACGATATCATATCATTTCAAATTCAATATACAGTAAATGTAAAATATCAAAAATGTATGGTAACTTTTCGACAAAGTTTTATACGTGCAGCATTTGTCAACAATACCTACTCAACAATAACAAACAATCATCAATGGTTCATTCCATCGCTTAATCTCATCATTGATGATCTGTTCCATCGACTAATATAATTTAATGATGTGACAAAGGCTACCAAATTTAGCCCTCTTGGCTAGGTCTACCACTTATATCAGCCAGTGTTCGGTCTAGAAGGACGTCTTGAAACAGTATGCATACTTCCCCCTGACTGGGTTCTCATCGTAGCAAGATGAATCATATCAACCAATATCTTTTTCCAACAATCCACAATTAACAACATAAAGCCATTTCATAAACCGATTTTACAAACTAGATCATATAATTTTTCATAATTCTATTTATTAAATAAACTGCATTTCATAAACATTTTGCTAACAATATGTATGTCTTTTCACAAAAACATTTAACTAAAGCATTCACAAAGGGTAATTTCAGACTCCTTCATAAAACAATCCCAATCCCTTTTCAATTGACTAAAGAGATAATAAAAGTTCAACCCAATTTATGAAAGAAACATGCTCTCAATAACTTATATTTTATTAAAACTCTACCATTTTCAAGACATAAGTTTGTAAATTCATAGAAAAAATAATACCACTCACTTAGGAAAGCCGAAAACCAACCCTATAGCGGTTACTCGAGCTGACACACTCAAATTTCTAACAAATAATTATAAAACGATATAAAAACTGAATAAATCAATATTTTAACGAATGAATTGACTATACTACACCTATTCATCGGTAAAACGACACCTATGCGCCAATGAAAAGCTTACCCAAAGCGAACACTTATTGCTAATTTCTATGCGCAACTCGTGTGCTGAAATCGTTCACTCCATAACTTCTTCTATTGAAATTTGTTTCAAGCGAACTTACAGTCAATACAAAGCTGTTTCAATGTACTACAAAATTCTGAGCTTCGCTAACTCAAAAGACGGCTAGAGATGAGGAAAATCATCATCAAAAATAGAAATTTGTTACTGTTCAACAGAGTGCGTAGAACTTCAAGAATTCACTCCAATCGAACCATAATTCCAAATCAATTTTATGTCAAACCCATGGTTCCACAATACCCTAAACTTTCAATATATATATATATATATATATATATATATATATATATATATATATATATATATACAGCTCGACAACCCCTAATTAGACCTCGTAGCTCAAAAGCAACATAACTTCAAATAATACTTCGATTAGACGAATAAAGGCTTCAATTAATTACCAATCGTTGCAAAATGGCGTTCAATTAACTTCGGATCGTGAACGCGGGAAGATTTTCATTTTCCTTCTTTTTCTTCTTTTCTTTTTCATGAACGGGCTCCCTTCTTTGTTATTGTCGCCGATGGTCTTCAAGCTCCCTTCTTTGTTATTGTCGTTGATGGTCTTCTTGTGGCATAAGAAGACTGAAATATATGGGTTGGGCTGTGTAAGAGGCATGGGCTTTGAGAATATGGGTTGGGTTTGGGTCTTTACTAACTAAATAGTGGGTTACTTAAGCCCATCGTTATAATCTTCCTGGGGAAAGAATCAGAAGAAACTTTCGTCCAATATGTAATTACATATTATACTTTATTCTTGAATCATAAATTTCGCGCACTCTTTTTCTGCTAAAAAGTTAGAATAGAAAAAATTTTGTTTGTGTAAATACCCTCAATGGTTACTAAGGTGAGCATGATTACAGAGTAAAACCTAGAACCGAATAGCCAGGGCGATGAGAACTTATCTGGTTTCAGGTTTCAAGGTATGCAAGGTAGGTTTGAGATTTCAAAAATTGGAAAACCTGTTTCGATGAGTAAGTTTCAAGTTTTAGGTAGGTAGAACCTAGAACCTAGATTTTGTAATAAGTTTTTGTGTTTTTTTTTTTTTGTCTATATCTTCCCATGATGTAGTAGTATTTTATGGCATCTGATGATAAGTGTATAATCTGGAACCACTAGTTTGAATTTCAATTTTATAACTAAGACTTTTACTTTAATGTTTCACATTTTTCATGTGTGGTCAATAAATTATAATAGCAATTAATGATCATTAAATGTGATGATTCACTGTAATCGTTCAATTAATAATATAAGTGGAAACTAAAACCGACCTCGAAACCATGATAGGGTAGGTAGGTTTCATGATGTACATAGTAGGTTCCAAGTTCTAAAAAATGATGAAACTATTCTAATAAGTAGGTTTACAGGTTCTAATGGAAACTATACGGAACTTGAAACTGATTGGAATCTGAAATCGCTCATCCATAATTATAATGATAATTACCGAAAGGATTTGATTATATACATTTTTGAGAAAAAAATTATATCTTTATTGATCCCCGATGGAAAGAACTTTCTTCTGGCCAATATCTTCGATTGGTAGGCTAAAAATATTGGACATCGTGCCTTCACGCTCAGACTAAGATCCACAACCTCCAACGGAGCATTTTCCTTTAGAAATCTATGGGAGTTCTCCAGGTTCTATTTCTAAAAGATTCAAGTTGTGGTTCTTCTCTCCACGATGCTTGATAGCATGTGAGATCGTTACTTTCTCAAATAGATTGGGAGCTTCGTAATGAGAGAGTACTTAAGTTACGACTGAGGGAACGGCACCTGTAAAAACTCACCAAACACAAAAACAGAATTGGGCCAAAAATATAACCCTAAGAAAAACACAAAGCACATGACTTTTGTAATGCGTGCGCTGAGTAATTTACTTGTTCCAAGATTAGGACATTAAATATGAAGGCTTTGGATCTTAAAATTCCATTGTGGCATGAATGTTACCTAGGGGAAGATAAAAGAACCAAGGAATGACCATTTGTTAAGGCAAACTAAGATGGAATGCGAACAAATCACAAATCCTGAAATTTCGAAACTAATCACACTCCAACAGCAACATTTTATAGAGCTTTGAGGGCCAATCTTGAGCATTCATATCATTTCTCCTAACTTCTTGGTGCTTAAATTGACGTCCGAGGAGGACAAAAGTTGTCAATTTGCAAAAGTATCCAGGAAGCTGGAAATTTCATGAAGTCCTGATAAGTTACCAATAAGAAATGTAGAATAAGAAAAGTCGGTCATTCTTTTCACCGACAATATTCTGATACTTTGAAAGTCAGTGGCAGAGGAAAAAAATTGATGTCTTTTTTTTTTTTGGCACTAAACAAGAGAGTTATGATGGTTTGTGGTTTGTGTTTTTTTCTACTTCTTTTTATATGTTAGAGGCTTTCTGGAACTAGACCCATTTCATCAACCATTCCCTCCTTGCCTAATTAGGATTTCAATTGGGAATGACTCGAGGCTTCGCAGCATTTGCAGATAACCCTATTCCACTTAAAGCCAAATTAAAATCCCACATGTATGTTTTCGTTACTCGTCTTTTCTTCGTCCTAGCACATTTAATCATACATATAACTCACCACAAAGGTATAGAGCTCAGCTGAAAAAAGGGTTTACTCCCAAGTGATTTCTCAGCATGTGGTTAGAGGTCCGGAACTTGAACTCCAAGCCACACCACTTAGAGTAAGGGTCATATTCGGTTGGCACTTTGGTGGGGTCATTCTGTCGAACTGGCCCAACATGAATATACCTTTTCGAAAAACAGTATGCAGCTTTTGAGCACAGTGATTCAGTAGGGATAATGCAACGTCGAAAGCCAAATATACTATAGTAGTTTGTGAAATCCCTATAGTTAGGCTTCTGTGTGAGGCAACTACGCTAGTCGCCTTAACTCACTTTTCATGGTATGCACGATAAAACATATTAAACTCACTTGTAAATATGGCTTTCACTAACGTTACTTGATACATCAATTGCTCGACCTTTCCTTGGCTCGCATCCATTATCCTTAGGCACTGAACTTAACATTGTGTGACACTTAGCTGTCTATTGCTTCTTCTTCGTGCCTATCATAGGTGTTACTAGCCAAGTGAAGATCCTCTGACCCGCACGGCGCTTTCTAGCGGCCTTGAACGACGGACTGACAGCGGTACCTCTCAAGCAAACAAATATGCCTCAATGCATCACTCTTTGATGAGGCCATTAGTGACTTCTCTTCGAAGACTCTTCGCCATCCGACTGACTTTGACGTGAGACGATGTGGACAACGATTGACGCATGCCATCAACAATCATCTACCAAATTAATTGACTCCTAGCCCTTCATCTCCGGGAGGAGGATAAGGTGATCCAGAGATGGAGTAAGGAGGTTGGTGGAAGGAGAACTTTTTTAAATGACTCTTTCTAATACTAATCCAATCATTTGATCAAAGTATTCGGAATGGGTAGACTTGATGGTATGAATTATTGAAGTCAATGATCAAGATCTATCGAGATACCAAAAGAAGTACTACGCTAAATGGACGATTCACCATCCCCAAAAGCTCTAAGCCACCAAAGAGAGAATTTACTATTCAAGGACTCGATATTTGCTCAGTAATCCTCCCTTTCCCTTGAAAAGCCTCGATATTGGCACATACGGCATACAATAACTTCGCATTCAGGTTAAAACAGGAAATTTTTAAGAGACTCAATTTCTATGGGCCGGTGAGATCACCAGGAGAGACTTGTGCAAAGGGCCGAAACCAGAACCGAAGTTACACTTAACGAGATGGCTGATTAAAGTTTCTTGGGAACAATGCGTGAACATCTCCATTTCATAACGAGAATCAAGGATCTTCATACAACAAGTTGTCTAGTTTTTAGGAAACCTCAACGTGCTTTTACCTTAATACATTGTCCCATGATCTCTCGTCCACTGATGAGTAACTCCCCAGCATTCCCTAGTCCTCGAAAAGATAAAAATTTGCCTTTTGTTGGGTACAAGATTTACACTGGACAATGCTTTTTCTGCATTATAACGAGAACAGTTCGTGTGTCACTCACTCACTCACTCAATTGTCCAAGGACGGCCTGAACCAGAACAACAGTTCGTATCATTCAAGTACTGGCCAACATGAGCAATACACTTACTCTCGCGATTGCACTCTTTGCCGGGGCGCTTTTGATGCTATCGTGCAACATGTGCATAGAGGGCACGATGACCTGCCCGAATTGTGGCAACATGACCGTCCCTTACCCGTTGAGCACTGGACCGAGCTGTGGCGACCAGTCGTACAAAGCCCGGTGCAGCTTCGGAATGCTGTTCTTTGACGCACTCAATGGGTCGTCTTACGTCATCACGTCCATCAACCCACAGTCGCAGAGGCTAGTGATTAGGCCGTCGGATTGGGTCGACCATGCTTGCATGTCGGTCGACTACAGGAGCCAGGGAATCTCCCTCGACCCGAGCCTTCCCTTCAACATAACCAGCAGCAACACCCTGGTGCTGATGAATTACTCCACCATAGTGTTAACGTTGGCTCTAGATTGTACACCGACAAGCATATGCCATGCGTATCTCAGGGACAATCCCCTCGCGGCAGCCTCGTGTGGTGCCTTCCCCTTGTGCTGCTCAGTGACGACAGGCGGGTCCCAGAACGAGCACAGGATCAGGGTCCGCCTGGACCGATGCGTAGCTTACCAGAGCTTCGTTAATCTGGACACTTCGCTGCCTGTGAGCAAGTGGGTTGCGTTCAGCGGGTTGGAATTGGAGTGGGAATTGCCTCAGGAGCCATTGTGCACCTCCCAGGCGGATTGCTGGAACTCGGCCAATTCGTTGTGCTCCGTGGAACCCGTGAAGGCCGTGCAAAAATGGTGGTTTTGTCAATCTGGGTTTCGGTGGGATCCAATCGCGGGCGTATGTTACAGTAAGTAGGATAGCAAGTTGTTTTCTTAAAATCTACGCGAACGTATGGAAAAAAAAGAAACATGATGTATCACTTTATGCAGCATAATCTAGTTAACTAAATGTCACGAGAAGCACTGCGTTTCGAAACAATGCATTGTAACAAATAGTGGTAGATGCATCAAATAAATTAATCCAAACATAGTGTTCAGAAGCGAGATGCTTCATTAGTCACCTGTTCCATAGCAAAATAGATCATCATGCCACAGAACTAGGCACATTCTAGTGAATAAGTTCGATTCAGCAATCAGACGTTTATATCTGCAGCAAACATAAGCATCTGTGGTGAACTAGGCATAAACTGGTCCTTTATTTTCTTGTAGATATCACGTGTCCAAGACCAGAAGATCGTGAGAAGCAAAGCAAAGTTCCACTAATTGGAGGTACGTATTTCAATTTTCAACCCGGAAAGTTTCCACTTGATTTCATTAAGAATTTCACCAATTTGACCCGAAACTTTCCCCAACTTTTGCAGGTTTAACCTTGAGCACCATGGCAGTCCTGTTCGGCTTCGCAGTTCTTTTTGTAGTCCACCGGCAGCGCGAGCGCATCAGGAGGGAAGCACAACTCAGTTTGACCAAAGTGCGCGAAGACATCCTAAATGCCAATAGCAGCGGCAAAGCGGCCAAGATCTTCACAGGGAAGGAGATCACAAGAGCCACAGGAAACTTCTCCTGGGAGAACCTCCTTGGCACTGGCGGCTTTGGCGAGGTCTTCAAGGGCACCCTTGACGACAGAACCGTAATTGCCGTCAAGCGTGCCAAGCTCGGGAACACAAAGGGAATAGACCAGATCCTGAACGAGGTCCGGATCCTTTGCCAGGTGAATCACCGGAGCACGGTGAGACTGCTGGGTTGCTGTGTGGATCTTGAGCTGCCTCTGCTAATTTACGGGTACATACCTTATGGAAATCTTTTCGACCATCTTCACGGTCAATACGAATGTAAATGGGCTCCGCTCATGTGGTACCGTCGGCTTATCATCGCCCACCAAACAGCCGAGGGACTAGCATATCTTCATACTTCAGCTGTACCGCCCATTTTCCACAGGGATATTAAATCTAGTAACATACTACTAGATGAAAAGCTCGATGCTAAAGTGTCCAATTTCGGGTCATCAAGGTTAGCCGAGACAGATGCAACTCACTTCACGACCTGCGCTCAAGGAACACTCGGTTATCTTGATCCCGAGTACTATCTGAATTTTCAACTTACTGATAAGAGCGATGTATACAGCTTTGGGATTGTTCTGCTAGAGTCGTTGACTTCGAAGAAGGCCATTGACTTCAATCGAGATGAGGAAGAGGTGAACTTGGCAATCTATATCAAGAAGATTCTAAAAGAAGAAAGACTGATGGATGCGGTCGATCCAGCGATCAAAGAGGGTGCCACGAAGTTGGAATTAGAGACCATGAAGGCGCTTGGATATCTCGCGTCATCATATGCTTGGATGAGCGGAGGCACAACCGCCCCAACATGAAGGAAATAGCCGACGAAATCGAATACATCGTAAGTATACTTCAAGGAGGTTAAAAGTTTTTGTTGCTTACTGTCATGACTCTTGGCGTGGTATCCTCACGTGGGTGTTAATTGATTAGATCTGCTGAACTGTAAACCCAAAGCAAAATCCTCAGAGAAAGTACGAGTATGTTAAGTCTTGGAAAATGGTGAGTGAAGGCGACACCATCTGTGTGATGTTGGATTGTACGAACAATTCTTAAAAAGTCAAATTTCAGAAACTACGAAAAGTACAATATTGGAAGCTGTTTCACTCTAATGTCCGATAATTAATGCTCGGTCGCGCTGGACCAGAGAAAACTGTAGCTTCAATTCTGATCATGACACTCCCGCATAAGAACACCCCGTAGCCCATATTAGCTCAAATGCAGAGAAACAATGCCAGTACTGAAAATCGTTTGCTTTTCCTATCCTAAAAAGTGTATGATTGCTCTTTTCAATGTGATCTCGTGCCAACTCATGGATTCAGAAAGATATCCGGTCCGACCTAGTTTATTTTCTTGGAAAATCAAGAAAGCACAATTTTTACAAGAGATCAAGTTACTTGGCTCAAGAAGAGTACAGTAACTCGGTCGTCTTTTCAATGGAGAAATCCAACAAAATTAGGTGATTAGACTCTCTAAATCTCCATTCTCCACGCAAGTATTGCACACACTAAATTTACCATACGAAACCAATCACATTTCAAGAATCAATAGTAGCCACTTGGAGTTTCACTATAAAACACAGGATCCTAAACAGCTCTTGTACAAAGATTGGTGCTGTCCGTGTCCATACATAGACTTAAGTCTTGACAATATCATCTCCCTTCCCCCGTAGTTGTGAAATGAAACAATTAGAACACAAAGACAGGTTCGTGTTCTGCCCTCATAATCTGTCCCACAATATGACACCAAAGTAACAACATATCAGGGTAAACTAGACTCAATCCATGACAAAGGCACCTAGCAACAAGCCTCACCCTGCTGTGGATTGCAAGCCACCTCCTAATAGAGAGGCAAAAAAGACACTCACCCACAACCAAATGCTCGGTCGCAGAAAACAACGGCAAACTAAATAATTCACTAAAAATCTTCATCTGCATGAGAAAACCCAAGCAAAGTGCTTTTCCATTTGTACTGAAAAACCAAAGAGGCAAAGCCCAACAAAACAGAGAGGAACATCCTGAAAATTACCCAGAATATTAGGCAACTGAAGAGTGTAGTTCATTGACCCACGGGGAAGAAGGTGACAAAAGGATAGGAGCGTTGGAATATACAAGTGAAACCATAGATACTGCAGTATCCTCACAAAGTGAGGCCTCAAAGTAAGGCCTTCTATATCGATGCCAAGATCCAGAACATAACATGAGATGACATGGCAATAAGGGCCCAGGTACAGAATGCCAATGCTACCGACAGTTGAAATCTGCCGCACGGTAGATGAGTCGGTGCCCTGCAGACGTGCAAGTCCCTAGAATATAGAACGATAACACCGGCTGATGAGCATGCAGCTGCAAGTGATAATGTAGCCGTCACCTGCACAATCATAGCCAAATGGTCAAGCAGGCAGTGATCTCATACATTTTCCCCTTTACTGTAATAGGAAGTGCCAATACTTCCTAGAAGATATCATTCAAGAATTAACATGGAGTAAAGTAGAGGCACTGAAGATGGGTGCACCCAAAGAATAAGAATGATCAGCAGAGTATGTAACAAAGAATTCTGCCAAAAGACACTCCCATAAGATGAAAATTAGAATAGCTCCGCCAAGTGTGTAAGTTTAATATCAACTGCTATACGATTCCTTTCCGATGAGAAATTGAAAACCAACATGCTATGCTTAAGCACCAGCACCACAACCAGACCAAATTAGAAGAAACAGCAAAGTATTCTGTCAGAAGAAATGGCGATCTGTTTGTCAAATTTTTTAAGGAATCTGGTGTTAGAGATGTTATCAAATGTCAAAAATCCTCAAGAAGAGGCTTGTCGGATTGACATGAGGGGGTATGGACGATTCAGCTGAAAAGAGCACAACACTTGAGGAGGAAAAAAGAAGCGACAAATACCACAAATGTTTTACTAAGTCAAGTCTCCATCAGCCACAGGCGAATTAGACAGAATGAGTGGGTAGCTAAGAGTCAGGCATAGCAGGTCTCTTGCGGATGAAAGTGTCATGATTACTTGACTCCTTTATAAATAAACCAGAATATTATCAGCTAAAAAGACGCCCCCACGCCGGTGTGCAAGTTAAAGGCTCCACTCTTTTTCCTATCAAGCATCCGAAGAAATCACAGCAACTTAAAGGAAATTAAAGTAACAATTCAAACGTGGATCTGGAAAAGAAATTTCAGCTGACAGGCACATGCTTCAGTCTTCTTATTCAAAATAAAATGAAGTATAGGAAGTTTGACCGGTCAAATGCAGAAAAATGACAAAGTACTGGAGGGACCAACTTTTGTGCAGTATCTAATAAGAGAGAGGAAGAATAATTTGGAGGTGTTGTCACTGGTTAAATCCAACTGATTGAGATAACACTTAACAAGCAATCTACCGATTTTGTATTTATTTTCAACCCAAAATTAAAAGATTGAGTAATCTACGAAAACATTCAAAACACATTCATGGAAAAGAAAACAAAATACTGCATATTTCCTACAACGATGTTTAGCCTAACAAACATCAGAGGCCAAGGATCAAGAGAGATACCCAGTCACCAACAACAAACAGGCTCACAAGGACAGGATTCTGAAGGTCTCTTTTTCTCTTCAAAGCATAGGCATCAAGGCAGGCAAGTCCAAAGCTCCATAACACTTGAAGGCCCATCGACGCAATTAAGTAGCTGTAAGAAGGTTTATCAGTGCCACTTGCAACTTATTTGATATGATAAAGCATTTGAAATTCTAATAAAGAGGAAACACCTTGGATCAGTAAAACATTGTATTTCCCACAAACAGGACTAGAGAGCATAGAAAGTTCATCAAAGATATAATACATGGACAACTACATTCGCACAACATAAAATTTGCACCGTAGATGCAGAGACATTAACTCAGCAAAAACAGCTCCGTTCACATAGCACTGGAAATTTGAATACTCTATCAATTAAAGTTCCGATAATAGAATACCATAATTTCCTTCCTCCCAACTGCATAGGAGCACCAATTTTTCATAAGTTAAGATAATTTCCTAAAAATGGAACCAAGGGGGTGCCTCCAGTAAACACACTTGCACAAGGTCATAACAGTGGTTTTCCATGCCCTACAGTACTCTTCTAGGGAATCACCTTAAACTTGTCTGTCAAACAAAAGTGCTACAATTGTTTCCACAGATGAAGAATGCCTGCGGACATTTCAAATGGCAGAATATATAACATTTCATGAGATAGCATAATGTGATCAACATGCCAGATGCATCAACTCAATTTCCTAGTTCTGTCTCCACCCATTTTGTAAGCTTTAAATAAAATTTCAAGTTCTAAAGGCTCCTCTAAGCCAAAAGTTGAAATCATTACACAATCTCAGAAAATCACAACAACTGCCGCTATCCAACCAAGAAAGAACCTTAGGAATGACGAGTACTTGACCTTTCCATTAATCTCCTGCAATTTGTGGAGAATGTCAGAATAACCACGAATCGGCTTTATGGCAGCACATCAGATAAACTATGACCCAAAAGCACAAAGACTGCTAATGTTTTTATCTGAGTAGCTCTTTCCAAAAGATCTGCTATTTTACTCGTAAAATAGAAGTTCCACCCTGCAGTCCTGAGGTAAGTCTGATGGTTAAAAATGGATTTGAACAGAGCACTTCAGAAGCTTTCTCACTATAATTCACATTGGATAAAACTCCACCTTTACATATTGTCATTAAATAGTCTCCACTAGGTGCTTCCTTTACAAAAAAAAGGAAGCAAAAAACGTGAGGCTGCTTCTTCGTCATTCTCCTTGACAAGAAAGGATGCGGCAGCTTCTTATGCATGTACCCTGCCAAGTTGGGTAATAGGAGGGCCTATGGTTTATTTAGCCAGAATTAAAGGCTTGGTAGGGTGCTCATTCCATGAGACTAGAAAAAAAAGCTCTCTTCAAACTCTCTTTCCAGGTTTTCAGTTGATTTACAAAGCACGGAACAAGAGAGCCTGTGAAGAAGAAGAAGAGTCTTTCATTGTAACTATTAAAATCTAGCTCAAAATCTGTGTTTTGCTACCGAGGAAATTTAGTTGTGGATTTAATGCATTGATAAATCCCATAGATGCATTGCCTTGTAACTGAGCTCTTTTTTGGCTCTTAAGTTCCCTTTGCCTTTGGTTTGTACACCCTAAGGTGCCCTAAAGAGGTATTGTATTCTCTTTATCAATAAAAGAGTTGCCTCTTTAGTTCTCTATTTCCCAGCTAAGCTTTTGTACCATCATTTTTCTGCACTCTATGCTCATACTATTAATAACACAGCACGGAGCTTCCTAGCCCACTACTATCCAGAGTCAGAGGAAAAGCTGAAGTGAAGGATTGCAAAGAAGCTCAACAAATAATGGGTAATCCACCTCTACCTCAAGCAAGTTTTCATTCTGAACTTCCAAGCTATCTACCCTCAAGGGCCAAGTAATATCTATATCACCCTCTTCATTTTAATGTCAGCTCCACTTCATTGTTGGATCAAAGAAGTAAGGGGGAGGGGGAAAAAATAGAACCAAGCTATCAAAACTATCACCAACAGCTTCATGCATGCAGTAGTCGGAGTACGCCAACTCCCAGCGGTCAGCATATTTGGTCACACACTAGACATTCTGGCAAATATCTACTAAAAGCAGAAAATCATCACCTTTACAAAAAGTGAGGGTCCTTTTCACCGATACAACACAGGCTTTATATGCATAAGAGGGTACTTGCATGCATTTGAAAAGGAAACCAAAAATGGGTCTCTTCATCAGAAGTACATTGGCAGTTTGCTTATTTGTTCTACACGACACAATGCATATGGTCTTAAAGAACTTCTGCTGATCTTATCCACCGTATCCATCTGTTTACACTGCAGAGATGCATACTCCCAGCTATGTGTATCTCATAATGGGGACTTAACCACACAAGTTGCCCTCCAGATACTGAAGCACCCCACACTCAGATTAACCACGTGCAAGCTTGCATAATACTGCTCCCAAAGGTTCATCAGCTCGAAAGCACTGATGCATAAGCAGGCTATTACATGAGCACAGAAATCGTGCAAGCCTCATTCAACACTTCATCCCATGGATCTATAACAATGCGCCGAGCCACTCACAGCGCATATTCACACAGGAATAGGGGAAGAAAATTCAGCCATCTAATGCGATGCCCAATACGCCAAGCTCTCACCAAATCACCTTGGCCAAACTAAACCTGCAAACCAATACTCACCTTGGATACACTAAACCTGTGGATGCCCCCCAAATCACAGATCACTCGCATCATAAAACCGAAAACCCGAAAACAAATTCGATACCGCGAGAGCTAAAAAAAAAAAAAAAAAAAAGCGCACGCGAGAAAGAAATCGATACGGCCGGGAAGACTGAACGAGTACCAGAAAGCAGTGTAGTTCGAGAACCCGAGAGCAGAGACCATGACCCCGATAGAGGCACCGGCGCACGCGCATTGCCCCACCCTCAACGCCATCCCGCTCACCGTCCCGGGGCTCCCCACGATCTCCTTCATCTCCCCCCCTCTCCCTCTCTCTCTACTACAACACACACACCAACCCACGAGAAAACCCTAGATTCACCAGAGCCCCGCCGCCGCCGCCGGCCGCGTTTCCTCCGCCGGAGCTCGCGGCGGGCGCGGGGACATGGCTCGGCTCGGGTCGGGGCGCGCGCGGGGGGGCGGGGGAGGGGGACGGGGGTCGTGGAGAGAAGGAGCAGGAGAGGTCGCGGTCGGCGCTGGAGCGAGACGAGGAGCGAGGCGAAGCGAAGGAGGGAAGGAGGGAGGATCGGCTCGAAAGCGATCGAAAGTGGTTGGCTTTGCTTTTGGTTTTGGTTTTGGTTTTTTTCTTTCGGGAATAACTGTAAAATGCGTGCTCCGTGGTGACGGTTGATGGACCTGAGGAATTTGTCTCCGGTCGGCCACGGCGACTTGCTCGCGTGGATTTCCCTTTTTTTCTTGCAATTTTTCTTTCCGTAATTTTTTTCGTCACGATTGGAGTTTGGACCCCTTCTTTTTTCTTTTTTTTTTCTTGTTGTTGGGGAGCTTTAGCCTTTTAGGGAGTGGGAATTAGGATCTCGGGTGATTGGATCCGACAGATCTTGCATTCAAACTCGCTCGCGCTGACTAGGGGGCTACGCCCGCTAGGGATGAGCTTTTACCAAATGTGGGCGTGGGCAAGGGCGGGTTACGTGCATTCGTTGATATCAAATCGAACTAGAAGGTTCGGATGCTCCATGCTGTTGGAAAAAAAAAAGAAAAAAAAAGAAAGTAGTGTTCTCTTTTGAGCACCATTGACATTGGAGTTGGGACAATTGGCTAATCTAGTCTAGTATCCGTCGGCGCACCCCTCTTTGGCAGGCGGCTCGCCCGTCGTGCAAACTGCAAAGCATTAAGGACAATTTCCCGAAGTTGAGCATTTTGCTTTTGCTGTCTGCCTGATATCAACAAAGCGGGTTTGATTTAATCTTAGATTGTTTGTGGCTGATTCCGGCACTCGAAGAGAGTTGTAAAACACCAGCTCAAGTCCAATTCAAATCGATAGAGAGCTGAGCCTTCCCACAAGGATCGTTGACGCTCTTATGTAGAACCATTCACTTTATCTGTATAGTACATACTGCTTTTTGCACAAAATGATCCTTCCATACTTCTCATAGTATCTCGGCGTACGATACGTTCACCTTCTGCAAGATGGTTCGTCCAAACAAATTGACTTCGTTATATAATCTGTGGACTGTCCCCCATTTTACTAGTCCATCCAAGAATGAAGGATTCTCGTTCCACGGCTTGTTCTCTATCTACAAAGGTCGTTCTAGACTTTGATGAGATTCCCGACCAATTGGTTGTTCTCCTTTTGCAGAGCCAAAGTTATTCCGTGCTTTTAAATGTCGTGTCGTTAACGCTGTCTGTATCTGGTTTGTATATATAGAAGTTGTTTGTCCCACACACTCAAATACACACATTAGTAGCTTTTCAATATTTTGTCATCTTAGAAACATCATAAGTGATTTTCTCAATGATTTCCCTTATTTATAAAGCCTTCCATTGTGCAGATCTGTTCACAGGCATGAAAATTTTGAAATTTGAGCGAGTGTAAAATAAATGGGTTTACTATTACGCCAAAAGAACATTGGTTCAGATCAAAAGGCTCAATATGTAGATGTTATAATCTCCAAAAGTGTAAAATTTTTAATGAATGTAGCAAGAGATATTATCCACTCGAAGAAGAATTTTGCAAAAGATACATAAATTTGTAACAGCTCTTTCTTCTACAATGTTACTTAATTTACATGAAGCTCAAATATGAGAAGCGATGCATAATTACGTAAACTAAACAAGTTAGAGCAGAAAGAACCTATAAAATCCTAAGCACATCCGTTTTCTGGATGTTGTCGGCGAGCACGAGATTCGACACGAATTACCCCATTTTTGCAGTTTCGACGTGGTCCTGCACTCGTTCCTTGGTGCTTCTGCGGACTCAATGCCTACATCTGCAGATTTGACTACTTCCGTGGATGCAACAGATGAGAGTGTAATGATGTAAACGATGTAATTCCCAAGGCATATGCTAATAGGCAACAAACATGTAGTTTGTTGAATAACCAAAGAGTCAGGATAGAACATACAGCTATGTTGAAATGAGTAAAAACACCCAATTCACAACAGTTTGTTGATCCCGATTGTCCTACCACTAAAGACAGAGGAAACAGAAACTGTCAAGAGTCAAAGACAAACACATAAGCTTTCTCATTTCAAAAGTATCATGTTTTCTTCCTTTTTCATGCAAGGTTTAGGGAGGTTTGGAGATGGGTTTGCTGAAGGTAAACTTGGTCACATCAAAGCACGAAAGAGACTGAATCTGTTAGTCACACGCCATCTTCTGTAGAAAGTCTACCTTCTGAACAGCTTTAGCTGTCTCTCAAAAGCTATTGCATTCTCCTGCAACTCTTTAGACCATCTAACACCGTTACATTAATAACTCAAGCCTCCCAGAGTTTTCAACATTCTGACTTGACTCACCCTGACCCTTTGGCCTCTTTTTCGATGGAGATGGAGCAACCTCCACTGTTTCTCCCTTTCTCTTACCCTTTCGCAGCACCATAGGTGCTTCTGCAGCATTCTTTGCTTGCTTCTACTTTCTCTTCTTACTCAAATTGCCCTCGGTTCCATTCATCTTCTCTTCAAGCAGCATTCACCCTCTCATCATCTTCTCCTTCCACTCTCACAGTCTCCCCCTTAGGATCAACCCACCCAACAGTTGTAGGCTTGAGGTGCATCTTCCTCGATATTTCTTGCCTACAGAGGCAATGGGCACTTTTTCCGTCTGTAGCTCCTCTGGAATTACCACTCCCTGTTTTCTCAGAATTTTCATGCTCAGACCACCGTAGGGAAGCTTTCCTGATTTCTAACCGTTGTCCGGCACATGTGAATGAAAATGGAATGTGACAGACTGAATTCAAAACTGGTTAGGATAGGTGCGAAATGAGCCTTGCTTCGTTCCATTTTTTTTTTTTGGTCGTAAGTCTTGCTTCATACTTGGAAATATCATTTCTAGAGCAGTTTGACACACTATGAGGCTTTAGACTTCCTTCTTAAAGGAAACTAGGAATGAGACCTCGTTCAAAAGAATTCATCCTAAGTGATGAACTTGTAAGCCAAGGAAGATTTAGCAGGAATTGTTTGAAAGAAAAGCAGACTAAGCATAGCATCAAGTTCTTCTATAGAAACACAGAACGGTTTTGATGACTAATAACGAGGACTAACTTATCATCATGACTTTTGAAGGATAAGTTGAGTAAAATAGAGTGTCAACCTTTGGGAAAACATCCTCAGTAACTAAACAATTATCTTCTTTTTCAGATAGCTAAGAGATGAAAATGCCATGACAATGTAAGATCTGAAAATCCGCGTAAGATACGTCATTACTTAGCATTAGGAAGACATACGGCAGGTTCAAAATTTAAGGAAATTCTTTCATTATCATCATCCTTCTTACCTTCGCCCTTTTTCTTTTCTTTTTCACTATCCGCCTTTCCATCTGCTATTTCAACCATTTCTCCTTCTATAGCCCGTACCACTTCTTGGGGTTCAGATTCTCGCTCCTTGTCATTCACTTTCTTCTATCATGTGCTCCGTGGCCTTTTCTTTGATGATTTTCTCGAGCCCTTCTATGGTTTCTGCAACCCTTACTGCCTAAGATTCTTCAGCAACATTTGCTTCTACAAGAAACAATAGTTTCAACGGTAGTTTCAATAGAACCAAGGACTTCGGCTGCTGGTTCTACAGAAGCAGGTGTTTCACTTCCGAGTTCCGCAGAGAAGGGGGGTTTCAACATCGGAAAATTCCATATAAGAGCCTAAAAGTGGACTCACTTTCTCAAAAGAGGGCCGAAAGTAGCAAGCACTTGACTTTTCCGGCTGCCGGAGTTGAGGGGCATTTTGTTCCAAATAAAATCGGAATAAAGATTAAAAAGAAACAAGCGAAACTACAAAAGAAAAAATAGAAATTCAAAGATGCTCGGGGTGTGCACCACCACCGTTCCGACCTCGCCGGCAAGTGCCATTGAACTACTCAGGCTCAAACCACTTGGACAAGTCCCACCCCTCTTCAGAAGCTCCATGGAGCTTGTTCCTTCGGTCGATCTTTCATGGGGCTTATTATTAGAGTTTTGAGGGTCAGAGTGAAGGATAGCTGAGGTGATGGGTTCAGATTGGAAATAATCTTGTTCTTTAAAAAAGAGGATGAAATGATTATTTTTTTTTGGGTCTAAAGGCTCGTTTGGCATCGTGCTAAATAGTAAAAATTTTTGTTCTTTTATTCCCATAATCAATTTGGGAGCAGAAATCCGTTTGTTAAATTTTTTGTGCCCGAACACAATTTTGCAATAAATTGTTCCTAGAATCAGTTTCAAACAAAATCAAGAAGCGAAAAAAAGCAACTTCTTGATTCTGAAACAATTTTTCCATTTTTGATTCTTCTTGATTTTTTTTTTTTTTTTTTGGTTTGTTGTTGTTCTTCGGCCTGCTACCTATCACCCGCCGGCCGTTGGCAACGGGCCACAAACCAGGGCCGGCGAGGGCGTCGCGGCCCTCGCCACCTGGGCTAAGGCGGCTCACGGCCGCGACGGCGAGACCTTGCCCAGCCAAGGCAAGGCCGACCTCACCCAAATCTGGTGAGACTGACCTCGCCGTCACAACCGGCGAGGCCAGCAGCGAGGGTCGCGACACCTTTGCCAATCCTGGCCTGTGGCCGATCGCTGGTGCCGGCAATCGGCCATGGCCAAGGAAGGAAAGAAAAAAAAAAAGAAAACAAAGAAAGAAATATTAAAAAATTTACAATATTATTAATAAAATAAAATTTTGTGTAGTTACCAAATGAATTTCTGTTCTTTTTCTATTTTAAGAATAGAAATTTTGAGTAGTTACCAAATACATTCAAATACTTAGAAATTGTTTTCAGGCACGGAATAAAAAAAAAATCATTTATGAGCAAAATCTGTTCTTGGGTGCAAAATAATTGCCATGTGCAGCCTAAATGATTATGAAGTTGCACATGAAGATGCGGATGAAGATGATGGTCTCTTGTTATTCCTTTTTTGTTTTGTTTTTGGTGGGGTCTCGTTCTTTCTCGACCCACCACCACGTACATGGACATTTCTTTTAGAGACAACTCGCCTGCCTAAGTTCGAGCTCCCCACCATGCCATTGATCGGAAACATTCGCTTTTGATTGTTCTCTGTCTCTCGGTGTTTATTCATCCTGATCATCTTTATTCTCGATTGATGGTGAGGGCTATTGGTGCATCGAAGAGGACGATCATGGACAGAGAAAAAAATAGAGAAGAAATAAGAGAAAAAGGCACAAACAATTCATGAACTTTAGCTCAATGTGTAATGTGGTTCATGAACTTTTAATTTGTTCAATGCAATCCTTGAACTTTAACTCAATGTACAATATTGTCCTTGAACTTTTAATTTGTTCAATATCATCCTCGAAATTTTAGTATGTATTCAATTTAGTCTCTAAATTATATGAAAATGTTCAATATATTTAATCCATTAATTCAAGTTCAGGGACTACATTGAATATTTTTATATAGTTCAAGGACTACATTAAGCATTTATAAAAAATATGATGATCACATTGAACAAATTAAAAGTTCATGGACTATATTGAACAGTATATTAAAATTCAAGGACTACATTAAATAAATTAAAAGTTTATAGATTAAATTACACATTGAACGAGGGAGTATTTGTGTCATTATCCCAAAAAAGAAATACCTATGGACGAAAATGCCCCAAACCTTGCCGCCGGAAAACTCAAGTACTTGCTGGTCGATGTGCATTTGGCCGGCCAGAGATCTCAAGCCCTTATATGAAATAAGATTGACTTTGAATCCTTCTTTGGAGAAATGAATCCTCTTTCAGGTTTTTATTTGGAATTTTCCCCTCAATTCTAAAAGCTTTTGAGTTCCAAAGTTCAGTAGATTCAGTTGATGGAGAACCCACAGCTTTGCTCGGTGTGGCGGGGGATTCTTCTTGCTTCAACTCACAAGAGAAGTTCATCCTATTTTTGTCTCGGAGCTACGGTTTTTCGTAGCGAGATGGATGTATATTGCTGGGTTCTTTAGAATGATGTTTGGTTTGGGTATGGACGCAGTTCTACTTGATTTTCGTATTCCTTGGTAAACTTAGAAAAGCTCCAATCTTTGGAGCCACGGCGAAGCAAAGTTTGGATTTTTAGGTTTCAAGGGAAGAATTGAGAGGTCACTGATCGGGGGCTGAAGGATGGTGGGCTTAGGAGTGAAAAAAGATGTGCAGATGGAGGTTTTGTGGTTTTGGCAGAGAAGAAAGGAAATTTCTAAAGTATCTAAAACTAAAAACCCCTCCCAATTTACTAAAAAGGAAAGGAAAAAAGTTACCGCAATATATTCATCATAAACTTTTTTATATAATATAAAAAATTTCCAAATTTATATCTGTGTATTACATTTATCCTTCGCCAAAGTTCTGTTATTATGAACCATTATAAATTTTCTTACATGTACGTTAGAAAACAAACCGTGTGGATATATCGTTGAGTGAAACAAATTTAACGTTATTTTAGCTGAAAAATCATCTAATGGAAATTTAACGAAAAATAAATGTGTCACATGATACAAATTTGGAGTGTTTTATGTTACAAGAAAAAATCTAGAATAAATATATCTCAGTAGACATAGTTTGGGTTTTTTGATCTCACAAAAGAAAAGTCCGGGCAAATATGTTATTATAAGTATAATTTGAGGTTTTTTGTGATTTTTTCTAAAAAAAAAATTAAATTTTGAAATTTTGAAAAGAAAAAACTTTCAAGGCATTGAAAGAAAATATAATATGCAAAAAGTCTTAAACAGACGTGATGTGATCCATAAGAGAAAAAAATTCGCAAAAATTAACTTTGACATGCTTACTCGTACTTTTTGTCTTATTTGCGTAAAATCGAGCGCCACCTACTTCTGTTGATTCACGTGCTTCTTTACAATAATTATAATCAAATGGATTGCAGTTGCCTAGCTCAATTCGGATAATTCAAAACATACTTTATCAAGAGGCTTAGTGACTATATCAACTAATTAATGCTTTGAATCAACAAAATGTAGCATGACACGGATACATTAATGCCATATGTCTGTATGCTTGGCTTTAGAATGTCGACAAGAGTTCTTTGTCAAATTAATCTCACTAGTATTGTCACACATGATGTAAATATTTGTGCCTCGTGCACAGAAACTGGGAAAAAGTGTCAAAAAAGTCCTAAATTTTTTGTATTTGTACCAATTTAGTTATGAACTTTTTTTTTGTGCCAATTTAGTCCTAAATCTTTTGCATTGGTGCCAATTTAGTCATAAACTTTTTTTTGTGCTAATTAACTCCTAAACCTTTTAAATTGGTGTCAATTTAGTCCTAAACCTTTTATTTTTGTGCCAATTTAATCTTTCTGACCAATTTTGACCGGAATTTGCTGATGTGGACGCCTGTTGGCCAGCGACCGGTCACCAGCGTCGACGTGGCGCCGACGTGGACAACTTAAATAATATTTTCATATTTTTTTTCTTTTTTTTTTTTGGTTTACTCTAGCCAGTCGCTGGTTCGGGGACCGACTAAAGGCCAGAGCTCGCTAGCCACTGGCGAGGGCTAGCCGCGCCATGGTTGGACGAGGCCTGACCTCGCCGACGGCTGGGCGAGGTCACCATGGTGAGGCTTGCTGCGGCCTGCGGCGAGGGCGAGCCTCGCTGGGCGAGGCCACCCTTGCCAGTGGCAAGCAAGCTTGAGCTCGCCGGCCTCTAGCCTCTGGCCGGTCGCTGGATCGGCGACTAGCCAGAGTAAACAAAAAAAAAAAGTCGAAAAAAAAGGAAAAAAAATAAAAACTCAAAAAAATATTAAAATATTATTTAAGTTGTCCACGTTAGAGCTACGTCGGCGCCAGTGACCGGTCACTGGCCTGCAAGCGTCCACGTCAACAAATTTCGGTCAAAATTGGCCGGAATGATTAAATTGACATAAAAACAAAAAAGTTTAGAACTAAATTGACACTAATTTAAAAGGTTTAGGACTTAATTGACACCAAAAAAAAGTTTAGGACTAAATTGGCACAAATGCAAAAGGTTTAGGACTGAATTGTCACCAAAAAAAGGTTTAGGACTAAATTGGCACTAATGCAAAAGGTTTAAGACTTTTTTGGCACTTTTCCCCAGAAACTGTGCACAACTTTCTCTAGCGAGCTTTTGCCTTAGACAAGGCAACCGAGTTTTGCTTCTTCAAAAATTAAGACGCAAGCAAACATCTCTTTATTTGATAAGTACCCCCAAGTGTTTTTCCTATAAATCTTACAATCAGCAATGTCAACATAAGAACATCCTAATAAAAGAAAATTCGAGTATTTAGGATGGCATAAGCCAAATTTCATAAAAGTTGAAATATATTCAATGATGTGCTACACATAAAAACACTAAACAAGATCTTTGGTCTAAATGTAGTGACAAATGAGAGAGATTTTATCATGATTTTATAAAGTTGAGGATCTACTTTCTTTCCGTTTTCATCTTTGTCAAGTATTGTAGATTTAGCCATGAGTGTTTCTACTCTTGGAATTCTTCATTCCAAACTTCTTGACCAAATTCCCTTGCATCTTTCTCTTGATGTACAAATATGCCGCTTTTTGTTTGTTTTACTTGGAGTTCGATGAAAAAAGTCTAGTTCATCTATCATGCTCATTTCAAACTCATTTTGCATAATTTTAACTAAACTTTTGCACATATAGTCATTAGTAGAACCATACATGATATCACCGGTATAGATCTGAACATATAAGATATCTCCACTTCCGTTGGGTCTACCTTACCCTTTTCAATCCTTTCTCAATAAGGAAACATCCTTTCATACCAAGCTCTTAGAGTTTGCTTTGGTCAATATAGAGCATTTTAGAGTTTGTTGACATAATCTACTTTCCTTCGTTTCCCAAAACCTAAGGGGCTATTCTGAAAACACTTTTTCTTTGATATAACCAATGCAAAAAGTACTTTTGACATCCATTTGATAAAGTTTGAAATTGTGAAAACATGCATATCCAATCAATAAATGTAGAGCTTCCAATCTAGCAATGGAGGCATAAGTTCATTATAATTCATATCTTCTTCTTGTGAATACCCTTCTAGCTTTGTTTCTTACCACATTACATTTATCATCAGGTTTATTTCTATGGAACCACTTTGCTTTTGGGTTGTGGAACTAACTCCCTAACTTTGTCGACCTTGAATTGATTAAGTTTTTCTTGTATTGATTTTAACCGATTTTCATCTTGTAGCGCTTCTTCTACAATTTTGGGTTCTACCTCGGATAGAAGTGCCAACAAATTAATCATTTACTTAGGCTCTATTTGTTTCGGGGAAAATAAATGATTTGAATAATATATTTTTTTAAAATGATTGCTTATATCCCTTAAAATAATTAATCAATGGAAAATGTTTTCATTATTGACAATAAGTTATCTCTAAACATTTTTGTGGGCGATGAAAAATTTTTCGTACATTCATTTTTATAAGCGATACAAGAATCATTTTTAGGAAAAATGTTTTTCAAACCATATATTTTCTACGAAATAAATGCCTTAAACGAAAATCTAGTTTTGCTGGGGCGATCACCAAGAGGGAACCTAAGTGTGAGCATGTTAACATATCTAGATAAACCCATATTTACTCAAAAACTTAACCCAATGAGTTATGAGACAATTAAGATATATTAATTACTTTACACCACACAAATTCTTTGATGTGGGATATTTTTTAATACAACTAACATGTGCATCTTAACAATCTCTTCCTCACGTGTAAGCTTCCCCTTAATTCAAGTCTGCTTCTACATCAAGGATATGAAGTCCTTCTCCAGGCCAAATTATGAAATCTACTACTGGGCCTACATTATTACACCACAATACCCACTGTCTAGAAATTATGCCCAACTTCACCCACCAAACACCAGAATAGATCGTTGGCTCTAATATCATATGAGAGTAAAAGCGACAAAAAGAATTTGAGACGCAAAATTTTATCATGGTTCACCCTTAAACTAGCACTAAGTCTAGCTTAGGATTTCACTATAATCAGCAACCCGCACCTCTCTATTACATCTCCCAATTACAAGAGAAAGAGAATATATAGAAGTAGTAATTTGATTCAATATAGGAAACTCACTCCAATTAGGAAACCATGCAGTTAGAAAATCTGTTCAAAATAGGAAACTTTTCTTTTTCAAGCTAAAACTATAAAAGCCCTCTAGCAGCTTGGGGCGTTGCCCCCGTGACCCCTGCCCGCTCTCCGGGGAGTGGGACTCTTGTGCCTTCCTGTTAATGAGGAGTATGGATCACACCCTAATAGAACTTTTAGTCCTTTGAAAAAGATATGAACTTAGTAGTTGGGTCTTCTTTCAGATTCTTTGGTTCCGCATAATGGAGTTTGTTCCCCTTCTACTACGTAGTCTATACTTCTTTGAAGTTCCTCAAACTTTATGTGAATGTATTACTCTACCGCTTATGTTTTCTTGTAATACACACAATAGAATTTGCCAGATGGTAAGCATATTGATTCATTCGGTCCGGGGTCTAATTTACCAACATTTTCATTCACATTTTTAAGGGGACAACAATTGCGACCAAAGATATGAAAGTATGCAATGTTTGGCTTCTTGCCATTGTAACACTCATAGGGGCTTTTCTCTATTAATGGTCTAAGATGCATTCTATTATTATACCATGCAATACTAAGTGCTTCTACCCAAAAGCATGTAGAAGCATGAATTTTAGCAAGTATTGTGCACCACATGTCCTCTATTGAATGATTGCTTCTCTCTACAGCTCTATTTTTGTTGTGGAGTGTAACGAGGAGATAAGTTAAGCTTAAATCGATTTCCAACACAAAATGGTGAAAACTCGTGATTTTCAAGCTCTTTTCTAGTATTGGTTCGAGTAGAAGTAACGCCATAACTTTTTCATTTTAAACTCACTTTGCAAATTTTGCAAATGAATGCAATGCTTCATGTTTATGAGTAAGAAATTCTACCAAAGTAAACCTCGTGTAATTATCCATAATCACCAAGCAATATATCTCTAGTTAAGAACTCTTACTTCTTGTTCTTATTCGTCAAAATAGATAGATATGTAGAAGCAACAGAACTCTCTCGGTAGAAACAACATTCTTTGACTTGAAAGAACTTTAGATTTACTTACCCAAAGTGCAAGTTTCGTATATCTCAATCTTTTCAAAGATGATCTTAAGTCACCCTCGCACTATATGTTTCTTGGATAGCTTTTATATTTGCTTGAGTCTCACGTGTCCAAGTTTATTACGCCTAAATTTTGCTTTTATCTTTTATAGAAACAAAGCAGTGCTCCTGTTGACGGTTTGTTTTTTCTACATCAAGGAAATATATGTTACTATACCTCTCCTCGATGAGCTTTTATTTCTGATTTTTATCTGAGCCAAATGCATTTTTCTTCTTCAAAACTGATCATGTACCCCTTATGACAAAATTGACTAATGCTCAACAGCTTGTGATTTGAGGATTTGACTAAGTATACATTTTTTATGACGAGGGTTCGAACCTTGATATTTCCTTTGATAAATGACCGTTCCTTTGTCCATTCCACCACAGATCACATATCCACCATCAACTTGTGTAAGAGTCAAAAACTTCGATGAATCTCCTATCATGTGTCTCGAACATTCACTATCAAGGTACCACTTGCATTATTTTAACTTCATTGGATTGAGTACCAGCAAGATAATACAAATTCATTTCTTCTTTGGTACCTACACATATTTGTTGACCAACGGAATAACGTTGCTTTGAACTAGCTAAAGTCACGTCAACTTCATTAGCCTACCGTTGTCCACACAAGCCGCCACGTCAGATTATTAGCGGCTATCTTGGACGAAACTATAGAAGTTTAAGGTATTCATGACACGAAGAAAAAAGGTTGGGAAATTGGTGCTATATTGAATAAAGTATAGACTTGTGGTGGGATTTTCCCAACTAAGTTATAACCATGTCAGCTTCGTTTGCTTGCCCTCATCAGTGCAAGCAGTCACGTCGAATTTTTGTTGCCCATCTTGGATGGAACTGTGAAGTCTGTGATGGAAGAAATTTTTGGGTCACTGATGCAAGTTTGGGCATTTTGATGACACTAGAAATAGTTTGGAATATTATTGTCCTAGTGAACAAAATTTAGGTTTTTAGTGATATTTCCAAATAATTAACAAAGAATCTAATTTTATGGAGTGGTATTATTTGAAATGAGAATCCATATACGATTCCTTGTTGACGGAACCAAACGGGTCATGTATACTTCCACGGATAACCAAAGGGGACGATTTACCCTCTCAATTTTGACCATGACTTGCCCGCGCCGGGTGTTCATCAGCACATTTAATCTTTAATCATGGGGGACTCGTATGAGATCCATAACTTTTGAAGGTTGAGATGGAGTTGGTTCGCGAACACCCGTTGCATGGAGTAAGGGTTATCGGTTCTTGGTTCCCAATTTTGAGAATCGGGAACCGGACCAGTCCAATAGAACCGGTCACTTTTTTATTTTTTTCCCACCACAACGATATAAAGTGACAAATCTCAACATATTGATGGAAGTAACGATGAGTGAAAGTCACTGTGATGCGACGATAAGAGAAAAATATTGTATGTGGATTTAGTTCACATTTTACTAATTTTTTGAAGAAATAAAAAATATATATATGCAGTCGATCTAGTCCAATGCAGTTCGATTCTCCCTTGGAATCAGGAATTGGATTGCTTGAACACAGTTCTACTTTTAGGAACCGCAAACCGGATCAACACTCTCTAGAATCGGACCACATTGGCCGGTTCGAGCGGTCTATTTTGCACACTCCTAGCATGGAGGAGTTTTTCCTCGTTTTTACACTGGAGAAAGAACGTGGAACACGTGAAACAAATGTCTCGCGAGCTCAGATTTCACCACAAACAGCCCTTCTTTTTTCCTCGCCTGTCGCAACGATGAACGTTATCGAAATCTAGATATCAAGAAATTGATTCGACCTAAGGTTGTTGTCCATCCGCACGTCGGATCCACCATGTAAATCCACAGCAGTGCCTCTCTCTCTCTCTCTCACTCTCTAGCCCCACCTTGCATTATCTTACAGAAAATCCGTCGTCCAAGACATGACCAGGGACACTGTTGCGACATCGATCACCTAAAGTCGTCAACCTTGTCCTACCCGGTGAGGTCCCCCAGCTTTTCCTTTTCACTAGATCGACCGGTCACTAAAGATCTGTCAATTATTGGCTCCAGATATTTTCTACTCCTGTTCACTATCTCCACCACTTCGTTACACTTGATCAACTCAGTCAAATGATCGAGGCCTGTTGCTTGATCAACCTTATCGAAACATAAGGCATGCGAATTCACTATTATCCACACGTTTCCATAGTAGCGACGAGATCTTTCCATTTCGTTCAGTACGAAGAGGACCACTGTAGCTTTCACTCACTGTTCTCGTCCAATTTCGAACTGGCTTTTGCTCCGCACTCCGCTGAGTTGAGCGAGTCTAAGTCTTCTTTTGCTTTCCTGAACTTGCTTGGACCTCTGTTTTTAACGAGTAAGAAACCCAGAAAATGGCCAATGCAATCAGATATTTTGAGCTGAACACCGGAGCAAAAATCCCTTCAGTGGGATTGGGGACATGGCAGTCTGATCCTGGGCTTGTGGGCAGTGCTGTCAACATCGCCATTCGGGTTATCCTTCTTGATCTTTGCTTCTGAGCTTATAATATCCTGTCTTTCTCAACTGTGTCGGATCTCATTTGAATTTGCAAGTGCCAGTTTGTTACTAGTTAATTTGTCTCTCACTACCCTCTTGCTTTTTTCATGTGGTAATGTAGCATGGATACAGGCATATCGATTGTGCACAAGTTTATGCGAACGAAGCAGAGGTACCTGATATTGTCTTTGTATCTCTAATTTTCTTACTTTGACCGTCACTCCTCTTCCGTGCATGTATAGATTTTGATTTTTTACTCCATTGTCATGTGAAATGCAGTTTCTTTGCTCTTGTTTTGGTCTGCTCCTTAGCAGATTTTCTTGCTACATTTTTTTGGTAGGCGATGCTCCATTTGGCTGTTCAATTACTCTCTCTCCGAAGTTTCAGAAGTTCTTTCTTTCCATGTTCCAAAAGATAACAGAGTGTATGGACCCCACGAATTATCATGAGTGCCTCATCTGGCTTTAATCTTCTCAAAGGAAGATTGTACGTTCAATTTGCTATATTTCCTTTATCTGATGGGCCACCTATTCGACTTTTAGGGCCATGGGAACTCAAATATAAGTGGGGGTCATGACAATGGATTGCTATACTAATGTCCCTCTATATAACCGGCCAATCACGGTCGTGCCCTTCAGTTAATAAAAAATAAAAAAGATCGACGGATGTTTTTTGCATGCTTAATTATTTCCCTTTGAAAGTTTGGCAGGCTGTTTTCACTTTCAACGAGTTTGCATGACTCATTTAGTTCTAACTGCAATGTTGAAACTCATCGCGCAACGCCGGTCAATTGAAGGGAAGAGATCATCATGATCATGTAGATTCTATTGTTCAATCCCCCAAAAAGACGGATTTTTTTTTTTCGGTGTTGGTAAAATTTAATAAAAGTTGGTAAGTATCAAAAAATTGTTGGTAAAAAAAAAACGACTGGTGATTTTTTCAAGTAACTTGCTGGTAATTTATCAACAATTTTATCAAATTACCAACTTTGTTTTTATAGTTTGTGAACTAGTAAATTTTTTACTAACTTACCAATTTTTGTTTGCATAACATATCAACTCCTCAAACTACGAACTCCCATAGGAAATTGCCGATCTAGGGAAAATTGTCCAATCAATCCTAAATCTACTGTAAGGATGGCAATTTAGTTTTAAACTTTAAATTTTTCCCTATTTAGTCTTAAACCTTTGCTTGAAATTTCAATGTAGTCTTTCTGGCTAATTTTCCTTGCACACCGCTATGTCAACGATTCTAACAAAAATTGACCGGAATGACTACTTTAAAATTTCATACAAATATTTTAAGACTAAATTAACAAAATTGAAAAGTTTAGGACTGAATTAACATTCATATAATATATTTATGACCAATTAGATAATTTTCCCTGCCAACCTATATTAGAGTGATTTATCAACTTTGTCAAATTAAATTACCGACTGGTTTTTAGTCACCAAGTCCAAGTTAAGTTACTTAGCGATGTTTAATTTTTATTTTTTAATTTAGAAAATTTTTCAAGTTACTAATTTTTGTTTACCTTAGTATTTTTTGGTCGAAATTGTTTACCTTAGTTAGCAACCCTTATATTTAATAAGTCTTTTTAGAGATTACCAGTCGTCTATTCAAGAGCAAAGTTCATATGATTTTCCTCCATCTGTATTTATGAGCTCTACTTACTTTAATTACTGAATTTTGCTGCAGATTGGAGCGGTTTTCAAGAAATTGTTGGAAGAGCGCGTGGTTAAACGGGAGGATTTGTTTATCACTTCCAAACTCTGGTAAAGCTGTGCTGCAAACTGGTTGATGTATCTCCACGCTTACAAGAATCACCACTTGTTACACATGAATATATTCTAGGACTACCTGTAAGGCTTGAGACCTTCCACATTATATTTGTATTGTTTGTTCTCTTGCGTTAGAAAGTCCGAAAAAAGTAGAACTGATAGACTGAGGAAGACTACATGAATATGAAGCCTATCAAAACCTCATAGACAAGCAATGGGATACTTCTTGTATGCTTTTTGTCCGAACTCACTGGTGATATTTGCGGATTTTTTTTTTTCTCTAGGAATACTGATCATGCCCCAGAGGATGTGCCGGTGGCTATGGAAAGAACTTTGCGTGACTTGCAGCTTGACTATGTAGATTTGTACCTCGTAAGTACATGCTGATAGTTTTGTCTCGGTCTTATCAGCGCAATGCATTCTTAACTTCCCTTTGTTCGGTTCTGACTAATTTTCATGTACTTAAGTATTTGTAAGTGTCATGCACTCTTATCCACACACTGTATGGTTTCATCACTGTTAAGATGCACTGGCCGATACGGATGAAGAAGGGATCGGTGGGATTTAACCCTGAAAACATCGAGCAACATGACATACCGAGCACATGGAGGGCAATGGAAGCACTATATGATTCAGGTAAGGCACGGGCCATTGGAGTCTGCAATTTCTCCACCAAGAAGTTGGCAGATCTGTTGGAGATTGCACGTGTACCCCCTGCTGTTGTTCAGGTGGAATGTCATCCTTCGTGGCAACAGAAGAAGCTACATGAATTTTGCAAATCGAAAGGAATTCACTTGACTGTGAGAAGGATTCAACCCCACCTTTTTTATTCTTCTGTATTACTTGAGTTAGATTATGGTACATAAATGCGATCTGTTAAATGTTGGCCATAAGATTAATCTGAAGCGTCAATGTAGGAGACAATTCATCAATGGATAAGTTTCTGCCAGTATACATGGCACATAGCAAAATGAGTGTTGCTCTGAGTTGACTGAAGTATGCGCAAATTAGGATGTTACTATGCATATCTTGATTCCTTGTCAAATCTGTTGTTTCAGGGTTTCTCGCCTTTGGGATCGCCTGGCTCGGCCTTCATCAAAAGTGAGGTGCTCAAGCAGCTGGTGGTAACCATGGTGGCAGAGAAGTTGGGAAAGAGTCCAGCACAGGTTGCTCTGAGGTGGGGTCTTCAGATGGGTCACAGTGTGCTCCCCAAAAGCACTAATGAGAAAAGAATCATAGAGAATTTTGACGTTTTTGACTGGTCTATACCAGATGATTTGTTTGCGAAGTTTTCCGAGATTGAACAGGTGAATATACTACATTAACTCCCTCCTTGTCCATTTGATTATGCCGTGTATTTCTGTTTCCATTGAAACTATTTACTATCGGGCTTTTGATGCGATGCTCCAATCCTTAATTTTGTTACTTCTTTTGCTTGTGATTGGGCGTGCAGGCAAGGCTGCTTAGGGCGACAGTTTTTGTCCATGAGACTCTCAGCCCATACAAGACCGTGGAGGAATTCTGGGATGGGGAGATCTAAGCATGGAAAGATTTAAAGTAAAGAGGAGTGTGCAAACGTATGGAAGTTGGTCATTTCATCCAGTTTATGTCTGAAGTTAGTTCAAATAATCCTAGTCCTGTGTGCTAGATAAAATGTGTTGTATTTGTTGTCTTGTTGCTGTTTGTGTTGATTTGCAATGTGAAATGTCCATGTTCATGAAACTCTCTGCCTCGTCAAATTGAATTACCAAGTATTTTATGCTACTTGAGAGTCCAGCACGCCAGTTCCTCTGTCCCTTTCAGTCTACGAGCTGATTTCATTGACTTTAAGCATTTTATGTTTAGCTAATTTTCCACCATATAACTTAGTTGTCTTGCTCCCAGCATGAACTTTGCACAGATTTGACTGGTTCTAATAAATAATGTATTATGCGTAACAAAGTCAATTACAGATAATTGAGTTTGTATCTGTGAACTCAGTTTACTTCCTACTAATAAAGCACTTTTCCTACTAATCAACCACTCTCATGGGGACTCTGCAAGTCAATATCCACCCAGCCTTCATAGAGGGTAACTGCACAGGGGCTATTTCGATTGTCTGCAGGAACTTTCAAATGGTAATCGCTGATGGTCTAGCTAAAACAGTGAGAGGTTCTCCGGCGAATATGGCGGAAACCGTAGCATGCATTGAAGCTCTTGAATTCTTGAAGTCGAGAAAGGACGAGAAACTCTGCTTGCTTCTGATAAACTTCATTGTGGTTAAGAGTTTTGACCGGGAAAGAGTTTATGTAGCTTTTGTGGGGCGCAAGAGTCGATTGGCATTTGCAAAAGTACACCTTCAGCATTTTATCAACTTGACCTTCTGCTTATGTACCGGTGAAGCCAATAGGGATGCTGATTGGGTCAGGAAAGTCCCTGGTTTTTTTAGCAAATAGGCTCTCTAGTAGTTAGATCTTATGTTCAAGCCCTTTGGAGTATCTAATATAACGATGCCTACACCTTGTATATTTGAAAGCCGTTAGTAATGAAGTTAGGCTATTCTGACTAAAAAAAAAAGGCAAAAAAATTTCAAACTGAGCACTAAAGTGGGGCCGTTTCTTCTTCATCATATCTAAACATCTAATGCAACAGATTATTATCTACATCATCAAATAACATCTAATTTGTCATTTGAGTAAAAGGAATGACTATATTTAATATTTACCAATAGTTCATGGGCCTCATTGAACAATTTAAAAGTTCAGAGATAACATTACATATTGGGTCAAAGTTCATAGACTATTTTTGTCATTTTCCCTAAATTAAGTGACACTAGGTGGGCCGAATGAAAATACAGAATTCACGTTCCCACTGATGCGAAGGCTTCCACGGGTCTGAGTTAATTCCGGCAGTTTTTCTCGAAAGATCACCATTGGAGTAGACCGCCGGAGATAATTTCGTCTGCGTATTCCATTCACAAGTCACCACCAAGAATTGAATACAAGTTATTTCATCGTGCTAATCACATGTCAAGACCGACCGCTAAGAAGTTTCGAGTTATCTGGCGGTCACTTGGCGGCCACGCGAAGACTGTCTAGAAAGCAATCACAGATTATCCAGTTCCTTTCCACTATAAAAGGAGTACACCATTGTTATCCCCTAAAGAGTAGTATTATTGCTGTCATTCTTCAGTTTCTCTTTCAATTGTCGCCAAGTTTTGGTTTCGCGATCTGCTGAGTCGAGTTCTGTAAGTGGGTTTCCTCGTAGTTGCTTCTTCTTCTTTTTTCAGGAAGAAAAGTCCTTAACGAAAAGAGGGAAAGAAAAATGGGGAAGGAAATCAGATACTTCGAGCAGAACACAGGAGCGAAAATCCCTTCGGTAGGACTGGGGACATGGCAGGCTGATCTGGGGCTTGTGGGCGACGCCATAGAGATAGCTATCGAGGTTCTCCCTTTGAAGTCTTGTTTTAATACCATGTTTCAGGGTGTTTTCTTCACTGTACTATGTGAGAGGGGTTCCCACTATCAATATCCAAAGTGTCTGGGGAGAGTGCAAGTTGACATATAAATCCGTGTGCAGTATTGCGTGTAAATCTGTGTTCTAGCATTTCACATTAGCACATTATTCTTGCGTTTTATCACGTCTTAATTGTAGTTAGATTGCGATATGGCTGCTTTTTATGAGTTCAATTGATTCTTGATAACCTTTTTGTTCTTTTTGTGTAGTAATGCAGCACGGATACCGGCATATCGATTGTGCGCAGCTTAATGGAAATGAAGCAGAGGTATTTCAAATTGTCACTGATTCTCCAATTTTCTCGTTTGACTCAGATTGTCACTCTCTTTCTTTTCATGAGCAGATTTCAATTCTTCCCTAGTCATGTGAATTGCAGTATTCTATGCTCTTGTTAAGCTTAAAGTGGTAGCAGATTTTCTTTTCGTTCAGTTGGTTTTGTAGCCAGTTGATCTTCATTCCTTTCCTCTGCTTGTTGTTTTGCAGTTTCACCGTTGTTTTTTCATGCTTCCTTAAACAGGTTATTAGGATGGACTTTCTTTATCTGGATACTCGAAGTTTCTTTTGATGATTATTTACACATTTTTGTCTGTAGATTGGAGTTGCTTTGAAGAAATTGTCCGAAGACAGCATGGTTAAACGGGAGGATTTGTTCATTACCTCCGGACTCTTGTAAGCCACCTACTGGTTTATGCATTCTAGGACTTTCTCCTAAGGCATAGGGATTCTCTTTGTCGTTCTCGGTCTTTTTTGTGCTTATTTCTTCTATATCTAAACTTTGCTAATCTTCCTGAACGGTTCTTATCTGGATTACCGCTCATGCACCACCGCTGGCTTTCAAAAGAACTCTGCGGATTTGCAGCTTGACTACACAGATTTGCACCTCGTTAGTATACTTGATCTGATAATTTTGTTCTTAGTGATGTGTTCTAGCCTAGCTTCCTTTCCTAGCAATTATGTTCAAATTGAATACCAATCGACTTGTGTTTGCATATATTTATAGCGCAAGAATATGATACCCTGAACAGCTATTTAGATAACAGGTAAAAGATCATTTTCTTGTTTCAACTTTTCTTCCACATATAGAATGTTTCATATTTAAGTAACTGATTTATGCTGTTCAACTGTAACGATTCACTGGCCAGTACGGATGAAGAAGGGACCTGAGGAATTTGAGCAACCTGACATACCAAGCACATGGAGGGCGATGGAAGCGCTATATGATTCCATCAAGGCATGGGCCATCGGAGTCAGCAATTTCTCCACCAAGAAGTTGGCGGATCTGTTGGAGATTGCGCTCGTGCCTCCGGCTGTCAATCAGGTGGAATGTTACCCTATGTGGCAGCAGAAGAAGCTGCACGAATTTTGCAAATCCAAAGGCGTTCACCTCTCTGTGAGTTGGATTCAACTGGACTTCTTCTCGCTTAATATCTCCAGTTAAATCATGTCATCTAGGACAATAAAACTATAGCATTCGCATGGCGTTCTACTTGATTGTTTGTGGTAAGAGTAATTTAGAATGTCATCAATTCTTGATTCATTGTCGGATAAAACTTTCAGGGTTGTTTCCCGTCGGGATCTCCAGGCACACCGTGGCTCAAGAGCGACCTCCTGAAACGCCAATGCTGACCACGGTCGCGGAAAAGTTGGGAAAGACACCTGCGCAGGTTGCTCTGAGGTGGGGTCTTCTGATTGGTCGTAGCGAGCTCCGGAAAAGCACTAACGAAAAACGCATCAAAAGAGAACTTGGACGTCTTTGACTGGTCTATCCCCAATGACTTGTGTCACGCCCCCTACCCTACAAACACATAACGTCCCACCGCGGTTGTTAAGAATGCGACTCCCAAGATTCATCGCCGACCGGTTACCATCGAATAAGAAAATACACGCGGAAGCCAAACGAACACTCCATTCAATAAACATTCAAACGGGATAATAGAGAGAGACAATTTAAATAAACCAACAAACCATTTTATAAACTTAACGTCACATACAGTGATACAATATACAAGCCTTCCTAAAGGCCACAAACTCAGACCACGCATACTTAAAAAGGGATAGGATTGTTGATTTGTTCCACTACTCTATTCAAAAGAGGAGCTCCAAAAAGATAGGGATATCTAACCCTATCAAAACCTCCGCAGCATCCTGGCGGTGTTCCATCCTCACCAACTCGGTACTCAGTCACCAAATGCTCCATTTCCGTTGGTACCCCAAAACGTAACAGAGGCTTAGTTATAATCAAGGTTGATAGACTGAAATGTTTAACAATGGAGAATGAGATAAAATCTCAATAAGTAAATTACCTAAGCCTCGATTAGGGCAATACATACATTTAGCACCCTAATCATGCAATTCTAACCAATAAAGTAAGTTTCTATCAAACGAACAATGGTACCACATACTATGCAAAGTCTCGAATTGCATCACAACTATGGCATACTATCAAAATGCATAATATCAATAATAATAATCCAGACATATTCAATCATTCACACGAGTCTCGATTATAAGATGAAATCACTTCGGCCCATTCCATACCGTGCCTCACGATTTTATCCCATAATCAAGTGCAAAAATGCCATATGCACATAACACTCGAAGTTGTCTAGATTATTAATGACCCACCATAGGTCATACCGAACTCCCGCCGTTCTTCCGACATAACTAGGCATCACCCTACTACTTTGGGCGTGGCAACGTCCGAGATCAAACCCCCCCGACAAGTCGAGTACTGGACGGCGTTCCATTTAGGAGCATCGATCCTGCCTTCATTGCGATCGGCAATGGTTGGGATCGAACCCCCCCCTCCCGATAAGTCGGGTATCAGACAACATCCGAACTTCCGCCGGGCATCGTCTAAAACTCGTCTTAGGCAGAACTCATCATTGCCACATACGTAAACAACCACGCATTGCCAATTTTAATCTTCCATAATTAGCCAATGCAGGTGTTTATAACGTGCAATTTACTATGAATAAATATGCCATGAATCGCACTCGTTTTCGTATCAAACATCAATATATGATCACGATATGCCATGCTAAGCCAACAATAGCCATAGTTAACCGCATGATCTTCATTCTTGGCCACAAAATCATCATTCCAGCCACACGATCAAGCCATAGTTAACTACTTAGCCATGATTAAATAAATTAACCATACAATTGAATAAATTAACCATACGATTAAACAATTTAACCATGCGATCGGCATTAAACAACTAATCCATCACACAATCGTCATTAAACATTTAATCAACACATAATCGACTAATTAGCCATATGATTGTCAATCAGAGTCACACGATCAACTTCAAATCTCTAATAAGCCATATGATTAACTTTTATCACATCCTAATTTAATCTAAACTATATGATCAAAATTAGCACATAATCATGATAATTAAGCCCCTAAATTAACATTAACCAAACTAGAATCAACGGGGCCATATGATCAATGTCCAAATCATCCAACTCTGCCCCTACCACATGATTATTGCAGCCACAAGACTAACCTACAAATTTAAAACAACCATAATTAGCCAAATTAAGCATAATTATCAACATCAAACATATGCTCAAACCCAATTTACAAAACCTACCTATCTTAACATTCAAATCAGCAATATAATTATCAAATCCATCCACCAATAAATCCTCAATTTAGCATCTACCATAACCCCTAAATTAACCCATAAAATAACCCCTAAATTACCTTAACAACCTTAAACACTATCCATTGGTAACCTACTAACTTAATCAAGGTTTAGGGAGTTACTTACCACTAATTTAAGCTAAGAACCAAACCCAAATAACAGCAGCAAGTCATGGCCAGATATGGAATTTCCGGCGAACGGCGATGGCCAAATGGCAATCCGGCGAACAGCGGTTGATCCGGGCGTGTTCGGCAGCTTAGGGATGGCTCACAACAATCCATGGTGACCAAGGGACGTAGGCTGAGGTGCTGGTGGGTGGTGGTGAGGCTCACGCCAAAAAAAGGGAGAGAATGAGAGAGAAAATGAAGAGAGAGAGAGAGCAAGAGAGAGTGAGGAGAGAGAGAAAGAGGGCTGAAACATCAACCAAGATCAAGGGTTGAGATATGTTTTCGATGCCTAAGCAAAGATCTAAAGGCTTGGATCAAGCCTTGCTCTTTAAGTTCCATCCAAAGGTTTTTAGAAGGGCATTTTTGTAATTAACCAAAAAGGGCAAGGGCAAAGTTGTCCAAGAGGATTTTCAGCCATTAGGGGAAAAAGATCATTATATCCTTTCACTCAACAAATAAACTCTAGAACATACAGGGGTAAAATCTTCTTTTCCAATTTCCGAGCCAATTTCCACTTTTTCGAGAATTTCTGAGCAAACTGATAATAAAGCGAGCTTAACACGGCGTTGTCCAATATAATAATTTTAATATTCTTGAAAGTTTGATACCCAAGTTCGAATTTCAATTCATGGCCGAAATCGATCAAACACAACTTTCATGTATTTCAAATTAACGGGCGGCTTTTAGGGTTTACGCATGTCGACCCGTGGTTAATTTGATATCAATCAATGTTTAAATTTACTCGAGCCATGGCGACTTCGGTTGTCATGTGATTATGAGGGTCAATCACTAGTTCTGAATGACATGATCGCTAGAAATTGATTTTGAAACGTTTGGAATGCATATAACGATTAAACGGAAGCACCCGTGACTCAATTGTATAACATTGTTAAATTGTTCCATAATCATTCTTGGATCGGCCTATAATGGTCCAAAATATCCCCTTGTCAATCCTTATGGTAGAAGTGTCGATCCAGGTTCAAGTTCATGGGTCGTGCGTATCGAAATGCTACTCGATTGAGATTTGTGTTTTCTCAACCAATTCGTAACCATTTCAATCTTAGTTGGATCCACTGAAATTCCTTTTCCATAGATCACATGTCCAAAAAATGCTACTCGATTCAGCCAGAACTCGCACTTACTAAACTTGGCGTAAAGTGCATGTTCTCTCAAGGTCCGTAGAGCCATTCTTAAATGTTGATTATGCTCCTCAAGACTTTTTGAGTATACCAATATATAATCTATAAAAACTACAACAAATTGATCCAAGAACTCTTTAAATGCACGGTTCATCAAGTCCATAAAGGTAGCATGGGCATTGGTTAGCCTAAACAAGATTACTGTGAACATATAGTGCTCATACCTTGTCCTAAATACCGTTTTTGATATGTCCTCCTTCTTAATTCTCAATTAGTGGTAACCAGCCCTTAAATCAATCTTAGAAAACACCGATGCTCCTTGTAACTGATTAAATAGGTCATCGATCATTGGCAGTTGATACTTATTTTTAATAATCACTTGATTCAACTGCCTCTAATCAATTTACAACCTCAACGACCCATCTTTCCTTTTTACAAATAACACTGGCGCTCCCCATGGAGATGCACTTGGACAAATGAAACCTTTACCTAATAATTCTTGTATCTAAACCTTTAATTCCTTTAATTCAAATAGTGACATCCTATAATAAGGTGCTTTCGATATTGGCTTTGTCCTAAATGCCAACTCGATTACAAACTCTACTTTTCTTTCAAGTGGCAATCTAGGTAATTCCTTAGGAAAGATATCGGGAAAGTTATACACCTCGGCTATGTCCTTTAGCCTTGGTTCCTCAATTGTTGAATCAACTACTGCCGCTAAAAACTCTTCGCACCCTTCGTCCAACAACTTAGTCACTTCCAGTGACGAAATCCAGAGAATCGAGGTTCCTCCTCGATTTCCCACAAATTCGAATCTATGATATCCAACTAAATTAAATTGAATTACCATGCTACTATAATCCATTACGACCCTCTGCTTAGTCAATCAATCCATACCAACAATCATATCGAAATCAAATATAGTCAATACAACCAAATCAATTAATTCCTTTCTACCGCCAATGACTATCTTATAGTTTGAGCATCATACTGAGATTAGCATTTTATCCTTTAGAGGGGTAGTAACATGCAACATTACTTCTAACGGTTTCGGTTCGATTCCAATCAATCCAACAAATTGCTCTGACACAAATGAATGCGATGCTCCCGGATCAAACAAGGTATAAGTAGTATGATCACATAAAGAGACCATACCCATGACCATGCCAGGCGCATCCTCCACCTCTTTATGAGCCGTAGCATAAATTCTTCCTTGTGCTAGGGGTCGATTCTGATTATTCTACGGAGTAGTTCCAGCCTGATTTCCCGTCCGAGGTTATTGTGACTGAAATGGCGACCTAACTTGTTGATTCGGGCAATCCTTCACTCGGTGACCGTGCTGGCCACATCTAAAGCAAGTTCCATTCCTGCCAGGACAAGGGCCATTCCCATGCCTTCTCCCGCAAAATCGACACGGAGTTCCAAAATAGTAGGTCGACTTTACGATGTTCTTTTTGACTGGAGAGACAAACCGCCTATTCCTATTCATAGGTTTCTTTCCAAAGTTATGATTATCCCTAGCCAGTATAAACCGTGATCTAGATGCGGCATTCCTCTTGGTCATATCTCTCTCAATCATCTGAGCCTGCTCATAAAACTCGTTGTAATCCCTAAGGTTTAGGGGTATCAATTGGCTACAAAGTTCTGGCTTTAAACCATCTCGGAACCTTCTTGCCTTATCCAAATGATTCTTGACCATCCTCAGTGCGAACTTCGATAACCTAGCAAATTCCGCCTCATACTAATCCACAGTTATCTGATGCTAGCGAAATCATAAGAATTCTGTCATCTTCTGTTCTTGAGCACTCTCAGAAAAGTACTTCCCATTAAATGCATCGACAAAGCCGGTCCAGTTTGGCACCGTACCTACCGGAAAAATTTTTCCTCGGGTGGTTTTCCACCAATCATTAGCATTATCTTGAAGTTGATACACAGCCAAAGTCACATTTTCCTCCTTCGTGCACCCTAGAAGTGCAAAGGCCTTTTCCAATTCCTTAATCCATTGAGTGGCAGCCTCGGGATCACCTTTCTCGTTGAACTTCGATGGCTTAAGTTTCAAGAGCTGCTCTACCAACTTGTGTATCTGGCGATTCTCATTTCTATTTCCATTCCCTAGATTATTCTGAGCGACAATGGCAGTAGCCTCAGCAGCGGCAGCAACCTCAGCAGCAGCAGTTCGTTCTTGCGTCTGTAAGCCTATCAACTGCCCAATCGCCTCTAGAGCTCTTAAAACTCCATCAACTCTTGGATCCTCTGCCGTTCTGGCTCGTGAACTCGATGCACCCCTAGTTCCTCTACCTCGGGTGTTCATCCTCACAGAAATCACCTAAACACCTAAGCCTACTATAATTCCATCATGGAATTAAAGACTTAAACCAATTACTCGGCTTAAACAGTTCTAGGCAACAAACCACAGCAAGCAATTATAACAAAGCAATTACCCCAAACAAGCATCATAAGTACACACTTAGCAAGGTTCTAGATCTTACCTTGGAGCGCCTGCAACATTAGTAATAGCACTAAACCACTCGACACTTATAAACAAATAACTGTATGATGCAAATTCAAGCTTACCAATCAGAAGCACATATTCTCAAAGCACGCACAAAGCGTTATAAACTTGTGATCAAGGCAAGTCTCTCTAACTAGCTACCCCAAAGTCATCGCTCCTTATCATTCCAGGTCTCGACTAAACATGGATCAAGCTAACCTTGTTCTGATACCATTTAAATGGGGATGTCACGCCTCGTACCCTACGGACACGTAATATCCCGCCGTGGTCGTTAAAAATGCAACTCTCAGGATTCGTCCCCGACCCGTTACCATTGAATAAGAAAATACACATGGAAGCCAAACGAACACTCCATTCAACAAACATTCAAACGGGATAATAGAGAGAGACAATTTAAAAAAACCAAAAAACCATTTTATAAACTTAACGTCACATACAGTGATAACATATACAAGCTTTCCTAAAGGCCACAAACTCAGACCATGCATACTCTAAAAGAGATGGGGTGGTTGATTTGTTCTACTACTCTATTCAAAAGAGGAGCTCCAAAAAAATAGGGATATCTAACCCTATCAAAACCTCCACAGCATCCTGGCGGTGTTCTATCCTCACCAACTCGGTACTCAATCACCAAATGCTCCATTTCCGTTGGTACCCCAAAACGTAGCAGAGGCTTAGTTATAATCAAGGTCGAGGGACTAAAATATTTAACAACGGGAAATGAGATAAAATCTCAATAAGTAAATTACCTAAGCCTCGATTAGGGCAATATGTACCTCCGGCACCCTAATCATGCAATTTTAACCAATAAGATAAGTTTCCATCAAACGAATAATGGTACCACATACTATGCAAAGTCTCGGATTGCATCACAACCATGGCATACTATCAAAATGCATAATATCAATAATAATAATCCAGACATACTCAATCATTCACATGAGTCTCGATTATAAGATGAAATCATTTCGGCCTGTCCCATACCGTGCCTTACGATTTTATCCCATAATTAAGCGTAAAGCATGCCATATGCATATAACACTCGAAGTTATCCAAATTATTAACGACACACCATAGGTCACACCAAACTCCCGCCGGTCTTTCGGCATAGCCAGGCATCACCCCACTACTTTGAGCATGGCAATGTCCGGGATCGAACCCCCCCGACAAGTCGGGTATCAGATGACATTCTATTTATGAGTATCGATCCTGCCTCCATCGTGATCGACAATGTCTGGGATCAAACCCCCTCGACAAGTCGGGTACCAGACAGCATCCGAACTTCCGCCGGGCATCCTTTAGAACTAGTCTTAGACGAAACTCATCATGGCCACACACGTAAACAACCACGCATTGCCAATTTTAATCTTCCTTAATTAGCTAATGCTAGTGTTTATGACGTACAATTTACTATGAATAAAATGAATCGCACTCGTTTTCGTATCAAATATCAATATACGATTACAATATGCTATGTTAAGCCAACAATAGCCATAGTTAACCACACGATCTTCGTTCTTGGCCACGAAATCATCATTCCAACCACACGATCAAGCCATAGTCAACTACTCAGCCATGATTAAATAAATTAACCATATAATTAAACAATTTAATCATGTGATCGGCATTAAATAACTAATCCACCACACGATCGTCATTAAACGTTTAATCGGCACATAATCAACTAATTAGCCATACGATTGTCAATCAAAGTCACACGATTAACTTCAAATCTCTAATAAGCCATATGATTAACTTTTATCACATCCTAATTTAATCTAAATTGTATGATCAAAATTAACACATAATCATGATAATTAAGCCCTAAATTAACATTAACCAAACTAGAATCAATGGGGCCATATGATCAATGTCCAAATTATCCAACTCAGCCTCTATCACATGATTATTGCAGCCACAAGACCAACCCACGAATTTAATTAAAACAACCATAATTAGCCAAATAAAGCATAATTAGCAACATCAAACATATGCTCAAGCCCAATTTACAAAACCTACCTATCTTAACATTTAAATCAACCATATAATTATCAAATCCAACCACCAACAAATCCTTAATTCAGCATCTACCTTAACCCCTAAATTAACCCATAAAATAACTCCTAAATTACCCTAACAACCCCTAAACATTATCCATTGGTAACTTACTAACCTAATCAAGGTTTAGGGAGTTACTTACCAATAATTTAAGCTAAGAACCAAACCTAAACAATAGTAGCAAGTCACCGCCAGATATGGAATTTCCGGCGAACGGCGGCTGATCCAAGTGTGGTTGGCGACTTGGGGATGGCTCACGGCAATCCACGGTGACCAAGGGACGTGGGCTGAGGTGCTGGTGGGTGGTGGTGAGGCTCATGGCCAAAAAGGGGGAGAGAATGAGAGAGAAAATGTAGAGAGAGAGAGAGAGCAAGAGAGAAAGTGAGGAGAGAGAGAAAGAGGGCTGAAACATCAATCAAGATCAAGGGTTGAGATGTGTTTTTGATGCATAAGCAAAGATCTAAAGGCTTGGATCAAGCCTTGCTCTCTAAGTTCCATCCAAAGGCCAAGATTAAATCTTGCAAAAAGGTTTCTAGAATGGCATTTTTGTAATTAACCAAAAAGGGCAAGGGCAAAGTTGTCCAAGAAGATTTTCGACCACTCGGGGAAAAAGACCATTATGTCCTTCCGCTCAACAAATAATCTCTAGCACATACGGGGGTAAAATCGTCTTTTCCAATTTCCGAGCCAATTTCCACTTTTTCGAGAATTTTTGAGCAAACTGATAATAAAGCGAGCTTAACGCGGCGTCGTCCAATATAATAATTTTGATATCTTTGAAAGTTTGATACCCAAGTTCGAATTCAAATTCGTGGCCAACATCGATCAAACGCAACTTTCGTGTATCTCAAACTAACGAGCAGCTTTTAGGATTTACGCATGTTGACCCATGGTTGATTTGATATCAATCTATGTTTAAGTTTACTCGAGCCATGGCGACTTTGGTTGCCATGTGTTTACGAGGGTCAATCACTAGTTCCGAATGACACGATCATTAGAAATTGATTTTGGAACGTTCGGAATGCATACAACGATTAAACGGAATCACCCATAACTCAATTGTATAACATTGTTAAATTGTTCCATAATTATTCTTGGATCGGCCTATAATGGTCCAAAATATCCCCTCGTCAATCCTTATGGTCAAAGTATCGATCCAAGTTTGAGTTCATGGGTCAGGCGTATTGAAATACTATCTAGTTATTCCCTAACAGTTTAGTATTTTTAAGAATGGCCAATTCTGAGTGAGATATAACAGAAAGTGCATTGATGATAATATCATTTCATAAATCCCGAAAGTGGGTCGAAATTCAAAATATCACAACTTGTTCGCCAAATTTTCCGAGATTTTGCAGGCAAAATATTCATCAGCAGCTATCCGTCTTCATGTCCTTGTCATTTTGATCATGCCCTGTTTTGGTCTTTTGTCAAAAACTACTTATTACTCAGAGCTTTCTCTTCGTGTAACTCTCTGATTCTTGATTTCGTTAAACTTTGCATTTGCGATCGTCATGCAGGTGAGACTAATCTGGGGAATCGATTTCGTCCATGAAACTAAGGGTGCATTTATTTTATGGAAAATGTAACATTTTTGGAAAATATTTACCGGAAAATCATTTTTCAGGAAAATAGTTAGCTTTTCTTTGTTTGGTGATATGTGATTGAAAACATTTTCTAGTGTTTGGATCTCATTTGGAAAATAATTTCAATCCCATGATTTTATCTCAGGCAAAAAAGAAAAATTTGAACTTTCAAATATTTTTATTTTAAATATAAAAAAGAAAAAGAAAAGAAAAGAAAAGAAGGAAAAGAATAAAAAAAATTATCTTTGTTTGGTGATATGTGATCGAAAATATTTTCTAGTGTTTGGATCTCATTTGGAAAATGATTTCAATCTCATGATTTTATCTCAGGCAAAAAAGAAAAATTTCGAATTTTCAAATATTTTTATTTTTAAAAATAAAAAAGAAAAAAAAGAAAAGAAAAGAAAAGAAAGAAAAGAATAAAAAATTAAAAAAGTAAAGGAAAGCAATTCCGGAAAGTGTTTGCACCTTATTAGATTAGGGAATTTATTTTCTTAATTTTATACATGAATGTTTTTCTTGATCGGAAAGTGTTTTCGATAGACTAATCATTTTTGGCAAACCAAACACATGAAAGTTCGGAAAACGGATTCCCGAAAAATACTTTTTCCGAAACAAATGCACCCTAAGAGTCCATACAAGACCCTTGAGGACCTCTGGGATTGCGAGATCTAAGCATGGCAAAACATAGGATTGAGGAGAGAGCAGGGACAAGTTGATCATAACTTTTTCAAGTAAAAAGTTATTAACCACACGGACAAACTATCAGAAAGTTACTTTTTTTTTTATTTGAAATTAGGAATCACTCTAAAAAAATTACTAGTCTCAGTCTTACTTGCTCAAAATAAAAACCTTACATATCGGGGTCCCAATTTGGCTGCCTCTGGTGAACAACCGATGCACGGTTTCAGTATTTCCTGACTACTCCAAGCACAACAAATATTGAAATAACTCCTTCACCATCTCAAGATGATGAGCTTCACTTATTTATCTTAATCAAATAACATAAAGTTAACTAAAAGACATATTCCACCTGAAACTTCTAGTTCATGATCAGTTTGGTAATGTGGTCTGCTCCGGAAGGTTGTTTTGCCTGCGCTCCGCCGAGATGTGGAATAAGTTCATATTAACCAACTACGGCACCATTTCTACGCACAAGAGAGCAATTTTAGTTGGTCTCTTTTCATATTTCATAAAATGTTTGTTGAAACATCGGGTAGATCAATCACAAGCAAAATCTGCTTCAGGTAGGTCAATGACATGTCTTGAGACAGCTCAAATTCTGCATGTTTGAATACAGACGTGATGCATGCACACTTTACCCGTCCTCTATGGTAATGACCTGACACTAGAGAAAGGAAACCGTATAATCAATATGAGGTCATTGTATAATCAATATGAGGTCATTTGTAGATGTTACTAGTGGTAGTTTATTTGTAACAAACTAAGAGTTACCTTGTCCCAAATCAAAAAGATGTGCGTGTGCATGTGGACCAGATTTGACACCAATAAACAATCATTATTTTTTATTTGTCAAAATTCGAAATTATAATAAAAAAAATTATTTTGTCCTATTGAAACAGTATAACTGTTCACAAAAGAGATATGGTTATTTTCATAATTATTTAATTTCGAATTTTTATTTTCTGCAGAACGGTTATTAGGTGCTCTTATAACTTTTGGAAGGTCGTATATGTTCGGATATAACTTTTTTCACATTTGAAAGGTTGTGTTTGTTCAACGTATATAATTTTCTAACGTTTTTGTTCATTATGTAGAACTACCATTTTTGTTTCTTCCAAAATATATATAACCGTTGTTTTCAATTGTTTCTCTTGAGAGATTCTGAATAAGTACTAGAATTGCTATTTGGTATTCTTATCAAGACTTTGTTGTATCCTGGAAGATTTTTGCCGATGACCATTAGCAACTTTGTGAGGCAAATGATTCCTTAAAGAGAATGCTATCATGCTACAAAGTTTGACTTCATTGTTCGTCTTGATTACTTGATATTTCCCCAACAATTTTTAAGGAATTATTTTTGCAACAATAAAGTATGAGTCGATCAAAGTCATGAATCAAGATACGGTGAAACTGGACCGCGCGAGGGAGAGGGAGCTAGGCAGTGGTGTTGTTGGCAACGAGAAGACGAGTGTGGGGGGAGAGAGCTGAAGATACTGGCAAAGCCGTTCACGGTGTGGCGTGCGCAGACCAGGATGTGGGAAGTGGTTGCCAGGGACCTATGGATCATTTTCGCCGCCTTCTCCGCTCTCATTGTCGCCGCGCTTTCAGAGACCTCTATATCACATTAGTTGACGGCATCAATATTCTCGGCACAGAGTGGGAACACCGCAATGTTTCATCGGAATGTGTCGCTTGGTTCTTCTCTGCATTAGTGCAGGAATATGCAGGTAAAATTTTGGTGTCCGTGATTACTGTTTTGGCATATCAAATATGATCCTTATCATGCGAATGAGAGAGACTCTGTACCAGTCTCTCCTTGTACAGGATATATCCCTCTTTGATGGGAAACATTGGGTGATTTGACTGGCAGGCTTGGTGCGCATTGTCAGCAAGTGTCACGTGTAATTGGCAATGATCTTAACCTAATATTGCGCAATGCCCTTTAGGGTGCAGGTTCATTGATCTACTTGCTAATTCTGTCACGGCCACCTGGTCTATGCACACTGGCTATATGCTCTACTTTGTTAGCAATTATGCTTATTTATTGCCAGTATCAAAATAAGTCTGCAAAGCTAATCCAAGGGAACACTGCTTCTGCTAATGAAGTGGCCGAAGAGACATTCTCTCTTATGAGAACAGTATGTGTGTTTACGGAACGGAAAACAAGAACTCAAGAGAGTGCATAAGATGAAAGCTAAACTAAGAGAAAGAGAGTAAAATGAAAAAAAATTATAAAAAACAAAAAAGATGAAATTTCTGAAAATATGGGCCTGGATACGTGGCAATCATCAATGGACTCAATTCCTTCACAAAGAGTTCTGACGATTCAACTATTTTGTTGAACAGCGGTGGCTCCAGGAGTATACACAACATCATCGTACTTATGAACAACAGAGACCGGCGTGTTGATCTTCATCCACACTGCAGACGCTGCTTAATTGGCGCCGTTGCTGGGGGACTAAGCAAGAAGCCGGATTCGCCCATTGCGCAATGCATGCACAAGACGCATGCAAGTGGGTCGGGTTCATCGAAGGGCATGAGTTCTTTCACTTTCCAACAGGTCTGTTCCTCGATGACTTGCAGTCGGATGCCAATGATCATCGCTCGTTGCCATTGGCCATAGTTTCTAAAGAGCACCTAGTGTGCTCTGTTGTGCTTTGCTTCAACGCTGAGAGCTTGAAGCAACTGGAACTCGCTTGAGACCTTTCCGTTGGCCGTGATGCCGATTGTTGATAATAATCAAAGCTTCTGTCATCGATCCAGTTGCCAATCTATTAACAAGGTAATACCTACCACTTTGTCATGGTTAAGAATAAGCGGAAAAGAGAGAATTGGAGAATTTCTATATATTTCTCTGTACATATTACCGATGATACATGAGCCTATTTATAGGCTATTATAGATAACTATCTAAAGCAATAAAATATTACAATATCAAATACAATCAATTAGAATGAATTCAGGAGGATAATAATATCTCTAAAAGACAACAAATCAATCTAGGAGGATAACAATATCTCTAACATCCCCTCAAACTCAAGGTGATGTAGAAGAGGTCAACTTGAGTTTGGAGAAAAAATCTTGAAAATATCCAGGTAGATGTGCCTTAGTGAAAACGTCAGCCATTTGATTAATCGATGAAGTGGGAACAAGATGAACAATACCACGCACAATGTGAGAGCGTATGAAATGACAATCTATTTCAATATGCTTGATATGCTAATGGAAAACATCATTATGTGTTATTTGGATAGCAGTTTGGTTATCGCAATAAATGACCATTCTAGCATCATGACGGACTCCCATGTCTTCTAATAACTACCTCAACCATAGTACTTTTGAAGTTGTATCAACAAGAGCACGGTATTCTGCTTCCGTACTAGATCGAGCGACAATAGTTTGTTTCTTGCTCCAAGAAGAAACAATAGCCTATAGTAGAGCGACAATCAAAAGAGTCACCAACCTAGTTAGCAACAGAATAAGCCGTCAGCTGGAATGTTGAGTTAGCAAAAAAAGTGAAGACCATGGAATAAGGTGCCCTTCATATATCGAAGAATTTGAAGAACAATAGCAAAATGAGTCGTTCTCGGCGCCTTCATGAATTGACTTACAATGTGAACAACATGAGCGATGTTAGGATGGGTAACAGTGAGGTAAACAAGATTGTCAACCGGTTATCAATAAAGTGTAGGATTCGGAAGAGACATCCCATTTTTGTCATCAAATTTGGTATTAGTGTCAATGATAGTTGTAGCAACCTTGTTATTAGTAAGTTCGGCTCAAGAAAGGATATCTGTGGCATATTTCGCTTTAGAAAGATAATAGTCAGAGGAATCTGAAGCAATCTCCAAGTCGAGAAAATAACTGAGTTTTCCGAGATTTTTCATTTCAAACTATTGACTCAAATACTGTTGCAGTTTCGTAATACTTTTATGATCGTCTCCAATATTAACCACATCATCCACATATAAGAGTAGAAGAATATACCGATGAAATGTTCGTTGAACAAAGAGAGCATTGTCATAGTGACTAGATGAAATCCAAGACATTCCATGATAGAACTAAACTTAGAATACCATGCACGATGAGCCTCCTTTAGTCCATATAATGCTCAACGTAAATAACACACTTTTATTAGGAGTGTGAGTGTATCCAAGAGGAAGCTCCATATAAACTTCTTCAGTGAGGTCACCATTAAGGAATATATTTTTCACATCCATATGAAATAGAGGCCATCGCTTAATAGCAGCAACAGCAAGGAGAATGTAAACAGAAAAAAGACGTGCAACTGGAGCAAACATCTCATCATAATCAATGCCATATTCCTGATTGAAGCCTTTTGCTAGAAGCCTAGCTTTGTTATGTTCCGTTGTACGATCTGCCTTTGTTTTGATCTTACACACTCATTTACAACCTATAGCTGACTTTTCAGAAGGCAAATCATCCAAATTCCAAATATGAGATTTTTCTAATGCTTTCAACTCATTCGCCATTGCTTGCTGCCATAGAGGTTTAGTACGAGCTTCTCTATATGTATGAGGCTTGTGAAAGGAAGCAATAGTAGAATAATAGTGAAAATCACGAAGCTAAACAGAAGGTTGACTTACACGGGTAGAACGACAAATAGGAGATGAAGGTTCATCCAAGGGTGAAGAATCCGCATATGGTGCAGGCATATTAGGAGCTACCAAAGTGGGATTACCAAAGATACCTATTTTAATATTAAGAGGGGACAGTTCCAAAGAGGAAGATTCAAGTGTGTCATCTTCTGGAAATAGATCGATAGAAGGATTGATGAAGAAGCGAACAGTTGGAGAGGATTCAAAAGGTCGGAGAGACGAGAATGTTTTATGTTCCCATAAGGTAACATGACGAGATACATAGAGTCGATTAGAGATAGGATCCCAACAATTATACCTTTTTATGCTCAATACCATATCCAAGGAAGCAACATAGACGAGCACGAGGATCTAACTTTGTGCGTTTGTTAGGGAGAAGATGCACAAAACATGCACTACCAAAGACTTGAAGTAGCATGTAATGAGGAACACTGCCATACAAGCGCTCGTAAGGAGAAATGTTACCTATAGTAGGTGACGGAATACGATTGATAGTATATATAGCAGTATGACAGGCCTCTCCCCAAAACTGTTCTGGACAAGATGACGAGATTAGAAGAGAGCATGCAATATCTAAGATATGCTTGTGTTTGCAATTTGTTCGACTATTTTGTTGGGAAGTTCCTAGACAAGAACGATGAATGATAGTACCATTCTGAGAAAAAATTCTAAGGAACTCTATGTCTCTATATTCCATGGCATTATCAGTGCAAAAAATCTTGATATCTCGAGAAAATTGTGTTTTGATCATGGCAACCAAAATTACTATAGATTTGAGCAATTTCAAATCGATTCTTCATAAGGTAAAGCCATGTATATCTAGAATGATCATCCACAAAAATCACAAAATAATGAGATCCTTCGATAGTGGGAGGAGAAGATGGTTCCCAAATATCAAAATGAATTAGATAAAAAAAGAGCTTGAGAGACAGATTCACTAATATTGAATAGTAAAGCATGATGTTTCCCCAACTTACAAGGCAAGCAATCAAAAGTTTTATTGTCAACTAAACCTAAATGACCACTTATAATCAGAGAACCTAATCTAGAGAAAGAAGGATGACTTGAACGAGAATTCCAAGTTTTAGATGATACTGTGACAGCACAACCAATGAAGGAGTTGGGAAGCTTTAATGAAACAAGGTCAAACAAGCATCCCACTTTACGGCCTGTCTCAATTATCTATCCCATTCATGGATCTAGTACACGACAACCATTTGGAGAAAAAATGAATGTCAAAACCAAGTTCACATAACTATCCCACTGATATCAAGTTTAATGCGAGTTTAGGAACCATAAATGTATCAAGTAAGGACAATTTGGACGTCAAAATGTTCCTGATATGACTAACTATCATATGAGAATTATCAGCTATATGAATAATACGTGCTTGTGAAGTGTATGATTTTGACTTGAATAAATTGGAATTGGAGATCATGTGATTATAACAAGCAGAATCAAAGAATCACGAATCATAAGTACTTGGATTAACTGACAGAGTAGTAGGGTTAGCTATAGAGGAGCTAGAAGTATCGGATTCTTGAATAATGGAACGGACTGTGGATTGAAAATCATCTAATGATAGAATAATTAATGAACGGTTAGAGGAATCCTCAATGATAGCAGCAGTAGTGGATGAGCACACATGCGGACCTCCGAACCGGGATTGGTCATTTGTTCCCATAGATTGCTTAGGTTGTAGCTGATAACAACTAGATGCATGAAGACCAGGTTGACGACAATGCATACAGTAAAGCTTGTGCCATGAGGAAAAACCAAATGTGGAAAGTATTGCATCTGTAGGAGTGGAGATTGATAGAGTAGCACATTGTGCCTTTAAAGTAGCTAGTTGAGTCTCTTCGGTCAACAGTCCCAAGACAACTACTTCAAGATGAGGTAAAGGATCTCGATACAGAAGTGAAGCTCGCACAGGTTCAAACTCATCATTAAGTGCCATTAGAAATTACATAACTTGCATATGATTGCGATATTCAACAAACATGTGGGCATCAGTAGTCGACTCCCATTTAGGCTTAGATAAGGCCAGCTAATCCCATATAGCATGCATCGAAGATAAAAAGTTGTTAATAGACTAACCTTTCTCCTTATGCATGCAATGTATATTCTCTAACAATTAATATTGATGAGCAATCTGACGAGGAATAACGACTGGCAAGAAGATCCCAAGCTTCCTTTGCTGTATCTAGGTGACCAAACTGAAGTTTGTTAGATGGAATCAAAGTGTTTCGAATCCACGTGAGTTTTTTATGATTCTTGCTATCCCACTCCTCCAAACGTTTAGCAAATTTATCATCAACCTCACTAGTGCTTGAATAGGCTCACAAATATTTCCAGTGATGTAATGTCGTCCTCTTAGAAAACTTGATATTTCTTGAGCTCATAAGATATAGTTTGATCCATTTAAGATGCTGTGAATGGGTGCTGAGACTTCTAATTTCTCCATGATATGTAATAAACTAGTATAAACACAATATAATGAATTTTGAGAAAACCGATATTTCTAAGGTTGATATTGAAAAAATAAGGCCAAAAATGGATTCAGGATGTCGAAATACCTTAGGAATTGATCTAAAATGCCAAGAACCGGTCCAAAAGAGATCGAACCGGTCAGAAAATAGATAAACCGGTCTAGTCAATGCTGGTCAATGACTAGTCAACGTCTGGTTAACGAATGACGTTAGAGTATGACGTGGCAAACATGTGGTGTGACGTGGCGATGACATCACCTCCTCAGCACACATGGCAATGATCACATGCGCGGCACGTTGGTGCATGGATCTTATGCATAGACACTTCAAGTGGTCCGTGTAGAGGTTTTCGGCGACATGGTTTGTTGGGTTGGACTTGCCGGAGGACGAGGAACTTGTTTATGGTGGCGATTGTTGACAATATCCAACTAATGACTTCAAATAAGGCACTTATAGATGACTACGTCGGTGGGTCCGTGGCACGGTGGTGCATGCGATGGCTACTAGAGTTTGTTGGTGACAAATTTTCATGGTCTGACTCGTATGACCACAGTTAGTCTGATGATGGTGTTTGTTTTTCAAAATAAGCAACAAAATTAGTCAAACATCAATCAAGGGTGGCAGTTCGGTGATGAATGGATATCAGAGCGGCAATGGCAACGTTGCTATAACACCATATAACTCAATCACCGCTTTCTCAAATAGAAGCGGCTCTGATACCAAGTTAAGAATAAATAGAAAAGAGAATTGGGAAATTCTGTATATTTTTCTATACATATTACTAACGATACAAGAGCCTCTTTATAGGCTGTTCTAGATAAGTATCTAAAACAATAAAATATTACAATATCAAATACAATCAATTAGATTCAATCTAGGAGGGTAATAATATCTCTAGAAGATAACAAATCAATCTAGGAGGATAACAATATCTAACAGTCACACTGAGTTTTAATGAGAATAGGAACGAGATAGCATGTTTTAGATTGGAATCGAATTGGCTCTATTCGAGTTTGTGATAGTAATGTTCTTTTTCAGAGCATTGCTTCACTTTTATGTAGGTGCTAGACTAATTCTTCCTTAAGCAAAATGGAAAAGTGAAACTAGGTGGAGATTATTTGTAAATAACCTTTTCGTATGTTCATAAGGCATCACAATGAAATCAGAACTATTGGATTAGCCTTTGTTAAATTGACTTTATGTGATGACCCTCAAGTGATAGGGAGTTGCTCCTACTAATTGAAATGGGTTTCTTTGGGTTAATTTCCTGAGTTATTTGAGCATGACTCCGTCTTACCGCTTGTGACCGAGAAGGTCGTGGGGTTGAGTCACGGAAACATTTTTGCAGCAATGAAATGGTAAGGTTGCATATGATAAAACCAACATGACTGGAGTCATCGAGACTAAAAATATCTAACTTCCATTTTAAAATGAAAGATTTTGGTGAAGTGGATACTATTTTAAGTATTGAAATTAAAAAAAACGTAGTGGGGTTATTTTTTGAGCCAATGTGATTATGTTGAATAAATTTGAACATCTTGATTTCAAAGATATGAGTACTCCATTTGATTTCAGTGTTAAATTAAATTATAATACTGGTGGAGTAATAGCACAACTTAAATATGTGAGTGCTATAGGATCTCTAATGTATGTGATCCATTGTTTTTAGACCTGATATTGCTTTTTCCGTGTATAAGTTGAGTAGATATACTAGTAATCTAAGTATAAAACATTGAAAAGCTATTACCATGATTTTTTTGTTATCTTAACATAACTAAAAATTTGGGATTGTTTTATAATAATTATCTATCTATATTAGAAGAATACACCAATACTAGTTGGATTATAAGTGTGGGTGATAAATATTCCACTTTTAGATGGATTTTTACATTGGGTGGAGGTGATGTTTCTCGAGCGAGCAAGAAACAAATAGGTATGACTCACTCTACTATAAAATTTGAATTCATTGCTTTAGTAGCAATTGGGAAATAAGCTAAATGGACCAGAAATTTATTGGTGGACTTCAAATTATGGCCTAGTCCTATGCTTCATATTTCTGTTCAATGTGATAGTCAGGCTATTTTGGCAAGAGCTTATAGTAGTAATTATAATGGCAAGTCTAGACTTATTAGTCTAGGACATGAGTATGTAAGACAATTAATTCAAGATGGTGCCATAACAATTGTCTACATGATGTTAAGTAATAATCTGGGTGATCCTTTTGCAAAGGCTTTACCAAGAGACGTGGTAAAAATGACCTCAAAAGAAATGGGGCTGAAACCCTTTTACTAAAATCGTTAGTGATGGTAACTCAGCCTAATACTAGTAAATTACTAGTTATACAATTTAATGGGTAAAAACAAGTTAATGAAAATGATTGTTTGACACTGACATTAGCCCGAACATGAGAAATCAGTATCATTTATGTTTTGTAGGCTGAATTAAATCTTAATGTAGTATATTACAAAATGTTATTAGTAACAGAAACACATGCTAGATACTTCACCTATATGAGCCTAGAAGTGGTGCTGCTTCTTACGGAAGTTAAGGTTGTTTTCTAGAGAACTCATGAATCAATTACAAGCATTAGGCCATAAGTAGTGCTAAGTAAATTATGAACTTCTCGTTGAAACAAAAGTTTAGTATATATGCAGTATATCCGATTCCATTATTAAAGTGGCAAGTTTAAAGCATAACTACTTGAAACTTTTATAGAATTTTGAGATACTTGCACTAAATAAATGTTTAACTCCAAAGATACATTTATCTATGTATATTAATATCATGGAAAATTTGGCTGTAATTTTTAAAAAAATATTTCTGTATTTTTCTTTTGGGGGATTGTTGGTAGAGGTGCCTTGTCCCACATCAAAAAGATATAAGTGCGCATGTGGATGAGATTTGACACTAATTAATGATCAATATTTTTTATTTATCAAAATTTGAAATTATAATTATAAAAAAAAGATCATTGTGTCCTATTGAAACAATGTGACAGTTCATAAAAGCATTATGATTATTTTTGTTATTATTTAATTTCATTGTTTTTTGCCTAACGGTTATTGGGTGCTCTTGTGTTTGTTCATACATAAATGCTGTATTTATTCAATGTATATAGTTTTTCAGCGTTTTTGTTCATGATGAAGAACTACCATTTTCATTTTTCCAAAAGATATCTAACCATTGTTTTCAATTGTTTCTTTTGGGAGATTCTAGAGAATTACTAGAATTGCTATTTGGTATTCTTATCGAGATTTTGTTGTATCCTAAAGGATTTTTGTCGGTGACTATTAACAACATTGTGGAGCAAATGATTCCTTAAAGAAAGTATTATCGCACCTAAATATTTGACTGTAGGGTTGCTCAAGTGCTAAAAACGCAGCGGAATTTATAAACCGAAACCCTAGACAGGATTCATGCTTATATTGAAATCTAAACAGAAGTTCAACATGTACCTTTTTGCAGATTGAAGGTAAACTGACAATCAATTGTATTTGGATTAATGCCTCAAGTGTTGCGTCTCTACCAGTATCCACACACACGAACGGAAGTCTCAAACGATCCAAGTGCTAGCTAAAGATCTTAGATTTCTTTTTCCTGATCGCCTTTGATTTTTAAGACTCTCTCAAAGATTTTTGAACAGAGTGGATTAGGTTGTATCAGAAAACCGACATTCACTATACTTAGATAGTCAGAATGTCTTGTTAGAGACTGCTTATGATTTGTGGGCCAAAAAGGATTTTGAGCACACTGCTAATATTTAGTGAACGTACATGGTCACATATAATAGCGAACTGAGTTAATATTTTCTGTGCGCTGGAATTTACTTAAAATAAGAAGTAGATTTTAATTTATTCTTTATTCAACTTATCTACACGGTCGTGCACGTTATGAGATAACAATTAAATGTACGATTAAAGGTGGACAGTTTGGCTTTGTATTCTCTTAGAGGATTTTTTTTCTCTTAGGGTTTTTTTGTCACCCACACGCTATATATATATATATATCCTCATTATCTACACTAATTAAAAGAAGTGGGGTCGGGTGATTTGGGCCTACCAAACTGTCCACCTTTAATCGTATATTTAATTGTTATCTCATAACATGCACGACCGTGTAAATAAGTTGAATAAAGAATAAATTAAAATCTACTTCTTATTTTAAGTAAATTCCAGCGCACAGAAAATATTAACTCAGTTCGCTATTATATGTGACCATGTACGTTCACTAAATATTAGCAGTGTGCTCAAAACCCTTGTTGGCCCACAAATCATAAGCGGTCTCTAGCGAGACATTCTGACTATCTAAGTATAGTGAAGGTTGGTTTTCTGATACAGCCGAATCCACAACTAATATTAAAGTATCAACCTTGATTGATTCCTAGGGCAGATCACGAATACTGACTTCATTGATCTTCTTGATTGCTTGATATTTTGTCCAGCATCTTTAGGTATGGTGCAAATCTTGTGTATTTTATATCCGGTTTTTTTTGTGGTTAGAGTATTTTATATCCAGTTTGATCAGTGGATGGAGAAGGAATTTGCTTTCTGCGATATGATATTGTTAGAAAAACATAGAACGAGACTTGTACTCTGGCAATTTATATTTGCTGCTAATTGTTGGGAGAGAATCTTCCTAAGCAGCTTGCAGCAAAATTGGCTGTTGCATCTCAAGAAAATATGTCTTTAGTTCTTCCTGTTGGACATCCAAGGACAATGAGCTCTTGGTTTCTACCATATGCACAATGCATGTAAACAAGTATTTGAGTTTTGGAGACATTTGATTATCAATATTCAATTTCGATATTACGCGCCTAGTGCAGTATTTTTCTGGTGACGATTTCTTTGTTTTATGATCGGTCTGTACTCTAGAGATTTCTCCATTCGAATCAGGTTGATGCGTTGTCTGCCATTCTTGGCTTAAGGTCTTCTCTATTTCCTAATGACCGTGAAGATGTTATAGTACTCAGCATTACGATTTCAGGTTCTACCAGCATCATAAACTTTGACAATTGCTTGAAGGGTCATGCTTTATGCAGTGATCTGAGCTCGTGCACGCCCCGTGATCACCTAAACAGACTCGAGCGGCTGCACTTAAAATGAAGAACAATATCCTCGTGTTCACGTATCATCCGTGGTCCTATAGACATGAAGATGGTCCTTTCTTTGGCCTAATCCGCTGGAGAGGACAAATGATGATGGCCCTTTCTTGGCCTTCTTTGTGTGCTAACAACCAAATGAAAGTCTAGCTCTAGCAGGCATCTTTTGCGATGAAGATGGTGATAGCTCTGAAGTTGTAACAACCCAGTCTGACAAGCATGGGGAGTGATCACTCGGTTTAGGATGGCGAAAGGGGCAAAAATGAATCGAACTATTTACTGAACATAAGAAGAGGGATTCTGAGATATATATAACTAAAATTTAACTCAAGGAGGCACCTTTTGTTGTAATGACAATACTTAGCTTTGGAACTCCAAAGTTAGGCTTGCTTAGATGGGAGGACTATGGTGATTTCTTAAAGAGGTCCCACATGTATGTGAAAGGATAAATCCATTAAGTTTGGTATGAGACAGGCTAAAGTAGATAATACCTCATTGGTGAAAGTCATCTTGTTCTCTCAACCTTTTCATTGATGACATATAACCATTTTGAAAGTTCCCATATCATGGTACTAGGTTTGTTAATGAATTAGCGAAATATCTCCTTGGAACTATGGACATCCTGTTTATATATTATATATAATTATCATTTTTTAACAAAAGAAGAAGAAGAGAAATAAGCATAAATCTTACTATTACCATATGATAACATCACTCGTGAATATTGACTATCTTGTATACTGCCGATAAAATTAAAAATAAAAAAAAATAATTGAAGCACCAAAAATATATGGGATTTGCCATGCCGAGAAACAAGGTGTTGTTGGTGCCAGGAAGTTCTGCCGTCGGCGAGAAGACGAATGTGTAGGAAATAATGATTAAAACTGAAATTTGCACACCCATCAAAATATCCACATGGTTTTTAACTAATACTTTGCGCACATACATATAAGAATTAATACCGTAAAAAATCTCAAATTTGTATACCTGTGACAAATTTACCGTAAACTCATTTTTTGACCACCAAAAACCCCAAACTGATACACTTTTGACAAATGTATACCAAACTAATTTTTTGACTAGCAAAACCCTAAACCGATACATTTGCGACAAATTTACCATCCATTAAATTTGATTAATAAAAAAAATCACAAACTAGTATTCATGTAACAAACGAGGAGTAAAACTTCGAAACTAGTACATATGTGAACTATTACATGTTATTTAACTCAGCAATTTGATAATAAACTTTAATAGAAACTAATGGAGGGTAAATTTGTCATAGGTGTACTATTTTAGAGTTTTTGAAGGTCAAAAAATTAGTTTTTGGTAAATTTGTCACAGGTGTATCAATTTGGGATTTTTTACGGTATTAACCCTATATATAATTATAAAGACTTGATGCATTATTAATTAAATTCACTTGGAGATACCCTGTCCCCGCTTCATGTATCATGTGGTGTATGTTTATGTACCCTACTCTCACAAGCCAAAATAACAGAAATACTAGTCTAAGAAAAGAAGAAGAAAGAATAAAAGAGTCTATCGAAAAAGTTTAATTTGGAAAATTTTCATTGGTTAACAAATGAGGAAAAATGAATGAACAATTGAAAGTGTGCATTAATATTGGTATCTATGGAGAAAATAAAAAACTTTATAATACCAAAATTATACAAAGCATATAAAGTTTTTCTAAAATTATTATATTGAAACTTATGAATCACTCTAAACAAATTACTAGTCTCATTCTCGCTAATATACACATACTTACTTTTCTAAAATTAAGAACTTACAAATCGGTTGAAAATTGATTGAGGTAAGGATTTACAAACCAAATCACCATATGTAAAGTTACTAACCACGTGGAGAAGTGGCTAATTGCGATAGGTCTCATGTTACAAATCACTTTGAGGGACTCGAATTTTCCGTCCCAATTTGACTGGCTTCAGTGAAATACCCCCGGTAAATGACTGAAACACAGTTTCATTATTTCCTGACAACTCCAAGTACAACAAAATATCGAAATAAGTCCCTCACCATCTCAAGATGATGTGCATAACTTATTAATATTACCCAAATAACATTAGGTTAACCAAACGACACATTCCACCGGAACTTCTAGTTCAGGATCAGTTTGGTGATGCGTTTTGCTCCGGGAGTTTGTTCTGGCAGAGCTATGCCGAAATGCGCCATGAGAAGCCAAACATGGCTGAGAAGCTCTCCTCCTCTGCTCAAGCTCTCGCAATGTTCGTACCCTTTGCTTTGGTAAGCCACAGACATCAGTATTATCGCCCAGACCTCGCCGATCACGTCCCATTTCCTGGGGACTTCAGTCAACTGGGACGCGAGATAGCATGCGTCAAACAGCACCGACATGCTTTTCTCTCCGCGCATCTTCCACGCGGGGAGGTCACGAAGAGTACTCACTTTGAACAGAAGATGGCAGACTTTGCACAGATCTAGCGACTCTCTTGACTTGTGCGATTTGTTGCAGCCGTAACCATCAGTGTGGCGATGTGCCTCTTTCTCGAATAATCTCTTCGCCCACTTGATGACCGATAAGATGCGGCCTTCCTTCTTTGACAACACCGCTCGCTTGTCCTCGAGGTACTTCTGAGCATCGACCAAAGTGTCTTCGTATTGGAACACCCCTATCCCTGTTGGCAACAAGGAAGGATGGAATACTAAAAGATAGAGCATGTAACGGGAGACCAACTTACTCATCTTGAAGCTCAAAATATCTTCCGAGATTTCGTTACTGCCGCGGTCCTTGTAGTAACAGAGCTCAGTGGCGATGTGCCAGATGAGGATGCTCTGGTCAAACTCCACGTCCACGCTCCAGACTAGCTCAATGCAGTTTGACTTCTTCAGTACATCGCTCGCCCCCAGCTTAATACTGTCCAACAAGCTCCTCGATCTGCGGACCGATTCCAGACCTCTGACCGTTTCCCGCATATGACTGAAGATCCATTCTTTGACGTTGTTCTTGAACTCTTTTTGACCGATATAAAAGTACTTCTCCACCTTCTTGACTAACCTGGCTAGCCACGGACACTTGCGGAAGATCCTGTTTCCTTTCCTGGTAGAAAATCTCAAGAGGCTGAACTGGGCCACCGAATTCCTCCATCTTTTTTGCCGGAAGAGCCGGAGAAAAATGATGGCAGACGAAATTGTGGATCTCTTTGATTTCTGAAGTCGCCAGCAGTCGACCCAATCGGATGAAAGTGCTAGAAGAAGCGAGTAAACCTCTAAAAGTATAGTCACGCTTACAAGCAAGAAAGTTATACAGATGTCAACTTTGGGGTAATCTTTCTTATCCCCTAAGGAGAATAATACCAACACGGCACAGGGCACCGAGAGACAAATGCCCCAACGAATGATGCTCCAAGCACTGTTCAGCAACTGTGCCTTGGTGAAGAGCACATCGTACATGAATCCGAGCTCAATCTCCATGACTGTAAAAGCCGTCACCGAATCCATGTCCATGTCCATGAAAATGCGGTTACTGGCGACCAGGTCGCCAGAGTTGAGGATCAGGCCCATGAAGACAAGCTTGAACATCTTGAACAATTTATAAGCTTTGACCAGAGTCTTTTCATCATCGGAGGCTTGACCGCTCACTGAGAGACCCTCCGGCGCTGAAAACTCTATGACCTCATCGAACCTGACCTGGTAACCCTCCTCTTTCTTCAGAACGTACTGCTCCATTTTCCTGGGGTATATGGGACCAAAATTGGGAAGCGAACGCATCGAATCTTGAAGATGATCCTTGCTCGCCCAGTATAAACAGAATGTCTTCTCAGCATATTTGATGAACCCCACCAGGATCATACCCTTTGCTATCAACGACAGCGTAGACCCTGACAAGGCCATATAGTAAATGTAACAAGCTAGTCCTACCTGGGCGCAAAGCCGTGCCAACTGCCTCAACCATAGCTCGTTGTCTGCCAGGGCAAACGCGGTGATCGTGTCGGGCCCGCCCAAGTGGAGGAGAAGGAATGACGCCCAGAACGCTGTGATCTGGCTCTGTGGATCAAATGTCCCCTTCGTTTCCTTGATGTTGGCCAGGCGGTTCGAGAGGACGCCGAGCATTACGGTTGCGACAGACTCGGCCGATAGGTACATCGTCCAGACCACAAATTGGATCCTCTTACTGGAGATGGATTTCCTCTTGTTGCCTCTAGTCGCAAGGGTCAACTGGAGAAACAAACTGAGGAGGATGAGCAACCGCAGCTCCCACTCCTTCCACAGTTCGCGAGTGTTTCGGAGGAGCAGCGAGAATCCCATGGTTGAACTTGAAATGTCGGCACCAAAAGGCGCAACGATCAGGGCGCCGTCTCAAAGAGTGGTCAAATTTTGGATAACATATGAAGAGGACAAAGCAAGGCAAAACAACATAAGCCTCAAGATTACCTCAGCATCATAGTCAGAACTGCGATCATTTTATAAGCATTAACTTCGGGATAGGAATCAAATTCGGAAGCACCTCTTGACCCTGCATAACATTGCAAGGAACACAAAAGCAGTGCACTTTTAAAACCGTCCACAACACAGCACTCACGACACCACTTTTGGATGCATAATTTTCACACAATTCTCTGCATTTGCCCAAGGGGGAAGCAAAGCGATAAAATTAGGTTCTAGCATTCGTACTAGCTTGAGTATAATCTACTTTAATTGAGAAGATCGGAATATACGCTAAGTTTTAACATTTGGTTTCTCAATCACTGCTTAAAATTAGAATCTCGTGAACTTCACTTTATTCATTATGATTTTCACAGTCTGCCCGTCACGCATCACCAGCTTGACGTGATTCATATGGAATATAAACTTCACCTAGTTGGCTTGCTATAACAAGTAAAGACACACTAAAAGGCCAAAAGAGGTTGATAAATGCTCCCTCCAAGTTGAAGCAATCTTAATGCATCGAGTTAATTGCTTTGATTCCAAGCTACTCCATCCATTGGTGAAACTTTTTGAAAACGTGATCTCTAAGCTTAAATTCTAAAGGTCGTAGCTGCTTATCTGCACAAGATTTTGATCTGACTCTGTGCAGTCCAAAGTCCCTCTCTAACAACTCATGTGACAATAGACGAAATCTTAATCAATAATGGCCCAGTCAATCTCCACTCACCAACCTCCTTCCAGCAAATAGCAGATCTACACTTGCATCCATATAATTCAAATAGAGCCATGCCAATAGTTTGCTCGTAGCTATTATTATTGTTGTAATATTAACCGAATGCGAAAGCTAACTCAATTATTGCAAATTAAGTCAATGTGAGAAAGCCAGAGAAATAAATGACGAACGATATAGGATACCAAAATTTACATGGTTCGATTGAGTATCGGTACTTACAACCACAAGGAGAGCCGGCATCAATGAATTCACTATTATCGGAAAATCAAAGTTTATAATTGATCACACGCTCAAGTATTTTCCATACCTATATTAAAATCAAACCGAAAGTGTTTACAAATAAACAACTCAAATGAAAGTAAAAACTCACATCACAACATCCATGTGTCTAGAGCTTTCTCATTGTGCACCCACACAAAACACTCCCTGTGTTGCGGCTCCTGGATTTTCGTTTGTGCGGCATCCAAGGAAAGAATACACTGGCCGCGCCTCCTCCTTCTTTTACTTTGCAGCTACAGGAGGCTACATGAAGGAAACCACAAGCCCGCGACTGTGCGGCTAAATCTGGGGGAACCTACCTAGGGTTGCCTTTTTTCAATTTTTATCTCAATGCCGCTTGGGCTCACAAGCTTTATTTTGTACGCAGCAACAAGACTCCACTTCCTGGACTGGTTGAGATATGCCACACACAAATAAAAATATAAATTATCAATATATGTGAGCCCCTTTTGTCTTATAGTGCCAGCAGACTTGCACTTCATCTTTATATTTGTTTCTCAAGCGTGGCATCCTTGAATAATTTAGCACATCGATCTACACAGATCAGATTCCGTAAATGACTCAAACTCGAGACATAATATAATAATTATAGTGAAACTCAACCATATGTAAGTGCTACTCCCAGCTACCCTTATAACCAATTACACAAGCTCTCGGCATATTCTCCAAGGATTGAATAGTTCTAACTACCAACTTGTTATGACCGATGCAACAACTATAACAAAATTAAAACTAAGAAGATTAAAGAACACATAGATTTATGTAGAAAACCCTTATGGGAAAAAATATGGGGAGATGAGAAGCAAAATCCACTATAGAAATTCAAGGATTGCAAAGGATGGCTAAAAAAGTTAAAACGCTTTCTGTCTCAACTTCTTAACGTGATAACTTGTGAAAAACAATATTTAGATTGTCCCCAAGCCCTAACTTTGGCCTAAGCCCATAGAGAATTAAGACATACTCAACAAATCTCTACATTGGTTCGAATTATACATAAGCAATTAACAATCTTCTCCTCCCACTAGAGTAAAACTCGGTTGCAGCAAACATTAACCAAATGCTTGGATTTGGTAATAGGCAAGGGCTTTGTCAATATATCGGCTTATTATTTTATGTACCAATTTTCAAGACCTTAATATAGCCATTAGCAAAAATGTCTTGAATAAAATGATACCGCACACCAATGTGCTTTGTCTTCTCATGACACATCTGATCTCTAGTAAGATGTATAGTACTCTAACTATTACAGTGGACAATACTTACACCTTGATTTACACTGAACTCTCCAAATAAGCCTCTTAATCATATGGCCTCTTTAAAAGCCTTTGTAATAGCCATATACTCTGCCTTTGTAGTAGACAAAGTAATAGTATGCTTGAAAGCAGCTTTTCAACTGACTACACAACCTCTAATAGTAAATATGTACCTAGTTAAAGACCTCCTCTTGTCAAGGTCGTCAGTATAATCAGAATTAATATATCTTGTAAGAGTGTCACCATTTTCCCAAACTCTAAACCAAAATAAGAATTACCCCTCAAATATTTCAAAATCTACTTCATAGCTTACCAATCAACTTTTCTTGGGCATGATAAATATCTACTTACCATGCTGACAGCATGTGAAATATCACGCCCCAAACCCCATCGAGCTCGCAACACCCCTTTTTAGTCAAAATAAAATGACGTTCTAGGACATGTCACCGACCCAAAACAACGAATCAGAGAATGCACACATGCAGAAACGATCACACTCCTATACATAAATAAACATGACCAAGATAGCAATTGAAGACACTCACAACTAACGAAACAACGAACTTCATAAACATATGACTATATTAATCAAAATAAGATTTACAACAACCACCGGCTATGGGGACGTACAAAAACCAAAAGAGTCAACAAGCCATCATCATCAAAAAGGGACGGTGGCTCGGTTGGGTTAGACCTAACAACCTATAGGGCTCAATCTAAAAAAGTGCCGGCCCTACCACTAATTAAACCCTAAGTTAACTCCTAGGCGGAACCCAATCCAAGTCAGATCCAGAAGACTCGGACTTAGAATCTATCGACTCAGGCTTAGACTCGGTCTCTAGCGACCCCTCCTTAGGGTCATCCTCGGGTTCCAGTACTACCTCGAGATCCTTCTCCGGTTCTAACTCCAACTCCATTTGCTCCAGCTCGGGGTCAGACTCCCACTCTATACTCTCCTCGTTTGACTCAATAATGATGGGCCGTGGATCAAAATCCGTATCAGATACGGAATCGGGGCTCGCCAATTCTCCATCAACTGTCTACGGGTCCCACTGACCTAACTCGTCGATCGGAACATCAAACGTCCTAAGGGTCCATAATAGCCGGTCTGGTCCCAAAAGCACTAACCCAGGTAAAGATAGGCCTTAAGTTATGGCCCGCCCTCGTTGACCCATACAATGGTATAATGTTTAATATAAGCCCCCCATTCTTAAAGGGATACTCGATCACCGAACGCTCTATATGATCCAGGATCCCAAAACGTAGTGGTACGCTGGTCATCTTCAGGGTTGGGGGTCTGAAATGGATATATAATAACCGTGAAAACAAGTTTCAATAAGTAACATCCTAAACCGCACGCAGGCTAATGCGTACCCAAACAAGTCTAACATGCAATATAACTAATAATGTACATAATTCACATAATCATACTTACCTCTCTCGAACTACACGCCCACTCTGCACATTAATTAAACACCATAATGCGATAATAACTACGCATATTCAATCAATTCAATCACACTCAATTTGCATGCGTTGTCAAACAACTTTTCACGACCTCATAGGTCCTTTCGCATTGCCCGCGTCAACACGCCTCAGGCAAGCCCTCAAATCAAGCCGGGCTCCGTCTCGCGTAACCACGCCTCGTGACATTTTTCCCCTTCCAATGACCAGCGTAAGCATGCCTTAGGTCTATTCATACCTTTCTTGCCACACTCACGTAACCATGCCTCAGGTTGATGGTTCTCCGATCAATTTGGGTTTTTTTCATGCACATGCACCACAATACAATTTGTCATTTCACGAGTCGCACAATTCAAATTCAAGGCATGCTCACCACATCAAAATTTGTCATTCAACATGTCGTATAAATCCAAATCACATTACAAACCTATCACACTAACCCATAAATCTGGAACTCAAGTCGGCCCAATCAAACGTCGATTTCACCACGCGCCACGGCAATCCGGTCCTTTAACTCACCATAATTAGCCACGCAATCACCACAATTTAATCTACCACCTACCACATAATCCACGGACCAATCACATTCTAACCAACTAAACCATTTCCTAACTTAGTCATTAAACCATTTTTAATTGACTCCTAAACAAGTTTAAAAATACCCATTATGCTAAATAGGGATTAGGAAGTCACTTACTAGGTTTTAGTTCGGGAAAAATCGGCACGGTCCCAAAATGGCTCAGGTGAACAGTGTTAGGCTCGGCACGGGAGAGAGCGTGACAGTCACGGGGCTCGGCCATGACTCAGCACACGGCCTAGGTGACTCGGCCATGGCTTGGGACACTCGGCCACGGCAAGGGCAGCGAGTAGGCGCGTAGCTGGGACGACTCGGGCACGGTTAGGCAACAGACGGGGCAAGGTTGGCCACAGCCAGGGCAGTGGCCTGGGCTGTCCGGCCATAGCCTGGGCGAGCTTGGCACAGGTAGGGGCAGCAGCCTGGGCCACGGGCGAATGGTTGGGCAGTTCAGGCTAGCGGGCTGATGAGTTGGCCAGCTAGTTGGTGAGCTGGCTGGCTGGCTGGCTAGCGGTGAAGGCGACACAGCGGTGACAAGAAGCAGCGATAGGAGGACAACGTGCGGTGGCGAGCTGGTCCCGACGAGCTAGCACGGCGATAGCGACAGCGACTAGCGGACGATGGTGGAGCTGGGCAAGCTGGCGACGGCGGCGACGATGTGCGAAGGTCGGGCGGTGAGCTAGGTTGGCAAGGGGTGGTCGGGTGGAGGCGACAATGCACGGCGACGACGAGCTGTCGTATGCACGTGAAGGAGAAAGGGGAAAGGCAGTTGGCCCAGGGGGCACGACGACAAACGGATGGCGTGGCACGGCGGTTGGGCTGGCTGGACGGACAACGCAGCAGTGGGACGAGCAGCGGTTGGGCAAAGGGCGGTGTCCGCTGGTTCGAGCTGAGATGACACCCGCACGCAGTTTTGGTAGGTTGGTAAGGGAGGCCAAGCGTCGACGGGCGATGGTGTGGCTTGACTAGGGCGGAGCTAGGGTGGCACGGTGGCGAGATGACAAGCGAGGGCCGCAAGTCTGGTCAACGGGCAGCAAGAAGAAGCAAGAGCCAGAAGCCAGAAGCCAGAAGCAATCAGGGTGAAGCAAGAATAAAGGAAGGAGAAAGAAAGAAAAGGGTGAAAGAAAAATAAAAGAAAAAAAAGGGAGAGAGAGAGAAAGGGGAGGGTAGGTCTGCATGGGTATGGGGGAGGACGGGATGTTGCATGAGGAAGAGAGAGAGAGAGAGAGAGAGAGAGAGAGAGAGAGAGAGAGAAAGAGAGAGGGCAGACGGGCAGGGGGGAAACGTGAGCTGGAAAGAGAGAGAGAGAGGAAGAGAGAGAGAGAGAGAGAGAGAGAGAGAGAGAGAGAGTCAATGTAATCGATCGTGATCCAACGGCCACAATTCGAATCCAAAAACGATCTAACGGTCCATGAAAATCCTAATTAATAATTAGGAAAAAGCGCCAAAAGAAGTCCAATAAAACACACTATGAACGAGGTCTATTAGTAAAAATTCGCACCCGGTCAAAATTTCACTTTTTCACTATTCCTGACAATGTCGACACTGGCCACAATAATATCGATATCGTTCAATTAAATTCATCATGAAATTCCGAAAAATTCGATACTAAAGTTCGTGCTTTAAATAACGGCTAAATTTGATCGAATACAATTCTTGTAAAATTTCAATTTTAAAACAATAATGGAGAGTGATTAGTTCCCGGGCGAGATTTTATTATAATCACTCTGATGAATTACATGTTTTATAAATCTCAAAAATAGGTCGAAATTCGAAATGTCACATGAAATGTTGGGTCAAGTACAAACCAAGGCATATATAATAAGGCTACCAACTACACCAGAGTGTGGAACATGTGACATATATTTTATATCATCATCTATTTGTGGACATAAACTAGCTGATAATCTAAAATGAGCAGCAAGAGGAGTACTTACTGGTTTGCAATCTTTCATTCCAAAATGATCTAACACCATTTCAATATTACTTTTACAGGAGAGATACAATTTTTCCCTTCTTCATCTCGCTGAATTTCCATGCCTAGGACCCAAATCCTTAATATCAAATTTAGAACTCAAATGTGTGTTCAAATTTTGTATATCAAATTTAACTTTTGCTGCAATCAATATGTTATCAACATATAATAACAGATAAATGAAAAAGCCACTTGAAAGTTTGCATAAATATATAACTATCATATTTGTTCTTGCAATAGCCAAGTTGCACTATAAACGAATCAAACATTTTATACTGCTGTCTAAGTGATTGCTTTATGCTATACGTAGACTTTTTTAGTTTACAAACATGATCTTCCTTACCTTCAAACTAAAAACCTCTGGTCGACCCATATAGATTTTCTCTTCAAGTTTACCATGCAAGAAAGCTGTTGTTACATCGAATTGTTCTAACTCTAAATCATGCATAGCAACTATCGCAAGAAAAACACAAATGGAGTTATGTCTAACAATAGGTGAAAACACATCATTAAAATCAACTCCCTCAATTTGACTATAGCCTTAAGCAACTAGACGAGTTTTGAACATAATGTCTTCAACTTCAGGAATAAACCCATTTGCAGCCCACAATTTCCTTTCCTTTTGGTGGCTTGATAAGCTCTTAAGTTTGATTCTTTTCAAGAAATTTCATCTATTCATTTATAGCTACTAACCACTTTGTTGATTCTTTTGAAGAGACAGCTTCCTTGTGGGTCTTAAGCTCACTATATTCTACTAACTTTGTAACTAGAAGAGTATAAGCAACAAAATTTGAGAATCTATATTTTTCTGGGGGTTTTGTTGTCCTTCTTTGTCTATCTCTAGCAATAGAATATTATTCTCCCTTAGGTTCTTCAATCTCAATTCTATCAGTAGACGACTGAATTGGTTGCGAAGAAATTACTTCAAGCTCCACCTTCTCCGTAGTGCTTTCTAGATTTTCATTACAAGGAACAAATGACTCCTTACTAAGATGAAGCATAGCACACACATCAAAAATAACATCTCTGCTGATGATAATATTAGATGAATTAGTACACCAAAGTCTACAACCCTTTACACCAAAAGCATAACCAAGAAAGATGCATTTTTTTTTTGCTCTAGACTCTAGTTTGCCTTTACTAACATGTAAATATCTTGGATATCCATACTCGAAGAGAAGAATAATTAGCAAGTTAACCTAACCATACCTCCTCAGGTGTCTTGCACTAAATAAATGTGCAATAAGAATGATTTATCAACCAAGCAGCTGTATTGATTGCCTCAGCTCAGAACTCTTTCCCAAACCAGCATTAGATAACATGCACCTAGTCCTTTCTAATAGGTTCTCTTCATGTGTTCTGCAAATCCATTCTGCCGTGATGTCTTCACTGTAGTATGATACCTCACAATGCCTTTAATTTTGTAGAATTCATTAAACTCACCTCCACAAAATTCTAGCCCATCATCTATGCTTAGCCTCTTGATCTTTTCACTAGTTTGCTTCTCGATGGATATTTTCCCTTGCTTAAATGTAATGAAAACATCGTTCTTCTGTTTTAGAATATAAACCCAAACTTTCCTTGAAATATCATCAATGAAAGTGAGTAAATACCTTGAACCAAGGCCTTTTGAATGAATTTTTGCATGCCCATAAAGATCATAATGAATATAATCCAAAGTGCCCTTTGTTGTGTGAATACGTGTTTTGAAAATGACCTTTTTCTTTTTCTTGAAAACACAATGCTCACAAAAATCTAGTTTTGTAATTTTCTAATCACATAGAATACCTCTTACTAAACTCCTCCATCACTCTAATACTCATATAGCCTAATCTCATATGCCATGATTTAGTGTTGTCTGATTCTGTCACAGGGGATGAGACTACAGCTAAACCAATAACTATAGTGCCTTGCAGCCGATACAAAATGCCCATTTTCAAAGCTTTCATCAAAAGAAGTGAACCTCTCATAATTTTCATTACTCCACCTTTAGATGTAAATCTACAATCGTTAGCATCAAGTGTATCCAAAGAGATAAGGTTCTTCTTCAAAGCACGAACGTGTCTGATATTTTCCAGGGTTTTGATCATGCCATCGTGCATCTTAATGCTGATGGTCCCAATCCAAACTGCTTTGCATTTATCGTTGTTTCCCATTAAAATAACTCTACCAATATATCCCTTGTATGTGGAGAACCAATCACGATTAAGACACATGCGATACAAATAATCTTAATCAAGAATCCATCTATCACTGAATTTGTGTTAATCATATGTAGCTAATAACCGATCCTTGTTTTCTTCTTCAGCAACATTATGATGAGCAGGTTTTTCGTTTCCTTGATTCTGTCTGTTTTGGTAGTTCTAATTGTTTTGCCAATTTGCATTCCCTTGATTTTGCTGATTGAGATTATTTTCTCTTTGCTGCTTTGCCTTTAGTTTCAAATAATTTATCTTGATATGCTCCTTAAACTTATAGTAATTGCAAGTCAAATCCTCATGATTCGATTTTGACATGTTCCTGCCACCACTACTTCTCTCAATAGACCTTCCTCTAGCAATTAAACTAGCCTCATGATCATTACTATTTTCAAAAGTCAATTTTGTATCTAGTTTTTGTTTATTTAGAAGACTAGTCTTGACAATTTCAACATTGATAGTTTCTCTACTAACAATCATGATCTCTAAAATTTTTATAAGAGGGAGATAGTGAAACTAACAATGAAGGAGCTTGATCCTCATCTTCAATCTTAACGTCAATGCTTCTTTATCCAGAGATGATATCATTGAAATCAAAGATATGAGACGTAGGAGAAGTGCCTTCAATCATATGAAGAGTGAAGAGTCGTTGCTTGAGCCTCAACTAATTAGTGATGGATTGTGTAAAAAAAAAAAAAACTTTCCAATTTCGTCCATAAATTTGAATCTGTTTTTTGATCTAGTACCTTATGCAAAACTTCATTCATAAGACACAACTGAATAGCATGCATAGCTTTTTCACCAAATTCTTCCTAAGTTTCATCCGATGAGCCATTTCTTCCATTTCCCAAACAAAGTTTTCTTCAAACTTTGCTGCGTAAGAACAGCTAACATAAGAACCTGCCATAGGTTGAAACTACCACTCCCATTAAACTTTTCGATAACAAATTTCATTGTTGAACTTGAACCTATAACAAGAAGATTGAAAAAAAATTAAGGCTCTGATACTAGATTGTTATGACTGATGTGAATTCTATAACGAAATTAAAACTGAAAAGAAGCAAGAACACATAAATTTACGTGAAAAATCCTTACGGGAAAAACCACGGGGAGAGGAGAAGCAAAACCACTATAGAAATTCAAGGAGTACAAAGGGTGACTATACAAGCAAAGACTCAAAAAACTTGAGAAAAATAATATTTATATTGCCCCTTAGCCCTAATGTTAGCCCAAAAACATAGAGAATTCAAGACATACTCAACACGACTATTTGGGGTTGAAAGGCCGTACTTGATTGAAGAACAGTGAACTTCTGTGCTAGCTGAATTAGAAAGGCAATTGAATTTGCACTGATTGAAAACCACACGTTGTTATTAATTATTAAACGTTCATCATCATGAAATCTAACTCTGTTGCAAAGGTGCACTCTAATTAAATCGCATGTTGTCATGATTTGGATCCATCCCATTTGCCTAGTTTTCATACACAAGGTCTATTGATCGATTGGATTGGATTTGCCCCCATAACCTTGTATTGAAACGTACTGTTGCATGTCTATCTTTTGAACGATGTCTGATGTGGATTAGATTCCCCCATTGTTTGATGCATTGCATAATTTGAAAGAGACGGATTAAACACAACAACACGATGAAGTTAAGTCATTGTCCATCCCATGATGTGGTGATTTTATCTAAGGGCAGACAAATGGGATTTTTGTTGTTTTCAAAGCATAAAAAGAAAACTATATGTATATTTAAATAGGAATTCATGTTATATTGCATTAAAGAACTTTACCAAAGGACATGATATCGAAATTGCGATGTGAAGGTGCTAACCCTCCCCACATATGATCGAACCTTCATATCTCGAACTTTGATTTTCGTAGACCAGTTGATCTTCAGGTGATTAGTCGACTTCCCCTAACACCTAGAACTTTATCTGCCAGCCGACCTTAGAATGATGGTGACGACTCCTCAGATAGTTTCAGCATTGGATCATCGTAGCTCGCCCTGACTTAGGGAACGGAAAACTCCAGAGCTTAGACTTTTGGGACGGATTTTTCGAAAATTGCATCAGAAACCTTTTCTTTCCAAATGTTCGATTTTCTAACTTATATTTTCCATTTGTCTTTCCGAGAAACACGCTTCAGAGATTGCACGGGGAAGCGCTACAAGGGACGGCATCATTGTACAACTGCCCTTAACTTCGAAAAATTAAAAGACTACCCCCCTTGAACTGTGGCATCGTTATGCAATAAAGCCCGAACTTTCAGAAGTTACGAATTACCCTCATTAATTTCGATTATTGTTGTAATGGCTAGATTACCGTCTGCACAACTGTTAAGTATTACCTAAAAATAACTACCTCATTCTTCTTGATCAAATTAAAATAACTACTACCAACTTTTCTCAGCTTCGTCTATTCTCTCTATTTTCATAACTTCATTAACCATGTCATAAATGTTAGGGCTAACGCTATGAAAAATCCAAAATTGGTATACTTATGAAAAATTTACTCTCCATTAGTTTCGGTTAAATTTTGCCGTCAAATTATCAAGTCGAAAGACACGTAACAGTTGACGGGTGTACTAATTTGGAGTTTTACCCTCCGTTTGTCATAGGTGTACTATTTTGTGGTTTTGGTAAAAAGATATTAAAATAAGCCATGTCAGCATTTTCCATTAGTAATTTAGATGGTGTTAATTTCATGATTCGATTGAATTAATTTGACAAGTTTTAAGACTCAAATGCATTTTGGTGACAAGTTTTAGGACATCTAGTGAACATATCTTTTTTTTTAGATAATAAACTCACTAGTAGTTAGATACTTATGTCCTCCTCAAGCCCTTTGGAGTATCTAATTTGATGATGCCTACGCCTTGGATATTTCAAAGCCGTTATTAATGAAATTAGGCTAATCTGACTAAAAAAAAAGCAAAAAAATTTCAAATGGGACCTAAAGTGGGGCCATTTCTTAAAAGAGTTCTCAGAGTGGAATTATTAATACCTAAATTTTGGTTGCCACATTTAATTCTTTATTGCATAAGAAAATTAGGGATTGGTCCGATCTCTAAACAAAAATATAACTAGCATAATTCATAATTGCATCGTGTGTGAATCATATGGCCCGAGCAAGGTTTTACCACGTACTGTTGTACGTGTAACCGAAGGCGTTCTTAAATATGTGGTTGGCCATGGAAAATTTAAACTCCACACTCAACTCCTTGTTGATGAAGATCGATATCTAGTGGTTAACGATTATCCGTAGTTCTTAATTCGATTCTATTTTTTGCTATCTTCAAGAGATAGATTATGATTGACTAATTTGGGAATCAAGTAAAATGAGGAGAATTTGGAGGATGAAGGCTTTTAGAGATAAGAAATATCCGCATCAAAGCCATCTTATGAGCTTCAAAAAAGAAAATCTGATCATGAGATGAGTTGAAGTTTGAATAGAAAGAAATTTGTCATTCTGCTCTAAGGTTCTTATCAACAAGGAGCAACCTTCTCTATAAATAGAGGATAGGGAGGCCACACGATTGAGAATACACGGCCACAAGAGAGACAGACAATAGAGAGGAGAACAAGAAGGTTGAACTGGAGAGAAACAGCGAAGCTCTCGGCCTCCCTTCCATGGTTATTCCCTAGTTGCTTGACAGAGGTGCCTCCCTCATCGAATCAACCAGTCCTCGTGGGTTTTCGATCACCACCAAGTCCAAATGTTGATCTCACAAGGGAGAGACGCTCACTGGCATACACCTGGGTATTTATACTTTGGGTCACTCAATACTCAGAGAGGAATAGGAAGTTTTTCTCTCACAATCTCTTTTACCCCTTCTTATTGCTATTATGTTTTATTGACTCCAGAGCCAGTGAACTTCAGGCTTCTCTTTGGTTGATGGTTTTGAGTCGGTCTTGCCCAGGGACTGCCTCGAAACAGCACCTTCTGACGTCGCGTCCAGCCCTTGCACTACGAGCAAACAACGTTTCAGTCCACAAATAACAAGTCTCTGAAAGTGTTCTTGCTGCGAGCAGCAAGCTTTGATCACAAGCGCAGCAGCCTCCCGCAGTGGACTCGGAGCAACGCCAGCCTCCTTGCCGCAGCGATTCAGTCCAACGGCCCCCATGAAGCTTTACCGTGTTTAATTCCTTTCTTGCAGGTTCCACCGCGACTGATTCTGTTCTGGTGTTTCCACCAATCGAGCCTTGCCATAGCCGTACTCTGGTCGAGTCTCCCAATGCGAGCTGCCACAGCCATGAAACTCCCATAGCTGCAGACATACCGTGCACCCGGCCGCAGTCTTGATTTATTCATTGGTTTGAATTTGGAGACAATATCCACAAAATAGGCAACGATCCTTATCCGATTTGATTTGATTTGAATATTTCATCGCCAATCTTTGATAGATTGTTATCTAACTTGATATTCTTTGAGATGTTGGGCATTATCCAATTAGGATTTCATTGGTAAAAATCATAATAATTATTAATTTGATCTGAAAGACTTCAGATCATTTTTTAATTATTTTTATTTTTTGTGGGTATTGGTGATGTTTAAGATTATGATAATGTTAATTTAATCCATGAGACGATGGATTATTTTTTCCATTATTATAATCTTTTGTTTGAAATCTTGATGAATATCTTGAAGTGGATTGGATACCATGTTTATCATTCATATTTTAAAATACCAAAAAGATCGAATTGTGTGATGCGTAGGATAGTTTCCCCATTTGAATAGATTGCATGCTAGGATAATAACAAGTTAGGATAATTATTTGATAACATAGGATCTAACTTATATTATTTCTAGTTGAAATTGGATAATATCTTGTTCAAGATAGTTTATTTTCATTAATTTTTAATTACGAATTTAACAAAAAAATACAAAAAAAAAATCATTTTAGGATAGACTAGATTCTTAGATAACATTGCATAATTTAGATAATATCACATGTTTAAAATAGTTTTCCAAGATATGATAGGATTTGGGTCAAATTATTTCCCAACATAAATTGGATAACAATTCTTTCTTGATTCTTTAATTATGATATTTATTATTTTTGAATTTTCACAATAAAAAATACCAAAAATATCATATTCGTGTCATATAGGTTGCATGTTTGATTCATTCAATTAGAAATCGCATGCTGCATGTCATATTAATTAGTTGCATTGCATATTAAATAATGAGAAAACCCTGAAAAAAATCTCTTTTAATTAGAAACCTTCATAAATAAGAAATAGCATTTTTCTTATTTCTTAGTGTTAGAATTCTTGCTTTTTTTTGCAATTTATTTAATGCTTTCGTGGTTGCTGATTGTTATTTTAATGATTATGCACCCGCACAAGCACCTCATATGTTAGTGGATAGGTCTAAAATCAATTCAAGCTACCTGTAAAACATATTTTTTTGAAATAAAAGAGAAATGGTATTGAAAGGGCATTAGAGAAATCTAGTATAATCATGTCCTCAAATCCAAAATCTCTGGCTCGTAGAGTAAACACTCATAATATTTTACTTGGGTTTCTAATCGACCTACCAAAAAATAAATTAGTGATGACTCATAATTGTATATTAACAACTTAAATCCTAAGTTGCGAATTGGTGATAAGTCTAGACATAATAATTCATTAACCAAATCCTAAGTGGTGCACCCGAGGTTAGGTCGCGACATGAATTTTTCCCAAATAAAGCTTTAAAGTGGCAAACTTAGTCTCGTTGAAGATTTGGCCGACCAGCGAGCATATGTATCTCACGTGCCATTTTTGTCTCCATAGTTAGGGATATTTTCATTAAAGAAAGATCTTTTTCTTTTCTTTTTTCTTAATTTTCTTTTCTTTTTCCCCTTTTTCTGTTCATCTTCTTCATTGTCACCTCTGTGGCTTGGCTTGAATGCACAGCAGGGGTCACATGACACGACATCGTTGACTTTAGTGGCAAAGCTCGATGTGGTGTCAAGCTCCATGTTGGCCGGCGACGCCGCTGGTCCAAGTGTAGAGTTATGCCTCTAGATTTAGCATGATATCTGATGGCCATGGACTAGCAGTCATGACGAGCAACGATTGCGAGCTCAAAAAGTAAAAAGAAAAATAGAGGAATAGAGGTCATGTTTTGGAAGACGGGGTCGACCACAAGGACGATGTTGGGGACGGCTCAGCTTGGACGCATAACAGTGATGGCTATGGATGGAGAAAGAGAGAGAAAAGAGTGGGATAGGTGCCATGGGCAGCTATTTAATTTTTTTACGCTCCTGAAGGATAAACCCCACCCCGCGCAAAAAGCACTACATGAATTGCACGTGCTCATCAGCCGACGAAAATTTGGCCAAGCGGAGAGTAGGGGATGTATTTTGAGACTAAGTTGGCTACTTCAAGATCTTATTTGAGACAAAGTTTACTCGAGGATTTTTATGAGATAACGGTCCAACTCTAGGGTCCAATTTAAAATTTTTCCAAAAAAAAGAAAGATTGCTTGATGGATGGAACTTTCAACAATTATATTGACATGTGGGGAAATTCAAATTGTTTATTTTTTATTCTGAGGCTATATTTTCCTCTAATCATAATAAAAACATTTTATATCGCCCTTGTCCGCATTTACCTACAAACACTGCTCTTTTGTTCCTTTTCATTATATACTAAATGCGTTTGGTCATCTGGATTGGGTTTGGGATAAGATAGAATAAAGGGAGATTTGAAATCCTCTACATATCTCCGAATTGTAAAAATATCCTATCAGATGTTTAGGGCCACCTAAGATAGGATTTAGAATCTTTGAAAATCTTCAAAAATCCACAATCTAACACAAGATTAACAATTTTTGAAAATCCTTCTCACGAGAAAATCTTTAAAAATCCCATCTATGGCTTTGCTCATCCTATACGGGAGACTCAAACTCTTTCAACCACGTCTCTGGGAAGTCAACCACAAGAGCATGACATCCCTCAATCGACAAACATGATTTCACATAATTTTGGATGACCTCATGAACAATGGGAGGCACTTCCCATGGGTCATACAGTTGGATTCCAATGCCGAAGAAAGTAGCTAAGAGAGCTGATAGCGAAGACGGTGTTGGTTGTGGGATGGGCCCGTAGGAGGAAGCTCTACACCACGATGCTGTTGCAATGTTGTTGAAGCACAATAGGTGGAACTTGACACTTGAGAGCATGGTTTCCAAGAAGCTAATGGTGTGCTGGCCGTTCTTTGTCAACTAGTAGGTGAACGCCCGACTCGTGAGTCATGCATGAAAGGTCAAGCTCAACATGAAAGACATATGCAACTGCGGTTGAAAGGATGATCTATGCAAACCCGGCACAATGATTGTCATTGGGCCCGTTTTCACCCTCACTCGTCGAAACACGATCGTTTGCCAGCAATGGTGACTGGTGTGGTCGGAGGCGACGATGATGTGCCATGGTCGAAAGTGATTATGATGGTTAATTTTGGTGGTGGTCTTCGGGTGGGTGGTGCCAGCGAATCAATATTTGATGTGTCACTTTATCGCTCCATTAAAAGAAAAAATGTGAATTTTTTAATTAATTTTTTAATTTAATATCAAATCTGAGTTTTTCCCCTCCCTTAGGCCGAATTTCTTATCTGGCATTTTATTTGGATATATTCGGGTTTATCCAATTAAGAAAACATCACCAAACACTGAATAGGATAATTTGTTATCATATCCGGACTCCAATTCAGCCTACCAAACACAGCCAAAAAGAAACCGGAAGGATATGCAGTTGCTAATTTCTCGATCACTTGGAATGTTCTCACAAAACATCAAACGATTTATATCGCAACTCTTTCGACAAATAAAAAAGGTGACCTACTCCTCCATCTTCCCATTTGATCATCCCTAAGCCTACGCATGAAAGTGACATCCCCACCATGAACACCAATCACAATGCCCATCTTTCCATCATCTGTGACAGAGACTAGGATAGCACAATAGACATAACTTTTGTACGGCGCTTATTTGAGCGCTATAACTTTTTTTCCGATGACTTGAGTGTTATAACTTCTAAAAAAATGTACACGTAAGTCCCTAACTTTCAATTGATTAGTTGAGTATCATAACTTTTTAATAGTGTTCACGTAAGTGCTGGAAATCCAACGTGGCATGGCATTTGTAATAAATGTTTTTAAAAATTTATTTCACTCAAATAATGGATTGAAAAATTATATGGCACTCAAGTGATTGGGGGAGAACACTAGAAGAGTTAAAACTTGTGTACGGCGCTCACTTTAATGTCAAAATTTATTTTCGAATTACTTAAGTGCCAAATCAGAGAAAAATGATCACTTAAGTGTCAATTCCAATTAAATTGATTACGTGGCATTTAAAATTATAATTATTAAAATGACTTGGCATATTTTTAAAAAAATCTAATCCACTTGGACCGCCAAAATGACATCACACAATCCGACTAGCACTGAAGTGGTTGCTTTTTAATAAGGACTAGCACTAAAGTGATCACTTTAAACAAAAATTTGACACCATACGATTATTATTTACAATTTTTAGACGACATCGCTTAGGGATTATATGTTGACTGGGCACGCCGGTGAGCCACATAGGACTGAGATATTAATAAAATATGGCCATGTCGAATTTTCGGTGACCCAGATCGAAGTTGACACTTAAGTTATCGTTTGTTTTTAAAAGTAATACTTAAGTGAGCGCCTTACACAACTTTTGGCCCTTCTAGTATCCTTCTTCTAGTGATTGGGGAAAAAGTTACGGTACTCAAGTGAGTTGAGTTATGGTACTCAATTGATCGAAAAAAAAGTTATGGCATTCAAGTGAGCATTGTACGAAAATTATGAAACTGTGATGTTCTTTTCTCATCTATCATGTGTTTCACCACAATTGTGCAAAATCAATGAATGAAAATAGTTTTGGTACTCGTCTAATTTTTATATTGTCAAAGATGGCCATGGCAACTGGCAATGCAATGGTTTACAAATGGAGGGGCAATCTGGAGAAATCCAAAAGTTGATAGTCGGAGCAAAGTATCAATATTGAGTACTTCAATTCTTGGTCATAATAAGTTAAGATGAAAATGACAAAAATGGCTTCTGAACTTTTGTTCAATGTGTAATGTCATTCATGAACTTTGAATTTATTCAATGTGATTCCTAAACTATTAGTAAATGTTCAAACTAATCCCTAGATTGTATGAAAATATTCAATATTGTTCTTTTATTAATTCAAATTAATGAAATCTACTTATGTGACTTCTAATCTATTAAGTTTTATTAGTGGACCACAACAAAAGTTATGCGTGGATTATCCACATAAAAGATTAATCTCAAATCATAATATAATAATTCACGCCATCAAATAACGATGAACCAATGGTAACACCCTTATACTTTTTTTCCTATTATGAAACAAGTGGATAAAAAAATAGACATGTTAACTCTCATCCAGCTCAACAAATTATCATCTGCATCATCAAATAACGTCTAATTTGTCACTTGAGTAAAAGGAATCTACATCATCAAAGTTCAAGGATAATATTGCTCAATAGGTCAAAGTTCATGGACTATTTTTGTTATTTTCCCTAAATTAAGTTATGGTAGGTGGGCCGAATGAATACACGGAATTCATGTTCCCACTGATGTGGAGGCTTCCACGGGTCTGAGTTCATTCCTACTCTCGAGTTTTTCGTGCAAGATTACACCATTAGAGTAGACCACTGGAGATAAATTGGTCTGTGTATTCCATTCACAAATCACTGCCAAGAATTGAATACAAAGTTATTTCATTGGCGCTAATCGCATGTCAAGATCGACCAGCTAAGAACTGGCGGTCACTTGGCGTCCACACGAAGACTGACTAGAAAGCTCTCACACATTATCCAGTTCGTTTCCACTATAAAAGGAGTACACCATTTTTATTACCTAAAAGAGTAGTATTGTTGCTGTCATTCTTCTTCTGCTTCTCTTTCAACTCTCACTGGGTTTTGGTTCGCAAAGTTGAGTTCTGTAAGTGGGTTTCCTTCGTAGTTGCTTCAACTTCTCCTTCAAGAAAACCCTTAAAGAAAAAGAGGGGAAGTATCACACCCCGAAACCAACAAGAATAAAGAATGATACAGCCGTCATTCTATCTGAAGGACGCAGCCTCAAATAGGAACCAACAAGATGTTATCATCATATATGCCTCCATATATATTTATACATATATGATACACCAATGGGTTGGTTACAACATTAGAGTTTTTATAATCCACTAAAAAAAATATGTATAACCTAGAACTTAGCCAAGCCAACAAGCATCAACTCAAGTGTATTTCAAATTGTCTCTGATTCTCCATACTCTTGCTTGACTCAGATTGTCACTCTCTTTCTTTTCATGAGCAGATTTCAACTCTTCCCTAGTCATACTAATTGCAAATTCTTTTCGTTCATTGGTTTTGTAGCCGGATTGATCTTTATTCCCTTTCTCTGCTTGTTGTTCTGCTGTTTCACCATTGTTTTTACATGTTTCCTTAAACCTGATATTAGGATGAACTTTCTTTATCCGGATACTTGAAGTTTCTTTCAATGATTGGAGTTGCTTTGAAGAAATCGCACGAAGACAGCGTGGTTAAATGGGACGATTTGTTCATTACCTCCAAACTTTGGTAAGCCGCTCACTGGTATAAGGATTCTCTTCATCGTTCGAGGTCTTTTTTGTTGTTATAACATCTTCTTCTAAATCTAAACTTCCCTAATCTTCCTGAACAATTCGCATCAGGATTGCCTATCATGCACCAGAGGATGTACTGCTGACTTTCAAAAGAACTTTGCAGGATTTGCAGCTTGACTATGTAGATTTGTACCTCGTTAGTGATCTGATAATTTCGTTCTTAGCGATGAGTTCTAGCCTAGCTTTCTTTCCTAGAAATTATGTCTGAATTGAATACCGATTGACTTATGTTTATATATATTTATAGTGTAAGATTATGATACACCTTGAACAGCTATTTTGATATCAAGTGAAATATCATTTTCTTGGTTCAACTTTTTTTCCACATATAGAACGTTTCATATTTAAGTAACTGATTTATGCTTTTCAACGGTAAAGATTCACTGGCCAGTACTGATGAAGAAGGGATCTAAGGAATTTGAGCAACTTGACATACCGAGCACATGGAGGGCGATGGAAGCGCTATATGATTCCAGCAAGGCACGGGCCATCAGAGTCAGCAATTCTCCACCAAGAAGTTGGCAGATCTGTTGAAGATTGCGCACGTGCCTCCCGCCGTCAATCAGGCGGAAATTTTGCAAATCCAAAGGCGTTCACCTCTCTGTGAGTTGGATTCGACTATAATTCTTCTCCCTTAATATCTTCGGTTACAATTATGTCATCATGGACAAAAAAAAAACTATAGCATTCACATCGCATTCTACTTAATGTTTGTGGTAAGAGTAATTTAGAATGTCATCAAATCTTGACTCATTATTGGATAAAATTTTCAAGTTATTCCCCGTTGGGATCTCTGGCACACCGTGGCTCAAGAGCGACCTCCTGAAGCACCCGTGCTGACCACAGTTGAGGAAAAGTTGGGAAAGACACTGCGCAGGTTGCTCTGAGGTGAGGCCTTCAGATGGGTGATAGCGTGCTCCCGAAAAGCACTACCGAAAAACAAATCAAAGAGAACTTCGACGTGTTTGACCGGTCTATCCCCGATGACTTGTTCGCCAAGTTTTCCGAGATTCCACAGGCAAAATATTCATCAGCAGTTATCCATCTTCATGTCCTTGTCATTTTGATCATGCCTTATCTTGGTCTTTTGTCAAAAACTACAGATTACTCCGAGCTTTCTCTTCATGTAATTTATTTTATTAAACTTTGCGTTTGTGATGGTCGTGCAGGTGAGACTAATCCGAACCAATTTCGTGCATGAGACTAAGAGTCCATACAAGACTCTTCAGGAACCCTGGGATGGCGAGATCCAAGCATGGCAAAACAGTGGATTGACGAGAGAGAATGGACAAGTTGATCATATCTGAAATTATTCAAATAAATCACGGTGTCTGTATGCTTTGAGTTTTGTATGCTTTATAACAACTAGTGTAATTGATTGTGGTGGCAGATTTGTGTTGATTTGCAATAAAATGTTTATGTTTCATTAAAGAAAGTTCCCTCGATCTGATTACAAATTAACTTAATGACCCATTGAGAAAACTTCGTAATTACTAGTTTCCAAATCGTCACATTTTCACTTTTATTTGTCACGAATTCTTTTAAATTTTTAAATATTTTGTCACGTCAAATCACACATAATGATCTTTTCAAATATTTTCTGGGGACAGTCATTAGAAGTTGTAACTAGGCAAAAAAGTGGCCCCCAACTTTATTTTTTCAAGTAAAAAGTTATTAACCACAGGGACAAGCTAGCTAAAAGTTACGTTTTTTTAATTGAAATTCGAAATCACTCTAATAAAATTACTAGTCTGGGTCTTCCTTGCTCAAAATAAAAACCTTACATATCGGAGTCCCAATTCGGCTGCCTTTGGTGAACAACCGATGCACAGTTTCATTATTTCCTGTCTACTCCAAGCACAACAAATATTGAAATAACTCCACCATCTCAAGATGATGAGCTTCACTTCTTTATCTTGATCAAATAACATAAAGTTAACCAAAAGACACATTCCACCTGAACTTCTAGTTCATGATCAGTTTGGTAATGTGGTCTGCTCTGGAAGGTTGTTTTGTCTGCGCTGCGCCGAGAAGCACAACAAGTTCATGTTCACCAACTACTGCACCATTTCTATGCACAAGAGAGCAATTTTAGTTGGACATTTTTCAAATTTCATAAAATGTTTGTGGAAACATCAGGTAGATCAATCACAAGCAAAATCTGCTTCAGATACATCGATAACATGTCTTGAGACAACTCGAATTCTACATGTTTGAATACTGACCCGATGCACACACACTTTATCTATCCTCTGTGCTAATGACCTGACGCTAGAGAAAGGAAACCGTATAATCAATATGAGGTCATTCTTAGACAATACATCTTTAGGTATAGTGCAGATCTTGTGTATTTTATATCCGGTTTGATATATGGGAGGAGAAGGAATTTGCTTTCTGCGATATGATCATTTTAGGAAAACGTAGAACGAGACTTGTAATCGCACAATTTATATCTGCTGCTAATTGTTGGGAGAGAATCTTCCTAAGCAGCTAGTAGCATAAAATTGGCTGTTGCATCTGAAGAGATATATCTTTAATTCTTCCTGTTGGACATCCAAGGACAATGAACTCTCGGTTTCTACCATATGCACAATGCATGTAAACAAGTATTCGAGTTTTGGAGATATTTGATTATCCATATTCGATTTCAATATTGCATGCCTAGTGCAGTATTTTGCTAGTGATGATTTCCTTGTTTTATGATCGGTCTGTGTTAGGAAAAACTCATAATAGATTTTGAAGTTGATAAAACTATCTATAAATATTTTGTAAGTTTGACAAATGCTTTTAAGTATTTTAATACAGGAAAGTTATACTTTGAAGATTGCAAATCTTTTGCTTTGAGAAGTTCAACTTTATATCAAAGTTCAAACTTTATACTGTAGTTGAAGAACTTCAATTATTATAAGGAATCAAAAGATTTAGACTTTAATGAACAATCCATTCTAACATGCGTTTTGAGTGCAAGACCAGATTATATAGAATCAGATCATATTCATACTTCAACGCAAACTCAAAACGAACACAATAGCTAGTAATCTAGCCTAGATTTCACAATGTTTTGATTGACTCAATCTCAAGGGCTATTTTGCAAAGGATGTTTATAAGGCAAAATATCTTAAAATGATTGACAATCAATCTCGAGACAAGTTTCTTTAAATGGAGAAACTCTTCTAATGCAAACCAAAATTTTGATTGTATGAACGATCAGATTCAGTGAGATTCATATCTTGTCACTCAACGGTTACAGAATCCTTTTTATACAAAATCTGTTCAGGATGAAGATTAGAAGATAATCCTTTAAAGATTGTCTAACGGCTAGATTGGAAGTGCAGGTGTATAAAAGGAGACCAAATGTCGAGGAGAAGATGAAGAGACAAGATCTATAATCAACAATTCCAAAATATGAGCATACTCCGATCTTTGTTACTTGTCTTTCTTGAACTAAAATACGTGATATTGAGAGACTTATTTTAAGAGTGATCGAATGAGATAAGGTGGTCTATCTTTCATAGAGAATTATCACTTAAAATCTATAATCTCTTGATTGATCATTTAATGGAATCTAATAAGTTGGCTGATAACATGGGAGAGTGGATATAGGTTTGATCTAAGCCAAACCACTATACGTCTTTTATGCAGTTTTTCTCATTACCTTAAAGCTCTTTTCATTTATTACATTGCACACTTACACAATTGCTATCAAAGACTATTTAAAATCTGAACGTTATTCAGATTTTGTTCTCAATCTTTTACTTCCACTTTAAATTGATCAAGAATTGTTTAAATCACCTATTCACCCCCCTTTAGATGATCCTTACTTGCCACCTCAGTCTTTACTTTGGAGATTCTCCATTCGTTTCAGGTTGATGCATAGTCTGCCACTCTTTGCTTAAGGTCTTCTCAGTTTCCTTAAGACCATGAAGATGATACAGCACTCTAGCAATACGATTTCAGGTTCTTCCACCATCATAAGCTTCGACTGTTGCTTGAAGGGTCATGCTTTAGACAGTGATCTGAGTCCGTGATCACCCCATGATCTCCTAAACAGACTTGAGCGCTTACGCTTTAAATGAAGAACAACATCCTCGTGTTGACGTATCATCCGTGGTAAAAACATGAAGACGGTCCTTTCTTTAGCCTAATCCCTTGGAGAGGACAAACAATGCTGGCCCTTTCTTGTCCTCCTTCGTGTGCTATCAACCAAGTGAAAGTCTAGCTATGGCACGCATCTTTCGCTATGAAGATGGTGATAGCTTTGAAGTTGTAATCTGATTCGATGAGGGCAGAGAGTGGTTGCTGGGGCCAGAGGGCTCGTACAAGGAGTAGCTTCTAGCAGGCTTATAGGATGGCGAAGGGAATCGAACTGTGCATCCAACAGGGGGAGAACGATTCTAAGTGGGAAAATTTGAATTAATTCAAGGAGGCACCTTTTGTCGTAATGTCAATGCTTAGCTTTGGAACTTTAAAGTTAAGAGTGCGCAGGTGGGAACACTACTGTGATTTCTTGAAGAGGTGCCCACATGTACGTGAAAGGACAAATCTATAAAGCTCGGTATGAAACAGGTTAAAGCAGACAATAACTCAATGGCGAAAATCATCTTGTTCTCTCAACCTTTTCATTGATGATATAAACCATTTTGAAAGTTCCTAGGTCATGATACTAGGTTTGTGTTGTTGTCTACCCTCATGGTGCACCACCTAGGTTTCAGCTAATGGATCACTAAGCCTAGACTTAACTCGGGCTCTCCGAAACCCATATCAATTTACAACCTAGGTTCATGCAACATCTTTTCATTTTAGAGTCGTCACCAATTTATATTTTAGTGGGTCGATTAGAAACCCAAGTAAAGTATCAAGAGATTTACTTTACTTCTACGAACCAGAGATTGTGGATTCGAGGACTTTGTTACTCTAATGCCCTTTCGATACCTTTCTCTTTTATTTCAGAAAAATGTTTGTTAGGCAGTTTTGATTGATTTTAAACCTATTCACTAACATGTGAGGTGATCATACGGGTGCACAACCATTATTTAATACTCATAAAGTAAAACAACAAATAAATTGCAAAGACAAGGAGGAAAACTTACTTCGAAACAACAAGAGAATTTGCAATGTTGGCTAGAAAATCACATCATCACCCTAAATAAGATTTCTAATTATCAAGCAATTTCACTCAAGTATTTGTCTCTTATTTAGTGAAAACTAAACTATATGGAATGTATGCTACTAGTCTAACATGACATGTGACATATGATTTATTTAAATGTCCTAATTCTAATGATGAACAAAAATCATTATGGAACTATTCTAATATGACACACAATTACATGAACCTAACATATAATTGCTAAATGACATGCAAGCAATGACACATGGCAAGGTATGAATGACGTGGCAAGACGACATGCAAGCATGATGCATTTAATCTATATCACAAGCACATAATGCTTTTTTTTTTTTTTTTTTTCATTGAAATTCGAAATTATAAAATAATAAAAATTTATATCTAGTGCAAGATATTATCCAATTCATTTTAGGAATTAAACTAGGCCAAAGCCTAATTTAAATCAGAATGTTATCATAACTAGATAAACCCTATCCTAGCATGCATTCTATCTAAAGATTCTAACCTATAGTCTAATTTATTTTAAAAGATTATTTAAAATCTATTTAAACATACAATGTTATCTATTAAAATTTACCTTGATCCTATATAATCTTTTTGGGATTTTTTTTAACAAAGAATCAAATGAAATCAAAACAAAGATGAAATCAAAATAAAAAAAATAGCATCCAATCACCCAAGATATCATTCATATCCATTTAAATTTGACAAATAAATTGACAAATTGTATCCCGGACATAGGATCGGATTGGCCAAGTTTCCGTGCAATCGTGAATCATATCTCGGGCAGGAGATCAAATTGACAACTTTCCGTGCAACCGCGAATCATCACGTTGTGAAATTAGGGAAAATCCCTAATTTAAAGGCTACTCAGTATTTTGGATATGCATAGTCACTCAAAATATCCTAATTGGATAACGAAATCAATCGAAATAGATAGTCAAATATTGAAATTAAAATTCTATAAGATTCTTTACCTAATTCAGATATTGACTGTCCAAGTTCGAACTCGCAACAAATGGCTCGTGTGGCCGGTGAAGTGGTGCTCGGCCAAGGAGGGGCTCCTTACGGTGTGCTCGACAATGCACTGCAACGATTGACTCACGTTTGGGCTTGACCGAACACGGCTAAGGATCTGCAAAGCTTCTCTGAGATTGCTGAGCTAATGTCACCAAAGGCGCGCTTGGATTGATGCAGGAGCGTTGGTTTGTTCTGGACAGCTTGGAACTCCAGCAAAAACTTGCAAAGAACCAGTCAAGAGCACCACGGGGCTATTTTGCCGTGCAAAGGATTAGCCAAGGAAGCTTTGGGCTATACACTGTGGCTGGAAGTACGGCCACAGGTTGTGCAACGACTGGAGATAAGGTGCAGCTCCGACAAAGGAAAATGGCAAGACCAGGCTTGCTCGTCTGGAGCAGTGGAGGACGCTGGTGATTGTAGCGGGGATGTCTCGCGGAGGAGCGGCAACACGTCGGACAAGCTAGGATCAGTTGGCTCGTCGAGGCCACAGGTACAGCGACTCGAGGTGGTTGGATTCGTTGTCACGGACAGGGGCAGCAGTCGTTGGAGGCGTGGCCACAGGTCTGGCCGCGAGGGAAGGAAGCTCGGCCACAAAGGACTGGGCCGAGCTCACTCTCTTTTCTGTCAATTTTCTATGTTTTTTCGTATGTATCGAAAGGGAGCCCTCCTCCTCACTTCTTTCCCGAGCGTCTCTATTGATAGGGAGAGAGCTCGTCCTTGTTGATGAGATAAAGAATTCCCCTTTAACTGAAGAGATCTTGCATGTGTGATATCCTTCGAGAGATTGACGTGCCACCCTTCCTTCAAACCAACACTTTGGCTATTATCCATTATCTTTCATTGATTCTCGCTGCTTCAAATTTCCTTGCTGATTGAATTTGACTCCAACTCTGTTTGTTTGTCCTTTTCTTAAGTCTCCCACTCACGTGGATCAGATTCTTAGTCAATTCTCCCTCTTGGCTGTTTTCTTGTCCTAATCCACTGAAGTGAAAATTTTGTTATTCACTTCAATCGAATTTCTCTACCTTAAACGACTCCTCCATATTGATATCTCCGAACATGTTCATGCCTTCAAATTTTCTTTTGTTTAAAATTACCAACAATTCAATCCCTTTTGAAGACGAGATACCACAATAGAGACAATATCATCAAGCATTCAAAAGTTAACTGTCGTGAGCCAATATCCAAATTAGAATTGATCCTCGAACTTATCTCGAACTGGATTTAAAATTACAATCCGAGACAATCAAGATTGCACCAACATGGACGATTTCATCTTAATTTGAAACCTTGATCCACAAAATATGATATTAATCCCTATCATGTGACCAGAACATGTGTGCCGCATGTGACTGTGGCGAGTATTGGTCCAAAATAAATGTGAGTTATGCATGCAATATTTTTGTCTAGGGATCGGGTTAATCCCTAATTTTTTTATGCAATAAATTCCTAAATGACTAGTCAAAATTTAGGTGTCAACAGTTTGTTAATGAATTAGTGAAATATCTACTTGGAACTATGGACATCCTGTTATATATTATTTAGTAATTTGAAAAAAAAAATATAAAGTTATTATTTTTTGACAAAAAAAGAAGAAGAGAAATGCACATAAATCTTAGTATTACCATATGATAACATCACTCATGAATATTGACTATCTTGTATACTACTGATAAAAGTAAAACTCAGAAAATATAATTGAAGCACCAAAAATACATAGGATTTGCCCTGCCAAGAAACAAGGTGTTGTTGGAGCCAGGAGGTTCCGCCGTCGGCGAGAAGATGAATGTGCAAGAAGTAATAATTAAAAATGAAATTCGCACACCCATCAATATATCCACGTGATTTTTAACTAATACTTTGCGCGCATATATATAATTATAAAAACTCGATGCATTATTAATTAAATTCACCTGGAGATGCGCCGTCCCCGCTCCATGGATCGCGTGGTTTATGTTTATGTACCCCAGTCTCACAAGCTAAAAGAACAGAAATAGCAGTCTAAGAAAAGAAGAAGAAGGAATAAAAGAGTCCACCGCAAAAGTTTAATTTGGAAAATTTTATTGGTTATTGGTTAACAAATGAGAAAAAATGAATAAACAATTGAAAGTATGCATTATTAATATTGGTATCTATGGAGAAAATAAAAAACTTTATAATACCAAAATTATACAACGCATATAAAGAAATCAACTTTAGTGTGTGAATTTTCCAATTTTGAGTTTATGATCGCAGGTGGTGGCAGTGTCCGATCGGACGGGGCGGGGCCCTGCATAGGCCATTTCTGTATCTTCCTTTGGTATGTTTACAGGGCAGGGCTCTGCATGGCCTATGAAGTGGCTCTGCATCTCCCTTGGCACAACTTCATAGGCCATTTCTGTGTTCAGTTTTGCATTCGCTACTACAGAAATGACGAGCCACGCCATAAACAAACTTGACGGCAAGGTAGCCTTCATAGCCGGAGGCGCAAGTGGCATCAGTGAGGAAATAGCCTATCGGTTGGCGAGTCACGGCTCGTATATGGTGATTGCCGATGTCCAAGATGAAAAGGGCCAAAACCTCACGACATCCATCGGATCCCACCGGTGCACCTACATCCGTTGCAATGTCATAGACTCTTTAGTCAAACGGTCGCCTATAGACATCTTGTTCAGCAACACAGGCAGAATGATTAACATCAAACATGACATTCTCGAGTTCAACGTACTCGCTTTTGAAAGCCTTTTTGCCATCAATGTTCGGGGAATTGCCGCCTGTGTCAAGCACGGGGGCGCACACCATGGTGGCAGGGGGCATTAAGGTAAGCATAATTTGCACGGCAAGCATCTTGGCCAGCACACGATACCGGAATCACATGGACTATACAATGTCTAAGCATGCGGTGCTGGGTCTGGCGAGGTCGGCAAGCAAACAACTTGGAGCACATGGTATACGAGTGAACTGTCTCACCCGGACCAGTCGCAACACCGTTACTCCATGGAATGTTCGGTGTGAGCAAGGAGGAAGGTGAGAGGATGTTCGAGTTTATTTCAAGCTTGAAAGGAGTGCTGAAAGCGAAGTATGTGGCTGATGCCGTGGCATTTCTTGCTTCTGAAGAGGCCGAATTCATCAACGGCCATGATCTGGTGGCCAATGGAGGATCGGCGTACTGGGCTATCGTGGACGAAGCTCTCGATCTGAACCTCACTTACCGGCGGCACCATTAGTGGAGACATTTTCAATCTGATTTTTCTCCTCTTCTTTTTCCAAATCATCTCTCTTTATGCAGGCTAGGAAGTTGCTAAGGATAAGGACTTCAAATTACTGTGGCCACAAGGAGAAAGTGAAGTGTTAAATTAGTGTGACATTCAACTTTCTTGATAACGACTTCTAGCTACCTGTCTCCGTACATTCTTCTAAGCATGTGAACAAAAATCAAAGGTGTTTGATTCTTAATCTCAATGTACAATTATTGAGATATAAAGATATTATAAATATTACACTTCATAAGAAAATAATATAACGATGAAAAATAATAAATAAAGAGATCACTCTGCTATAAGAGTTTGTTAATCTCTTGATTCTAGCATCTCCAAAAATTAGCTTGCAATTTGTTGATAATTTTATAATATTTAAATGTTTTCACTTTAAACATTGGGAGAAAGAGTCGTAACTAGAAGTTATAAATAGGCAAAAATCGGCCCAGTAAAAAGTTATTAATCACATGGACAAGCCAGCTACTATCAAAACTTATGAATCACTCTAAACAAATTACTATTCTCATTCTCGCTAATAGACGCATACTTACTTTTCTAATAACTTACAAATCAGTTGAAAATTGGTTGCGGTAAGGATTTAATAACCAAATCACCACATGTAAAGTTACTAACCACATGGAGGAGTGGCTAATTGCGATAGGTCTCAAGTTACTAATCACTTTGAGGGACGCAAATTTTCAGTCCCGATTTGGCTGTGCTTCAGTGTAATGCCTCTGGTGAACAACTGATACACAAGCTTCATTATTTCCTGACAACTCTAAGTACAACAAAATATCGAAACAACTCCCTCACCATCTCAAGATGATGAGCATAACTTATTTATCTTACCCGAATAACATTAGATTAACCAAAAGACACATTCCACCAGAACTTCTAGTTCATGATCAGTTTGGTGATGCGGTTTGCACCGGGAGTTCGCTCTGGCAGAGCTATGCCGAAATGCGCCATGAGAAGCCAAACATGGCTGAGAAGCTCTCCTCCTCTGCTCAGGCTCTCGCAGTGTTCGTAGCCTTTGCTTTGGTAAGCTGCAGACATCAGCATTATCGCCCAGACCTTGCCGATCACCTCCCATTTCATGGGGTCATTTTTCAATTGGGACGTGAGATAGCATGCATCAAACAGGACCGACGTGCTTTTGTCTCCGCGCATCTTCCACGCCGGGAGGTCAGGGTGAGTTTCCACTTTGAGCAGAAGATGGCAGACTATGCACAGATCTAGCGACTCTCTCGACTTGTGCGCTTTGTTGCAGCCGTAATCACCAGGGTGGCCAAGTTCCTCTTTCTTAAATAATTTGTGCGCCCATTGGATGACCGATGAGATGCGGCCTTCCTTCTTTGACGACACCGCTTGCCTCTCTTCGAGGAACTTCTGAGCATCGACCGAAGTGTCTTCGTATTGGAACGCCCCTCTCCCTGTTGGCAACATGGAAGGATGGAAAACTAAAAGATAGAGCATGTACCGAGAGACCAACTTACTCATCTTGAAGCTCAAAATGTCTTCCGAGATTTTTTCGTTACTGCCGCGGTCTTCGTAGTAACAGAGCTCAGTGGCGATGTGCCAGATGATGATGCTCTGCTCAGACTCCTCTGCGACACTCCAGTTTAGGTCATGGCAGTTTGACTTCTTCAGTACCTCGCTTGCCCCCAGCTTAATACTCTCCAACATGCTCGTCGATATGTGGTTCGATCCCTCTTCGCTTGCCCCCAGCTTAATAACCTCGCAGTTTGACTTCTTCATGTGACTGAAGATCCATTCTCTGAAGTTGTTACTGAACTCTTTGTGACCAATACACCACTTCTCGACTAACCTGGTTGGCCTCGGACACTTGCGGCAGATCCAGTTTCCTTCCCAGATAGAAAAGCTCAAGAGGCTGAACTGGGCCACCGAATTCCTCCATCTTTTTTTTTTTTTTTGGTAAGATGAATTCCTCCATCTTTGGTTCGTGAAGAACCGCAGAAAAGTGATGGCAGACGAAATTGTGGATCTTTTTGGGTTCTGAAGCCGCCAGTGGTCGATCAAATCGGATTGAATTGCTAGAAGAAGCGAGTAAATCTCTAAAAGTAGAGTTACACTTACAAGGAAGAAAGTTATACAGATGTCAACTATGGGGAAATCCTTCTTATCCTGTAAGGAGAAATATACCAACACGGCACAGGGCACCGAGAGACTGATGACCCAACGAATGATGCTCCAAGCCCACTTCAGCAGCACCTGCGCCTTGGTGTAAAGCAAATCGTACATGAACCCGAGCTCGATCTCCACGATAGCAAAAGCCGTCACTGAGTCCAAGTCCCTGAAAGTGCGGTTACTGGTGGCCAGGTCGTCAGAGTTGAGGACCAGACCCATGAAGAGAAGCTTGAAGATATTGAACAATTCATAGGCTTTGACCAGAGTCTTGGAGGCTTGACCGTTCACTGAGAGACCCCCCGGCGCTGGAAACTCTATGACCTCTTCAAATCCGACCTGGTAACCCTCCTCTTTTTTCAGAACGTACTGCTCCATTGTCCTGGGGTATATGGAACCAGATTTGGGAAGCGAACGCATCGAATCTTGAAGTCGATCTTTGCTCGCCAAGAACAAACACAATGTCTTCTCAGCATATTTGATGAACCCCACCAGGATCATACCCTTTGCTATCAACGACAGCGTAGACCCCGACAAGGCCATAGAGTAAATGTAACACGCTAGTCCTACCTGGACGCAAAGCCGCGCAAACTGCCTCAGCCATAGCTCATTGTCTGCCAGCGCAAATGCGGTGATTGTGTCGGGCCGCCCAAGTGGAGGAGAAGGAACGACGCCCAGAACGCGGTGATCTGGCTCTGCGGATCGAATGTCCCCTTCATTTCCTTGATGTTGGCCAGGCGGTTTGAGAGGACGCCGAGTGTTAGGGTTGCAATGTACTCAGCCAATAGGTACGTCGTCCAGACCAGGAATTGGATCCACTGATTGGAGATGGATTTCCTCTTGCTGCCTTGAGTCGCAAGGGTCAACTGGAGAAACACGCTGAGGAGGATGAGCAACCGCAGCTCCCACTCCTTCCACAGTTCACGAGTGTTTCGGAGGAGCAGTGAAAATCTCATGGTTGAACTCGAAATGTCGGCACCAAAAAGGCACAACGATTGGGCGCCGCCTCAAAGAGCAGTCAAAATTAGGATAATATATGGAGAGGACAAAGTAAGGTAAAATAGCATTAGCCTCGAGTTTACCTTAGCATCGTCATCAAAACTACCACCATTTTATAAGCATTAACGTCAGGATAGGAATCAAATTCGGATGCACCTCTTTACCCTGCGTAACATTACAAACACAAAAGCAGTGCGCTTTTCAAAACGTCCACAAGACAGCACTTGCGACACCACTTTCGGATACATAATTTTCACACGACACTCAACATTTGCCCAGGGAGGAAGGAAAGCGACAAAATTTGGTTCTAGCGTTCGTACTAGCTTGAGTAGCTTTAATTGAGAAGATCAGAATATAGGCCACGTGTTACAGTTTGGTTTCTCTATTCCTGCTTAAAATTAAAATCTTGTGAACTTCACTATATTCACTGTGATTTCCACACTTTGCCTGGCAGGCATCACGAGCTTGACGTGGTACTAGCTCGAGCATAATCTGCTTTACTTGAGAAGATCAGAATATGGGACAGTTGTTAAAGTTCGGTTTCTTAAATCACTGCTTAAACTTAGAATCTTGTTAACTTCACTCTGTTCACTGTGATATTCACACTCTACTCGACACGCATCACCAGCGTGACGTGATTCATGTGGAATATAGACTTCACCTATTTGGTTTGCAATAACAAGTAAAGACACCTGAAAAGGCCAAAAGAGGGTGATATATCCTCACTCCAAGTCGAAGCAATCTTGATGCATCGAGTTAATTGCTTTGATTTCAAGCTACTCGTTTCATTGGTGAAACTTTCTGGAAAACATGATCTTTAAGCTATAACTCTAAAGGTGGAAGCTGCTTATCTACATAAGATTTCGATTCGACTTTGTGTAGTCCAAAGTCCCTCTCTAACGACTTGTGTGACATTAAACAAAATCTTAATCAGTTATGGCCCCATTAATCTCCTCTCGCCAACCTCCTCCTAGCAAATAGGAGATCTACACTCGCATCCATATAACTCTTCAAATAGAGCCATGCCAATACTTTGCCCGTATCTATTATTATTGTTGTAATATTAACACGGAAGCTAACTCAAATATTTGCAAATTAAGTCAATGCAAGAGAACCATAGAAATAAATGAGAAACGATAAAAGACACCAAAATTTACATGGATTGATCTAAGTATCGGTATTTATATCCACGAAAAAGAACCGGCACTAAAGAATCCACTATTATCCGAGAATTAAAATTTACAATCGCTCACACGCTCGAGTATTTCTCGTACCTATATTACATTCAAACTCAAAGTGTTTACAAATAAATAACTCCGAAAGTAAAAATTCACAGCACAACATCCACATGTCGAGAGCTTTCTCATCGTGCACCCACACGATACACTCCCGGCGTGTCTCCTGGATTTTCCTTCGTGCGGGTTCCAAGGAAAGAACACACCGGCCGCGCAGCCTTCTTCTTTTACTATGCATCTACAGGAGGCTACATGAAGGATCCCACAAGCCCATGACCGTGTTGCTGTATACGGGGGAACCTACCTAGGGTTGCCTTTTTTTTATTTATTTTATCTCAATACCCATCGGGCCCACAAGCTTTCTTTTGTATGACAGCAACAAAACTCCACTTCTTTGATTGGTTGAGATATGCCACCCCACAAATAAATATATAAATTAGGGACATATGTGAGCCCCTTCTGTCTTATAGTGCTGGGAGACTTGCGCTTCATCTTTATAATTTTTTCTCTAGTGTGGCAATCTTGAATAATTTAGCACATCGATTTACATCCTTTAGTTGGGTTCGGTTCCATAAATGGCTCAAATTCGAGACATAATATGACAATTCTCTATCTTTGCCCGACATTTGAAGCCAAGTCATAATGTTCATCATTCATGCTACTCTACCAACGTCCCGATGGGGGCTCACTCTCTGAAGACACCAATTATGCCAAAGCAAAGCTTGAGCTTTGCCGAAGGAACAAGCTTAATCATCACGTTTGCCGGGTTCTCCTCTATCACTATCTTTTTCACAACAACCTTCTGCTTCGCTAAGACATATCAGATAAAGTAGTAGCTATTGAAACCTAAATTTTTGTTAATTATTTAGTTATTTATTGCATAGAAAATTAAAGATCGAAACCTAATTCCTAAATAAAAATATTATAATTACGTTACATAGCATATAGTTTTAAGAGCATATTTTAGGCCCATGTAATTACATTTACATTGGACTAGAGCTAATAGACTCAAGCAGGAAGGTGTTGAATTTCGGTCAAGCCCATCAAGTTTCCTGACGTGGCTGAAATTTCCACATGTGCATATTCCCTAGAGAGACACGGCCGATATGGACTGAATATGTGTGATCTTTGGCAGAAAAGGATAATGGGCAAAAAGATTCGGCCATACTCTTGGCAGAGAGAGTGAAATATGATCAAGCCAAGTGGATAGTTGAAAGCAAAAGAGAGTTCAAAGGAGGAAACAAAGATCAAGGAAAAAGGATTGGTGCACGTGTGTTGAGGTGGAGAAAGAAGCAAATCAATGGGATTTTCCCATTATTTGAGAGAACTATTCAGCAATGTGGAACGGATTCATTCGGTGCAGAGGATCATGTGAAATAAAGAGAAAAATATGAACGAAAGGGAAGGGGCTGAAAGATTTACGCACTGATTGGGGCTGAGCACATCAGGGAGAATATCAAGCAGTATCTTCATTCACGCTGTCACACCCCAAACTCAACAAGAATAAGGACATGACACGGCCATCATTTCACCAAAGGACGCAGCCTAAACATAACCAAAACTCACATAATATCATAATATATGCATCCACATATATATACATGATATAAAGTTTATTTGGTTACAATATCAGAGTTAACTACAATCCATCAAAAGGCCAAAAGCATAACCGGTAACAAGCTAAAACTTAAACCCCACATCTATGTGTAACTCGTACCAAAAAGTCCCAACTATCAAAAAGTCCTCCTCGGCACCGGAACTCTCACGTCTACTAGCGTTTCGGTGAAGAACCTGAAAAACAAGTAAAATGAGAGGAATGAGCTACCATGGCTCAGTGAGTAATATATTTCTTCTAAGTAGATCGAGCACCCGCTATGCACAAGGTTATAAGACCAAATGAAAGCTCAATTAACCAAACTCTAACATATCACAAACTTCAGGGTCAAAATACGTTATATACCACTCTAAACATAACATTTTCACAATAGGAAATCTCGTTTTAATTAATTATATCAAAAAAAGAAACCAATGGTCACTTTTATTGGCCAATCTCATGCTCAGAAATCTAAGTATGATCAAGGATAACGCCCCGTGAAAGGCGACCAAGATTCCCTCATTAGCAAAATCTCCACCTACTATAAGCTGGTGGCTTGGCCCATAAGGATATCCTAAACTAGTATGCGCATACCCATAATCCCTCATTTGGGTTCACAAAGACATTGAGTATCAAAATCCACAACAATATCATCCACCAATCTACAAAATCCATTCCAGAAATCATTTTGTAAACCATTTCATAAATCGATATAAAACCCTTCATAAGCCACATTCAAATGCAAGAACTCCTCATGAGTCTTTCTTAAAAGGTTTTGCAAACCTATTTGCATTCACTAAATTCAAACCGAAATCAAAATATAATCTTTCATTTTAAATACACAAGATGGCAGTAAATGCTCGATCCAATTTTATGCAATCAAAATGCCATTTCTTATATGGTAACATGTCTAATACATATCATTTTCTAAACATGAGTTTACAAATTCAAAGAAGAAATAGTACCACTCACCTTGAAAAGCTGAAAAACTAACCTACAGCGGTTCCTCGAGTCAACGCACTCGAATACCTAACAATAAGTCGAAAAACGGTGTCAAAACCGAGTAAAAAGTTACTTCAACTACGATTCGGCTAAACTAGGCTTAGACGCTAATATAATGACTAAAAGACGCCCCCAAATCACTTGTCCAAAGCGATTATCCAAATTCGTCCACGACGCGAAACTTGAGCGCGAAACTTGATTGCGCCATAACTTTCTTCACTAAATTCCGTTCTAAGCGAACTTATAGTCAAGAGAAAGCTTATTCCGAGCATTACAAGAACCCCAACTTGGCCATGATAGGAATTTCTTCGAAATAAATTTTAAAGTGACCAACTTAGTCTCGGTGAAGATTTGGCCAACTAGTGAGCATACGCATCTCGTGTGCCATTTTCCTCTCCATGGTCAAGGATATTTTCATTCAAGAAAGATCTTTTTCTTTTCTATTTTCCTTTTCTTTTTCCCCCTTTTCTTCTTTTCATCTTCTTCATTGTCACCTCTATGGCTCGGCTTGAATGTACAGCAGTGGTCATTATACTTGACATCATTAACTTTGGTGGCAAAGCTCAATGTGGTGTTGAGCTCCATGTTGGCCGGCGATGCCGCTAGTCCAAATCTAGAGTTGTGCCTCTAGATCTAGCATAATATCTGATGGCCATGGACAAACAGTCATAACAAGCAACAACAACGAGCTCAAAAAGCAAAAAGAAAAACAGAGGAATAGAGGTCATGTTTGGGAAGATATGGTCGACCACAAGGATGAAGGCGGGAATAGCTCAACTTGGACACGTAACAGTGATGGTTGTGGATGGAGGAAGAGAGAGAAAAGAGTGGGATAGGTGCTATAGGTAGCTATTTAATTTTTATGCTCCTAAAGGATAATACCCCTTATATAAAGTACCACATGAATTGCATGTGCTCACTAGCCGATGAAGATTTGGTCAAGCAGAGAGCTAGGGGTGTATTTTGAGACTAGATTGGCCAATTCAAGATCTTATTTAAGACAAAATCCACTCTAAGGACTCTTACGAGAAAACGGTCCAACTTTAGGGTATAATTTAAAATTTTCCCAAAAAAGAGAAATATTGCTTGACGGATGGAGCTTTTGACAACTAATATGATGTTGAGGCTAACAATACAAACTAGAGGAAGGGTGAATAGATTGTTTGAGAACTATGAAAAACATTTGCGAAATATAACAAGTTCAACTTCAAACATTGGCAAAAACAGTTTATGAAAACCAGGTATGTGCTATTGTTTGACAAATCGTGATAATAAAGATCAAGTAATGCTAATAATGAATGGATAGAAGATTTGCAAGCAGATATATAGTGGTTCGTCTTTATTCCTAAGCCTACATCCATTCTCCAAACTAATAAGCATAATACGGGCTGGATTGCACTAGTAATCTACTCAACAAGTTACAATTGGCAAGTGTTGATCCTTTACAAATGATAGATTACACTATGAGAACTTAGCTACTGTACTTACTTTTGTACACTTGATATTTCACACGATTACTATATGGTAAGATTATCACTATGAAAATCTTTCGAGAGAACATAACAATATCAACAGGGAATGCAACTCAGAGTAAATATTCAGATTCTACATTATGCTCTCTAACATTTTCCCGTTGGAGATGCTCAAAAGATCAACTAGCTGTTAGAGATCCATTGATGCTACTGTCCGAAGATGGAGCTACCCATACAGCCTTTTATCCTGAACATTTGCGAGCTAACTAGAAATAGGTTTCACAACTACTGTTTCAATGCCGATTGCTCTGACATTGTTTCAATGCTGATTGCTCTGACATTTCTAACATACTCTTGCTCTTATTCCTTGATAGACTTTCTAATCTTTTCGTTATGCATTTCCACCTTTCAACGGCCATAATCTCGAACATCCTCACATGTCCGTTATTCAAATATCACCAATAACATTATATCTAGGTATTGACATAAACATCATCAATCAGCTGATCTTTAGATCCGTTGGTGCTCTTTACATAAAATGTACAAGGACATCTTACAATCCTCTCTCAATGTATTAGATCATGGATATTATATAGTCCTTAAAGATCATCACAATTTTTCACCTCATCTATAAAAGGCAACTGCTTTAACCCGATATTGATACTTATCTTTCTAGTCCTTCCAAGCATATTGGCAATTTTGACTATACCAAATTGTTCATCTTCATGATCCTTCCAAGCTTTAGCAAACACCCTCGTTCTAGGCTTATTCACCATCATTAGGTTCATCTAACTGTTCACCTGATCTTTGTACCTCCAAGCCATCACGAACATCCTCATTCTTCTCAGTTTGTTCACCCTCAATCTAGATCGTTCCAGATGTTCACCATATCTGAAGATTCTTCCAGCTTGCAGATATCTTCAATTATCCAATACCTTGTTCACCTTAGATATTGACAGAGCATCTTGATAGTGGCAAAAAATTCCTCATATCAGAATGTTTTGGTGTTGTTTATGACAAACATTTGCATCTCGGCTTGTGCATATATCACCTGGTACTACTCAATCAATACATATATTAGTAACATTTGATTGTCTTAGTCATCTTTAAAACAACACAGGGGATTTTTCCCAACAACCACACATTGGTGATTTTCCCAACATATGACACATGGAAAAATCTAAATTATTTGTTTTTTATTATGAGGCTATATTTTCCTCTAATCTCAATAAAACATTTTACATTGCCTTCGTCCACATTTACCCATAAACACTGCTCTTTTGTTCCTTTTCATTATATTCTGACTGTGTTAGGTCATCTAGATTGGGTTTGAGATAAGATAAGATAAAGGGGGATTTGAAATCCTCTACATATCCCCTAATTGTAAAAACATCCTATCACATGTTTAGTGCAACCTAAGATAAGATTTAGAATCTTTAAAATCTGCAAAATCTGCAATCTAACATAAGATTGAAAATCTTTGAAAATCCTACTCATATGAAAATCTTTAAAAACTTTGAAAATCCCATCTCTGGCTTTGTTCATCTTGTACGTGATACTTAAACCCTTTCAACCATGTCTCTAGGAAGTCAACCTTGGGACCGTGACGTTTCTTAACCATTAAATACAAGTTCACATAATTTTGGATGACTTCATGAACAACGGGAGGCACTTCCCATGGGTCATATGGTTGGATTCCATTGCCGAAGAAAAAGGCTAAGAGAGGCAACAACAAAGAAGGTGTGCGTCATGAGATGGGCCCGCAGTAGGACGTTCTACACCATGATGCTGTTGCAACGTTGTTGAAGCATAGTAGGGGGAACTTGATGCTTGAGAGTGTGGTTTCCAAGAAGTTGATGGTGTGATGGCTGTTCTTCATCGGACATTAGGTGAACAGCTGACTCGTGACTCATGCATGAAAGGTCAAGCTCGACATGTAGGACGTATGCAACTGGGGTCGAAAGGATGATCTACGCAAAACCAACACGATGATCGTCTTTAGGCCCCTTTTCACCCTCACTTGTCAGAACATGATCATTGGCTGACGGTGATGACCAACATGGTCGGAGGCGACAACGATTGTACCGTGGTCGAAAGTGACGATGATGGTTAATTTTGGCGATGGTCCTCGGGCGAGCAATGCCACCAAATCAATATCTGATGTGTCACTATATCGCTTTGTTAAAAGATAAAATATAATTTTTTTAATTAATTTTAAATTTTAGTATCCAATTCGAGTTTATCCAATCCCCTAGGCCAGATTTCTTAATCCGGTCCAGATGTATTCGGGTTTATCCAATCATGAGAACATCACCAAACATCGAATATGATCATTTGTTATCATATATGAACTCAAATTTATGCTACCAAATGCAGCCAAAAAAAAAAACCAAAAGGATATGCAGTTGCCAATTTCTCGATCACTTGGAATGTTGTCGAGAATTCGCAAAACATCAAATGACTTCTATCGCAACTCTTTCAACAAATAAAAAAAAAGGTATCCTACTCCTCCATCTTCCCGTTTGATCATCCCTAAGCCTCCACACAAAAGTGACATCCCCACCATGAACACCAATTGCAATGCCCACCTTTCCATCATTTGTGACCAAGATTAAGACAGCACAAATGACGTAGCTTTTGTATAGCTCTCACTTTGGTGCAATAACTTTTTTTCAATTACTTGAGTGCCACAACTCCTAAAAAAATCAAGGTAAGTCCCTAACTTTTAATTGATTTTTAATAGCATTCACCTAACTGCTGGAAATCCGACGTGATATGGCATTTGTGGTGAATGTTTTTAAAAATTTATGGCACTCAAATGATGGATTGAAAATTATATGACACTCGAGTGATTGGGGCAGAAGAACACTAAAAGTACCAAAAGTTGTGTACGACGCTCACTTTAGTCCCAAGATTTATTTTCAGATCACTTAAGTGCCAACATCAGATAAAAAATGATTACTTAAGTGTCAATGCCGGCCAAATTGATTGTGTGGCATTTAAAATTATAATTATTAATATGACTTGGCATATTATTTTAAAACATCTAATCCACTTGGACATCCAAAACGATGTCGCACAATCCGACTAGCACTGAAGTGATCGTTTTTTTTTTAACAACGATTGACACTGAAATGATCACTTTAAACAAAATTTGGCACTCACACAATCACTATATACAACTTTTAGATGACGTCATTTAAGGGTTATATGTTGACTGACCACGCCAGCAAATCATGTAGGATTGAGATATTAATAAAATATGGTCACGTCGAATTTTCGGCAACCCAAATTAGAGCTGGCACTTAAGTGATCGTATTTTTTAAAAAGTGGCACTTAAGTTATCCAAAAAAAATTTTGATAATAAAATGAGCGTCGTACACAATTTTTGGCACTTATAGTGTCCTTCTTTTAGTGATTGGGGAAAAAGTTATGGCACTCAAGTGAGCTCCATTTATAAGTTATGACACTTAATTGATCGAAAAAAGTTATGATATTTAAGTGAGCACAATACGAAAGTTATGACATTTGTGATGTTCTTTTCCCATTTATGGCATGTTTCACCACAACTTTGCAACATCAATGATTGAAAATAGTTTTGGTACTCATCTAATTTTTATCTTCTCAAAGATGGCCATGTCATCTGGCAATGCAATGGTTTACAAATGGAGGAGCAAAATGGATAAATCAGAAAGTCGATAGTCGGAGCAAAGTATCAGTATTGAGTATTTTAATTCTTGGTCATAATAAGTTAAGATGAAAATGATACAAATGGTTCATAAACTTTGGTTCAATGTGCAATGTCGTCCCTAAACTTTGAATTTATTCTATGTGATCCCTAAACTATTAGTAAATGTTCAAACTAATCCACAAACTATATGAAAATATTCAATGTTATTCTTCTATTAATTCCAATTAATGAAATCTACTGATTTGACTTCCAATCTATTAAGTTTTAATGGTGGGCCACAACAAAAGTTACGCGTGGATTATCCACGTAAAAGATTCATCTCAAATATAATAATTCATGCCATCAAATAACGATGAACCAATGATAACACCCTAAAATAATTCATTCTTACCGGATCAGTTCATCTCCTGACTAGGGCCCTATTGGTAAGGCAGTCATCCTTCCTTCACCTAAAAGAGAACTTAATTTAGCAGCTCTTCCAAAAGGCGTGAATGCAAATAAAAGAGACCTAAGGCATCTTCAAAGACGGACTTGTCCAAGTTTGAAGCCAAGATGATCTGGGCAATCATGAATGAGGTTCCTTTCTCCTTACCTCATATTATTATACTTCACATGTACAAAATTTTCTTGAAGAACAAAGGCCAACTTTCATATGGTGCTCTAATAACTAGGATTTTTCATCACTTTAAGATTGAAATTCCTGCCAAGTTGAGCACAAATCGTTTCTCTGTCATACCCGTTGGTGAAAAAATAAACCCCAAAATATGATTTACATAGTTCGATGAAAGTTTGAAAAGAAAAAAAAGGAGAATCTTTCAGCACCAAAGTCCCAGAAAAGTCTGAGAAAAAGAAGAAAGGAAAGACACCTACAAAGAGTCCCTCTCGTATCTCTAGAAAGAAAATAAAAATTGAGACCATTCTAAAAGATGAAAAGGATGAGGAAGAGAAACAGAATGAAGAACCGCAAGAGTTTCCCAAGAAGAGTGCAGAGAAGGCAATGGAAAATCATGTTGAACGAGAAATTGCAAAAATTGCAAGACAATATTATGCAGAATCACTGATGAAGGAAAAAGATCAAAGTGATGCTTCAGCTCAGATACAAGAAAGTAAATCTCCATCTACTGCGCATCTGTTTGATGATAGATAGGATTTTAAAGATGCTCCAAATGAACCTGATTTGGGTGCAAAGAGTCAGAGGGAGACGAAGGGGTGCAAATTGAACAACCAGATTTTGAAGAATTCCAAGGCCAGTCCTCACATGACAAGACCATTATTTCTTTGCTACTGGAAATTAAAGAAAAACAATCGGCCATGGATGAAGACATTAAGAAACTAAAGGCAAGTGTTGAAGACAAAATTCAAAATGTCCATCATCAAGCAGAGTAGAATATGGCAACTATCGAGAAATCATTTGGCCAATGCGTGTCCAAGATTGAGGAAACTGTGAAGAACTTGGAAAATTTCCAACTTGTTCGAGTTCCTTATCAATCTTAGCATGTTCTAAATCTCTCCTTTATTTCATAATATTCTATGTGTGCTTGCACTAAGTGTTTATTTTAACTTTGTATTTTGGAGTGGATTGTTATGGATTGTTATTTTGGATTGCTATTGAATTGTACTTCGATTTTAAGCTACTGACAAAAAGGAGGAGAAAATGCAGATATGGTCTGCCATGGAGAACTTGGAAAATTTCCAAATTGTTCGAGTTCCTTATCAATCTTAGCCTGTTCTAAATCTCTCCTTTATTTCATATTATTCTACGTGTGTTTGCATTTAGTGTTTATCTTAACTTTGTGTTCTGGTGTGGATTGTTATGGATTGCTATAGATTGTGCTTCTATTTTATGCTGCTGACAAAAAGGGGGGAAAAATGCATATATGGTCTTACATGCAGGCTATTATATGCAACACAGATATGTAGATATCATTAAATATGCAGGTCAAAGTAGACAAATCGTGCTATTCATATTGCTTATGGTTCAGATTTTGCGCTTCATATTTTGTGATTTATCTTATTTTAAAACAAAGTATAAAATCTTTGTAAAATCTCATATCAAATTACTTTGCTCAAATATCTACTCTAATATATATTTGATCTTGTTACCCATAATACTTTCAAAATCTATATATTTATATGGAAAGTTTTTTCACCATAAAAATGGGGGAGATTGTTGGGAAAAACTCATAATAGATTTTGAAGTTGACAAAACAATCCATAAATGTTTCGTCTAACAAATGATTTTAAGTTTTTGGATCCCAAACTGTTACACTTGTGATAAATTTATCCCAAACTAATTTTTTGATCACAAAAAACCTCAAACTAGTATACTCGTGACAAATTTATCCCAAATTAATTTTTAAATCACGAAAAATCCCAAACCGGTACACCCATGATAAATTTACCCCAAACTAATTTTTTTATCACAAAAAATCCCAAACTGGTACAAATGTGACAAATTTACCCCAAACTGGTAATCTTGTGACAAATTTATCCTCTGTTAGTGGACTAATTTGGGGTTTTTCATAATATTTGCCCTATGGATTTCCACGTGGACTTGCCACATCGCCATACCACGTCATCATGTGTCATCCACATCAAAAAATTTAACGGCAAAATTTGATGGAAGTTAACGAAGGGTAAATTTGTTATAAGTGTACCAGTTTGGAATAAATTTGTCACGGGTGTACCAGTTTAAGATTTTTTGTGGTTAAAGAATTAGTTTAGGATAAATTTGTCACAGGTATACCGGTTTAGAGTTTTTTGTGGTTTAAAAATTAGTTTTGAGTAAATTTGTTACAGGTGTATCAATTTGAGATTTTTCGGGGTCAAAAAATTAGTTTGGGGTAAATTTATTATAAGTGTACCAGTTTGGGGTTTTCCATTGTCAAAAAATTAGTTTTGGGTAAATTTGTCATAAGTGTACCAGTTTGGGGTTTTCGTGGTATTAACCCTAAGTTTTTTGATATAGGAAAGTTATACTTTGAAGATGGCAAATCTTTTGATTCAAGAAGTTCAAATTGTCACGCCCCGAACCACATCAAGCTCGCGACATCCCTTTCTGAGGTCGTATCAATGCGACATCCCAGGAAACATCACTAACCCAACGATCCTCCTCAGAGTCTAATTCGCGGCGGAAGCATTAGAAAACCCTAGATAATAAATTTGAGACTACCAGGAATAATTAGATCGCCGAACCGCCAAACATACATACATACATACATATATACATACATATATATATACTTCCAAAGATTCACCATATCCACAATAATTTATAGGCACACCGAACCAGAAACTACCAACTTTCAAAACACAAAAAGATCAATACCCTAGGTCAGTACTATCCAAAAATGGGACACTCTCAAATTATCACCTTACTCCAGAACTAGTCTCTACGCCCTTTGAAGGGCATCCAGTCGAACTCGTTCTCCCTGTCCTCCTCATCTGCATCCTCCTCCAGCTCATGCTCATCCGATAATTCTGAATTAGGTCCAATCTCAATCGGATTTCACTCATCCCCTGACTCGAGCTGATCCTTAGCTTGCTCCTCTGCATCTGAATCCTCTCTGTCCTCTTCTAGCTCCTTTGCGGGCTCATTCTCCGGCTCGTCCATTGGCTCATCCTCAACTGGCTCCTCTCTGGGGTTCTCACCATACTCATCCTCCGGTCCTACTTCAGGTATCCTGTCCAGATCTATGTCCATAGAGTCAAACCTTGCCTGGAGCCCTTCCGGATTTGAATCTAGTTCAGCCACTGAAGAACCAAGCCTTGCCGGCGCAGAATGGTGTCCGGACTAAGCTAAACTAGCCTCCACACTAGTCAATTCCCCATCAGGAGGGGGTATAGCTGCTAGATCCCAATCACCAAATCCGTCGAACAGCATATCAAAATCTCGAACAGGACCGAACTCATCTATCCCATCTCGAAACATCCAAGCCGTGTAAGTGTGAGCCTGCCAGAGGGGTAGCCCTATGTCTACCCAGACTGTCCCAGAGTGCTTAATCCAAGTGTGGATCTCATCTACTGGAAACTCTATGACTTCGTGGTCGGTATGCATGAGGATTCCAAAATGCTACGACGGTAACAGCGGGAGATTCATGGCTCAAGCGGTGGCTTTGAAATAGTTTGGTTGAAACAACCATAGACACTTCTCAATAAGTTACAACCTAAACCCTACCTAGGCTATCACGTATTTCCAAACACATCCAGACATGCAATTAAGCAATTCACACAAACACCAACCAAACAATCACTCTAACTTGAACTCTTGACATACTCAGCCTGCACACTAGTCTACAATTACAACGTTCAATTCTCGCACGCATTTCAAATAGCACGTACTTTCCATACATTCACATGCCACTGCACACATCAATCACACCACATTTCCAGCCCACAATTCACACTCAATCACACCCCATCACATCAAGTTCATTTACTCCTGCCTCGTCGTGCTAACACTTGCTGAATCACTTTCTTAGCCCGTATAAACACGCCTCAAGCTTTTACTTTCCCATCACGACCCACGTAAATACGCTTCAGGCCCGATCTCATTTCCACTCTCTTTCCTTAGCCCACGCCAAATGCGACAAGCCTACGTGATCATGACCCGAGTTTGAAGTGTCTCGGTCCGATCCCATTCTCACACTTTCCTCATCCCTCACCAAGTGCGAAAGGCCTACATGATCAAAACCCGAGCTTATAATGCATCGGTCTTATCCCGGTTTTACTCGAGCTGATCGTGCCTCGGACCGATCTCATCTTCACTTTCTCATTCCTCAACCAGCGCCAAATGCGACAGGCCTACATGATCGTGACCCGAGCTTAACATGCATCGGCCCGATCCCTTTCTCACACTTGCACACACTCGGTATTAAATTCATGCACACAATTGCACCCAATTTCCTCATTATAATATCATCACATCATGAACACACAACCAACACATAAATTAGCATTTTTCGCATTCAAAACTGCAAAATCTTACTCTCGGCCCTTTACAACACTTTCATGAAATTCTGAATTGGACCTAACAGCACAATCCACTCACCAAACAGCACATCATAGCACTCACAACAACAACTCACAGCCATGGATCAGCCTCTAAAAATCCACCAAAATTTCCCAATTTCAATCCTAAGGCCCGATAATCAATCCAGCCCTTAATTTCTACCAAATTGCGTCTAAACGGGTCCAAAATTACCCAATAAACTAGGCGAAGGTTTAGATCGCGACTTACCGAGCTTTAAACTAACTCAGCTAGAGCGGAAAGCAGTGGTAAACCGACAATCTCACGGCAGCTTGCGACGGCGGTGGCGATCGACACAGCCAGGAGGAACGGCAAGCGGCTTGGTGGCGGTGGCTGGCGGTGGCTCGGCTTACTCACGGCCGAGAGGGAGAGAAAACCGAGAGGGAGAGAGAGAAACGGCGGTGGTGGTGGCGTGAGGGTGAGGGCGCAGTGCGGCGGTGACGAGCGGTGGCCGGTGGCGATCGGCGATGAAGGGGAGAGAGCTCACGGTGGAAGGGAAGGTCGAAAGAGAGAGAGAGAGGAGAGAATGAGGAGAGAGAGAGAGGAACTCTTGACTAAATAGTCCAATTTGACCACTTTTGCCAAATTACCATCTTGCCCCTCTCTAATCTTTTTAATCAACGGCCGAGATTTGATCTTATCTTGAAATCAATGGCCCGGATCGAATCTTTTCCAAAATATCCAAGGGTAATTTGGGAATTTCATAAAATTCCAAGGGCAAAATTGTCCTTAAAAAAAAGTAGTGCAAAATAACCAAAATGCCATTACCCTTTAATACTTAGCCTTAATAAAGTCTTAGGGGTAAAATGGTCATTCTCCATCCTTAACTGAAATTGAATTTTTTGAAGGATCCGGGAAAATCCAAAGTAATACGTTCCAATCACAACGTCATCCAATTGCCTTGTCGTGACTTTCCTAATTTTCCGATGCCCAATTTGGTCTCTAATCAATAATCGAATTTTATATAACATAACTTGAGTGTTTCTCAAACTAACGGATGGCTTTTGGGAAAATTTGCCCATTCGACCCGTGACTGATACTAAATTAAGTCACGTGCAAGTTCATTCGGATCGTGACAACCTCAGTTGTCAATATAATCGCGAGGATCGATCGCTAGTTCCGATGGGTACAATCGTTTGGTATAGGTTCTGGATCGTTCGTCAACTCATTTCGTGGTCAAACGGAATCACCCATGATCCACTCATATGACAATGACGAATCGGCCTATCACTATCCTAAAATTAGCCTACATTAGCTCAAAATGTCACCTCAATGATTCTATGGTCGAAAATCAGTTCACGATCGAATTGTCTTTAGTCGCACGAATTTAAATCCCTAATTAGCCTTTCCCTAATGGTTAGTATCCCAGGAATGATCAGTTCCAGGCGAGAACTAACTGCAAGTACGTTAATAAAATCATTCATTTCATAAATCCCAAATGGGCAAATTTTCAGGATGTCACACAAACTTTATATCAAAGTTCAAACTTTATATGGAAGTTGAAGAACTTCAGTTATTATTAGGAATCAAAAGGTTCAGACTTTAATGAACAATCCATTCTGACATACGTTCTAAGTGCAAGACTAGATTATATAGAATCAAATCATATTCAAACTTTGACGCAAACTCAGAACAAACACAACGGCTAGTAATTTGGCCTAGATTTCACAAAGTCTTGATTGACTCTATCTCCAGGGCTATTTTACAATAGATATTTATAAAGCAAAATATCTTGAAATGATTGACAATCAACCACAAGATAAGTTTCTTTAAATAGAGAAACTCTTTTGGTTGTATGGGTGACCATATTCAATAGGATTCATATTTTGTTACTCAACACCTACTTAATCCTTTTTACACAAGTATGTCTAAGATAAAAATTGGAAGATGATCCTTTAAAGATTGTCCAATGGCTAGATTAGAAGAGGAGATGTATAAAAGGAGACCAAATGTCAAGGAGCATAAGAAGAGATGAGATCTAGAATCAACAATTCCAAAGTATGAGTATACTCCGATTTTTGTTACTTGTCTTTTTTGAGATAAAATCAGTGATCTTGAGTGACTTATTGTAAGAATGAGTGAGTGAGATAGAGCGACCTATCTTTCACAGAGCATTATCATTCAAAATCTGTAATCTCTTGATTGATCATTCAGTGGAATTCAGCCAGTTGGCTGTTAGCATAGGAGAGTGAACGTAGGCTTGATCTAAGCCAAATCACTATGCATCTTTTGTTCAATTTTTCTCATCCCTTAAAACTCCTTTCATTTATTACATTACACATTTAAACAATTGCTATCAAAGACTATTTAAAATCTCAACATTATTCAGACTTTGTTCTTGATCTTTTATTTTCGCTTTAAATTGGTCAAAAATTGTTTAAATCACATATTCACCCCGCTCTAAGTGATCCTTGCTAGCAAGCTCAGTTTGTATTCTGGAGATTCTCCATTTGATTCAGGTTAATGCATAGTCTGCCACTCTTTGCTTAAGGTCTTTTCTGTTTCCTTAATACCATGAAGATGATACAGTACTCTAGCAATACGATTTCAAGTTCTTCCACCATCATAAGCTTCGGCTGTTGCTTGAAGGGTCATGTTTTAGGTAGTGATCTAAGCTCATGCTCACCCCGTGATCACCTAAACAAACTCAAGCACTTACACTTTAAATGAAGAACAATATCCTCGTGTTGACGTATCATCTGTGGTCCTATAAACATGAGGATGGTCCTTTCTTAGGCCTAATCCCCTAGAGAGGACAAACAATGATGGTCCTTTCTTGGCCTCCTTTGTGTGCTATCAACCAAGTGAAAGTTTGGCTGTGGTACGCACATTTTGCTAGGAAGATGGTGATAGTTTTGAAGTTGTAATCCAATTCAATGAGAGTGGGGAGTGGTCGATGGGGCCAGAGGACTCGTATGAGGAGTAGCTTCTGGTGGGCTTATAAGATGGCGAAGGGATTAGAAATGAACCAAACTATGCAATGAATAGAGAGAGCGATTCTAAGTGGGAAAATTGGAATTAATTCAAAGAGGCACCTTTTGTCGTAATGGTAATGCTTAGTTTTTGAACTCCAAAATGCTCAGGTGGGAACACTATGGTGATTTCTTAAAGAGGTGTCCACATGTACGCGAAAGGACAAATCCATAAAGTTCGGTATGAGATGGGTTAAAGCGAATAATAACTTAGTGGTGAAAATCATCTCGTTCTCTCAACCGTTTCATTGATGACTTATAACCATTTTGAAAGTTCCTAGATCATGGTACTAGGTTTGGTAATAAATTAGCGAAATATCTGCTTGGAACTAGGGACATCATGTTATATATTATTTGGTAATTTGTAAATATATATAAAGTTATCATTTTTTGACATAAAAAAAGAAGAAGAGAAATGCGCATAAATCTTAGTATTACCATATGATAGCATCACTCATGAATATTGACTATCTTGTAAACTACGAATAAAATTAAAACTCAAAAAATATAATTGAAGCACCAAAAATATATAGGATTTGCCCTATCGAGAAACAAGGTGTTGTTGGAGCGAGGAGGTTCCGCCATGGGCAAGAAGACAAATGTGCAGGAAATAATGATTAAAACTGAAATTTGCACACCCATCAAAATATCCACATGGTTTTTAACTAATACTTTGCGTGCATATATATAAGGGTTAATAGCATAAAAAATCTTAAATTTGTACACTTATGACAAATTTACCCCAAACTCAATTTTTGACCACCAAAAGCCCCAATCTGGTATACCTATGATAAATTTATCCAAAACTAATTTTTTTACCACAAAAAAGCCTAAATTGGTACATTTGTGACAAATTTACCCTATATTAAATTGAATTAATAAAAAAATCATAAATTAATATACATGTGACAAACAAATGGTAAAACTCCAAAACCGGTACACATGTTAACTATCACGTGTCACTAAACTCAGCAATTTGACAGTAAAATTTAATGGAAACTAATATAGGGTAAATCTATCACAGGTGTACCAGTTTGAGATTTTTGAAGGTCAAAAAATTAATTTGGAGTAAATTTGTCACATATGTACCAATTTGGGGTTCTTTACGGTATCAACCCTATATATAATTATAAAGACTTGATGAAGTATCAATTAAATTCACCTAGAGATGCCTCGTCCCCGCTCCATGTATCGCGTGGTGTATGTTTACGTGCCCTTTACTCACAAGCCAAAAGAACGGAAATACTAGTCTAAGATAAGAAGAAGAAAGAATAAAAGAGTCCACCGCAAAAGTTTAATTTGGAAAATTTTCACTGGTTAACAAATGAGGAAAAATGAATAAACAATTGAAAGTATGCATTATTAATATTCATATCTATGGAGAAAATATAAAAATTTATAATACCAAAATTATGCAACGCACATAAAGAAATCAACTTAAGCGTATGAATTTCCACATTTTGAGGATATGATTATAGGTGGTGGTAGTGTCAGGCGGGGTGCGGCCAACGGCACTTACATCCATCCAGGCCCACGTGCGGAGAGGAAATTTCGCCCCATCCTCGCACCAAAACCCATTAGTCGCGAATTTTATCCATCCTAATTAGAGCAGTGTAACTCGAATTAAACGGAAAGTCAACACCGAACATTTAATGTAAACATACTTGTCCTCAAGTTCTATTTATGAAGTGGCTCTTCATCTCACTCGACACAACTTCATAGGCCATTTCTGTATTCAGTTTTGCATTCTCTGCTTACAAAAATGACAACCCACACCACAAACAAACTTGACGGCAAGGTAGCCATCACAATCGGAGGCGCAAGTGGCATCAATGAGTAAACAGCCTGTCGGTTGGCAAATCACGGTGCGTATATCGTGATTGCTGATGTCCAAAACAAAAAGGGCCAAGACCTTGCGACATCCATAGGATCCCACCGATGCACCTACATCCATTACGATGTCACAAACTTTTCAGTCAAACAGTCACCTAGACATCTTGTTCAGCAATGCACGCATAATGAATAACATCAAACATGACATTCTCGAGTTCGACATACCTGCTATCGAAAGCCTTTTTGCCGTCAATGTTCGAAGAATGGCCGCCTATGTTAAGCACGAGGGCGCACGCCATGGTGGCGAGGAGCATAAAGGGAACCATAATTTGCACGGCAAGCATCTTGGCCAGCAACGGATACTAGAATCACATGGACTATATAATGTCTAAGCATGCAGTGCTGAGTTTGGTGAAGTCGATGAGCAAGCAACTTGGAGAACATGGTATTATTGGCTAGGTTCACTCCCATGTGGAGGAAGCCCAATAAATTACAAGCCCAAGGCTTGAGCCTATTTATATATATATTTATATATATATATATATAGAGAGAGAGAGAGAGAGAGAGAGAGAGAGAGAGAGAGAGAGAGAGAGAGAGAGAGAGAGAGAGAGAGAGAGAGAGAGAGAGAGAGAGAGAGAGAGAGAGAGAGAGAGAGAGAGAGAGAGAGAGAGAGAGAGAGAGAGAGAAATAGGGTTTTTCACTATTATTATGTTGTAGCCGCAAATGAACATTTTTTTCTGAGAGACATAGTAAGAAGAGAGAAAAAGAGCAGAAAATCTGGGTTTAAAGATATATATGATGCTAACGTCGGAGGTCGATTCATAGTTTGATTGAGCTGAAATTTTGTTGGCATGTTCGTGCCACATTCTTCTCAAATCTGATCAGTTTGATTTTCATTTAAAGCTCCCTATAGTTTTCGTGGGTTGCACCAAAAGTGTATTTTTTTTGGTGAGATTTATCATTTATCTCTTATGAAGTTCATGTCTATTGTTAAGAGTGATGTTCTTGATATTTTTGCTGCTATGTACCTTTAGTATTTACTAGAGAAGAACTTTGATCACCCAATTTTGCTGATAGTGAAGATTTTTGGGTGGACTCCGATCCTATGTTTTTTATCTCCTCACACCGATGAGGTTTTCCATGTAAAAAATCGCCTTGTAATGGCATGCTTGGTATTTATATTCCTCGATTCAGTTGTTTCCTATTAGGTTTGCACAAGAGGGGAGATTATTTTGTTCCGCTATATTAATCTGATATTGTTCTGATTGTCATTGTTCTCCCAACAAAGTGGCATTAGAGCTCAAGTTACCAATAAGTCTAGCCCCAATAGTCACATAGGAAAGTTACGGGTTGTTGTGTCTCCGACCTTGGCCCATGTGTGAGGAGTAGATTGTTGAGGTTGTCCCATATCAGTTGTAGAAAAAGGCTAGTGATCAGTTTATAAGTATGAGGGAAAATTTCACCCTTTGAGCTAGCTGTTGGGGTGAGAGAGGCCCAAGACCACCCAACACTGGTTGGTATCAAAGCTTTGGTTCTTTTTGGATTTTTCTATCTTGTGTTAAACGATGGAAACAAATACAAGTAGAATGGTTACATTGAATGATTCGAAATATCACGTTTGGAAAAGAAAGATGGAAGACCTTTTGTATGTGAAGGATTATTATTTACCCATGTTTGCTAATGAGAAACATGAGAATAAAACTGATGTTGAATGGACTATAATTCATCGTCAAGTGTGTGGTTACATTAGGCTGTGGGTAGATGATAATATTTTGAATCATATCATTGAGGAAACATGTGCACACAGTTTGTGGAGTAAGCTCGAACAATTATATGCTTGAAAGACTAGGAATAATAAGTTATTTATGATAAAACAGATGATGGCTCTGAGATATCAAGATGGTACTCGTTTAACTGATCATTTAAATTCTTTTCAAGAAATTATAAACCAGTTAGCTGTAATGGGTATCAAGTTTGATGATGAGATACAAGCGTTATGGTTGCTTGGTGCTTTGCCAGACTCGTGGGAGATGTTTCAAATGTCTTTGTCTAATTTAGCCTTGGATGTTACAATTAACATGGATTTGGCCAAAAGTAGTGTTTTAAATGAAGAGATGAGAAGAAAGATATAGGGATCCTCCTCTTCACATTCCGATGCCTTGGTTGTTGAAAAAAAGGGAAGAAGTGAGACTCAAGGTCCGAGAAATAGAGATGAAAGCCGAGATAAAAGCAAAGGCAAATACAATAAATTTGCAAATGTTGAGTGCCATTATTGCCATCAGAAGGACATATTCAGAGGTTTTGTCATTAGATGAAAAGAGAGAATCAGCAAGAGAAAAGTAAAAGGAAGAAAAGTGATAATGACAACGATAACAATCGTGTTGCTGTAGTTAAAGAAGACTTTCTCATTGTCTTTGACGGTGAAGCCATGAAATTTGTATGTCATGAAACCAGTTGAGTAATTGATAGTGGTGCATCTATTCATGCTACATCTCGTATGGATTTTTTTTTTTATCTTATAGGTCAAGTGACTTTGGATCCATGGAGATGGGAAATAATGGACTTGCTGAAGCTGTAGACATTGGTGATGTATGCCTAGAGAGAGAAGCTTTTTTTCCATGTAGTTTAGAGAGAGAAGGTTTGCATTGTCGAAATTAGGCTCCGCTCTTCCCTACCTCTAATGACTAAATTGTCAAACCTATAGAAATGACTCTTTGAGAAAGGGTTAATACCATAAAAAAAAAAAACTCTAAATTGGTACACTGGTAACAAATTTACCTTAAACTACTTTTTTTACCACAAGAAACCTCAAATTAATACATCTGTAATAAATTTAATCTAAACTAATTTTTGGATCACCAAAATCCCCAAACTAATATACTTATGACAAATTTATACACCGTTAAATTGGATTAATATCACAAAAAGTCATAAATTGGTAAATATGTGACAAACAAAGGAGTAAAATTCTAATGATACACCCGTCAACAGCCACATGTTATCTAACTCAACAATTTGACTGTAAAATTTAATGGAAACTAATATATAGTAAATTTATCACGGATGTATCAATTTGGGGTTTTTTGTGGTTAAAAAATTAATTTTGGATATATTTGTCATAAATGTACCAGTTTAAAGTTTTCCATGATATTAACTCTTAAAGAAAGTCTTTATTCAAAGGAAACTTTAGAGAGGGAATCCAATTTATTTATCATCCTACCACTCACCCTAGTAAGCTCCGGCATTATAAGTTCCACAGATTACTTGCTAGAAGCTCGACTAATTATCAGCTTCCACTGAAAAGATATTATTTTTGTCCTTCTCTTGTTCTAGTCCATGCCACCTTTCAGGCTTGCAGTTGTAAATCCGAGTTCTTCTTATTACCAAATCCATAGAAAAATTTCAAAGAGAAAAGAAGACGAGAGGTACAACGGAAGCGACTAAACGCTAGGAAATAGGAAGGGAAGCTCAGTGAGGTAGGCTAAGAGAAAGAAGCACGTGAGCAAGAAAGCTCGTCAATATTTTTATTAGTGAGAAATCCAACTAATCACTTTAACAACTCAGTACAGGGCATCTTATTTCCGAGGCGGTACTACTAGTCTTTCTCTTCTTCTTTCTTACAGAAACTAAGCGAAGCTGGGATGGAACTAACCCAGAATCCTTCTCTTTGAGTGAAAACCTTACCCATTGATGTTATAATTGAGTTGAATAACCCCCTTGTTTTGAATTCAAATAGGCTGTGGTGATGAGTCAAATTTATATTAATACACATAATTAATAAGGAGGAACCAACTTTACATTTACAATGCAAAAACTTGCTAAGCACGGTGACACAAATACTTAGCATAAATACTGCATATATATTGATACTTAATTTTACATATGGAATTGACTAACCACGTTGAGGTATATCCAATTTTTAACGGATAAAAAATTTACTTTTTAAGCTTCCGTAGATTTTGTGGTGCTCATACTTTGACTTGCATTTATCACGAAACACTAAGAAAACTAGTTAAAGTACACAAATTTTTTTTTTTTTTTTTGATAACCTAAAGTACACAAATATTGTCACATAGTATCGCATAAAATGAGTTTTTTGATAATTTTCCGATATTTAAGTTTTTCACTTTAAACATTGGGAGTAAGAGTCGTAACTAGAAAATATAAATAGGCAAAATTGGCCCCAATAAAAAGTTATTAACCATTCGGACCAAAAAACAAAAGTTGTTAACCACGTGCACAAGCCAGCTATAATCGAAACTTATGAATCACTCTAAATGAAATTCTGGTCTCATTCTCGTAGATAGACATATGCTTTCCTAAAATTAAAAACTTAAAAATCGGGTGAAAATTGATTGCGGTAAGAATTTACTAACCATCTCACCATATGAAAAGTTACTAACCACATGGAGGAGTGGCTAATTGCGGATAGGTCTCAAGTTTCTAATCATTTAGGGACTCAAATTTTCTGTCCCAATCTGGCTGGCTTCAGTATAATTCCTATAGTGAACAACTGATACACAAATTTTATTATTTCCTGACAACTCTAAGTACAACAAAATATCGAAACAACTCCCTCACCATCTCAAGATGATGAGCTTAACTTATTTATCTTTACCCAAATAACATTAGGTTAACCAAAAGACACATTCCACCAGAACTTCTAGTTCATGGTCAGTTTGGTGATGCGTGTTGCTCTGGGAGTTTGTTCTGGCAGCGCTATGCCGAAATGCGCCATGAGAAGCCAAACATGGCTGAGAAGCTCTCCTCCTCTGCTCAGGCTCTCGCAGTGTTCGTAACCTTTGCTTTGGCAAGCCACAGACATCAGCATTATCACCCAGACCTTGCCGATCAAGTCTCATTTCTTGGGGACTTCATTCAACTGGAACGTGAGATACAATGCATCAAACAGCACCGAGGTGCTCTTGTCTCCGTGCATCTTCCACGCAGGGAGGTGACGGTGAGTTTCCACTTTGAGCAGAAGATGGCAGACTTTGCACAGATATAGCAACTCTCTCGACTTGTGCGATTTGTTGCAGCCGTTATCACCAGTGTGGCCATGTTCCTCTTCCTTGAATAATTTTTGCGCCCATTTGATGACCGATGAGATGCGGCCTTCCTTCTTTGACAACACCGCTTGCTTGTCTTCGAGGAACTTCTGAGCATCGACCAAGTGCTTCGTATTAGAACACCCCTGTCCCTGTTGACAACGTGGAAGGATGGAATACTAAAAGATAGAGCATGTACCGTGAGACCAAGTTACTCATCTTGAAGTTCACCTTGTCTTCCAAGATTTCGCCATGCATCTTACCACGGTCCTTGTAGTAACAGAGCTCAGTGGCAATGTGCCAGATGATGATGCTCTGATCAAACTTCACTTCCACACTCCAGTTTACGTCAATGCAGTTTGACATCTTCAGTGCCTCGCTCGCCCCCAGCTTAATACTCGTCAACCTGCTCCTCGATATGCTGGTCGATTCCTGATGTCTTACCTTTTCCGCATGTGACTGAAGATTCATTCTTTGAAGTTGTTCCTGAACTCTTTGTGACCGACATAGAATATTTTCTCCACCTTCTTGACGAACCTGTTTAACCGATGACGCTTGCGAAAGATCCTGTTTCCTTTACTGATAGAAAAGCTCAAGAGGCTGAACTGGGCCACCGAATTCTTCCATCTTTGGTTCGGGAAGAACCGGAGAAAAGTGATGGCAGATGAAATTGTGGATCCCTTTGGTTTCTGAAACTGCCAGTGGTCGACCCAATCGGATTGAATTGCTAGAAGAAGCACGTAAATCTCTAAAAGTATAGTCACACTTAAAAGCAAGAAAGTTATACAGATGTCAACTTTGGGGTAATTTTTCTTATCCTGAAAGGAGAATAATACCAACACGGCACAGGGCACCAAGAGACTGATGACCCAACCAATGATGCCCCAAGCACAGTTCAGCAACGGCACCTTGGTGTAGAGCAAATCGTACATGAACCTGAGCTCAATCTCCATAATCTTAAAAACCGTCACCGAATCCAAGTCCATGAAAATGCGATTACTGGTGGCCAGGTCGCCAGGGTTGAGGATCAGGCCCATGAAGAGAAGCTTGATCATCTTGAACAATTTATAGGCTTTGACCAGAGTCTTTTCATCATCGGAGGCTTGACCGCTCACTGAGAGACCCTCCGGCGCTGAAAACTCTCTGACCTCATCGAATCTGACCTGATAACCCTCCTCTTTCTTCAGAACGTACTGCTCCATTTTCCTGGGGTATATGGGACCAGATTTGGGAAGCAAACGCATCGAATCTTCGAGTCGATCTTTGCTTGCCAAGTACAAACACAATGTCCCCTCAGCATATTTGATGAACCCCACCAAGATCATACCCTGTGCTATCAATGACAGCGTAGTCCCCGACAAGGCCATATAGTAAATGTAACCCGCTAGTCCTACCTGGATGCAAAGCCGTGCCAACTGCCTAAGCCATAGCTCATTGTCCGCCTGGGCAAATGCAGTGATCGTGTCGGGCCTGCCCAAGTGGAAGAGAAGGAACGGCGCCCAGAAGGCTGTGATCTGGCTCTGTGGATCAAATGTCCCCTTAGTTTCCTTGATGTTGGCCAGGCGGTTAGAGAGGACGCCAAGCGTTACGGTTGCAACGGACTCAGCCACTAGGTACATCGTCCAGACCAGGAATTGGATCCGCTTACTGGAGATGGATTTCCTCTTGCTGTCTGGAGTCGCAAGGGTCAATTGGAGAAAAGAGCTGAGGAGGATGAGCAACCGCAGCTCCCACTCCTTCCACAGTTCACGAGTGTTTCGGGGGAGCAGCGGAAATCCCATGTTCGAACTTGAAACGTCAGCACCGCAAGGCGCAACGATTGCGGCAACGTGTCAAAGAGCAGTCAAAATTAGGATAATATATGGAGAGGACATTAAGGCAAAACAGCATTAACCTCGAATTTAGTTCAGCGTCATCATCATAATTGCCACCATTTTGTAAACATTAACTTCGGGATAGGAATCAAATTCAGAAACACCTCTTTACCCTGCACAACCTTACAAGGAACAAAAAAGCAGTGCGCTTTTCAAAACGTCCGCAACACAACACTCGTGGCACCACTTTCAGATGCATAATTTTCACGTAATTCTTTGCATTTGCCCGAGGGAGAAGTAAAGCAACAAAATCAAATTCCAACATTCATACTAGCTTGAGTATAATCTACCTTAATTGAGAAGATCAGAATATAGGCCAAGTGTTAAAAGTCTGGTTTCTCAATCATGGCTTAAAATTAGAATCTTACTTCACTCTATTCACTGTGATTTTCACACTCTGTCCAGCACGCATAACCAGCCTGACGTGATTCACGTGGAATATAGACTTCACCTATTTGGCTTCACCTATAACAAGTTAAGACGCACTAAAAGGCCAAAAGAGGGTGATAAATGCTCACTCCAAGTTGAAGCACTCTTGATGCATCGAGTTGATTGCTTTGATTCCAAGCTACTTCTTTCATTGGTGAAACTTTCTACAAAACAAGATCTCTAAGCTGAAACTCTAAAGGTCGTAGTTGCTCATTTACACAAGATTTTGATTCGACTTTGTGCAATCCAAAGTCCCTCTCTAACAACTCATGTGACATTAGACGAAATCTTAATCATTTCTAGCCCAGTCAATCTCCTCTCGCCAACCTCCTCCCATCAAATAGGAGATCTACACTTGAGTCCATATAAGTGGAACTCAACCACATGCAAGTGATACTCCAGCTACCCGTATAACCAATTACACATGCTCTTGGTGTGATGCCCCAGAACGTCACATACAACACATGTTTCTTTATAATTATATCCACTTTTTACATCTTTAACACATCCTCTTGACCAAAATACAAAATAAGAAAGTGATGGAAAGGGTTAGGGTCACCTATCTCCTATACTACACTCCCATGCTCAAAAGGTGGCCTGCACAAAAGACAAGATTGTCGTTATAGGTTGATAACTTCTCCCTCCGTTGCATCGTCATCAACCTCACCATAGAATCCCCTCATTGGACCAATTAACTCACCGTCAAGGTTTAGGTACCAAGCAACAAATCGCTAGGGAACCCAATCCATCAAACCCACATGAACTCACATTGTAGAACTACACTTGGTATATACTACTTCAGACTCAAATACAAACACACTTTCGTAAACACTCGCGTAATACATAGGAACTCTGAAATGCAAAGTCGGTGGTAGATCCATCTTACACGCCAAATAAATGAAATTTCTAGTTTTAAGTCAAAAAATCGTCTTACCACTTAACCTAGTACAAACAACATGAATACATAGCAAGAAAATATGTTTGTCTAGTGCATGAGCAAATATTATACTTTTCCTATAATGATACGTGAAGCAACCGAATAATAATGTGTCACAATAATGCTTCACTCATATAAATGCATTAAGTTCGTTACTTCTCCTCTAGAGCTCTCCCAAGGCATCCCATACAAGGAATCTTAACTTTGAGACATCTCGGTACACCCTTCGAGACATCCCAACCTATGGGGTATCTCGACTCCAAGGCATCCAATAAACCCTCTGAGGCATCCCAATCTATGAGGCAACCTAACACACGGGGTATCATCACCATTAATTTACTAGTGATGAAAAACATATTCTTCTCATGCAAGTCTTGATGAATAAGTATTTAGATGCATTTCAATACATACACTCACGTTCTTGCTTCATCGCATATTCCCCAAAGCAATGAATTAACCAAATAAACAAGTAAAAAGCAACATGTGATTATGCTCAATAGATGGATATACTCAGAAGATGCAGTTAGTGGTTATGTTCATATGAATATAAGCAATTGAGTGAATGTATTCTAGCAATTGAATTTGCTTAGAGAGTGGATATTTTTAGGAAGAGAATTGGATCAGACAAATGGAAATATTTAGATTTAGGAAGTGAATTTGAACAAACAAATGAATATATTTAGGAAGTGAATCTGATCACACAAATGAGCATATCAGACTCAGGAAGTGAATTTGAACAAGCAAACGAATGTATTCAGGAAGTGAATCTAATCACACAGATAAACATATTCAGACTTAGGAAGTGAATCTAAACAAACAAACGAATATATTCAGGAAGTGAATCTGATCACACAAATGAACATATTTAGACTCAAGAAGTGAATTTGAACAAACAAATGAATATATGGTGGATATTCCTACAATAATGGAATTTGATATTACAAAAATAAAATTTCCGATGTTAGAAGATTTACAATCCAATTAAGATGAATATGCTCAAACAAGTGAATATATTCAACCCGAATTATAAGCTAACTAATTAAATAAAACTTAGCTTTATAACTTAAGTATTATCAATGAGCACAAAAAATTCTCGATGTCACATAAATAAGTTTATGAAAATTCCGAATGTCACACTCGTCATGTCCTCCAAGTTGTGAATAGTTCTCTCTGACTATCGGCTGCTTGGGAAGGCCGTGCATGATTGAAGAACACTGAACCTTCATGCTAGTTGAATTAGGATGTTCATCATCATGAAATTTAATGCTGTTGCAAAGGTGCAATTTGATTAAATTGCATGTTGCCATGATTGGGATTGAATCCATCCCGTTTGCCTAGTTTTCATACACAAGGTCTATTGATCGATTGGATTGGATTCGCCCTCGTTTCCTTGTTTTGAAACGTACCTGTTGGCCTGTCTTTTCTTTTTGAACGATGTCTGATATGGATTGGATTCCTCCATTGTTTGATGCTTTGCATATTTTGGGAAAGGCACGGATCAAACACAACCCAACTCCTTACCAAAAAAAAAAAAAAAAAAAAAAAACACAACCCAATGGAGTTACGTCATTGTCCGCCCCGTGATGTGACGATTTCATCTAAGGGCGGAACAAACGGGATTTTTTTGGTTTCAAAGCATAAAAAAGACTATATGTATATTAAAATAGGAATTAATGTGATATTGCATGAAAGAACTTCACCAAAGGACATGATATCCCCACGTACAACCGAACCCTCGTATCTCTAACTTTAATTTTCGTAGACTAGGTGATCTTAAGATGACCAGTCAACTTCCTCCTATCACCTAGAATTTGATCTCCCACGGCTCCTCGGATAGCTTCGGCATTGGATCATCGTAGCTCACCCTGACTTAGGGAACGGAGAACTCGAGAGCTTAGAATTTTGGGACGAATTTTCGAAAATTGCATCGGAAACCTTTGCTTTCCAATTCTTCGATTTTCGAACTTCTATTTTCCCATCCATCTTGCCGAGAAACACTCTTCAGTGATTGCGCGGGGAAGCACTATTAGGGACGGCGTCCTTGTACGAACACCAACTCTGAAAAAAAAAATAGACTACCCCGCTTGAATTGTGGCATCGTCGTGCATTGAAAGCCAGAACTTTAAGAAGTGACGAATTACCTCATTAATTTTTATTATTGTTGCAACTGCTAAATTACCATCTGCACAACCGTTCAGTATTACCTAAATATAATTACCTCATTTTTGTTGACCAAAATAACTATTACCAATTTTTCTCAGCCTCATCAACAATACATTCTCTCTATTTTCGCAACTTCGTTGACCATGCCATGAAGGTTATTGAGGTCGTTTAAAATACGAGTAAAACCATTTCCACGTAACTCTTAACGTTTGTATAGACAAAAAAAATTACCGATTGCAAAAAAAAGAAAAGTTCATGGGAGTAATCCATAACTTCTCAAAAGTTTGGTAGCTATCCTGCTACTGTGCCAAACTTCATAAGGGTATTCCAATAAGGGATAATGACATAAATAATTCCCGAACTTTGGCCCAATGTGCAATTTGATCCATAAACTTTTAATTTGTTCAATATAGTCCATGAACTTTTGTGTAATGTTTAATATGATCCCGGACTTTTAGTACATGTTCAATTTAGTCCTTGAACTATATGAAAATATTCAATGTAGTCCATGAACTTGAATTGATAAAGGACTACATTGAATATTTTTATATTGTTCAAGAACTAAATTGAACATATATCCTTACCAAAAAAAAAATTGAACATATATCAAAAAGTCAGGGATGATATTGAACAAATTAAATTTCGGAGACAATATTGCACAAATTAAAAGTTTATGGATCAAATTGTAAAATGGGGCCAAACTTCAGAAATCGTTTGTGTCATTTTTCCTTTCGGTAATAAAAAAAAAAGGAGAAGAAAAAGAGGTTGACTTCTTGTAAATGGGCCAAAGAAGTAGCCCAGCGGGCTAAAATGCAAAACTTTTAAGAACTTTCGGCGAAATATCACCTTTTTGGAGGACGGAGATGCAAAACTCCAATCGGCCCTCGCTTTGAATGCATCTCCACCTCCCTCTCCCTCTCCCACTCTCCCCCTCTCTCTCTTCAATCTCCGCACTTCAAAAGAAGCTCCGAGCCCCCCTGATGCATGGCTTCCTCCTCGTCTTCTTCCTGCGGCTTCGGCCTCTCTCTCCGGCGCCTCTCCTCCGACCCGCCGCACCTCCGCCCCTCACGCCTCCTTCTTGACCCCAAGCCCTGGCGTCCCTCCTCCATCCACAGCACCCGCAAGGTGAAAATCATTTTTATCTGTGTGTGTGTGTGGGTTTGTGGGTGTGTGAGTGTGTGGATTGCTCGTTCGTCGACGGGGTGCAATTGGGGTTCTTTGATTTTCTTTGTCTCGCAGATCTCCTGCACCTGCACGACGCCGCGGATGCATTTCGCTGTGAACTCGCACATGGCGACGGAGCCCAAGCCCGCTTTTTAGGAGGACCAGATGCTTGTCAGTTCGCTGCTTTCCCTGCTCTCTAGATTAAGATGAGTGCTGCGATTCGAATGTTTTCTTGATCCGCTTGCTGTTTTGGCTGCTGAGCTGAAATGTGTGGTATCTAAGCCAGGATGAGCATCTCGATGCATCTTTGTTTTGCTGTTTGTGTATTTTTTTTATTTATATTTTCTTCTCTCGACCAACCTGGCAATTTTCGTTTAGAACTATGTTGGTGCTTCATGGCGCTTTGTCAGAGGCGTCGATTCTGTCGTTTCCATCATCCGTGTGCTGTGTGCTGTATTTCTGAAGATGATATTGCAGTTTAGTTGCCGTGTGTTCGAGAATTCACCTCAATTGGCTTCACGTTTTTGTTTTTTCATACTCGTTCTCTATGACATGATGGGGATACTTGCTTCGTTTTGTCGGTGAAATTTGTTTGTTGGGTTTCTTAGGCGTTTGTTTCTCCACATCCCTTAATCAAGCACTGGGTTTCGGTTCTGAGGAATGAACAGACTCCCTGTCCCATTTTCAGTAAGTTTTCCGGTCATTGTCTTAGCCCCTCTTTTGTTGCTATGACTCATGAGGCAACATGAATTGTGATGTGGATCAAGATATCTCCTTGACCTGAAATTTGCTTTCCTTTCTTTATAACTAGAAAAATATGCTTTTTTCCTTGCTCTACAGGACGAAATTCGGGGACCATACATTCCTTTTTGCCATGTTTTGGCCTCTTGGATCTTATGATGAAGAAATAAAATTGTGGATTCCCTCCATTTTCCAATCTTTTAGTCCCAACCTGTGTATCACTGTTAAAATGCTCGACTTTCTACAGAATCAGATTGCAAAAATTCATGATCAAGGTCATCTTTGTTTCAGTCAATGTAGTAGTAGGTTTAGGATATTGCCGTTGTGATGTTTTCCCTTGTGATATTATTCACTCCCTACATTAAAGAACATCTTCTATCTCTTGGTATTATGGTTTGGGCAATATTTGGATTTCTCCTCAGGTTTTTGAATAATGTTTTGGTGAAATACTTGGATATCTCTTCAGTTATTCAAAAAGTGTTTCTATGAAATATCTAGATTTCTCTTCGGATATTATAGAAGTGTCTTGACAAAATGGGCCCCAATTCCTTTCGTCATATATCAAGTTAAATCAAGCTCCATGGAAAAATCAATTATCTCTTTCAGGGATAAGTGTACCGAAAGTCCTAAAACTTATTGAGAAATTGCAAATCGAGTCCTAAAATTTTCAAAAATTGCAATCAAGTCATAAAACTTGTTTGACCAATACAATTAAGTACTTTCATTAACTCCGTCCATTTAAGTAACGGAAAGCGTTGACGTGAAATTTTTAGTATATTTTGAGGATACATCGTGCTTAATGGACGCCATACCAAAAAATAGGACGAAATTATAAAAAAAAAACTAGAAATAATCAAAAATGAAATAAAAGAAAAACAAAATGGAACACGAAGAGAGAGAAGTGGGATGGAGGAAGGGGTTTCAAAAGGGGTGGCCAACTGCCAGCGAGGACCGACCCTCGCCGGGCCATTGCGCCTTGCCCGCCCTCGCCTTCTACCCCAGCAATTGCACCACTTTCTATCTCTACAGCTGCAAGTCTTTCTCTGCATCAACATTGCAAGTAGATTGGAGGCCCCCATTTGGATTCATTTCAGGTCGACTCTGGACGTGGACAGTGGCTATGGCGAGACTCGACTCAACCGAGCTCGCCCACCATCGAATAAGAGGTGCCCGTCGACGATGAGGCAACCAGCAAGCTCAAAAGTTTGAGCTATGACGGCAGCACAATAGTTCCTCCACTTTCGGTGGCGATATGAGGGAGATAGATTTGAACTTTAGGGTTTACCTACTTTGCCCAGAAAAGTTGGAAGGCACAATTTTTATTGGTGATCAATTACATCATCCTAAGTTTGGGATGTTGAGCCAATCCATCTTCACCTCTCAAATGTCTGGATCTGAAATGGGCGGATATGCAGGGAGTTCAAGAATCAATTTCACGGTTTATAGTGACCCGTGCATGCTATTTCTCGACGTGTTCTTCTAACTTCATTTATCACTTTCTCTTCCTCGCCATTCTCACCACCGCTCAAGGGTCCCTCGCGCTGCCTCGGCAAAGGTTGGACTTTCGCTAGCAAAGAAGGGGCCGGGACGCCTCTTCAAATCCCCCAATCTTCTTTCTCTTCTGGTTACATACTATTATTTTTTTTTTTTTGATTATTTAGATGTTTTTCTTCAAGTTTGGGTTTTTATTCTGATGCAACACTTACTTGGTGGCACATCAGTGCCATGTGTCTCCGAATTATACTTAAAAAGGCCATGTCGGCATTTTCCATCATTGAACAGAGTTAACAGAAATATTCTAACCAAAAAAAAAAAAAACAGAGTTAATGGAAATAGTTGATTGCACTAATTGGATAAGTTTTATGACTTAATTATATTTTTTGAAAATTTTAAAACTCGATTGCACATTCGCAATAAGTTTTAGGACATTTTGAGCATTTACCTATTCTTTTTATTGTAACTTTTTTTTAGTGAAAGTCGTACCCTAGAAGTAATAAACAGGCAAAAATAGGACTGGAACTTGATTTTCTAAGTAAAAAGTTATTAACCACGTGGACAAGCTAGCTACTAATTTTTGATAAGTTAAAAGTTACTTTTTTCAATCAAAACTTACATATCACTTTAAAAATAAATTATGAATCTCAGTCTCGCAGATAGATACATGCATGCATACTTACTTTCTCAAAATTTAAAAACTTATGAATCGGGGTGAAAATTGATTAGGGTGAGGAGTTACCTTAACCAAATGACCACATGAAAAGTTAGTAACCACTTTGAGGAGTGACTAATTGCTAATAGGTCGAAAGTTACCAACCCCTTTGAGGGACTCATATTCTCCTACCCAATTTGGCTGGCTTCAGTGTAATGCCTCTGGTGAATAACTGATACACAGTTTCCTTATTTCCTGACAACTCCAAGTACAACAAAATATCGAAACAACCCCTTCACCTTCTCAAGATGATGAGCTTAACTTATTTATCTCACCCAAATAACATTAGGCTAACCAAAACACACATTCCAAGAGAAACTCCTAGTTCACGATCAGTTTAGTAATGCGGTCTCCTCCGGATGGGTGCACTGTCTGCACTATGCCGAGATGCGCCATTAGAAGCCAAATATGGCTGAGAAGCTCTCCTCCTCTGCTCAGGCTCTCACAGTGTTCGTAACCCTTGCTTTGGCGAACAGAGTACAGCAGCATCTTCGCCCAGACGAAGGTGATCACCGTCCATTTCCGATCGTCATGTTGTAACTGGGACGCGAGTCGGCACCCGTCATAGAACACCGACGTGCTTTTGTCTCCGCGCAACTTATGTGGGGGGAGATCAGTTCTCGTATGGAGCAGAAGATCGCAGACTGCGCACAGATGTTGTAACTCTCTTGACTTGTGCGCCTTGTTGCAGCGGCAAACACTAGTGCTGGGTGCGTCTTTCTTGTCCTCGAAGAACTTCCGAGCGCCAACCAAAGTGTCTTCGTATCGGACCTCCCCTATCACTGTTGGCAACTTGGAAGGTTGGAATACTAAAAGATAGAGCATGTAACGAGAGACCAACTTACTCATCTTGAAGTCCATGACGTACTCCAAGTTTACGCTCTGCATCGTGCCGCGGTCCTTATAGTAACAGAGCTCAGTGGCGATGTGCCAGATGAGGATTGTCTCGTCGAACTCCACGTTGTGCACACTCCATCTCAGTTCCCCCCGGTTTGCCTTCGTCAGTACGTCGCCCACCTCCTCCTTATGACTCCACAACCCGCTGAAACGGCGTTCCAGACCTGTGTCCGAATTCCTCACGTGAAGGAATATCCATTCTTTGATATTTCTCTTGAACTCTTTGTCATCGATGTAGAATGCTTCTCCACCTTCTCGTCTAACTTGGCGAGCCTCGGATACTTGCGGAAGATCCAATGTCTTTTCCTGATAAATAATCTCAAGAGGCTAAACTGGGCTACAGAATTCCCCCATCTTTGGTTCGGCAAGAACCCTAGGAAATCAACGGCGGACGCAATTGTGGTTCTCCTGGGTCAAGCTGCCAGAGGTCGACCCAATCGGATGAAATGGCTTGAAGAAACGAGTAAATCTCTAAAATTATAGTCCCACTTATAAGCAAGAAAGTTATACAGATGTCCACTTTGGGGTAATCCTTCTTATCCTGTATGGAGAGTAATACCAACACGGCACCCGCCATCGAGAGATTGATGACCCAACGAATGATGCCTTGTTTGCTCGTTTTCGCGAGGAATATCCTTTACCGAAATTTCTGTCTTCGGTTTTTTTATTAAAGTAGGTTTTATGATTTGATTACTATGAGAGTGATGACGAAAAATAAAGTGCAGCACAGGATTGTATGGAATGGATGGAAATCGGAACAGGATTATATGGAATGGATGAAAAGCGTATGGATTAAAAACGGATATGAGATCAACAAAGTTTCAAGATACGTTATAATACTCCTATGAAAGCTGTAAGGAATTGGAAAGTTACTAAAGATACAAGAAACTATAAATGCAGGAAATAAAGATGCTTAAGAAACTAAAGTGCAGATAAGTTTTGAGTGGTTTTTCTTTCTGTTGTTGTTGTCCTCTTCTTTGCTTCATCTGAGTATTTGTATCTCCTCCTATCTTGCAACTGCTTGTTGGTTACTTCCATGTTTTCAAACTTTGAATATTCTGGCGCTTCCAATAACTGCCTTTTTTACCCACGTTTCCAGTTTTATTGTCCGCCAAAACTTGATCTTAACCGCTGAAATGATTTCAAATCTGGACCTGTAACCTTCCATTATATGCTCGTGCTCATTATCTCAACTCTTGTTCATAACTTCTTACTGTCATGGCTAGCTTGTGATTCTTCAGTATATTCCCGAAGTGTGAACTTCCTGAAAAGGGTTTCTGTCATAAAGCATAAATATTCCAACGTCCCGAACTATAACTCTTCATATTTCGATAAATATACATATTTTCATTACTTACCGAATTCGAGATACCATGCCATTCTTATTTGCTTCTCAGCATGTTGTCGAATTTGGTCCAGACGTGTTTCGGAAGATGGCTTATTTCCATTATACGCCGGATTCGGCATTAAATCATATTTGGCACTTATGTCGATTCTTATTTTGATGTCAACATATGCCCCTTTTAAAAGGATTAAAAGGACTTTTAATTCTTTTATATGCTAGAAGAAAAGACACTTACATTTTATTATTGTTGTCGCTTCGTCACCTCACTTCGCGCGTTCTGCTTTTCGTCTTCAAAATATTTCTTCTAAAAATCTTTCCTTTCCTCATGTCCTTACATTCTCACATTTTTTACTCTCTGTAACTTCTTGATTCTCTGCATTCTCTCTCGATATTCACCTGAACCCAATGGCTTCCAAGGCTTCCAAGGAGCAAACTTTTTACTTTTCTGCATTAGATGCTCTTGATCGCTACCATATATTCCGAGATTCCGAAGATTTCAACGAAGAATTTCATCTGTTCTCCATGGAGAACGATTTCGAGGATTCCTTCATTCTCGGTCCAGCAGTTCACAATCATTTCTCTGTTCCGAAGTGCCTATCAATCCACTTCCCACGTCATCAATTTGAAGTGCTTCCAGTCCATGAGTCCTCTATCTTGACTTATCAATGGCATTCTCGTCCTCCTCGTCTTAGGGCTTTTTCAGACTTTGAACCAGATTTCTACCAATGGTATCTTCGTCTTCTCCCTTCTAAGGGTCCCCTTTGGAACACTTTTTCAATCATGATGCTCTACGTCTTAGCTGCTTTGATTACCATGTGAATCGTGAGCTAATCATAGCATTATCTTGCTTTTGGTCAACCTCCACTAATTGCTTCTTTTTCCCTTTCTCTCCTATGTCGGTAACTTTACTTGATGTATACTGTCTCACTGGACTTTCTCCTTTGGGTACAGACCCATCTACCCTGTCTCCTGATTCTCGTTCAAAGCTTGGTAAGTTATCTGATTCTGAAATGGCCTATGGGGCATTTATGAAAAAGTATTTCAAGAATGAGAACATAGTTACCGACGAGGAGCATACTACTTTTCTTTTATATTAGCTCTGTAGATTTCTTTTCTGCCACCCCATAGTTAGGAGTTTAAATGATTTTGTTGTTATTGCCTCCACTCTAGCATCAGGGACCCCACTAGCTTTGGGTAAAACCATGTTAGCCTTACTATATCGGGGCTTAGCCCATGCTTCCTCCTTTATTGCTTCGAAAGAAGTTAGTGAAGTTTTTGGTGGTCCTTTTTGGCTCCTTCAAGCATGGCCAGCTTTCTATTTCGTTGCATGGTTTTCTAAGGATCGAGTCATTCAACCCCTTGGGATTTCCATTCCTAATCACCCAGTCTGCCAGGTCTTGAGTAGGAAATTAATCCCTCTTTCCGAAGAACCATCTTCTTGTTTTCGGTACTTTATTTCTCAAATCTACTCTGTTGAGGAGAACCCACATTCTTTCACTCATTTCCTTGTTTCCCAGTTCAAGTCTTACCTCCCTGCTTTTTAGAAAAATAAGAGTGACTTCTAGCAAACCATTCTGACGTCAGTTGATCTTCCTGTAAGATTTTCAACAAAAGGCAGATTCGTTACTGGTTTTGAAATTTACTCTCCTCAATACTATGCCAAACAGCTTGGATTGATTCAAGGAGTTCCTGTTCCAGCCCTTTATACTTTCTCTTATGCTTCCTTTGACAAAATATCCTACAAGCTAAAAGATAGTCAACATTTTGTTGAGCTGACCACACTGGTTCGAGGTGTTTATCGATTGTTTCATGTTGTCGAATTCATTGGACATCCCAATCGTTCTTCAGCCGATTTTGATCTCTAGTGGGATAATTATCGAAAGACCATATTTTCAGATCCTCTAGATCAGATTCTCCTAAAGATTAGGGATAATATTCCTCTTACATTGTCAAAAACATTCGAAGTTACCAATGTATCTTCAATTAAACAAGCAGAGACTTCTCAAGGTAACTAGATTCTGATTTTTTTCAAATCCATATGTCTCATTTGATACTCCATTTCCAGTCTAACTTTTTTTTTTTTTTGGTAAGGTATCTAACTTTTATTCTTGTAGTAAGTAAGAAAAGGAAAGTTTCAGACTCACATGCTCCTACTCCAAAGAAAATACCAGCAAAACGTGGTATGAGGAAAGTAATTATTTGATCTTCAGAATCACCTTCAGAAGGATCTCCAACCATGAATCAATCTCCAAAACCCACACTAAGAGCTATATTAAAGCCACGTACTTCAAAAGGTAATTCTAATGATTTACTTTTGACGAATATCACAGCATTAACTTGTTTATCTTCTTGATTAATCTAGAGGCTCTTAAGACTTATCAGCCCAACACTATCTCTCATGTTTCCCTTCTTAGCAAGGATCTTACCCCATCAGCTTCCAATCCTTTACCGATGATACTTACTCCTTTGACAGAAGCTAAATCGATTCAAGAACAGCCTTTTATTCCAACTCCAACAGAGAGAATGCCACCAACGGATATGCTTGCCTCTGTTGTAGAACCTGAAACAGATCTTACTTCGTCTTTCATCGGTAACTATTATTATCTCTTATTTGATTCAAAATCTTATACTGTTGTCTTATATAGATAGGCCAACATTTGCAGTCACCGATGAAACCACTCTTGCGCTTCAAGAGGCTCCAATTTCTGAAGGAGCATCAGGTGTACCACCACTTGCAAGCACTGATGAGCCTCAAGAGACTTTAATTCCTGAAAGAGCTACTTATACAGTTACTGTTTTGCCTCCCTCCACATCTTATGCAGTACCTAATCCACTTGCCGAGATAGAACTTTTCTCTCAAGATGAACAGGTGGAACTGGAAAGGATATTGGCAGGTACTCATTCTAATTCTTCTACAGCTCCTGATTCTTCAAAACCCTCAACTTTATCAATGTTTGCTGAAATTCCTCGAGAAAAAGCCAAGGCTAAATCAGAAAAGCTCATTCACTTATTGGAACCTGGCTATGGAAAGTTGATCAACGACTCTAATAAGGAAAGCCAGGCAAGGATTCTTTTCCAAGAAGTATGCTCTGGTAATCCATCATTTGTTTTATCTGAGCCCTTCCAGGACATGATTGACCTCATTGTTGTTGGCTTTGTGGATACTATAAACACAATAAGAGTCAACCTTAATTAACTTCCTCATCTTCTCTTTGGGGAAAACAGAGGATTGGCAATCCAAGATGAGCTTGCCCGTAAGCGTGAAGATGCTCATCTTTTCTATGACAATTTCAAAGTTGAAGAGAGCAAGCTCCAACGCTTAGAGGCTAGGAAGGCAGAACTTAAGGCAGAGCTGAGGATGGTGAATGCTCAATTGGAAGAACAAAAGCTCACAGTTTCAGCTATTTGTCCTACACTCAGGCGTAAAATGAAGCAATGTCGGGAATTTGAAAAAGAATTTGATGCTTCTACTGGAATAGTTAAAGTCCATAAAAGAAAGAGAGCAGAGATTATGGATGAAAATCATAGGCTTGAAACTGAACTGAGAGATTTTGTAGTCGAGGCTAAAGCTTTATTGGCCGAATGGGAATAAATTGAAAGTTTCATTTGCCAAATTTTGATCTCCATTGCATTCACCTAATATCCCAATGATGCAAACTCCCGACACTATTCTTTGTTCACATCAATAATCCAACCTTCTTGACCAAAGGTTAAACCGAATCTCCATTTAGTTCATTTGACATTTAAATCAACTTAAAGATAACTACTCTATCATAACTTTCATAACTTATGGGTCAAATAATCACCTTCCTTTGCTTACCCCTTTGAAATTACTAACTTCAAAAATAACTGTTTGTCCTCAAGCATAAACCATGGTCAACCTCTATTTTTGTTTCCCAAAAAGAACTCTGGCACACTACTATCCACGATCTGCTCCATATCATTTACCTTTATAACTGCCCAAGCTACCAAATCTTTTCTGAGAACTCACAGTCTCGTTCATGATGTCTTCACATGGTTCTTCATCTCAATTGCTTATTTAGTCACAATCACAACGACAACGGATTCGCTATGAAGGTAAATTTTCCACTAAACATTACTAAATTTGGGCTTTGACAACTATTTAACATAGACATTTTGCTTGTTCCATTATCTAGGTGAACGGTCCATATGGAGGCGACTGCATGAATTACTATCTCAAGGGCATCACGCATTGTTATTGAAACACAAGTATAAGGTAAAAGTTACTGATTTGACCAACTTCTTTAGATCCAGAGTGTTTTTGTCTGCAGATTCTGTCTTCCTAAATCTGGTTTGGGAGCTATGCTCTTTATTCCCTGCTCGCTTTGATGAATTTGAGCATAATGTGAGGGAAATTTGGAATTTGGAGCCAACTGTTGTGGAAGCTGATGCTTTTCATCTTCAAATTAAAGAAAAATCTTCCTGATTACGAAATTCCAAAGAGAAATATGCTCAAGCTCAAGACTCCTGTACTCAAGCTAGAGATGACGTTCAGATGACTTGTCAACTCCTCAATTTCCTGCCAATCATCATCATATGGAGCGGAGGATACTCAGAGATGAAATTTCCCATGTCAAGTCTATAGTTGAAGCTGCTTCAAACACGTACAGGCAATTGCTTCAAGAAGCTTGGGAAAAGTTTGAAATTGTACGCTTTCACTCTCGTCATCTGGAGTATCTCGAGGGATAACAATCTAAACTCCATCAGGATCTTGCCTTACATTCTTATCTTGTAGCTCAGAACCTCAAACTTGTTAATGATTTGCAGACTTTTGTCATCAAAATTGGCATGTACTTTCATTTCGAATGAATAGAATAATTTCCTTGTGTTTCCCAGATTGATGGATAATATTTCTTCAAATATTTTCCATTTATAGAACGTGCTAGTTCTTTTCCATTGACATCCATCAATCGGTATGCATTCCCAGTAAACACTCCGGTAACCAAATATGGTCCTTCCCAATTTGATGACCATTTACCGAATTCCCTGTTTTGAAGGTTAAATGGCAAAATTGCTTTTCACACTAAATCCCCCACAATAAATTATTTGAGTTTAACCATTTTATTAAAAGCTCTAGCCATTCTTCTCTTTTGTGCAATCAAATAATGCAAAGAAGCCGCACGAATCTCATCTGGCTCATCCAAATTTATGTGCATCCAATCTCTATAATCTTCAGGCAACATCTCGCTGTACAATTGGACTCTTAAAGATTGTACCGTTATCTCCATCGGTAAAACTGCTTCTTGTCCATATGTAAGCATATAAAGACTGACACCTGTGCTTGATCTTCGTGATGTTCGGCATACCCACAATACTGTTGACAATAAAACATCCCATTCTCTTGGATTTTCTTCTAGGTGTTTCTTGATCAGTCCAATGACAACTTTATTAGTTGCTTCAGCTTGTCCATTTGCCTGGGGATAATATGGTGTAGAATAGACCATATTGATTCCTCTTGATCGTGCAAACTCTATCACTTTACTTCCAGTAAATACTGTTCCTTGGTCCACAGTAATCGACTCAAGCAAGCCAAACCAATGAATTATATTTTCTTTGATAAACTTAACAACAGTATTCTGTGTAATACTCTTATATGGAATGGCCTCCACCCACTTTGTAAAGTAATCCGTAGCCAATAAAATATAACTATACTTATGAAAAGAAGGTGGATAGATCTTACCTATTATGTCAATTGCCTATCTCCTAAATTGCCATGGCTTTATGATAGAATGGAGCTCCATAGCAGATACATGTTGCAATGGTCCATGTTTTGGACATGAAAGGCATGCTTTAGCATAATTGATACAATCCTGCATCATTATTGGCCAAAAATATCCGTACCTTTTTAATAGCCACCTCATCTTGATACCTGCTTGATGGGCTCCACATATACCCTCATGTGCTTCTGCCATAACCAATTTCACATTATTTTCATCAAAACAACGTAAAAGCAATTCATTTGAGGACCTTTGGTATAATTCTTCTCCTAATATAACATATTTCTGGGCTTGCAACCTCAACTTTCAATCTCTTGAATTTGGATTCTTTAAATATTCGATGATAGTTTGTCTCCAATCCTCTCGGGCTACTTTACTAACTGCTATCAGTATCTTTCTTTGTTCAATTGAAGGTACCGACAGCGTTATGGTAGTTGTGACGTCTGCCAATCCTTTTGATATTCGGTATCCAGACACTACTTGAGCCAACTCATTTGCCTCGAAATTCGTGTTTCTTTTAACATAGACTATGTCATACTCTCTGAACTGCTCTAATTGCTTTTTTGCCAAATGGTAATAACCAATCAAATTTTCATTCAAACATTGGTATTCCCCTCTTAACTGTTTCACCACCAATTGTGAATCACTAAATACTTTGATAAACTGTACTTTCAACTCAATCAATATTCCCAAGCCAATAATTAGTGCTTCATATTCAGCTTGATTATTTGAACATTTAAAGTCTAACTTACAGACACACCTTATAAGTTTTCCATCGGGAGAAATTATTATCAATCCTACTCCAGCCATACTCTTAGCACGCGATCCATCAAAGTACATAGTCCATGATAGTACTTGATTGAAGCTTTGCTCATTTTCTTCCATTTGTAAACATAGGTATTCGGTAAGAAAATCGACAATGGCTTGACCTTTTACTGCCTTGCTCGGCACATATATCAAATCAAATTCAGACAAAATAAATGCCCACTTGGCTATATGCCCTTTTATCACAGGTTGGGATAACATGTATTTTATTATATCGGTCTTGCCGATCATATGCACTCTAGTTGGCAATAAATAATGTCTTAACTTCATACAAGCAAAGTGTAAAGATAGACATAATTTTTCAATTGCGGTATATCTTTTTTCAACATCAGTTAATATTCTGCTCAAATAATATACCGCTTGTTCTTTTCCACTTTCATTTTCTTGTGCCAACATACTCCCGATAGTTATATCGGTAGCCGATAAGTACAATTTCAGTGACCTGCCTGCTTTTGGCGGCACTAATACAGGAGGATTCATTAGATAGGCTTTGATCAAATCAAATGCCTTTTGTTGTTTCTCTCCCCATATAAATTCATCCTGATTCTTAAGACACAGAAGTTGTGTCATCGGCTTCATTTTAACAGATAAATTGTTAATGAATCTTCTAAGAATGTTTCTTTTTCCAATCAACATTTGTAACTGTTTCTTGGATGTAGGATGGGAAAGCTCCATGATAGCCCTTACTTTGTTCTTGTCAATTTCAATTCCCCTCTGACTGACCAAAAATCCCAAGAAATTTCCTGCTCGTACTCCAAAAGCACACTTAGTTGGATTCATCTTCAATTTGTACTTCCTCATCCTGATGAATGCCTGTTCGAGATAGTCCAGATGATCTTCTTAGGCTGACTTAACCACCACGTCATCAATATAAACTTCTAAAAATTTACCGATCATATCATGAAAAATAAAATTCATTGCCCGCTAGTATGTAGCCCCTGCATTCTTCAATCCAAAAGGCATAACTACCCATTGAAAAGTCCCAATTGCACCAGAATATCTAAATGCTGTCTTTGGGACATCTTCCTTAGCAATAAAAATTTGGTTATAACCCGAATGACCGTTCATCAATGATAACATCTCATTTCCGAATGCTAAGTCTATTAACATATCTGCCATGGGCATTTGATATTTATCCTTTGGAGTGGCATTATTTAGATCCCGAAAATCAATGCAAACTCTCAGATTTCCATTCTCCTTTTTCACAAGAACAATATTTGAAAGCTACTCAACATACCTGGCTGTTTCAATAAATTTTGTCTTCAACAACCTTTCTATTTCTTCTTTGACTTTATCAATCACATCTGGAGCAAATCTTCTTGCTAATTGTTTATGTGGACGAAACCCTTTCTTGATTAGAAGGTGATGTTCTACAATATCTCTTGACAAACCGGGCATTTCATGATAATCCCATGCAAAGCAATCTTTGTACTCTTTGATCAAATTAACCAGCTTGTCTTTCATGCCCCCTTGCAAAAACATACTTACATACACTGGGCGGAAAAAACCAGACTCTCTTATATCAACCTCCAATAACGAATCTTGAGCCTCCATTGTTCTGTCTTCTTCGACTAACAACTCTTCCCATTCATCTATACAATCCGAGACTTCAACATTTTGCTTTGCCATTTCCGCCAAATGTGTGAAGTATCTTTCACAAACTTCTTGCAATGCAAACTTGTTTTCCATAAAGAATGTGTAAATCTTCTAATGTCAAGCTTGATTTGGGAATCCATTCAGCTTTTCTATCCCCAAAGCGGCAATAAGCAAGTGATTGTGGATCTATTTTTGGTAATTCAATGGCATAATGTTTATGCAAATGATCCCGATGTTCTTGACAAATGTCAGTCCAACTTATTGAAGCATATCCCGACTCTGCCTCAACATATTCCACTTTATCACCATTCCAAAATGCCAATATTTGATGTAAAATTGAAGGTACACACTGATTAGAGTGTATCTAATCTCTTCCAAGTAACAAATTATATGAGCCATCAGTTTCTACTACAAAGAAAATCGTTTCAGATGATTTGGACCCTATGGTTAAATCAAGAACTATTGCCCCCTTGACTTCGATAACTTCTTCAAGAAAATCAAATAACTGAACATTAGATGGGATGATATCGTTATCATCTTTTCCTAATTTCTTGAAGTATTTATAAGATATGAGGTTCAAAGTGGCTCCAGCATCAATCAAGACTTTACCGACGGGCCTACCATTAACTCTTCCTGAAACAATCAAGGATCTTAAATATTTTGCCTTTTCAAAAGGTACCTTATCAAACTTGATGGCTTCTTTGTCGGGAAATCGAGTTTCGGCCATAGCTATTTCCTTTTCTGAAATATGTTCGATATCTTCTTCCACACTCAAATTAGTTCCATACTTCGCTGAAAGTCTAGCATGGACCATGTTTATTCGTACTAGAAAACCATAGTTTTTCGACATCTTGGAATGGCCAGTTTGGTAACTTCTACCATCTTTTTGTGACCATTTAGGATCCAAATCTTTTTGTTCCACCTTCCCTTTTTGCTTTGGATTAAAAGCTACAATAATCTGCCCAAAATTAATTGTTTGTGGAACCTGAGCAACCTTTTTCTCCTTCTTCTTCTCATGATAAGAGTTACATCCCGAATCACCTGGTTCTGGCTTACTCCGATCTTTCTCATCGGGATTTCTTCTCCAGACCCAATTACCTTTTATGCTGACAGATGTGAAAGGTAAGCCTTACCTTACCATACTTCTAGCTTGGCTATTCTCAAAATTCCTTTGTCTATTTCTTACTTGCTAGAAACGTCTCTTAATAGTTCTATAAGATACCTGTCCTGGCAATTTAACTGTTGACTATTTTCCTTCGGGAGGGTTATGGGGCACCTTAACCATTTTTCCTCTGTGGATTTCCCGAGATTTAAATAGTGGCGGATCATCAAATTCATCTCCCCAACCGGTTGGCTCAACTGGCAATGATGGAGATGGATAATCGTCCATATTTCCATAATAAACGACATAGTCAAACTTCCCACTAGATTCTCCAAGCAATCCAACTTTGGGATCACCTTCTTTATATCATTGCCATAAAATCTTTTTCTTTGTAGGCTTCGGTAATGTTTCGTTATCTTCATGAATTGGCACAATTGACTCCTGAATTGGGGGTGTTAATTGAGATGACCCATGGTATTCCTTCCTTTCATGCCTATGACCAGCATCTTTTCTTTCGAGCACCTGTGTTGTCTGTCTTAGGTAAATTTTCTCTTCTCTTGCTCGTATCGAAAAGTTTTCAGCAGCTACAATCTCAGATTTTACCCGTGGTCCACCTGTCCTGTGAACAAATGATCCCAATTTGTATCTCCCTCTTGTTCCCCTCGTGATTTGGAACTTGGGAAACTCCCGATTTGACTCCCGATCTTGCTAAGTTAGTTCCTGGTGACAGCGAGTACAACGTTGTTTGTTGTCATCATCTGTTGTCTCTCGTATATTAACCATGCTAATCATTTTCGGGAAAGGATCTATATCTACTTCCATTAGGGTCTTGCCTTTGTCTTTGGCAAATTTAATCTTGCCTTGATGAATTGCCTCTTGAATTGTCTTTCTAAATACAATGCAATTTACCATATCATGAGTTGTAGAGTGATGCCATTTGCAATATTTCATATATGCTATCTCTTCCTTTGACGGGATTACTTGTCCTTTAGATAATTTGATCATTCCATCTTTCAACAGTAGGTCAAATATTTCATCTAACTTGTAGATATCAAAGGAATAATTATTTGTCTCCTTAGCCTTGAACTTGGATACATCTCTCACCCTGGCAGGTTTATGTGCTGGGCATATATATGGTTTGTTTAATACCATAGTTGCTACAGCTATCTCATTCTCCTCTTCGGCTATCTCTACATATTCGGTACTTTTGGCAAATGCAACTGTCTACCGATTGTCCTTATTCGGTTTCTTATCTTTCTCCTTCAACAAGTGTTCATACTTAGAAACTCGGCGTTTAACTGAAAGAGATCGTCAAAGGTTTGTCCTGCAAAGCTTTCCTTAAGGTCAAACATCAAGCCGTTAAAAGCCAAATCTATGCACTCCTTCTCAGTAAGTGATGTTAAACATCGGTTTCTGGATTTCTTGAAACGAGCAATAAACCGATTCACTGTTTCGGTATTATACTGATACATCCTGGCCAAATCGGCTACTGTTACCTCTGGTACCGTTCGATAAAACTGCGAATGAAACTGCCTCTCCATCTCAGCCCATGTTTGAATAAAATTCGCAGGTAAATTTGTATACTAAGTAAACGTTGTTCTTGACAAAGATAATGGGAACAACCTTAACCTTAAATACTCGTTAGTTCCAACTTCTCTACATTGTGCCAAGAATCGACCCACATGTTCCACGGTTGACTGATCTTCCTCTCCAGTAAATACAGCAAAGTCTAGCATCTTGAAACCCCTTGGATGTGGTATGTTATCAATCCAATCGAGATGTGGCTTCCTATATATTGGCCGTGGCAATCCTCTCTCTGCTCCCAACTATTGCATTACCAACTCTGCAACTCTATCTGGGTTCCATGGCCTCAAATTTTATTGACCTAACCAAGGATCTTGACCCCTAGGATCAAACTATTGAGGTCGATTCACCCATTGCTGCTCCATGTTAAAATTAACGTGTGGTGGTAGCCTATAAAGTGGATTTTCTATCACATGAGGATACGACTAAGGCCCAGGTGGTCTAATATGATCAGCATTGGGCATACTTACTGGTGGAGGTATATTCATCATTGGCGGTGCATTTATGACCATGGGATTAACCAAATTAGCATCATTCAGTACATTTTGAGAAAAGTTATAAGTACTCATACCATTCACTAGGTTTATAGGAGTAGGATTCTCTTGCCTTAGTATAATTCTGACATGAGGTTGAGAATTCGATCCTCCATTGCAATTATACCCCATATGAAGAGGTCCCGAAGTTGGTGATAATAATGTTGCCCTAAAAGGATTTACATGAAATGACAAAACTTGAGAAGATGAACTAGGACGTGATATTACCTCATTTATAGCATTGACCACCATGGGTTTTATCACATCTGTCACATGTCGCACTATATGGTTGGTAAGCTCGTTCTGCTGCTCTTCAAACAGCCTTTTCATCGTGGTTACCAAGGTATTATCTGGTGCCAACGCGTGGGCTTGTTCTTTAGTTAATTGCCGAGGAATATCGGCATTTCATCTACTTGATTAGCTGCAAAATGCTCAGAATGTGCCCCCTCAACTGGATTGTTGATGTTATCCACCAGTATTCCTTCAGATTGTCTAGTTCTCACCATTTCTCCAAATCTTACCACGCGAGTCCCACCGAGTGTGCCAAAAAGATGTTCACTCGTTTTCGTGAGGAATATCCTTTACCGAAACTTCTGTCTTCGATTTTTTTATTAAAGTAGGTCCTGTGATTTGATTACTATGAGAGTTATAGCGAAAAATAAAGTACAGTATAGGATTGTATGGAATGGATGGAAATCGGAACATGATTATATAGAATTGATGAAAAGCGTATGGATTGAAAACATATCTGAGATCAACAGAGTTTCAAGCTACGTTACAATACTCCTATGAAAGCTGTAAGGAACTGGAAAGTTACTAAAGATACAGGAAACTGTAAATGCAGGAAGTAAAGATACTTAAGAAACTAAAATGCATATAAGTTTGAGTGGTTTTTCTTTCTGTTGTTGTTGTCTTCTTCTTTGCTTCATCTGAGTATTTATATCTCCTCCTATTTTGCAACTGCTTGTTGGTTACTTCCATGTTTTCAAACTTTGAATATTCTGGCGCTTCCAATAACTGCCTTTTTTACCCACATTTCCAGTTTTATTGTCCGCCAAAACTTGATCTCAACCGCTGAAATGATTTCAAATCTGGACCAGTAACCTTCCATAATATGCTCGTGCTCATTATCTCAACTCCTGTTCATAACTTCTTACTGTCATGGTTAGCTTGTGATTCTTCAGTGTATTCCCGAAGTGTGAACTTCCCGAAAATGGTTGATGTCATGAAGCATAAATATTCCAACATCTCGAACTATAGCTCTTCATATTTCGGTAAATATACATATTTTCATTACTTACTGAATTCGGGATACCATGCCATTCTTATTTGCTTCTCAGCATGTTGCCGAATTTGGTCCAGACGTGTTTCGGAAGACGGCTGATTTCCATTATACGCCGGATTCGGCATTAAAGCATATTCGGCACTTATGCCGATTCTTATTTTGATGTCAACATGCCCCAAGCACAATTCAACAACGGCACCTTGGTGTAAAGCAGATCGTACATGAATCCGAGCTCCATCTCCATGATCCTGAAAGCATTCTCCGAATTGATGTACTTGAACATGCGCCTACTGGCCTCCAGGTCACCAGAGTTGAGGATCATGCCCACGAAGAGAAGCTTGAAGATCTTGAACAACTCATAGGCTTTGACCAGAGAGGCGGCATTTCCTTCGTCGTAATCTTGACAGCTATTCACTGAGAAGCCCCCCATCTCTGTAACCTCTTCAATTTCAACCCTGTAACCCTCCGCTTTCTTTAGAAGGTATTGCTCCATTTTCCTAGAGTATGTGAGACTTAAATTGGGAACTGGTTGCATCGATTCTCGAAGTCGACCGTGGCTCGCCAAGTACATACACAATATCCTCTCTCCATATTTGATGAACCCCACCAGGATCATACACTCCGCCAAAATGGATAGTGTAGACCCTGTCAAGGCCATGAAGTAAATGTAAGACGCTAGCCCTACCTGGATGCAAAACCGCCCCAACTGCCTCAGCCATAGCTCATTGTCCGCCAATGCAAATGCGGTAATTGTGTCGGGCCCGCCCAAGTGGAGGAGAAGAAACGGTGCCCAGAACGCTGTAATTTGGCTCTTCGGATCGAAGGTCCCCTTCATTTCCTTGATGTTGGCTAGGTGGTTTGAGAGGACGCCGAGTGTGATGATTGCGATGGAGTCGGCCAATAGGTACGTCATCCAGACTACAAATTGGATCCAGCTCCTGGAGATGGATCTCCTCTTTCTACCCTGACTCGCAAGGGTCAACTGGAGGAACAAGCTGAGGAGGATGAGCGACCGCAGTTCCCACTCCTTCCACAGTTCACGAATGTTTCGGATGATCAGCAAAAGCCCCATGGTTGAACTCGAACTGTTGGCACCAAAAGGCGCAACAATCAGGGCATCAAGAAGAGTGGTCAAACTAAGGATTATATATGGAGAGGTAAAGCAAGGCAAAACAGCCATAGCCTTGAATTGACCTCAGCACCATCCTCAGAATTGCCATCATTTTATAAGCATTCACTTTGGAATAGGAATCAAGTTAAGTAGCACCTATTTACCTTGCATAACATCACAAGGAACTAAAAAACACTGCGCTGTTTGAAACATCCGCAACGTAGTATTCACGACATTATTTTTAGATGCATAATTGTCAAGCAATTCTCTACGTTTGCCAGACAGGGAAGTAAAGTGATAAAATCCGGTTCCTACGTTATGAGTATAATCTGCTTTAATTGATACGATTGGAATATAGGCCGAGTGTTAAAGTTTGGTTTCTCAATCATTGTTCAAAAGTAGCATCCTATAAACTTCACTCAAATCATTGTGATTTTCACATTCTATCTAGCGAATTTCACTTTTGGTCTGGCACATGCATCACCAACCCAACATAAATGACACAAATAGGGCAAAGAGGGTGATAAATGCTTGCTCCAAGTTGAAGCGATTCCGATGCTTGGAGTTGATTGCTTCTATTCCAGCCACTTCTTTCATCGGTGAAATCTTATCTCTAACTCGAAACTCCGAAATTCGTAGCAATGGGTGTCAAAAATCGAATCGAAATCAGTACCGAATAGAACCAAACTTAAATTTTGTATATTTTCAGTTTGGTTCGGTTATTAGTTCAAGTAATAAAAAAATAGCTGGTTTTTTTTTTTTTCGATTCGGAGTATTTCAATTCAGTTCGGTTAACCGAACCTAAAATCGACCCTCTTCTTTATTTTAGCAATTTACACAATCTTACGAATCCCTAATCTTATGAAACCTCACCTCCCTTTACTTTCGGAAAAAGTGTCAAAAAAGTCATAAACCTATTGCATCGATACCAATTTAATCCTAAACATTTTTTTGGTGTCAATTCAATTTTAAACATTTTGTCTTTGTGCTAATTCAATTCTTCCAGCTAATTTTGGCCAGATATTGCTGACGTGAACACCGGCCGGCCTACATGGCACCTCCAACAATGAATTGGACAACTGTTTGATAATATTTTAATATTTTTTGAATTTTTTTATTTATTTTAAAATTTCTTTCTTTTTTTTTTTTTTCTATTCTTTTCTTCTTACTTCAGCCAGTCGCCACTGGCGAGGTTCGCCTTCGCCGTCCTTGGCAATGTTGAGCACGAGGCCACCCTCGCAACCATTCGGTGAGCCTCTAATAAGGGCTCGAGCCTCACCAATGGCTAGGCAAGGCATGACCTCGCCAGATCTAGCAAGGTTGGACCTCACCCATGGCCAATGAGGCTCGACCCTCGCCAAATCTGACGAGAGCGAGCCTCGATAGCCTAGCGAGAGGCCACCCTCATGGCCATCTAGCGAGCCTTGCCGGTGGCCAACAAGCCGCGCCAGCCCTAGCCCCCAGTCAATCCTGAGACCGGCGACTAGCTTGAGGAAGAAGAAATGAAAAGCAAAAAAAAAAAAAGACAAAAAGAAAATTAAAAAATAAACAAAATATTCGAAAATTATTAAAAAGTTATCCATTTCATTACCAGCAGTGCCACGTAGGCCAGCCGTTATCCACCTCATCAATATCCGACTAAAATTAGCCGGAAAAACTGAATTGGCACAAAAACAAAAGGTTTAGGACTGAATTTGGCAACAAAAAAAAATTAGGACTAAATTAACACCAATGTAAAAAGATTAGGACTTTTCTGACACTTTTCTCCTTAGCTTTCCTCTTCTTCCAATTTTTCATATCCTATTCTTCATATCCTCTACGCCTCCCTCGAACACCTCTCTGTTGCTCCGCCTCTTCTCAAGCAAATTGCTTCTCAAATCCTCCATTCCCTCTCCAATTGCTTTTCCATCTCATGGCCTTCGCACATCAAGTCGCTCCTCAGCGGAATCAAATTCCAAGACTCTTTTTGCTCGGGATCCATCAGCTTTAGAGTTAAACTCCTCGTCATTACCATCAAAACGAGACGAACTCGCTCTTGCCGCGGAGATCGTCGAGCGCAGGCAGCTCCAGCTCTAACGACGACTCATCCCTTGGTTCCTGGAGACACAAACCGCCTGAATCCTTCCGGCTCTGCGATTCAGGATAGAGTGAACGCACAAGGGATTGACAGTGGGTTAAGGCTTTCGTGGAGCTGGGAAGGAAGGTGATCAACGGCAACTTGGGTGGCTTTCTTGAGGCGCTTCAGCTTTCGTGGGACTGTGGGACCCACCCGGGTTTTGTCATTTTAAGTATAGATATGCAAATGGAGGCGTGGAAATACAACTGAAAATCCAAACCAAACCGAACCAAATCAAATCAGATTTTGGGTTCGGGTTATATTCAGTTCATAATTCAAAGAAAACACACACCTTAATGGTTTGGTTCGATTATGATAAACTAAACTGAACCACTAAGACCCCCTCGTAGCTACTTATCTACATAAATTTCAGTCTAACTTTGCACAATCTAAAATCTCTCTATAACAACAAGTGTGGCACTAGACAAATCTGAATTAATTCTGACCCAGTCAATTTTGTCTCGCCAATCTCCTCCCAACAAATAGGAGATCTACACTTGCGGCCATATAACTCTTTGAATAGAGTCATGCCGATACTTCTCAGGTATCTATTATTATAGGGGAACTCAACTGGATGCAAATGAACGTCCCAGCTACCCTTAAAACCAATTACACTAGTTCTTAGCATGTTCTACAAGGTCTGAATAGTTATCTTGACTAACTACTGTTTGGGGACGAAAGGTCATGGTTGATTGAATTAGAACGCTGATTGGGTTTGCATGTTTTTTTTAATAGAACGCTGACAGATCTTGCATGCTGGTTAAATCAGAAAGCTGATTACATCTGCACACTGATTGAAAGTCACACGCCTTTATTAATTGTTAAAGGCCATCGTGAAATTTAACGTTGTTGTAAAGATGCACGCTGATTGGATCACATGCTGTCGTCATACCCAAGGTCTATTGACTAATTTCATGTTGATTGGACTGGATTCATCCTTGTTTCTTTATCTTGAAACATACTGTTTGCATTGAGAAAATATTGGATAACCCAGGTGATACAACGTCAGCAAAAAAATAAGTTCATTCTTTGTGCACCACGTGTCCCTCATGGGCCCACCTGCAAGAAAAAACTCTCTCTTCTGCACTTGTTTTCTCTCCTCTCTCTCCTCTCTTCTCTCTCTTCAATGCGGTTTCTTCTCTGCTATGGCCGTTAACTCAAGTTCGACCTCCGCGTCCATGGCCACTGCAAGTTTTCAAATCAAGTGACCATGGCCACGAGACTCTGGGTCTAACTGCCATAGCTGCAAGCTCGAAGCTCCATCTACACGACTTCTGAGCTTGAGCTTGAGCATCCATGGCCGCAAGTCATCACAACCCGGACCACCATGGCCGCCAGCTCAACAGATGGCAGCCATGGTCAAACGGTTGTGCTTGAGCTCGCGCTCTAGGCTCGAAGCCAAGCTCTGCGGCTATGGCAACGGTGAGACTCCGCATTAAGTATCCTTGGCCATAGGTCTCTAGATCTAGCGACTATCAATGGGATTCCAAACTCGAGCAACCATGACCAGCCATGGCTACAAGCTTGAAGCTCAAACATGCTCACAACCATGGCACCGAGATGTTAGGCTCAAGTTCAAGCTCCATGGCCATGGTGGTGGCAAAAAAGAGAGAAGAAAAGCAAGTGCAGAAGTGAGAGGCAAGGAGAAAGAGCAGAAGAGAGAGTTTTTTCTGGCAAATGGGCCTGCGAGGGACACATGGCATACGACAAATGGACTATTTTTTGCTGATCTAATATCACTTTGGGTATCCAATATTTTCTCGTTGGCATTAGATTTGTGTCTGTCTTTTGAACGCTGTTTAATTTGGATTGGATTATTCTATTGTTTGATTTGTTGAGGAAAATTCCAAATGGATTTTGAAACTGACGAAACTCTTTATGTGTAACTTGTGAATCTGATATACATTTTTTGCCAAGTTAATATATTTTGGAAGTTCAGAAGGAAATATCAGACTTTACAAGTTTTCAGAACTAAAAGTTCACACTCAGACTTATGATCTTCAGACTTTATCATGAAAGTCATTCAGACACTGAAGTATTCAAATTTTACCAAAGATTCACTCTAATCTAAGTTCTGAAACAGACGCAAATGCAGAAGTTATGCAGACGCAGACGCAAAAGTTATGCAGACACAGACGCAGACGCAGAAGTTATGCAAACACAAATGCAGAAGTCTTTTAGACGCAGAAGCAAAATTTATTCAGAACAAAACATAATAGCTAGTGATCTGGTATGGATTTCACAGAAAGAAAGTTTTGATTGTTTCAATCTAAAACTATAATCAATTGACAATCAAATACTATGACAAGTATATATTACATCGAATAAAATTCTACTTATAAAAACTAAGATTCTGATTGTATGGGCGACCAGAATCAGCGGGATTCAGATTTTATCAACCAACGGCTACTCAATCCATTTTATACAAATCTGTCCAAAAGTGAATATTGGAAGATGATTCTCTAAAGACTGTCCAACGGCTAATTTGGTAGTAGAGAAGTATAAAAGGAAATCAACGAGGAGCAGAAGGTAGAGAACGAAATCGAGAATCAACAAGTCCAAAGTTTGAGCATATTCCGATCCTTTCTCTTGCCTTTCTTGTGCTAAATATTAAGATCTTGAGGAACACTTTGTAAGAGTGATTGTGTGAGATATAGAATCATATCATACACAAGAGTGCTGTCACTCAGAATCTGTATTTCCTCTTGATTACATAGTGAAATCCAGCCAGTAGGCTGTCAACATGGGAGAGTGGACATAGGCTTATCAAAAGTCGAACCACTATAAACTTGTGTGCAGTTTTTCTATCCATCTTCTATTACTTTGCACACTGCACATCAGAAGCACTATTTATATAAACTGCTTTGAATCTAAATTTTATTCAGACTCAACTATGAACTTTCATTTCCGCTTAAATTTACAAAAATTGTTTAAGATCACCTATTCACCCCCCTCCAGGTGATCCCTGCTAGCCACATCAATTGGTATCAGAGCAGGTTGCTCGTTTATTGAAGTGTTTTACTTCTGAGCTAACGATCTATATTGCTAGCTTTGGTGCTCCTAGTCTCATTGAAGGTCAAAGTAACAACAGACCACTATATTTCGATGGCAAGGAATATAGCATCTGGAAGAATAAGATGAAGACATTCATAAAGTCAATTGAACAATGCAATAGGATGTCATCATCAGAGGAGTTAGACCAAAAACTTATGGCTCAAAAGAAAAGATAGAAGGAAACATGCCAGCAAATCCTCCATTATCTCAAACTGAGATATCAAAAAGAGAAGCCTTAGATTCAAAAGCAATTTATTCTTTTTATTATGCTTTAGCACCTGTTGAATATAAAAAAAAAAAATTGCTTCTTGTGAATCAGTTAAGAATATCTAGGATACTCTCTACATCACCTATGAAGGGACAAATCGAGTCAAAGAAACTCAAATCAATCTACTGCTTGGCCAATATGAATCCTTCAAAATGAAGCTTGAAGAATCTGTTGCTGATATGTATGACAGATTTACTGATATAGTAAATGGTCTTGCATATCAAGGACAACCTGTTCCAGATGTTATGAAAGTCAACAAACTCTTGAGATGACTGACAAAACAGTGGGATAATATCAAAACATCTATTCGAGAAACTCAAAGGATCATACCTCTGTCAGTGAATGAGCTAATCGGAACTCTTCAGTCATATGAGACTGAAAAACTAAATGAGGAAAATGAATTCAAAGGTAAAAAGTCAATTATATTAAAATCTAATATTGATTCTGATGATGCAAATTCTGAAGATGAAGATGTTGATGATGAAGAATTGACTCTCTTCATAAATAAGTACAAGAAGATGAAAATCAAAGGAAGAAATCCCAAAGGGAAGAAGCCTTTAAAGAAGAAGAAGCCTCTCAATGAAACAGAAAAGTCAAAGGAAGTAATCTGTTTTTACTATAGAAAATGTGGACATATCAAGCCAAATTGTCCACTTCTGAAAAAGAAGACCAAATTTGAGAAAGTAAAGAAAGTCTTGAAAGCAGAAATCTGGAGTAATACAAAATGTGCAGACAGTGATGAAGATATCTCAAATTTCTGTTTGATGGCTACGTCAGACTCAAATTCAAATTCAGATGATAAAGTTGAGATTGAGGTAAAGCATCCTGAAATGCCTATTGAAGTGTTAAATTACATTGATGAATTATATTTCAAATTCAAGGTTGCTCTTAAAAGAATCTCTTCCTTGAAAAAGGAAAATTCATCACTAAGACAATAGGATATTTCACAAAAAGAAAAAATCAATTTCCTTTAAAAAGAATTTCATCAAGTCAAGGAAAGTTAAGATTTTCTTTCCAAAGAAAATGTTGTTTTGAAAAAGAAAGTTTCAGAAATTACTTCCAAGTTTTCAAAAGGTTCAGAAACCTTGAAGTATATTCTTTCTATACAAATTCCTTATTTCAACAAATCTGGTCTCGGATTTGTGAAGGAAAGTGACAGTTTAATTGATTTTCCAAAGGTCAAGGAGAGATTAAGGTAAAAACCTCCTCAACAAGTTTATAAAAATCATTTCAAAAGAAATTTTGTCAAACCTGTTGGTCGAAGTGCACTCAAGTGCTCAAAGTGTGGAAATCCACAACATGTTGAGAATAAATGTCCTAAGATTTGGAGACCTATTCGAAAAGATTTTGTTAAGACAGCATATACTAACTTTCAATGACCCAAATAAATTTGGGTACCAAAGAAAACTTGAGAAGTTATGATTTTTGCAGGTTACCGCAAAGAGAAAAAGGAAGTGGTACCTGAACAATAGATGTTCTAGACACATGACAGGAGATCTAAGCATATTTGTTAAACTACAAAGTCTGAATAGTGAAAAAGTTTCCTTTGGAGGAAATAACAAAGGAAAAATAGTTGGCAAAGGAACGGTTGAAATTGGGGGACTCAAGATCAATGACATGTCATTGATAAAAGGACTCAACTACAACTTGATAAGCATAAGCCAACTATGTGATTCAGGATTCAGAATCAACTTTCAAGAAGATACATGCTCAGGAACAAGCAAAGATTACTCTCAAACATTCACTGGAAGAAGACATGGTAATATTTATCTTCTAGATGTCAATCTAAACTCTACTCATTGCTTGATCTCAAGCAAAGAGGATGAAGATCTATGGCACAAAAGATTATGGCATATCAGTATGAAACAAATCTCAAAAATCTTAAACAAAAAATTGATTAGAGATTTGCCAAATTTGAAATACAAGAAAACAGAATTATGCAATGCCTGCAGCCTAGGAAAACAAGTAAGAAGCTCTTTTAAATCTATATATAATGTTTTCACTAATCATGTTTTGCAGCTTCTTCATATGGATCTATTTGGACCACCAGAACACAAAGTATTAATGGTAAGAAATATTATTTAGTCATTATTGATGACTTCACAAGATTTACATAGGTATTTTTCCTTGCTCATAAAAATGAAGCATTTTCATATTTTTCAAAATTTGCAAGAAGAGTTCATAATGAAAAAGGCTATACCATTTCCTACATTAAAACTGATCATGGGGGAGAATTTGATAATCAAAGCTTTTCAAATTTTTGTGAAGGAAATGGCTTTCAACACAATTTTTCTACTCCTTACACACCAGAACAAAATGGTATTGTAGAAAGGAAAAATCGTTCTTTGCAAGAAATGGCAAGAACCCTATTGATTGAAAGCAAGATTCCTCTTTATTTTTAGGCAGATGCAGTTTTTATAGTTTGTTACATCATTAACAGAGCATTTCTCAGACCCATTCTTGAGAAAAACCCGCATGACCTTTACAAAGGTAGAAAGCCCAACATTTCATACTTTCGTGTGTTTGGTTGTAAATACTTTATTCGTAAAAATCCCAATGACCACTCTGGTAAGTTTGATGAGAAAGCAGACAAAGGATTTCTTCTTGGATATTCTACTACAAGTAAGGCATACAGGGTCTTCAACAAGAATTCTCGGACTGTGGAAGAGACAATGAGTGTAAGGTTTGATGAAAATATTCAAACTCACAAAGATGAATCTGATTTATCTGAAGCTCAACAAGAATATCCAAAGATCGTTGAATCTGTAGAAGAAGGAAAAGAAGAAACAATCCAGACTCAATCAAAACCTTCAGGGCCTAATGATATTCAGAAGAAAAAATTTGACAGAAATTGGAAACATAAATCCAGTCATCCGAAGAACCTCATCATTGGAGAAATAGAAGATGGTATCAAGACTAGATCTAAACACAAAGAGAACATCAGCAGTTTGGCGTTAATATCAGAAATTGAACCAAAAGAAGTTGGTGAAGCACTATCAGATGAAAGTTGGATCGAAACTATGCAAGAGGAACTTCAACAGTTCAGAATCAATAAAGTATGGGAACTTGTACCAAGACCCACAAATCATCCAGTAATTTGAACAAAATGGGTATTTAGAAACAAACTGGATGACAAAAGGAAAGTAACAAAAAACAAAGCAAGACTGATTGCAAAAGGCTATTCTCAAGAAAAAGGTATTGATTATGATGAAACCTATGCACCAGTGCCAGGTTAGAAGCCATTGGACTACTATTAGCTTATGCTTGTTTCTATAACTTTAAATTTTTTTCAGATAGACGTGAAAAGTGCTTTCTTAAATGATTATATCAAAGAAGAAGTATATGTGAAACAACCACCTGGTATCGAAGAATCAAGGAAGACTGATTATGTCTATAAACTCAAAAAGGCCATTTATGGTCTCAAACAAGCACCCCGTGCTTAGTATGAGAAATTGAGTAATTTCTTTCTGCAAAATGACTTCACAAAAGGTAAGGTTGATACAACCTTGTTTATTAAGAGATAAGATAAGGATTTTTTACTTGTTCAAATTTATGTTGATGATATCATTTTTGGATCGTCTAACGAGCTACTTTGCAAAGAATTCTCAAAGAATATGCAGAATGAGTTCGAGATGAGTATGATGGGCGAATTGACATTCTTTCTTGGCCTACAAGTGAAACAAACCAAAGATGGTACATTCATTTGCCAAGAGAAGTACGCAAAAGAGATTGTTAAGAAGTTCAGATTGCAGAATTGCAAGAAAACAGATATTCCAATGTCTCAATCAACTAAACTGGACAAAGATGAAAATGGTAAAACGGTTGATCAGAAGGAATACAGAAGTATGATAGGATCATTATTATATCTTATTGCATCAAGGCCTGACATACTATTTAGCGTTTGTATGTGTACAAGATTTCAATCTGACCCAAGAGAATCACATCTTTCTGCAGTTAAGAAAATAATCAAATACATTAGAACTTATCCAATGTTAGGTTTTTGGTATTCCAAATATTCGGATTTTACTCTTACTGGTTATTCTGATGTTGATTTAGCTGGATGTAAAGTGGACAGGAAAAGTACTACAGGTACATGTCAACTACTTGGAAATATGTTGGTGTCCCAGTACTCAAAGAAACAAAACACAGTTACACTTTCTACAGCAGAAGCAGAATATGTGGCTTTAGGAAGTTGTTGTGCACAGATTCTATGGATGAAGCAACAATTACGAGACTTTGCTATTAAAGATTCAAGTGTTGCAATCAAATGTGACAACACAAGTGCTATCAATTTGACCAAGAACCCAATTCTTAATTCACTTGTCAAACACATTGAAATCAAGCATCACTTTATTAGAGACCATGTTCATAATGGTAATGTGAATATTCAATTCATTGATTCTAAGAATCAATTAGCTGATATATTCACAAAACCACTCGATAAATCTTTATTTGAGTATATTAGAAATAAACTGTGCATTACTTATCCATTTTCCTGAAGTGTCTGTTAAACAGGAATTTTTCAGACTCAAATGTTCTCCGTCTGAATATTCAATTCAGACTCAAAAGACAGGTATGTCCTAATTTCAAATTTTGTTGGGAATATTTTTGGTATTTCTAGCAGGATATTTTCATATTTGTCATTTTTTAAAAGCAAATCAGGTATATGTTCCAATCTATCTATTCGATTGTTTGTGCTTAACATATATTTTGTTTAAGTACGATTGCCTATTATATCTTTTATTAGTATTTTATTTCCAAAAACCGTCCTTCTTCCTTTATAAAGCCCTATCGGTACAAACCCCTGTCACTCCCGACTATCTCGATACTCTAGAGCATATTTCTTCTCCTTCTCCAAGATCAAATCTTTTTGCTCTAGACCTGATCAAAATGCCTTTCAAGAGACGATTTACCCGCATTCTCAACCAAGAATCAAAGACTTTAGCGCCACCAGAGTTCTTGGAAATTTCAGATACATAGTTCGATCATCAAAGCCGTTCGGAAGTGACTCAATAGGAACATCAGCCATCGTCTACACCATAACCCTCGGGTAAAACAGATTTTCGTTTCAACAACATTAAATTTATATGGAAAGCATACGAACGGTTGAAAAGCAGCAATGTTTCAGCATCTGTTCTTCGTGAATGTCTGAAAGATAATGGCTTTCTCACAGAAGCAAATCTTATGCAAAGTTATTCTCAGTCTTGCTCTAAAACTGATTGTGAACATGTTAGTTCTACTCCCAAGGAGACTTCTTCTAGTAAGGGTAAAGAGAAAATCGGGGAACCATCAACTCCCTCTGTCAAGAAATCAATTCATATTAGCCCTAAATCTACCGGTGCATCAAAATTTGTGATTCCTGATTATGATGCTAAGTTCTTTGAAAATTTTGCTATAAGAGTAGGAATTGCATCCGGTATGCCAGATAATGGAAATTTATTTAGAAGCACAGAGCACAACATCTATTATCAATTGCTACTTGCTCGAGGGGTTATGAATCATCATACTATAGATTTTAAATATTTTGAGGAAGCTGGTATCCCTGTGAAACATCTGTTTCAAAGATTGGGTCTTTATGAATTTTGTCTGCAATCAACAAATATATATGTAGAACAAACTGCATATTTCTACTCCAACCTTTCTATTTTATCACCAAACTGGCTTCAGTTCACTATTGGTGATAAAAATTATGACTTGAAAGCTGAGGAACTGGCTTTGATTATTGGAACTAAAAAGTCCAAATTTATTCATTTGCAAGTAAGTCTAGAAGATGCTTCCAAATCGGCTTTAGAAAATCAGAACCTTGCTTCAGGTTCAAAACGTCACATCACCTATTCTGATCTGATTAGAACATTTGTGATCTTGCATAAGATCATCATCAATTGTTTGAAGCCTAAAGCAGCATCCAAAACAGACTTATCCAAATCAAAAATCAAGCTCATTTGAGCTATTCTTAATGGAAAATCTTTTTCTCTTCCACATATCATCATCTTTCAAATGTACAGGGCACTCCAAAAGGATAAGGGACAGCTTCCATATGGTGCACTCATCTCTTGCATCTTTATGTTTTTAAATATAACTGTTCCTGATAAGTTACGCAAAACTGTTGTACCTTGCATGTTTGTTGGAGAAAAGATGCTTAACAAGATGAAGAATTTTGATGATATAAAGGAAAGAGTAAGTAAAGCCAAGGGAAAAGATGCTTAGCCTTCAGAAGCTAAATCTATTGGGAAGAAGAATGACAAGGAAAAAGGGAAAAGGAAAATAACAGAACCAGAAAGAAAGTAAACTGTTTCTTCCATCCCATTCAAAGTGTACAGAAAGAAAAAAAGAATTCTTCTTCAAGATGAAGATGATGAATACCTTGAAACAGGATAACATGTTAGTCCACAACTTGTTTCAAAACCTAGTACAATGGTTTCAGAACTAGTTTCTGGAGACTCACATCTGCATAAACAGGATGATGTTCAACATGAAACAGATGTCAGTCAATCCCCAGTTAATCCTGAGGAACCTTGCAATACAAATCCTTCTGTAGATCATGCAAGTTTTCAGGGGGAGATTCCAACAGAAACAGAGGATCAGTTCGAACAACTTGCACTAAAAAACGTCCAGAAACAGACTTCAGAGAACATGACCATTCTGACCCCTTTTGCTGGAAATCAAACAAAAACAATCTGCACTTGAAGAGGATGTGAAGAATTTTCACAAAATTGTTGAGGAAAACAATCGGACTCAACATCTTCAAGCAGAAAAAGACAAGGCAGAGTTAAGGGAAACTATTGCTCAAAGTTCTATAAACATAGAGAAAGCTATGGGTCAATGCTCTACAAAGAATGATGAACCTGTTTCCATTTTGAATACTTTCAACTTATTCGAATCCCTTCCAAGAAATGACTTGTTTTTCTTTCCCTCTTCCCAAAACCATTCTGGATCTGTATTATTAACATTTGTTTCTAATACATTGCTTGAAATGATCTATATCAATTCTTTATTCTGCTCATTATTCTTTTTGCTGATAACAAAAAGAGAGAGAAATTATGCATATATTGTCGTACTAATACTTCAATATGCAGGTTATACTAGTTATACTCAAAGCAAGAGAAAAACACATATCTTACAAATTTACACATTTATATATCTATATTTCATGCGTTTAAAATGTTTATTCCTTTCATTTTTAATTGATATTAATTGAATCTGCATGAAAGTTTTATCACCATAAAAAATGGGGAGATTGTTGAGGAAAACTCAAAATGGATTTTAAAACTGATAAAACTCCCCATGTGTAATTTGTGAATCTGACATACATTTCTTGTCAGGTTAATATATTTTGGAAGTTCAGAATGAAATATCAGACTTTATAAGTTTTCAAAACTAAAAGTTCAAATTCAGAACTAAAAATTCAGACTCAGACTTATGATCTTCAGACTTTATCATGAAAGTCATTCAGATACTGAAGTATTCAGATTTTACCGAAGACCCACACTAATCTAAGTTCTGAAACAGTTGCAGACGCATAAGTTATACAGACGCAAACGCAGAAGTTATGCAGACGCAGACGGAGAAGCAAAATTTATTCAGAACGAAACATAACAGTTAGTGATCTGATATGGATTTCACGGAAGGAAAGTTTTGATTGTTTCAATCTAAGACTATAATTGATTGACAATCAAATATTATTATAAGTATGCATTACAACGGATAAAACTCTACTTATGGAAACCAAGATTCTGATTGTATGAGTGACCAGAATCAGCGGGATTCAAATTTTATCAACCAACGGCTACTTATACAAATCTGTCCAAAAGTGAATATTCGAAGATGATCATTTGAAAACTGTCCAATGGCTAGTTTGGTAGTGAAGGAATATAAAAGGAGATCAACGATGAGCAGAAGGTAGAAAACGAAATCAAAAATCAACAAGTCCAAAGTCTGAACATATTTCGTTCCTTTCACTTGTCTTTTTTGTGCTAAATATTAAAATCTTGAGGGACATTTTGTAAGAGTAATTGTATGAGATAGAGAATCCTATCATACACAAGAGTGTTGTCACTCAGAATCTGTATTTCCTCTTGATTACATAGTAAAATCCAGCTAATAGGTTATCAGCGTGGGAGAGTGGATGTAGGCTTATCAAAAGCCGAACCACTATAAACTTGTGTACAGTTTTTCTATCCCTCTTCTATTACTTTGCACACTGCACATCAGGAGCACTATCTATATAAATTGTTTTAAATCTGGATTTTATTTAGACTCAACCGTGATCTTTCATTTCCGCTTAAATTTACAAAAAATATTTAAGATCACCTAGTCACCTCCCTCTAGGTGATCCCTGCCAGTCACATCATGATTAATTCTTTTGAATTCGTGCGGTTCATATTTTGAGGAAAAAACATGGATCATACTCGACCCGACGGAACAAGTCGATGTTCACCTTGTGATATGTGATTTCATGTAAGGGCGAACAACAAGATTTTCGCATTGTCAAAGCATAAAAAGAAAAAATCTATGTCTATTGATATTGTAAATCATGAGATATTTCCTTGTAGAGCTAGTCAACCTTTTAAGTGATCGGTCAACTTCTCCTTGACACCTAGGCTATGTTTTGGTAGTCGAGATAAAATTCGGGATAAGATAAAATTTATCTTATCCCATGTTTGGTGCATACCCAAGACAAGATAAAGTTAAATATAGGAATGATATAGTCTGGATAAAATTATCTCATAGGAGAGGTAGAATAAAGATGGATAAGAATTCTAATAACAAACTTATTGAATTAATAAAATTAAAATAATATTTGAATTTTAATAAAAAATTCAAAATACCAAAAAATAACAATAAATTCATTTTTATTTATATATTCAAATTTTTTTCTATCTTATGATATAAATTCCATATATATAAATAAATACATTTAGTATTTATATTTATTACATATTTTAGTATATTTTATAGTTTACTATTTAATAAAATTTTATTAGAGAATGATGGAAGGGAAAAAATGAAATAAAAAAGAAAATTATTATAAAAAGAGAGGGAAAATAATAAAAAAATTAGCAAATAAAAATGAAGTAGGTAAGAGTGTTGTGAGAAATTTTTTCTCATCTCCGTTTATGCAATTTTCAGGTTCATTTACATTGATATGATGTTCATAACAAATAATGAACATGGTAATATGTGAAAAAAATCTGACTTTATTACTACAATTCACCAAACAGTATATATGATATACCAAATTCCTTGAATTTTGTATCCTATCATATCCAATCACATATTGGTTAGAAATCCTAGGGCATGGTTTGATAAATGCATTGACTTTCTTTTCAAATATGGATTATCCTGCAATACAGCTCATCCATCACTACTTGTTTATCATCATCATAATCATATTATTATTCTATTACTCTATGTGGATGATATAGTCCTCACTGGTGATTCCCCAAAATTACTAAATCGTCTTATGCAGACACTTGGTTAAGTGTTTCCCGTGAAAAACCTTTAGCACTCTTCATTATTACTTGGGCATTGAAGTCAATCGCTCCACTGATGGACTCTTTCTCTCACAACAAAATATGTCTTGGATCTTTTGAATCAAGCATCAATGGCGCAATGTAAACTAATTGCTACTCTAATAGCAACCAAGTAACCACCACTCAAATATGGTGACAAGCCCTATGCTGATCTATCCCATTTTCGAAGTATTGGAGGCGCTCTTCAATACCTTACTCTCACTTGTCCAGATCTCTCGCTTGCAGTCAACATAATTGGCCAACATATGCATGTCCCAACTATTGCTCACAATGGTAAAACATATTCCGCAATATGTTCGTGGTACTTTACACCTTGAGCTTCGCATTTTGTCTCATAGTTCTCTCAAATTATTTGGCTTTGCCAATGCAAACTAGGCAAGGTGCAAACTCACCCGACATTCTACCACTAGTTATTGTACTTTTCTCAGCCCAAATTGAATTTCATGGTGTGTCAAGAAACAACTGATTGTGGCATGCTCCACAGCTGAAGCTGAACATCGAGCTTTTGCTTCCGCAGCTGTTGAACTCACTTTGATTTCATACATACTACGTGACATTGGGATCTATCAACATCAACCTCCATTACTTTTCTTGGACAATATGGCAACATTACATCTCACAACTAATCCAAGTTTTTCATGCTCGAATAAAGCACATTGAGATCGATTATCATTTTATTTGGGAAAAGGTTGCTTTGGTTTTATTGTAACTCGCTATGTTCCGTCTTCCTCACAAATTGTTGATATTTTTACCAAACCATTGACTCGAGATAGGTTTGTTGGTTTAAGAATGAAACTCGATCTCTAGTCCTCCCCATTGACCGATTGGAAGGGGAGTATTGAAGCAACAAATCAAAAAGAAAAAAATTAGAATGGTTGCAGTGTAGAATCTTCTACCAATCAGCACAAAGATAACATATCAAGTAAAGAATCCACGAGTTGATCATTTGAAAGTCTTTTCTAATTTTTCTTTTATTCAATTTTCTTGTAAATTAAATTGTATATTTTATCTTTAACTTCTACCATAATAAAAGGTGATTATATCTCTATTTATACTGTACAACATATCAATAAAATGTAATGCTTCATCGACTCAATTCTTTATTTTCTCACATGGTATTAGATCTAGAGGTCCTAAGTTCAAATCTTGCCAGGCCATATTTGTCTCCTGAATTAAATATATCCGCGCTTAGTACTAGACAAAAAGACCAGACTAAACGTGAGGGGGAGTGTTAAAATAATTAAATATAAAATCACGCATTCATCAAATAGTTTAAGCTTTTAGAATAATTGATAATGATCCCACAAAATGTCACATGATCTTTAGATCCAATCGACCTGATAATTATTGGTGGCGACTTCTAAAACGACAAAGGCATTGGATCATTGTAGCTCTACCTGTACTTAGGAAACGAAAGACTCTAGGATTTGGACGATCGGACATATTCTTAAAAATTGCATTAGAAAATTTTTTTCTTTCCAATTCTTCGTTTTTCGAACTCCCATTGTCGTTTGTCTTTTCGAGAACCCCGTTTCAATAGGATTGCTCGACAACTTCTCAAAGTTCAACCGACATGGTGCAACTATGGCAAACTGCGGAGGAGTATCTAGTAACTTCTTGAGGCTATTGCGCAATGATGCGAAAGTTATGAGCCTAATTAAAAAAAAAAGTATCAATTTTATTTTGAGTGACAATTCTAATCAAAACTTTTTTTGTCTTATAAAAATTACCAATTTTCACTTAAATTCCAAAACAATTTAATAATTTTACATCACGAGAGCTGGATTTGGGATTCCAGTAAAAGTTGTTGCCTTTTATTTAGACAAAAAAGTTCGGATAAGAACTGTCACTCAAGTTAAAGTTGTTATTTTTTATTGGAAATAGCCTAAAGTTACTGGGAAGGGGGGGGGGGGGGTTTGGGGGGGTGTTCTAGTGAAATCTCTCCATCCAATTAAGTACATTGGTGGGCCTCAAAACTGGACATGCTATTGGATTTAGACCTATCAAAATATTTCATAAATCTATTTCTTAACCCATATATCATTAAATGGGTATAAACATAATATAAGTATTAAATGGGTCATGAATGGGTTGTAAAGTTAATGGGTTTACAGCCTATTTAAACTCAACTTATCTTTCTCGCTATTCCGTACTCGTCTCAATTTGGGTATAAATTTTCTTGAAATGAGTTAAATGTAAAAGTGTTTTAGTAACGTAGGTCAAGTCGGGTTTGGGTCATTGGATTTGCATCGCATGAAAAACTGGTCAAATCGGGTTAAATTGGTCTATTTGGATCGGACCATTTACGACCCGACCCAATCCACCCGTTGGACAGGTCTATATTGGGCCCACTTACGCAAATGGGCCGAAGAAGGAGGCCAACGGGCTAAAATGCAAAAGCCCGGTTTGATTTTACAGAACTTCCGGCGGAATATCACTTTGTTTTTTTGGAGGGCGGAGATGCGAAAACCCAAAGAGCGTCTCGCTTTCTCTTCCAGCTCCGCACTTCAAAAGAAGCTGCGAGCCCCCTCCGATGCATGGCTTCCTCCTCCTGTGCTCCCTGCGGCTTCGGTCTCTCTGTCCGGCGCCTCTCCTCCGACCCGCCGCGCCTCCGCCTCCCTCTTGACCCCAAGCCCTCGCCTTCCTCCTCCCTCCCCGGCACCCGCAAGGTGAAAATCATATTTTTCTCTGCGCGTGTGCGTGTGCGTGTGGGTGGGTGGGTGTGTGGATTGCTCGGCCGTCGACGGGGTGCAATTGGGGTGCTTTGGTTTTCTTTGTCTCGCAGATCTCCTGCACCGGCACGCGGCGGCGGATGCATTCCGCGGTGAACTCGCACATGGCGACGGAGCCCAAGCCCGCTTTTTCGGAGGACCAGATGCTTGTCAGTTCGCTGCTTTCCCCTGCTCTCTGGATTTAGATGAGTGCCCGCGATTCGAATGTTTTTCTTTGATCCGCGTGCTGTTTTGGCTGCTGAGCTGAAATGTGTGGTGTCTAAGCCGGCATGAGCATCTCAATGCATCTTTGTTTTGTTGTTTGTGTATTTGTTTATTCATATAGTTTTCTCGCGACCAACTTGGCAATTTTCGTTTAGAACTATGTTGTTGCTTCGTGACGTTTTGTCAGTGGCATGGATTTTGTCGTTTCCATCATCCGTGTGCTCTATTTCTGAAGATGAGATTGCAGTTTAGTTGCCGTGGGTTCAAAAACTCACATCAAGTGGCTTTACGTTTTTGTTTTATATAGTCTTCATGTTACTCTTACTCTATGACATGTTGGGTATATTTGCTTCGTTTTGTCGGTGAAATTTGTTTGTTGGGTTTCTTCAGGTATTTGTTCCGCCACATCCCTTAATCAAGCACTGGGTTTCGGTTCTTAGGAATGAACAGACTCCCTGTCCCATTTTCAGTAAGTTTTCCGATCATTGTCTTGGCCACTCTTTTTTTGCTATGACTCATGAGGCAACATAAATTGTGATGTGGATCGAGATATCTCCTTGACATGAAATTTGCTTTCCTTTCTTTATAACTAGAAAAATATGCTTTCCTTGCTGTACACGACGAAATTTGGGGACCATACGTGCTTTTTTGCCATGTTTCTGCTTCTTGGATCTTATGATAGAGACACAAAATTGTGGATTCCCTCCATTTTCCAATCTTTTAGTCACAACCTGTGTATCACTGTTAAAATGCTCGACTTTCATACAGAAACAGATTGCAAAAATTCGTGATCAAGGTCATCATTGTTTCATTTAATGTAGTGGGTTTAGGATATTGCCGTTGTGATGTTTTCCTTTGTGATATTATTCACTCCCTACATTGAAGTACATTTTCTATCTCTTGGTATTATGGTTTGGGCAATAGAAATATATGGGGACCAATAAACCTACCTATTTCTTCTTCTGGCTTTCTGACAATTGTTTCTGCTGCATTGGATAATCTATCTCAATGTCGACTCTTCTGTATCTGCTTAATCTTCATGCTTTTTGGTCTGTTCTCCTTTGCTGATCCATGCTTGCCTGCTGTACTGTTTGTTCTTCTCCATTTGGCATAGATCAGCGCATAAAAGCATAAAGGTGGAATTATGGGTCTCTATATTCAAGATATAATCTTAATGTACTAATTTTGCATGTCCTTTTCCATCACTTGTAGAAAATGCAATGGCTGAGCTGGGGAGGCTACTCATGTATGAAGCTTCAAGAGATTGGTTGGTTAGTCATTCATTTGCACTTGAGTAAAAACTGTTTATATTGTTGTTTACCCTCAACTTGTGGAGTTTGTTTTGTGCTGCACAAACTTTACCTTCCTTTAAGTTGTTCTAGTAATATGTTCCATATTTTTCTTATAAGACATAACTAAAGGTGCTACTTCTTTAAAAGGAACTTTAAGCCAAAATTTCTTCTAAAACCAAAATTTCTTTGATGTTCCCTTTGGGATGTTCCCATTTATACTTGTGATGGTGAGAGAATAGCCAGGTTTAAGTTTAGTTTCTCCTGAGAGCTATGAACTATGACCCAAATCAATCTTCTATTTTCTCATGTTCCATTTTGTACCAAGAATTCCTGCAAAATTTGGTTGTCTCTCTCTCTCTCTCTCTCTCTCTCTCACACACACACACACACACGATAAACAAATTTCCTGGGGCACATGTGCCAAACCACTTGCTTGTTACTCATTGTAGGCAAGGTGAGGGAGTGACTATTTTTGAAGTGTTTCCTGGATTAAACGATGGACCAACTGAAGAATGGATGAATAAGCAGTTGATGTGAGCTTGGCACTTAAATTAGTATTGGCATTTGTTCCTTCTATCTGACTGTTAAACCTGTGTTATCTTCTATATTGCCTTTATGACTGAGTGGACCAACTCTTCCATCTTTCCAAGGTCTGCTGCTTCATCATAATCATCCTCTTTTTAATATGTATTCACAGTTTATTTCATTGCAAGTATCCCATTTTCCTGTCTCAGGATGAGATAGATGCTCATTCTCAACATGACGCCCCTAATTCTTCAGATTACTCCTATCTTCACTGGAATACTTTAAGAAGTTTGCTGTTGCATGACAGAAAGATACCCCCATTCAAAAGCACTCTTTTTTTCCTGTCATTTTCTTGTCATTATTAGCTAGGATTCTTTTTTTGACAAAATTCTTGGATCTCTGAAGAATTGTCTTTTTATATTCTTTATGGGGGAACCCTCAATGTACTCACTGCCATATGTGCTTTTTTTTTTTGGGGTGCCGCTAGCCTACGATCTCTGGGGAGATTCAATCGCCAATGGGTGTTGCCTCTGTTGAATTCATTGATCCGAGGGAACCTGTGGTGGTAAGTTTTCATGTTCCCGACTTTCCTATAGAAAAGATGACATTGACATGTTAATTCATCTCTTGTGAAAATAAATGCATTTGGTTTTCTTGAGAGGGGTAGATTTTGAGTTGGTTGGTGAATACTATAACCATTCTTGGGTCCCCCACGCTACCCATACATTCTTCAACTAGATTTGCCCAATTTTGATGAAAATACCACAGGACAGGACCTTGTTTTCTTCATTCCATGACCATGTGCAACAGCACTGACATTGGTATTTATTCTCTTTTGCAGGTTATTCCAATCTTAAGAGCTGGTCTTGCTCTTGTTGAATATGCATCATCAATCTTGCCAGCAACAAAAACATATCATCTAGGTTTTCTCACATCCCTATTTGCATTCTAAAGGCATTAAGAGGAGAGGTTTTAGGTTGCACCAGGTGGAGAGCCTGCAATGCATTCTCAGTCCTTTTCGCTGGCCACACACAGGACATGCATGATCTAAGGGCGAGGAATGCATTGGGTGCACTCCACCTGGTGTTTTCTTCCTTTATGTAGTGATCATTTGCAAGCATTGATTAATAATTCTTCAAACCAAAAGACAAGCCAATTCTTGGTTATTTAGTGACTCGACTGTCTCGGGAGTGGTAGTGTCCTCCCACCTGTTATCTATTTCAACTCTGATTCACTTTTCTTTTATCTTTTCATTTTGAGTTGATTATCTGTCTGTTTCCCATAAAATGGGTTCAGCGTTGGTGACTTACAATGGGGATCATGACTTTTCTTTTCCGTAAATGCAGGTATTAGCAGAAATGAGGAAACACTTCAGCCAGCTGTATATTTGAACAAGTAAGAATCCGCACATTCATATTTGCACTATGTTTGATCTTTTAAGTTAGGAGGGAGAGGAGGGGAAAGCAAGAGAAAGTCGAAGGTATATTTGCACTATATTTGTACTATGTTCGGATGTGTCTTGCTGAAAATGATACGTAGAGAAATGAGCTTAGTTAGTGTAGTTAAATATTTTTGTCATATTCATGTTTGATAGTGAATTGGATGGTACACGTGCATGAAAGGTTAATGCCCCTTCATTTCCTGCCAACCCTACGAGGAAAAAGAAAAAGTGGGGCCAAAGGGAAACGCTTCTTCCCACTTTTATTCTTTTCACTCTCGTTTTATCTAGCCAAACAAAAGAAAAGTTTTCCTTGGGAAGCATTTCCTTCTCGACCACTTTCCATTTCCCTATGAACATACAGGGTTGCAGTTTTTCTGTATCTCCTCTTTGTGGGTACTTGGACTTGTAATCAAATCCTTGTGCGAGTCAATTGAAAAACGTGAAATTCACAGGTTTTAGTTGACAATCTCTCTTAACTCTCTCGAATTAGTACATCAATGTGATTATCAGTTGGTTCAATTCTCTTCAACGTCATTCTGATTCTTCCCTACATTTTGTACTGTGTCCACAGGTTGCCTGATAGATTAGCCGATGGTTCTCGAGTATTTGTGGTAGATCCGATGCTGGCAACAGGTATTGTATCCTACTCGTTCAAAGTGTCTTTTCTTGTTTTAGTAGTGTTGGTGATATCTAGGCCATTCAATGATGTAATTGGCATTATCAAAGTGACAAAATTCACATGTATCTCTGTTAAACCTGGTGTTTGTGGAGATTTTGTTATAGCAAAATTTGTGTTTGGTCCGACACAACTTACCCCATCTTTTGCAGGGGGCACAATAGTGGCAGCACTTAATCTCTTGAAGGAACGTGGGGTCAACAGCAAGCAAATCAAAGTGGTAAAGAATATGTAGTCCCCATTCTTGGGTTAGATTGTCTGAGCCATTAGTCATATTTGCAAGTTGTGCATTTATGAATTGGTCACAGGAGCAGCTGTATGCATTGTAATCAAAGCATAGTACATCATGCTGTTCATTGTTAGCTTTAGCTGGTAATGTATAATAAGCAGATTTTTTACAGGCTTTCTCTTTAGAACAGTTTTTTCTATTCTTTCTAGTTGAAGCTTAATTTTTCTCCATTTCATTTTTCAAAGTGTAAGATCACAGATTTACTCGGTGGATGCGCTGTGGGAGTTCTTTTGTTGATTTTTTAAGAAGAGTAAAATGTGCTTGATGGATAGTTGAAGTTTCTAGGTGTCTCATATCCAGCACCATAGAGAATTAGGGCTTGACATGTAGTTGTTAGTCGAATGTGTGGAGGCAGCAGACAGCTTTATGTGCTTGGACATGGATGATTGTTAGCGAGAGCAGGAAAATCTGAATAACTAGTTCCCTTGTAGATTTTGTGTTTCTAAAGGTGGGTACACAATCATTTGGGCGACTTCAGCTGGTTTGTGTCATTCAAATATAAAAGGATTGGTTTATTTCTGTCCGAGCTTTTTATTATCTTCATAATATGGAGTTAATATAACGAGACTTGGAAGCATGAAGAGTGCAAAACTGCATTTTTTAGTCAGGATAGTAATACATCTATGGATCTTTCAACTTGACTTATTTTGTTAAAATTTTGTCTTGTGATTAGAGATGATTTCAAAGTGTTTTTAACATTGTCAATTAGAAAACTAATTAGGAGATTATGTGCTTGCAGATATCAGCAGTTGCTGCTCCTCCAGCTCTACAAAAGCTCAGTGAAAACTTCCCCGGGTAAAAGATGTCACTGTTTTGCTATCCAAAGCAGAAGTCTGTCTGTTTTAGAGGCTTTTGTAAGCGACAAGATTGACCAATGATGTCTGGCTTTTACAGGCTTCATGTTTACACCGGAATCATTGATCCAACAGTGAATGACAAGGGGTAAGAATCAGCTCCCTTTGTGACTTTTTCACAATTTGGTACCATAGTCCAATACAACAATATCTTTTCCTATTTCAGGTTCATAATTCCTGGACTCGGAGATGCAGGTGACCGCAGCTTTGGTACTTAGATTCACATCTACTCATGGTTTAGCTGAATATTGAGTTATTCATATGAAATTTTGGCGTGGTGTGCAATTAGATCATTCGTTGAGAAATTTTGCTTATTGGGTCAATCATTGACTTGTACAAGAGGTGCCTAAATTATGAGGGAGATTATTGATGTGGGCAACAAAAAGGTTGAAATGTAAATACCGTATGAATATGTACCAATTTGGTACGGGCAAGATTGTCATTTTGCATCTTGAATAATCATTTATTAATGCCAATTTACAATACACTTGTTGGTGGGTCAAAGCGATATTTCTTGGATACTGAATGAAAATCTCATTTACTTACCAGTTATAGGTTAGGATAGGGTTGTTCTACAGTGCCAATCATGAGGTTTGGAATGTGACCTGCCAGCAGCTATAAAACGCTAGCTTTTTACCAGCCAGGTGGTCTGGTTGAATGATCCTAGACTTGGTTTGCAAACTAAAGGTCATGGGGTTTATTCCCCGTTCTATCATTGGTCTTGAGAAAGAAATCTTGGTTAGTCTGTGAAGGATGACAGACTTTGGTTTAGATGTATCTCCACTCTTAGGCTTCCGCACTCACACTTGGTGAGGATGCCGTGATGAGCTTTGCTCAATGTGCAGTCAGTGCTCCGTAGCGTCTTAATTCTAGCAAATGGGTGGGGTGGATCCCAATTTCGTCCAAATACTTTGGCAGCCAAAAGAAGTAGCACTTTTTTATGTTCCATCACAACTCAGAACGCATCTTAGTCCACCTCAGGCCTCACTCACCAGCTTTTGCATGTGGCTTTTAGAAGCTTTGGGCATTACCTTGATGGCTACAGATGACTAATGCGGTGTTTCTTTTCTCTTGACGCCTGTGCTACATGCCTAGACAGCTGTAGCGGCATTTGTTCGTGTCTATGCCGTGTTAATTCGTATCAAGTTGGCGCTGGACATGGCCACAGGCTGGTTTCGGCCCGGGTCAAACCCAGGACCGGCCCGTTGACCGGGCCCGCAGTTCGGAACTAGAACCGGCCTTGGCATACGGGCCCGGTTCTGGTTCCAAAAAAGTACTGCAAATTTATTTTTTTCTCTTTTTTTCTCCAAATTTGATTACAATGCACATTTTGATTACATTTTATATTGAATAATTTATTATTTCATAATTTTATAATTTATTATTTTTTTATTTCATAATTTATTTTTTAAATTTTTACCGGCAGGTTCCAAACTAGGCTGGAACCAGAACCGGCCCGGAACTGCCAGTTCATACATGGCCACGAACCGGAATTGCCAGTTCCGAACCGTGGCCATGCCCAGTTGGCGCGACCACTGCTCCTTGATAGAAATAATGTGGACGGTGATGGCTTGTCGCTTGCCCTGTGTCATACTTTCAATCCACCTCGCATGACCAAGAACAACCCTGTTAGAATTTTCTGAACAACCTGTGCGACGCTTGGACCGGAACTCGTACTCTCAAACGTATGAATCAAAACAACTTAATCAGATATTGGTCTCTAATGTTTCAAATATACGAAATATTAAACAAAACATAGTGTTTGTAACCTATAACACCTCAAGTGTTACTTTACCAACTTCTAATAGTCTTTCGTATCATTGGTAGATCCTACATCAGCAAATAAGATAAACAAAATCAAGTCTTCCATGGGATGACGTCATTATGTAATACAAAGTTAAGGGTCAAGATCGAAATGGAACAATATTTTTATTATGGGTATAAAAAGAGATTCGGACAAATTACGTAAGAGTCACTTCATAGCAAATTAGCTCTCCGGCGACCGCTACATGCATACTCGATTGCTTTTCTATACTTTACAATCGTAAACTAACAATGCTTTAATCGTAAGCGAATCATGATTGGGCTTGATCCCTCCAATTGAAATTTTTCACTATGATTGAGGATTTGAGACAAGTTTGATTTACTTTCTTTCATTTTTTTTTTTTTTTTGGTCGGATACTTTCTTTCATTTGTGTCTTCACGCTTTCAACTTGGTGCGCTGCTATTCACGGACCAACCGTTTCACCCCGCCCACGAATAATAACACGGGAGGGAGGCCCCTGAAGTTTTTCAATTTGTGCAATTTTGTCCTCGGACTTCTTTTGTGCATTCAGGTCCTTTTTTCTTTCTTTTTAAACTATATTCTTACTCTTACCAGTCATGCTAATATATGGATTCTTTCGCTTCACACATATAAGATGCTTCAAATGCAACCAGTGTTGGCCTGATGCATTTGTGCTTTTGTACATGCCATTTGCAATGTCAAAAGCCAATTCTTTAGCATATTATAGTGGAAATAGCAATTTTATCCAAATAACAAATGCTCTTGAAGGGTTTAAAGTGGTTAACCAGGTGGATACGGATTTTCATAAGTTTGATTAAATATGAAAGTATTTTAATAAATGGATTGGGTCGGGTATGGGTCAGAACTGGTATGAGTCATTAAATTTATATCATATATAAATGAGTTAAAATGGATTATATAGATCAATTTAGATCAGAGCATTTTCGACCCGACCCAATCCACCCATTTGATGACCTTATATATGTAGACTCACACAATCATCAATCGTCACATCGTGATAACCCTAATTTCACTTAGAGTGCTATTACTCATGGGCCTGAATCGCGTCCGCTTTGCTACCTGTGATCCTTCTTCAGGCAACATGTCAGTCATGGGGTTCTTGATGATGAATTGAGATGTCCATATTTTGTCTCAAAATGGTGATGGAAGCTTTGAAATGGAAAGATCATCTAACTCCCTATGGTAGAAACAGAAGAAATCCGCTCTCTGCCTTTTCCTTCTCTCTTCCTTCACCAACAATGGGCGCCATTAGGGACTAGACGATGCTGTGTTCTTTTAGCTGTGTGACTGCGCGGTTGGATTGGAAATGACCGAGGAAGGGGATGAACATACCCGTCTCACTGCATTCGTTAGACATCAAGAGCCTTGAAAGACAGCGGAACAGCAGCACGACTCAACATCTACAGTCCAGCGGTTACGTTGCCTTACCATTATAGCTCGGCTGCCATTTCTCTTCAAGCAGGAAATCTGCCTAGTCTGAGTCAAAAACAAAATGGGTGGACGGTAAGGATGTCTCAAAGCATCCTAGAATTCCCTTCACATTACTACATACATAGACGCATGTGAATTGTCGTGTTCAATTAATAACTCGGTACATTCACTCTAAAGGCGAATCCGAATTTGTATGGCAACGGTTGGACTTAGTGGTACTTGTCATGGAAGGTGAGCCGGCGTAACTTTGTGTAACCCTAATAATCAGCAGGTTGAAAGCATATAAAAAGAGAAATTAAGGGCTATTAACAAGTTGGTTTTGTGCTGTTTTTGCTTGCATGTGGATCAGAATGATAATCACAAATCCACAGGATGCTACAACATCCAATGCCTGGGCTTTGTGTACCTTAATCGTCGAGTATCACTTCGATCCTATTTTGATAAGATCTCAGTCTACGGCAGGATTCAGTATGCAGTGCGATTTGCTATTAGGCAGGTGAGTTCAACACATCTCTATTTACACTGTTCCACTTCTGTTCTGCTCAGCTACTGCTTTTACTGGGTGTGAAGAGGTTAATACATTTGACGAAACCCTAGAAGTTCAACCATATTTTCACCTATTTTATGAAGTTTCCTACTTTTAAAAGACGCTTGAAATGCTTTGCCGAATCTTGATGTTCAGTCCTTAAAGAACAAACTTCGATTAGTTCTCCATTTTTACGTGTTCATCTCATGTTCTCTACTCATGCATACTCTGGCGCATGCAATTTTTTCAGGACCCGACATCACAAGCATGGTACTTGTTCATGAATAAGATCCAAAATCCGGTTAATTACTGGCCAAAGGTGATCATGGGGGCGGCGGACACCATGAGATGGGGTGCATATGTGTTCTCTGTGCCAAAAACGACGAATCTACTCCTCCCATGGGCAGTGGCCATTTCGAGAACTTCATGTACCCCAGGACATGTTACACGCCGCAGATCACCATCGTTATCGGCACCCAAGATGAGGTGCTCCCCAATAACACGCACATCGTACCAGCAGAGTCAGGCTGTTGTTGAGAAGGCGATAACTCACGGAAATCGGATCCGCACCAACAATAAAGCTTATGAAATTTTGGTTGCACAGTGATCGGTTCTGTTTGCCTCACCATCCATTGCTGGAATGAATTTGAGATTTTTCCAAGAAACGTGACCGGTTGGAATTACAAAACCAAGAAAGCCAAAATGATGAAGAGGAAGAGGAAGAGGAGAATGAATATCACTATTTTCAATCAAAAAAAAAAATGGGAAAGCCGCAAAGGATGGTATTAGACACCGGCGTAACCGCCATCGCAGCTGCAGCTGGCGCTTCCACTGCTGGCGTCGCTTTGCTGGGGAGGTTTGGTGCTGAGACAGCAACAGGTAAGGCCAATCAGCAGCATGAATCCCCAAGCAGAAGCTAGAGCTTGTAACCATTCCCTCATCCCCTTCCTTGCTCTTCTTTAATTGAACTGATGTTGGTCTCAAGCGAACCTGTTTCTGGCGCACAGCTTTATACGCTTCTCTTCATGGAGATGGGACTTCAGGTCACACGGTTTTTTTGCTTCTAATGGGACAATTGCATCTTGTCCTTTGAACAAGAGAATAATCGCATCTCCCATCCTTTTAAAAGGGTCCGATGCCGACGTAGAATGGACCTTCCTGTGCAAGTAATAGCGTGTAGATAGGCAAAAGCTCACTTGCCAATAACTTTAATGCATAGCTGCTTTTGATTGCTAGTACTTTGAAGAACTTCTTTTCGGGAAAGGAGTCGTGTGCGATGGTATCGATCAAGAAACACGAAAGAAATAATCTATCAAGATGAGTTCACAAACCCGACATTCTCTTTAATGATATAAGGAACTCACATGGATCAAACACATATTGATGCTCGAGCGATTTTCAAACAGCAAGTTAGAAACTACTCCGAAAGAACCCATTAATTGATCGCTGAACATCGTCGGCGATTATTCAACGTTCATTAGACAGGCCCAGGTCGAATTAATTGAAAAGTGAAAAGGGAAAACTCCACCAAAAACTATATGCAAGAAGAAGAAGCACGTAACTGGGGATTTGTCAAAAGGGGTGTGGAAGGTGGACCCTTCCACACATGGAATTTGAAAGGTGAAAGTGTGAGGAATCGAAAAAGGCCATTGAATGATAAGATCAATCCACAGGAAGAAGGCCACGTTCTTAAGAAAAAAGGGTAAAAGGAAAAGTACTTTCAGTTCATCAGGAAGAAGTACACGTGCATCCAACAGATCCTCTCTTTTCTTTTTCTTTCGAAAAAATTATCCAAAAATTCCTAAACTTATTACACTTTTATCAATTCAATCCTAAATATTTTAATTTTATCAATTAATTCATAAATATTTTCATATTTTACCAATTAAATTCATAATATGGACACCGACCGTTCTACATGGCAAGACCGATACTGACGTGAACAATTTTTAATAATATTTTGATTTTTTTCCTTTTTTTCTTTTCATTTCTTTGTATTTTTTTAATAACTCTGGCCAAGCTAACTCTACTCTTACTATTGAGCCCTTGCCCTCACCAAATCTAGGGAAGGGTCGTGACACCCTCATTGACCCTTGCCCAAACAGGGGAGGGTCTCTAGCCCTCACCTATGGCTGGCGATGGTCGACGGCGACCTTGCCGCTTAGAGTTGTTGAAAAAATAAAGAAAAGAAAAATAAAAAAATATTAAAAATTATTCGTATCAACATCAGCCGTGCCATGTAGACATCAGTAATTTCCAGCAAAAAATGATCGAATTGACTCAATTAACAAAATTAAAAAGTTTAACACTGAATTAAAAAAAGCACAATAGATTTTAAGCTTTCTGAACAATTTTCCCCGTATGCATCAGACATGCATTGCATCATTTCCAAATCTCCATCATTGGATTGATATCGTGATTGCAAACACCACGGTGTTGCGCCACCAAATGGTAACAAAACCCGGTCGACCGTCAAGACTCGGAACGTAAACGATGGAAAAAAGTTCCTTTAAGAATACACATATGCATGAGCAAACATGAAAGGTCCCCGGCGACATCTTAATCAGTATTTCTTTTGTTTGGAGACAGTATGCCACGAAAAGAGAGTCGATAACCGAAGATGTGTATTATCCTGCTCGGTCCAAACATGCACACAGCCATCTGAGATAAGCCGAGGGAGGATAGGTCGTCCATGTCATCCATGCTGTGATAACTAAATCAGAGTTAAACTGAGATTCGGATTCTAAGAAAAGCATACGCAAGTCACTCGTTCCAGACACCATCCAACCGATCAGCAGGAAATTAACTTGGATGTAACAGCATTTTCTGCCTCTAGCTTTTCCTTTATCATAAGCTGAACAGAAGAACCACGTTCACATATTATTTTCTTTGTAGTGGGAGGGATCACAAAAAGGCAGCCACCTCAAGCATAGTTCATGAACCAGGTTTCCATTAACATAACAAATCTGCGAGAGCTCTAACAATGTATTCAATTATTGTTTCTCTGATAATAATATGTAGAGGACTAGTTTTCTTTACAGGACAAAGTTCTTACAATTTACATCCCTTCCATTATCAGCTAGAATCAACAGCCTTCACCTGACAATTCCAGACTCCAGCAACCTAAAGGTATGATAAGAGCAGTAGGTGCCATCTCAGCAGATCACCAGTTTGGCATAAAAATCTATTACCAGACTGGCTTGTTGGAAGCTGTTAAAACGACAGTAAAAACAATCAACTTTCAGCAACTCGAATTTGAGCTAAATATAAAAACAACTTAAAATTGAGAAGGCGAGCAGCTTAAATCCATGGATGCCTTCAAAAAGTAAACAAATGTAAGCTACATAGTCGTTGAATCACGACCGCATAAGACTGCAAAAGGGTCATAATAGAGTAATTAGAGACATACATACAGAAAACACAGCAACCTGTTTCCCAGTTACTCTGCTTCATTAAAGGTCGCTGTAATTGCGCCAAACTGCACGAAACTCTTCACGAAATGTATTTAGGCGTGCTTTCAGGTTTGGTGTTCTGAAACTTGCATGAAGGACAGTGGCTGAAAAAACAAGATCGCGACAAAAGAAAATAAGAATAAAAAAAAGAGAAGCTGCTAGAGGCCAAATCTGTGCTAGAGAGAAAAAGAGAGTGAAGGAGAGAGAGATAGACGCACCAAGGAGTCCAATGGCAAAAGCCCAGAGGACAGTCAAGATTCCACAGGAAACATACCAAAGCAATAGACTCACTGAGGAGAACAAGAAGCAGAAGGGATTAAATAAAGGAAAAAGGAAAATGCAGTCACCATATTGCACAAAATCCCAAAAAACAAAATAAAAAAATAATTGATCATTAAAAATGCAGATTATGGTTTAGCACCAACCAGAGGCAAATATCGAGACAAACACCCAGCGAGGCTGGCCACATATATGAATTGATCTTTTTGCTGATGGACGTCCACGAATAACAGGTCTGCAGAAGAATGTCTAGAGCTAAGTACAGCTTTGAAATATTTTAGTTGGTACAATCAAAAAGCACTTAACTTACATAGGTGAGGGCCTCAATTTGGCAGCAAACTGTGGTGAAAACTGCCTCACAGTTCTTGTTATCTTGTCACTGAAAGTGCCTGCAAAGCTGTACTAAAATCCTTAGCATGACAATTAGATTCAAGTTGGGCACACCAAAGTAGAGGACAACCACCTGGAGAACAGATTTTGAGCAATGAGAGAGCAAATTAGTGGTGCTCCACTAACTATATATTTATCCTTGCAAATTCTAATTGAGGGAAATAATGGCAGAGTTACAGCCTGTAACATACTGTAGCTGCCATTACAGGTACCACCAGCCATTATGACACAGCCACTTAGACTTTCAGCAATGCAATTTGTAATCACACTGTTATAATAAATAGCATTAGCCTTGGCACAAGCCATTACTGTAACGTCACTGCCACAACCCGCTGTAATTTAAATTAAAACGTTCAAAAAGGTCACAAATTTGAAATGGAGGCATTGTATGCCTGTGCATATTGGGCACAAATTTATGGAACCACCTTTTTTACAGAAAGAAAAGGCGAAAGTTCCATCAATGGCAAATCAGAGAAATAAGGTACTATGTGGGTATTTCCTATAGCTAAACATAGCAGTTAGACCTTTTAAAAGGGGAACCATGGATTTCCCTTGGTATTTTGGCAAACAACTCTCAATTGGCGCACTGCCCGTATTAAGGCACCTTACAGTAGTTTCTAGAAAGATGCTTCAATCACCTTCAAGGTGCTTAGTGTCAAAACATATGTTCTCAATGCATGAATTATCACTAGCAATGTTTTAGAGATCCTTTTATGTGACAAGTAATTAGGGGAGTTCAGCATAAACAAATCAACCAGCTAATAAAACAACAAAAATCACTTTTTATGGGGCTAACCTGTTTCGACACGAATTGACCCATTTAATCTAACCTATTGCTTTTGAAGGACAACTCAGTTAAACACTTTTTGCAATGTTCAGGGTTGGTTAAAAGACCACTTTATCAAAAGTTAGTTGACTTTAATCACATATACAAAGAAATGAGAGGTTAAATTTAAATGTGTAGGGGAATATAAGAAACCCTCATTTATAATGCTCAATTTCAAATTCCAGTGACCAAACCACCCTAATAACCTGCCAAGCCCATTTTGAGAGAACCCAAGCCAATCAAACTCCTCCGTCTCATTGTCATCCTCCCTCTGACGAAAAGCTCTCATTTATGTCATCCTACATCCCATGACCCACATTCTATCAATTTCTTCTTCGGCGTTACAAGAGAGGGGTGGGAATGCTCATAACTCAAAAGACCTAAACTCTTCTCTAAACAAAACTCTTTGCAACCACACTGTGACTTTGTGAGATACAAACTAATGGAGTTTTTAATATTCATTGGTGTAATGCCTGAGGTTGTATACTTGTATAGTGCAAGAACATGTTACCATGTTAACATATACAAACATGTTTAATTTATAATACGTGTTTGTATACAAGTTAATTAGCGTCACGTAGTTGTATCGTCGTACCGTGTGATATTAAAATTTGACATAGTCACCTTATAGTCGTGTTAAGTTGTTACTAGTTGGCATGTCAGTAATGCCATTCCATGTGAAATGCTTCCTTACCCACGTTGAGTCCATGATGAAGTTTCATAGATTTAATAAATGTATCATGTTCGAGTTAAGAAAACCTAAGATATTCTCCCACACTGACACATGATCATGGCAACACAACATCAATCGCCAGCATGGGACCTACTCTGCGATACATAATTGACTACAGACATATGATCATTACACTTCAACGGGTCATTCCATTCAAACTCTTAAAAGGAAAATAAGTTAGTCAGCCTTAGTGATCCAGCAGTGCCAATGGGAGGGCTGTTGCTCAATGGATAAGAGTTACTCTAGATATCAGGCTGATCTTCCCAAGTGGGTCTTTTACATTAGAGAGTCCCTTTTAAAAAGATTATCCTTGTCTTTGTTTATGTCTCAAATGCAAACAAGTACTACAATTCGTCCCCTCCTATGTATCATTCGACAATTTTCACGACATTTGCGAACAGAGGCCCTTATTTTCATAGTTGTCATTCCTTAACTTAATTCTAATTGTTTATATTTTTCACATGACTGATAATGTCTTTGTAAAATTATTACTAGTCTAATTATATTGGGAAAAAAATCAAAGTATGGTTTGAATTGAAGCATTCCCATATAAAAATCTATCTTATAAGTAGGATACCAATCAATGAATATTTAAATGAGACATATACCACAGCTAACAAACGAATGTATATGGATCGATCACATAATTAGCTATGGCCCACAACATCACATCAACAGCAAAAGGACTCCGCACAATATGCATTGAATGGTCTCAGTCCACTCTTTGAAATCAACCAGTAGCAGATTAATAAACACCCACCCCACTCCCCCTTCCCCCTTCCTCCTCATCCTCAACCCTCTCAACCCTCTCTTTTCTCTCGATCTCACTAAAATAGAAAAAACTGGAAAAGAAAGATCATAAGCAGAGCATAGATAGAAGAAAGGAGAATAAGATGGATCACCTGTCATTTAGACATGCAGTACTGAGAGCTGTTAAAAGAGCAGCAACTATGGCAAGAGGCCTCCTAAGAAATCCCAATCCTGTAGTTGACAATCAAATTTGACAAAAGGAAGAATTAAATGAACAGATAGTTATGAACCTTTGATTGCATGCATGCAAACATGTGTGATGTGCAGAAAGAAACATAATAATCAAGTTGTTCCCTCCACTCACCTAGAATAACCATGATCATGATGAAGTAGTTCGTTCGATAGCTGCAAAATAGTAAAAGGACATTACGATCGAAAGGAAAAGGATCGGTATAGAGTAGCAATCGCCTCATGCAAACACTGCGGCACTGGTATAGTGGAAGCAAAAATATCTGGCGGAGGAAAGAAAAACACTACAATCATTCATTTCCTGTATGATCAATTACTGGAAGTATCTCTGGAATCTAAACTCGAGAAGCTGACTCCAATATTCGCATCAAATTACATGCCCAAGATATCTCCAAGGATATGCAAAAGACCAACTATACCACGAATAAATGATCACCCAGAACTCACAGATATGTTCCTATAATCACTTTGACCAACACCCCTGCCACTCCTTCCGTCGGCAAACAGGGGGCTTATCCACCATTGTTACTTTACCCGAAACACGTACTGAAAAAACACAACCCATCAGGAGCATCAAACTGATTTCAACAGGACACCGCCAATCACGACAATGAAGAAAACAATATGCTTCAAATGAATAGATGCATACAATTCAGGTAGCATTCAACAGAAACTCCGCAGGGAAATGGCGGAGATGGCGTACACTCGCACACTCAAGTCAATCTTCATCATTTGCTGAGGAAAGAAAAAGAGCCTTCTCTTATCATGCAGCGAAAAATACAATTGCCAACATCCCACGAATCCTTGACGATACAAAAACAAAAGAAAACCACAAGAGACATTTCATCACATTCCTCGAATTCCGACGCAGACAAATTCAGTAACAACCGGCGAATCCGGAAGCATCGAGGCAAGGCAAGATCAAAACGAAGCAGGTCGCGAGAGAGGGGGGGGGGGGGGGGGGGGGGGGGGGGGGACGCGTACTAGTAGAGATTGCACTTGAGGCGGCTGCTCCACTTGGCGTTCGATCTGGGGAGGGTGAATCTGGAGAAGAACTCGGGGAGAGGGCGGGGCGGGGACGACCAGTCGACCTCCCGGAGCGCGTCCACCAGATCCTCCGCCGTCACCGTGCCCCAATCCATGCCGCCGCCGCCGCCGGCGAGCGGCCCGGGAGGGGAGGGGATCTCGCCGTCGATCGAAGCGGAAGCGGACGGCGGCGAGGGCAGGGGATGGAAACCCTAGAGGATGGCGACAGGGCAAGCGATCGGAGGGAGAGCGGGGGGTGGGGGACTGGAGCGTTCGATCACCTGTTGGAAAGTACCGTCCATCGATGCTTCTGCGTACTTGTCTTTGCCCTAGAAAGCCAGGGGGGCGAGCGACACGGTGATCTAGGGTCCCGTTAAAACTTACCGGTTGGAATCGGTTCTTTAGAGCTTAGAACCGTAGGGCTCTAGATAACTTGGTAAATAGTAAAAAAAATTTATTTTTTTGTTTTTAAAATTAATTTTGAAATAAAAATTCATTTGATAAGCCTTTTATTTCCGGGCATAAATTTATAAAAATATTTTTAAAATCAGTTTTGGAGCAAAATCAAGAAACCACCTTTTTTAACTTTTTAATTCTGGGAACAAGAATCTGAATTGGAAAAGAAATTATTTTTTCTCTTCCGCTTCTTTCCCATTCTTTCTATTCTTCTTCCTCCTCATTTTTTTTTGCCTGGCCGACCATTGACCACCGGCCAGGGATGACACAAGTGAGGGTCCCCCTCGCCCAGGCCGCCAGCGGCAAGGGTGGCCCTTGCCCTCACCCAAGTCGCAAGCCTCAAGGATGGCCCTTGCCGGCTCGGGCGAGGGCTAGAAAAGGCCAGCAAGGGCCACCCTCGCCTAGACCACGAGGGTCCAGCCCTCACCCGTGGCCAGTTGCTTGCCATGGTTGGTGATCAGGCCATGACCAAGAAGGAAGAGAAGAAAAAAAGAAAAAAATATTAAAATATCATTAATAAAAGGAAATTTTATGTCGTTCCAAATACATTTATGTTCTTTTTCTATTTTAGGAATTGAAATTTTGAGCTATTACCAAACACTTTCAAATGCTCAAAATCAGTTCCCGGGAACAGAATAAAAAAAAAATCATTTCTAAGCAGAATCAGTTCCCGAGCACAAAATTGTTGTCATGCGTACCCTAAACGTGCATGTTCAGAAACTCGAAACTTACCCCCATCACGGGTTTTGGGATCTACACAGTCTCGCCTATGTTCTTGATTGAACGATTGTAGTGAATCACCACATCTAAGAACCATCAACTTACCGCAACTCATGTTTAGACAAATGAAGAATATGGAACGTACAAAGTAAAAGCCTCATTCATGAATGTTGTTGAAAGTGGAAATTCGGACTAGTGATTCCAAATTATACACTTGTCATCGGACGCCATGAAATACTACAGGATTGTGCAAAGACATAAAACAAGAAAATCGCAAAGACTTGTTCCAAATTTTAGACCCAAATTGTTGGAAGTGGTTTCCTAATTTTTGAAATCTAGAACCTGCCATGCATACTCTAGAGCCAGATGAGTTCCCGGTTCTATATTGCAACCATATTCTCCCCTATAAAATGCCTCAAATTTGATAACTTCGGGTCAATGAAATCTAAAGTGACGTCCATTTCTCGAAATTTCTCCCAGGCTATTACTTTGTCCTAAAATATCTTGTGAACTTGGTCATTTTAAACCAAAGATCCCGAGCTCTGGGAATCCCGATCGACAAATTATTGTGCACTTGTCACATGCACGTTTCGCCTCTTATAATTACAAGGTCGTTGCATTGAGTCAAAAAAATCTTCGAACATCATTTTCTAGAGGTGTTGTAAAAACAAATTAAGCCGAAATCAGCTTAATTGTTAAGCTCAATTCAACTCAAATGTGATTGGTGCGACATAATCTAAAGGGAAAATAGCACAGGATTTTAATATAGATCGAACAGTACCTCAAATATCAACTCTCAGTGTTTTTAACCCATAATTTTATCTGATAACTCACATACAGTATAACCCTCGCAATATTCCCACGAAAATTATACATATACAAAAGATAAAGTCCTCCTCAAGCCATCTCTAGCACGTTAATCAATACAAGTCTAATTTGGACTCTCCTTCGAAAAGACGTTGGATCCGAGATTCTCTAAACCGAACTTCACATATTTTAATTCAGATCAGGTTTTCATTCAATGAACTCAAATTCGAGATATATTTTAATAGATTTCTATCTTGGCTCGACCTTTGAGCCAAATTATAATGGCTTTGCTAGAACCTAAACCAGTCATACTGCCATAGACGTCTTCCAAGTCCAAGCCACTCAGCATTACCATAACGGTGGAACTCATCAAAATGTCAACGTCACCGGCACTCTTAGCTACTTTACAAGGATTTTTCAATCACAACCTACTTTATCAACAACAAAGCTAAAGCGTTATTGAATCCATATTTATAAAGAGATCGAATTTGCACCTTGTAAACTCGACATCTATAATAACTATTAGCTTTACAGGCATTACCTCGTTACAAGCTTCATCTAGGTTAGTTATCATGCTATCAATTACTACCATAAGTTTCTTTATGCAACTCCATCTTGAGCGCGACATCAATCAAATCTGTATAATCACTCTCACAAACACTCGTACCTATAAACTATCAAAACTTGTCAAATGTAACTTCTCTACTGACAACAAGTGAATCTAATTCCGACTATCAAAACATACAACCCCACCCACCTTGTACATAACTTAGAAATGTGCATGTTCTTGCCCTCCCATTGAGTGTACCTTCACTTACTCATCCAAAAATTGAGCAACCAAATATCCTAGGAACAAAATAATCGACACTATTTTATGACCACATTTTTTTAGGGATCGAAAATCCAATGGCAGTTGATGGAAATTATTTACCACGTAGCATGGGATACTAAACAAATCCACTAGAAATCTCTTAGCTATATTGATACTAGAGAGCATTTTCTTAGCCTTCGTGAGTAACATTCAACTCATCAACTTTGCAATATGCTATGATCATTAGCACTTGTGCGGTGTCTCATTATACCTTTCTTGTAGAATTACTTAACAGTTCTTAGAAAAATTTAATGCTATTGTCAGTCCACACATACTTGATCATCTTGTCAATGTCTATTTCAATCAAAGCTCTCAACTACCTGATCTTAGCAACGGCATCAAATTTTTGTTTTAGCAAACATTTAGGTCTTCTTCGAGTAAAGCATTATTCCTCGACAAAAACTTTGACAACCCTACAAACATCCAAATGAATCGACTCTACAATCTCCATGGTTTATTTGATAGCCATACTTAACCGCACTTTCATTATTTGCTCAAGTTACAGCATATGTAATACATTTAGTTCTTCGCCAAATAATCACATAGTAGATTCCTCTCGCTCGAAATCTCCAAGCTTCTCTCACCAACGTGTCTAAAACACAAATGCCATGAATTCAAATTCTCAAATGAATGCATTCGATGTTTCTGCGACAAATTCCATCACCATCTTCCTTGATACTCATAAAAGCCACTATGCTTAATTCCTTTCATTATTACCAGGGGACCTCCAATAACTCTAGAACGCCAGCTTCTTAAGTATACCAATGCCCAACTAAATCTAAAGTACTTCGAGAAATCATACTCTTCTTCACTCCAAAATGTGCCTAACACTAGCTGTTGTTCTCATTGAACCATCATGCATTCTGATTTTGATTGGCCCATAATCACATTTGGTGTTGTTACCAAATTACATATTGCCACTGTCCCTACTTTGATCAATTGCAAATCATTTCATGTTCAATGTATTGTAGAATCAACTACCATAATCCAACAATCATTCGTCAAATGACGAATTCTTGGTGATAAACAAGACAAAATCAACACTATCTTAATAGCTGTCAGCTACAACTACAAAACTTCATTGCATACTTAATTTTAATTTCCCTGCATTTTTCATTTCTTAGCTTAAGACAATCCTTTTTGACATGCCACTTTCTGCAGCAATGCTAACAGAGCATCCCACCAATCCTAGATTGACTATATCTGTTCGGGTTACTACTATTTCTACTATCACAAGCATCAATACTTCATCTACACTCACCTACTAAACTAACTGACACAACTCCATTGGATTCTCTTTGACGGATGTCCTCACTTGGAATAAAATCAAGAACCTCATCAAATGCTAACCCTAAAGAACTACTAAGAGAAGTAACAGTATCACTCCAACCATCAAGCAATAAGGATAATAGAATCAAAGCATGTAATTCCTTAGCAAAATTAATGTCGATCAAACTCGATTGATTGATAATCACATTTTACTTGTTAATATGCTTAGAAACTGAAGCATATTTGTCCATCTTTAAGTGAATCAGATGTCACATTAAGTAGACTTTATTGACCGCAAAGGGCTTTTTGTACATACTGGATAGAGCATTCATCATTCCCGCATTCATCAGTCCTGCAGTAGTCTTCTCTTTCACGATTCACACACAATATTAGAAGCCAAGGTCCACCAAATAAACACATTACCCTTGTCTGTTTAACATATCCCAATCAACTTGTTTCATTGACTTTAGCTTCTCCCTAGAAATGGACGACTGCAAATTCTTTTGACATAGATAATATTCAATCTACATTTTCTAAAAAATAAAAATATCTCCCATCAAATCGTCGATTTTTACTTTTCCTGCTTTTGTCACTATTGATTTGCCTCAACTCAGTCCAGCCTAACTTTACTACCAATTTTTAAGAAAACAAGTGATCCAACTTAATAATAAACTTAACAAAAAATAAATAAATTGGACATCGAATTTTTGTGGTTTGATCAATGTGACATATTCCATGAGGATTCTACAATAGAGATTACAATCTCTCTTGGGTTACTTAAACATTCACAATGTTTCTTAGCCTCCGATTAAACTCGATAACTCATAGCGTTTTTAGCCCTCATGATCACTCACGAGAGAATCTCTCAAATTTCACAATGGAATAGACTAATTTTACAACACAGTGTTTACATATACAGCACTAATTCATCAAGATGTAATGCAGGAACGACACCTTGGTGTTATGCCCAAAAACAGCCCCGTCCTTGCACAATAACGGCGCCTCTTGAAACACACTTTCGAGGCACACAAAACAACAAAACCCAAGCAGTGATATCTATAGAATAAAATATCAAACCCTCGTCAAGCCGACTCCAACACGTAGATTGATTTCCATGCTTGGTATCTTCACTCGGTCGATCCATACGAATCCCATTCGGACTTTCCTCGAAAAAGACATTGGGTCCAAGATTGTTCTTATAGAATGAATCGGAATGTGTAACAAGCTTTACTCAAGACATATTTTAACACGTGGAACTTAACATTATAGTCGAACCCCATTGAGATAAATATTTGAAGTCTGCCATCAATTAGCCTCTTGAGCTACCTAACTAAATAACTGCAAGCAATTCAATATTCGAGCAGCTAAAATCTTGTCTCCAATTTGAAATTAGGGAGAGACCACTAATGCTATCGATCCCCCTCTGGGAATTACTATTACAAAGGCGGCACACCGATCGTGGAATATTTGATTTGTACCGTAATCGGAAGTCTCTTGTCAACGCAGCAGAAGTAGTTCAAAAGGTTCGATCATATAAGAACACATGCGGCCTGTGCGACTAGGCTAAACTTATCCCTCTCTTTTATGTTCGGAAGAACTTCTCTTATTTGGACTTTCCTTGTTGAAAGGATAGGCAAATTTACTTAACCCCATTAGCAAAACATGCTTAAAGAAGGAACTCAAGTCAAAGCTGGTCGGCGGCAGGCTCCACGTGGGAGTGGGGAGTGGGGCCTCGCCCCAAAAGTCTTTACAATTATTCTGCTTAACTAGTCAAAACCCTAGCTAAATAAATCACTGTAGCTTGCCCGTGTTGTCCTAGTGCTCTTGATACGCGTATGAAGCGACTAATTTTTAGGGCTGCGCTTAAATTGTCCTGTCTTATTAATCAGAATATGATATGAAATGCTGGAATTTTATTTTATGATATCTATTTTTTGATAAATCGTAATAATGAAGTCAGAGATTTTACATCCCGTTCTGTCCATTATTTGATATTCACTATATGCATATCAGTGCAAATGAACTCAAAAATTGCACAAATAGACAAAGTAAGAATCTCTCATGCCACTTTTGCCTACTTCATTTTTATTTGCTTGTTTTTTTATTATTTTTCTCTCTCTCTTTTTATTTCTATTTTTTTATTTCATTTTTACCCTTCGATCATTCTCTAAGTAAACCATACTAATATACCTAAAATACCTAAAATATGTTATAATATAAGATAGAAAGAAATTCAAATATATAAATACAAACAAGAATAAATAAAAACGAAATTGTTGTTATTTTTCTTGTTATTTTGAATTTTTATATTATAATTTAAATATTATTTATATTCAAATATCATTTTAATTTTATTAATTCAAAAAAATTAATTATTCGAGAAAAATAACTTTTGTATAATAGATATTATAAATACTATGCACTTTTATCCCACATCATTCATTGGAGCTATATCCCTTTTTATATCTAACTTTGTCCCGTCTCGAGTATAACTAAACACATGATAGGATCATGAATTTTATCCTAACAACCAAATGCAATTAATAGGGAAAATTCCATTTTGGTACTCAAAATGGAAGCGTTTTCTTAATTTGGTACCCAAAATGGATATGGTGTCAAATAAGGGCGCGAAATGCCCAGTTAGTCTCAAATAAGGACCCGAAGTGCCCAAAAAATCTCAAATAAGGGTTTGGGTCGTCGGGCTGCCAAAGTTGGCTACCGGTCGGCAAGAATGTTATTGTTCTGGCACTGGAACAATACTTTTTAATTTTTTTTTCCTTACTATTTTTTTTTCTTCTCTTCCTTCGCCGGTGCCGGCAGAAGCAACCCTCGCCGACGTCAGGTGAGGGCCGCCCTCGCCTGGGCTAGGCGAGGTCAACCTCACCAGTTGCCGGCAGGGTTGAGCCTAGCTAGATCGGGCGAGGGCTCGGCCCCGCCGATCGCTGGTGAGGCTTGACCTTGTTGACGTTGGGCAAGGCCGGCCTTGCCATTGCCAAGGTGAGATCGGCCTCCCCTGACGCTGGCGAGGTTGAGTCTCGCCGTTGCCAGCGCAAGACCAGCCTCCCTCGACGCCGACGAGGTCAACCTCACCCAGCAACGGTGAGGACAACCTCACCGTTGACAGGGCAAGCCCAACCTCCCCCAACGCCGGCAACGTCGAGCCCTAGCCAAATCTAGCCAGGCTCGATCTCGCCAGCAACTAGTAAGGCTAACCTCGCCCAGCCTAGGCGAGGGCGGCCCTCGCTCAACGCCGGCGAGGGCCGTCTCTACCAACCCTAGATATGGCCGGTGGAAGAAGAGAAGAAAAAAAAATAAAAGGAAAAGGAAAAAAATTAAAAAATATTGTTCTAGTGTCGAAACAGTAATATTCTTGCCGGCCGGCAGCCACCTTTGGTCGGCTGGAGACTCAGACCCTTATTTGAAATTTTTTGAGTACTCCGGATCCTTATTTGAGACTAACTGGGTACTTCGAATCCTTATTTGACATCGTGTCCATTTTGAATACCAAATTGAGAAAACACTTCCACTTCGGGTACCAAAATGGAATTTTCCCCAATTTATATCATCAACGAGGTGGAGCTCGAGTGCTTCGACAATTGTCGAACAGGGTCTATAGATTCGAGATCACACACACGTGTTCTGACCAAAAAAAATAAAAATAAAAGGAGTTCACACACGTGCGACGACCAGCCCTGCCCCACACTGTCCACGCCGCCACTTCCCTCGAAAACAAAACAAGAACGAGGAACAGCAGAGAGCACCGACAAGCAGCACAGCCCAAGCACGGCACCACCCTCTCCTCGCCGTTGCATCGCCTCCTGCTCCTCCGGCTATTTGGTCTTCTCTCTTCGCGACTCAAACCCTTCGAGCAAATCCCCACAAGGAAAGATCAAGTGGGTGTTCTTCTTTCACTTCTCATTCCCCTCCCCACCTCTCAGGATAATCCTCGAGCTCGGGGTCGTCACCGAGGAGCTGCCAAAGGCGTCGTCCGAGCTTCGTCTTCCTCGTTCAAAAAAGGTGGTTATCTTTCAAAGCTGGATCTGAAGCACCCTTCTCCACATCGCCCGTTTCTCTTGCTGTCTTGTTTTGTTTGCGATAGTTGTTGATTGCTAATTCGTCGACGGTCTAAGTTTTTGTCGAGGAGAGACATGGCGAGCTATTCGTCGATGGATGCGTCATTGCAACTCGCGAGCTTGCAGAACAAGCTTGTTCTGAAGAGGGTTTGCTCTTTCAAGTTGATGCCCGGTTGTTATGTCCTCAAACGGTCCGTAAATGAAGTTGCTCTGTCGCTTCATAGTAAGGCTAGTGTCCGTCGGTGCTCTGCGGAGAAAGTGGAGAAGTTTGTGGTCATGATGAGCGTGTTGCAGCCGCAGGGCGAGTCGCAGTCTGTCGGTGCGGTTGACACTGCGATTTTCGGTGAAAAGGAAGCTGGCGGAGTGGCGGGGAAGAATCTTAAGATTGTGGAAGATGACTATGAGTTGGTGACAGATCACAATGGTAATGGCGGGGATGGCTTCGATGGTAATGGCGGCAATGGGGGATTCTCGAATGGGAGAGGTGGTCATGGAGGTGGCAGCGGAGGTGGCGATGAAGGGAATGACAAGGAAGAGGAGGAGTTCGGGCCTATCATGAAGTTTGAGGAAGTGATGAGGGAAACCAAGGCTCGAGGGGCTAGTCTTCCTCCGGATATGTTGGAGGCGGCAAAGAGTGTCGGGCTTCGCAAGGTTCTTCTGGAAAGATTCCTGGATTTGCAGGTAGATATATCGAGGTTTCTTATGCTGCTCATTCATTGGTAATGGAAGTATCAGGCATAGATATTTTTCGAGAAATTGTAGAAGGTACGACTCTTTCCCCTTATTTTGCTGATGTTGTTACTGATTTTTCCCCCTTTCTTATGCTTATTGTAGGGTTCCGTCTGGCCCTTGGGCTTTGCAATGAAGTCATGTTCTATACTTCGGAATCGAATGTTGGCTGATCCATCATTTCTTTTTAAAATTGGAACAGAGGTTTGATACTATCTTTAAGAAAGTTTCATCCCTGGAACTTGTGTTCCTTCTGTGTTGACATTTTAACAGGTTTAAAACTGCCTCTTAACTGCTATCCTTGACTAAAAAGCTATGCCATTTTCATTGCATTACTGTACTGGTTAGTCATGTACGCTGCCATCTTAATATAGCCATGAAGCTATTATTGTATATGAGAGACCCAATGCAGAAATATTAGGGAAATTTTAATAACTAGCAACTCTTCAGGATGATCGATCTTGTACCATTATTCCCGTTGTTGCCCATGTTGGTATGGTATGAAAAATCTACTATCCAATTATATAGTTTCCATGGCGATGACTTATTAATTTATAACTTGGTGCAGATAGTTATTGATTCTTGTTGTGCGACAATTGCGGAAGTTCAAAAGAGGGGCAAAGACTTCTGGGCAGAATTCGAGCTGTATGTTGCAGATCTTTTGGTTGGGGTGGTGGTCAACATTGCTTTAGTTGGTATGCTAGCTCCTTATGCTAGGATTGGTCAACCTTCTGTTGCCAAAGGGTTCCTTGGGCGCACGCAGCATGCATATGCAGCCCTTCCTAGCAGGTTGAGTTCATGCTTTTTCTGAATGAACTATAAGTTCTTGAGTGGTTTCAAATTTTTCAATGTCATAGTAGGCATAAGTTGCTAGATTGCTGTGCATTAGTGATTCTTTTGCTATTGCTACTATAAATTTGTAGAGAAAATTGACTTATCAGTCAGTTATAATGCTGAATCATAATCTTTCTCAGTGTATTTGAAGCCGAAAGACCAGGATCTAGATATTCTGTAAATCAGAGAGTAGCCACATACTTCTATAAGGTGAGCTTCCTTGGTGAAGATCAAATTTTAGTTTTTTGTATAAATAGTAGAGAGCTTTACTAGTCAGTTAATGTTTTTCCTTCTCTACGACAATCACAGGGAATCCTGTATGGTGCGGTTGGATTTGCATGTGGTATCATAGGACAAGGAATCGCGAATCTGATCATGACAACAAAGCGGTATAAATTTAATTCTGCATGCTTGGCACTATAATCACTACTTTCTGGTCATTACTTTTCATCTTTTTTCATGATTTTGCTCAAAAAGAAGAGCATGAGTGTCTGTATTTTTGCCTTAAGAGATTATAAGGTCAATATCTGAACCATGGGGGATTGTGAAAGGGGATTGGCATTCTGTTGCATCTGCACTGCTCATTATGCTTTTCTTGCATCTCTGTTGCTTCACGTACTGTCTGTCGTGTATTCTTTTTCTCTTGTCCACAGTGTTCCTAAATGTTTTGTTCTCATTTTAATCATCCTGAAGTAATACAGAAGTGACTTGAGCATGGAAGCTGCAACATAAGTGAAATAGGGTACATTCAGTCACTCTTTAGTAACTCTGAAGGTACAGTCCATGTCCGACATGCCAAAATTTGAGGTTGGGCAATACAAATCACGAAGCATTGGCATTGTGTTGCTTGACCCATGCAAAAGCATGCTACGGCTATTCGTTTGAATTGAAGCCAAAGGATAAGCTGACTACTTTTTTTCTTTAAGTGGAAAAGCTGATTTCGAGAGCATCTGTTATGTCCTCTGATTAATGCGCTTGTAGAATGGTTGTCGAAAGTGAGCTTTCTTTTTTACCTTCTTTATCTTGATGATTCCTATTGTTAATAACATGTTACATGTCCAGAGTCTGTTTGTTGTTATGTCGCTTGTCTTTCCTTCTTCTCTGACTGTATGCTTACCCTTCACTTCCTATGTAACCTATGGAGTTCCTTAGAAGAACCAAAAAAATATTAGTGCAAATTATTAGTGCATATGAAAAAAATTATTGGACCTGAGCTACTCTTTTCCCTTCATTCTGACTTTTCAATTGATTCGAATGTTTCTTGTCGTATGTATCTTGTCCCAGACTTTCACTCCAATCTTCCATTTGCTCTTTTAGGAACATAAAAAAATCTGAAGAGGATATTCCGGTGCCACCTCTTGTGAAGAGTGCAGCTCTTTGGGGTAATTCTTAAGTTACTAATTGTATTGCTTAGAGTATATAAGCTCAATCTTGTGACATTCTGTTGATCTTACCGATTTTCCCACGTTTTCTTCACTGCTGTGATTTTTTGTGTTTCTCAGTCTCTCTTGATTACCTAAAGCTTTTGATCTACATGCTTCCCTGATATGCTCTCAATATAGTTCATTTGTTTCTCCTACCTTTTTTTCTACTTGAATCGTGACCTTTTTCAGTATTTTACGCGCCCCTAGTCAACACGATAGCTGTATCATGATGGTGGAACATGATTTTCTTTGCACAAATCTGCTGCATCAAACTTCTTACAATGATAGTAGATAAGGGTTTCTTCAGTTGCAACAATGTATTATAGATTTGAATGGATATTGCAGTATGAGAACAGTCTGAACCATTCCTCTTGCCCAACATACCATATTATCTCTGCGGCTGTCGCTCGTAAGAATATTTAATTTTGAATGATCCCCTTGAAGAGAGATTTTCTTGTCTATCCTGGCTATTTTCGTGTTCCTTATTTTCTGTTTCTTTTTTCACTTTCTATCGAAATTCTGATGTGTTGAACTTGTTCCTTGAGTCATGTACTATAAGCTGCAAGCAGTTACTGATGTGCTAATTAGGTGCTTGTCAACTTTCCAGACAATCATTCAACCAGCCCCATTAATACCGTCTCCTTTGTTGTTTTGAATCTCGAAACTCGCAGGTGTTTTTCTTGCTGTCTCTTCGAACACCCGGTATCAGATAATCAACGGACTAGAGAGACTGGTGGAAGCATCGCCTCTCACCAAACGCATGCCGCCCATCGCTATGGCCTTCACGGTGGGGGTACGATTTGCAAACAACATATATGGCGGCATGCAATTCGTGGACTGGGCAAGATTGAGTGGGGTACAATAGTTATCTAATTTTCCCCTTCACTCAGCCAGCTCATCGATTTTAAGTCTAGATGCTTCTGGCCATTTGGTTAGACTCCGCCGGGGCATTTATATCCCCCCTGGAATAGGTGTCGAAATCTTTATTAATGCTTGGTGATTTTGGAGGCCGGGTCAAATTTCTGCTTACCATGATGCAGAGATTGAGTGTTGCTCTCAACCTTAGGAAGGTTTTCTGCAGAAATGAATTTGTAACATGCTGCGAGAATAGAATAGCGCATCAAGCGTCGAAAGGCTAACTTTTTCACAGGTCTGAAAAGCTTGAATTTCTATAGTCTGGTTTGTTAAAAATTGTATGCAGCGTGGTGGGCATAGGGAGCTAGCAATGTTTGTTGGTACCGGCGTAAACGGGCTGGGCCTGAAGGGGGTTCTCGATCCAGCATGGGCAGACCGCGGTCAGCTTTTCCGGCCCAGCTTGTAAGCTCAGCTCTAAGTTAAAAAAGAAAATGGGCCCGGATAAATGAATCGCAACTGTCCAGGCTAGTTTAAGCCAAACCTGATCTTATTAACACGCACATATTTTGTTTTCCAATGTGTCATTTGTCATTGAATTTGAAAAATCAAACATATAATTATCAAATAATTAAGATGATACCACTCAAAAATCTATAAATTTCTTCCAAATAAATGAAATCGCTGGCGTTGGCTTTAGACGTAACTTTTGATTTGGGGGAGATGGGGAGCCTGTAAGGGTGCGTTTGGTAATTGGCCAAATAGTAACTAATTTTATTCTTTTATTTTCAGAATCAGTTTTGAAACAGAAGTCTGTTTGGTAAATTTTTTGTTCCCGGGCACAAATTTGTTCATAAAATCAATTTTGGAACTAAATAAAGAAGAAAAAGAGTTGTTTCTTGATTATGGGAACAAGAATTAGAAATTGAAAAGCATTTTTTTTCTTCTTCTTTTTGGTTTTCTTCTTCGTTTTCTTCTTGGTTGTTTGTCAGCCACTAGCCACTAGCTACAGGCTAGGGCTGGCGAGGGTGAGGGCTAGACCCTCGCCACCTGGACGAGGGGCGCCCTCATCGGATCTGGCATGGGCTACCCTCATCGCTGCCCTCACCAAATCCGGCAAGGGCGGCTTACAGCCTGGGCGAGGGCTGTGACGCCCTTGCTTGTGGCAATGCCCTCGCCGGCTTCAACCTGTGGCCAGTAATTGACGTTAGCGACGTAACCATGGGCCAAGGAAGGGGAAGAAAAAGAAGAAGAAGAAATAAAAAATAAAAAATTCAAAATATTATTAATAAAAAGAAATTTTATACTGTTACCAAATTCATTTTTGTTCTTTTTCTATTATAAGAATAGAAATTTTGGCCAGTTACCAAACTGCTTCAAATACTTTGAAATTATTTTCAGGAATGGAATCATTTCTTAATAAAAATTATTTCCGAGAATAGAATGATTACCAAATACACCCTAAGTAAATCTAAAAGTTCAATCAGAGCCCACAATAACTTTTTTCTTTTTGTTATGTTTTGGGGCATTTCTTAGTTTGGCCCCTACTACCACATTATCTTTTGATCAATTTGCCGTTTGATTATTAATCTCAACTTGGTTTTGGCTTTATAGGATTTTTTTTAATTGTTAGTTATTTATTTTCCTAACTTTTGCATTTCCGAATTTGAAACATATTTTTTATATTTTGGTAATTATTTCGAATGATTAACTACCGAGCTAAATCATACCGACCAAGGGGAGAAACTGAAATGAGCTCGGATGCCCGACCGCCCCGTTAACTCCCAAACCTTACTATCGGTCCGGACTGGTCCGAGCTCTCGGCCTACCAAGCTAAAATGAAACGCCCCTACTCATACGCATACGCGTGTCTCAATGCGGTAACATTAGTCCGTGCCATTGCACGCCCGAGGTGGCCAATCAACGAGCTACAAGAGCCGAACCCGATCTCCGTGGGCGTCAACATGGCAGGACGAGGAATGCGGGCGCAACTAAACGTCAAAACCACGAAAGCTTTCTCCCCGCCTACCCGACCCATTCATCTACTCCATCAAAATTCGTCTCGCCGGATCGAGCTATGTCACCAGCCCGATCGAGCGATAACGCTTGTGGTGACCGCAAATGTTGCTTTCATCTATCTGAGGCGAGATTCCTTTTGAACTGTGATGGTCTGCATCATATGCTCGAGCCGAGGATGATGATGATGCCATTGCTGTCCAGTCCACGATGATGCTGCGAGAGAGGTTCGGACACTGACATCCTCAGCCCCAGTCTTTCAGGTGGTCAAAGACAGAAAAGCCAGCCTGGTTCTTCTCCGTTCAGCCGGAAAAGCTGCACAACGCAAAAGCGGCATAAGCCCCCAGGCAGGGTTTTGACCGGGCTCACTCCCCAATCTTGTTCACCACACCCCCCCCCCGCCCCCCCCCGCCCCCCCCCACTTGGGTCACAGCCCAATCGCTTACCTACACGTGGCGACACCCCACTTCGTTTCCCCCCTCGCTCCCTCCCTGCAACTGCAACGGCTAGTCCCCCCGCCCCAAGCTGCTTCCCGCCTCTTTTCTCTATAAATTCAGTCGCATCTTCACCTCCGCAAGAATCAGTTTCCGCGGCGACATCGTCCACCTCCGATCCATAGATTTTGTTCTTCCTTTTTTTCTTTGTGTGTGTGTGTGTGTGTCGAGTATCGATCGGAGCCGGTTCTTGATTCATTCTCTGTCGAGAACAACCCGCCCCGCCATGACCAAGATCGACACCCTCCGTCGGTTCATCCTCCCTTGCTTCGCCCCTCCCTTGGCCTCCCCTCCGATCCCCGCCCCTGCCCCCGCCACCGCCAAGAAGCGCATAAGCACCTCGCTTCGAGACGACATTTACGACGACCCCAGAATCCAAGAACACGATCTGGACCTTGATCGACTTCAGAAGGGAAGCGGCGATGTCGAAGATGACGGAGCCGGGGGAGACGCCGCAGGCTCGACGTCCCCCATGGCCGTGGCGCCGCCGCGCCCTTCCAAGACCATGGTGATCGGGACGATCTTCGGCCCGCGCCGCGGGCACGTGTGGTTCTGCGTGCAGCACGACCGCCTCTCCACGAAGCCCTCCCTCCTCCTCGAGCTCTCGATCCTGACCCAGCAGCTTGTCAAGGAGATGCAGTCGAGCGAGCTCGTCCGGATCGCCCTCGAGTGCTCCGCCGACTCAGAGCCCGGGCTCGGTTCTTGCCCTCTGCGGTCCGTGCCCATGTGGACCCTCTCCTGTAACGGGCGGAAGCTCGGCTTCGCGACGAAGAGGAAGGCAAGCGAACAGAACCGGTCGATGCTCAAGACAATGCAGTCGATGACAGTCGGCGCCGGAGTCATACCATCTGGGACCGGCTCGGCGAGATCCGAGGAGATCATGTACATGCGGGCGAATTATGAGCACGTCGTTGGCAGCGCCGACTCAGAGTCCTTCCATCTGATTAACCCAGACGAGTGCCAGGGTCAAGAACTCAGCCTGTTCTTGCTCAGGACACGATAATTATGCAAAGTTTCGGAGTTTTCCCTAAGGTGCAAATCGAATCGATATCTTTTAAATCCCGATTTTGATGGAGCGCGACGTCAAGAATCTTCGTGCGAGTTGGCTTAGCCTAGTTCACTGATCTAGAGAGAGAAATTGAACACAGATTTGATTTGCTTTTAGAATTGATGATACTCAAGAAGTTTTGGGTCTTCAAGAAGGTGGGTCACTGTGAGAATATGTAACTTTATGTGGACGTGCCTATCTTTTTTCTTCGGCTTTTGGTTTGTTCACTGGTATACGTGGTGGGCTAGAAGAAGAAAGCTTATTCAAGTGCAACGAGAAAGTTCGTTTTTCTGAGTCTTTTGGTACTTTCTGTAGTGTTTTAGATGGAAGCTGAGATTCTTCTCAGCGATCTAGTAAATCTTCGACAGTGAAATGATAAACCAGATATCTTCTTCATTTTTTCCCCAGAAGCCTTTCAAATTAGTTATAACCTTTTATTCAGATCATTATGCTCGTTATAGTCGTAAAGGATTGCCCTAATTTGCGTTCTTGATGAGCAGATTTAGCATATCGTTAGTGAATATCGGAGAACTTGCGTGCATTTTGACTCTGTTCTGTTGCCCGTTACAGAAGCTAAAGAATGTTGGCTGAAACAAACTGGTAAATTCTAACAATGGTACCCAGTATGATCTCTAATTCTGCAAATGCTTCGAACATTATAAGACTTAATTATTCTTGTTATTCATGTATTATCGGCGAAATTTCAATCCGGGTTAGCTTGTGGAAGGCTAAAAATATCAACTTGAACTACTGGTCATCCCCTTTAAGCATCACTTGAATGGCTCTTGTAGCAGCAGCATCACTAGCCCTCAAAATTAAGGCTAAGTGGGAGCAAATTCCGAATACTTTTCAGCATTTGGGTATTTAAGTCCCAAAACCGAGCTCAGGGATTCCATCCTGCTTGGAGGTACTTCCTACCCAACATTGGGCAGGGAAGTTGATTCTTTCTGTAGATTCCTTACGCTGAGAAAAGGAAAAACAAATATAAAAAAGAGCAAAACATGGAAGTTAAAAAGAAGGGCTCAAACTGTTTTGCCAAACATGGACCACTTGCAAACACAGGACCAGCAGATGATGAAGCAGACAAATAAGAAGTCGTCAACCACATTAAATATCTTCAGGCCTGCATTTGTTGTCCATAAATATTCCGAACTCTGCCTTTTACTCAGACCATCCTAGAGCCTATTGTAATTCGTGTCGTGGTTGAGTTCCATGCGCGAATGTAGTCCAAGAACTTCACCCCGATTAACGACAAAAAGGTTGCGTTCTTACATGAGAAACAGGCTCGAAGCAAGATATTTTTCAGTACAACTGTCTATACATACAAATCATATTCCCTTTCGTGGAATTGAGCTGGAAGATTCTGAAACGTGCAGTGAATCCAGCCACCACTCGTTGCTTCAACTTCATCTATATATCTTCCCATTTAACTGTTGGCAATACCAATTTACCCTCCTTGAAGGTTTTTCTATTGATGCGAGGTTTCAGTGAGATGCTGGAGGGACGAGCTGTAGTGCGTGAGACAGACATGACAGAAGCAATGCGAAGCCATGTAATGGACTTAGCTTACCAAGCTCTCGACCTACATGAATCCTCCGATTGTCAGGCCATTGCTCGTCATATCAAGCAGGTCATAGACTCACCTATGTCCCTAGCAAAATTCTCTGTTTAACCGAATTAATTTTTTGGTGTCAGCATGTTGCCCCCTTATCCATGGAAATACGCTTACTCTCCTGTTTTCAAGAGCAATAGCTGGAAAATCACTTTCTTTTGGCCTATGAGTTGAGTTTTCTTCTTGAAACTAGATAGTCTTTGCAACAAAGTAGTGTGAGACAAGTGAAGATTTACGGCAAAATCCCTGACATTAGTTAGATATAATAGCCATCATTAAGTAGAACAATCATGTAAAGTGGTTTCTATGGTAGCATGTCATAATTCTGCTAAAGGACCTTAATAGGATAATTGCACCGCGCGGTTGCATTAATGAGACTGGCTTTGTTCTATCTTTGCACCGTTTGAGGGGTAACCCTTATTACTGATTCAACCACTTGCTAAATACTCTGCTTCTGCTTTTTGCAAAGAAATTACAGGTGAAAAATTCTTTTATTCAGAATTCTAGTCATTCTAATTTGCCCCAGTTTTGCTGCAGCACCTATCCAGCCGGACAAAAAGTTTCTAAATAACTGGGAAATCTTTGTTAGGAATTGATATTCATGTTTTATTTGCAATCTTACATGATGAACACTGCCTTGCTGACTTGAAACCGAAGCTAGTTCCGAGGAGAGAGTGCTAACTCATCATATAAATGACAGCAGAAATTTGACGAAGCATACGGGCCATCATGGCATTGCGTGGTCGGGAAGGACTACGGGTCGTGCATCACTCACTTATGTGGGTGTTTCATATTCTTCCACATTGACACGATGGAGTTTCTCATCTTCAAGGACGGCAAGGACTTCACCGAAAGCAAGGAAGAGGCAGTTGGGGTCCTGCAAAGTAGCAAAAGCAGTTCTTGAACTTTCTATATAGTGCTCGGGTTAATACTCCTTTGCCCCCACTAATGGTGCAACCAAACATAATCTTAACTATAATATTGGCCAAATCTGTCTGGCATCTTCCAAGCAAGACGAGTGGGTGTAATTTTATTCTTGGCATATTCAAGCTTGCAGGAGAAAAAGATATGCTTTCAATTAGAAAGCTCAGTGTTATCCACAAAACGAGTCTCTCTAAGTTGGTTGGTGGTGCTGAATTATCTGTCATTGTTGCTTCCCTATTTGGCTATTTCTTATTGCATAAGTGGATGAAGTAATGACGTATTATCTAATAAAGAATTCCAAGAGATCTGGATAACCATATGACGACACTTGATAAAGCTAAGCTAAGAATGACTGGTGAACAAAAACCATGAATTTACCCCCTCATAGGAGGCACGCATCAAAGAAGAACAGCTCGCAAGTTCAAGCAGCTCCACCTTCATCACTGAAAATTGAAAAAAGGAGATGAGTAATACCAAGACATGAGGTTCTCTGTTGAGTTAAAGATTCTTGCGAGCGACGTGCAAATCCATGCCGATAATTTTAATGCAAAAAAAACTAAAAGAATAAGGGTAGACGGTTTCTGTACTATGGCTAGAACTCTCTTGCTCGAGATAGATTTCTTACACAGAGGGAGTCACCAGAAAGTGCAGCCAGTTTTGTCCGAGCACAAAGATGGGAATCCATACCGATATTGTCAATACAACAAAATTGAGAAGAATAAGGGTACTATGATTATAACTGTCTTGCTCGACATAGATTTCTTACACAGAGGAAGTCACTAGAAAGTGCAGCCACTTTTGTCGGAGCACGAGGTTGCATAGAATTGCCCTAATCCTTGCAGAAGAGAAGAACAGAAAAACCTCTCCGGCTCTTCATTACTGATAAGGAATACGTAATCTGCTTCCCGAGGATTAGATACACTTTGGGAGATGATCCAAACCTCAGGATGCAGATTACCTGTTCCTCACCCAATAGAAATCATATCAGCTCATAGATCATAACACGATATCGCATCGTTAGCAGATGGAGGAGCAGAAAGAAAAATATTACTAAGGAACCGCTTCTACGGGGAAGGACTTGGAGGATGATGAGCCCGAAGCTTGTGAATTTATACTGGATTTAAAACTAATATGATTTGAAATATGTCATGATTCCCTAAAAAAACCCCCCCAACTTTATGTCAAGTCTCAAATCTCTCCCGAACATTTTTTTATCTCAAGAAAAATCTCAAACTTTAGATCAAGCCTCAAATCTATCCCGAACTTTTTTTTATCTCGGAAACTTCAAATCTAGTTCCAAATCTGCCCCAGATTTTGTTGTGTAAAAAAAATCACCAAAATTAATTTTCAAAAATATATCTCTATGATCCAGTCTTAACTTGACGTGACACTTCCACGTTGATAACAAATCCACATCAACAAATTAATGGGGCTTTTTTTTAGACATAGAAAAGTTTAGGGCAAATTTGGACTTAACCTAAAAATAGGGTTTTTTTTAAATTAAAAAAATTTGGGGTGGGTTTGTTTTTTTTTCTTTGGTGTAAAATGTCAGTATTATAGAACGAATGAAATACAGCAATTTAGGGGTATCCCCCAACATTATAAATGGTGCTAATAGCTTGAGAAGATGGAGTTGGGAAGTCTCCACGTAATAGCCAATACAACATTTGTCTAAAAAGGTCTAATGTTTTGGTAGAGTGAAGCTCTACCTCTTTTGGAGTGAATTTGGTATCATCCCTAACTTTCATATCCTAAAACGGTTTTATTTTAAAGAATTTCAACAATTTTTATTGGGTTAGATTTGTTTTCCAAGTGGAAATACGGTGTTAGTCTATACCTATCACCACATTACTTTGTTGATGTGGATTTGTTATCGACGTGGAAATATCATGTCAAGTTAGAACTGGATCGCGGGAATATATTTTTGAAAATAGATTGAATTTTGGTGATTTTTTTTTTACACAAAACAGAAATTCGGTATAAATTTGAGGCTGAACTTAAACTTTGGGGTTCTTTCTTAGACAAGAAAAGTTTCGGAGCAGATTTGAGACTTGACTTAAAGTTGGGGTTTTTTAGGGAATCCACCCGAAATATATATTAATTAACACAGATATATGAATGAGAGGTTGGAAGGCCTGTGAATCTTAGCACAAAGCCATGATAAGGTGCTCTTAGCTCCGAATGATGATGCATGGTTTGATTCTTGTTCTTCTTCAGCCAATGATAAGAACTTTCTTTCCTCATATAATGAAATTTCCGATTTGACCGCTTTTGATAGAGGAATGACTTAACTAATAAAGAAAACACTAATGATCGTCTCACTAAAATGATTATAACTTATCTTTTGGAGAACACAAAGCAAGAAAATTAGAATCGTGAACTAGTGTTGTTGATACAATTAGTGTGCTTGAAGCTAGATCAGTATAATTCACAGGGAAGAATCTGAAAAAGCTTTTCTAGATACTTCCGCTCTTATTGATATGATGTCTTGGGGCTGCTCTTTCACTATCGAAAATGACAGTATAAAAGAGCGGGGTCTCGTCTCTTCCTCAAATATAATCTGGCTTTTGTTGTCTCCATCTGCTTTTAAACGCAGTAATCATATTCTTATTCCTAACTAGTTATATAGCCACCACAAAGCTTGTGCTCTTGGAGGATATATGCCGTGAACCGAGTGAGCACGTGTCGATTCACTCATTCAATGACCCGTTTTAGCATGTCCCTACTACATTTCCATAACTGTCGACACAAATATTATCTGATGCTGCTCTTTCCTGGGGTCGTGCTCATGCCAGGTCATGATGTACCAGATCCTGTATGACGTGTCTGGCATTTCCAAACCAATGCCAAAGATCTTTCTCATAAATTGGGGTTGGTGAGGAGCTCAAGATACATCACTGGTTCACAGGACCAGTACAACGTGCCGAACACAGCTTCCTATACTTCAGTAATTTTGGGGGTTATGTTCAATTATCTGAGCTGAACTTACTTCGCTTCATGCCATGCATTGAATACACTCTCATGATACTGGTTAGCTAGACAGGTTATGTCAGGAGGAGGCCAAACATTATCGCCATTCACATCATTGAAAACGTCGTTAAGAAAGAATGACCTATCGAAGCATAGAAAAAACGGTGACATGACACAAGTTGATGTCAGCAGCTTGGCAAGTTGCAGAAGCAGAGAAAGAAGTGAAAGCGATGATGCAGATTGTGGCATTCGATTCTCTTTAGAATAGGAATAAGAGCAGCAAAAATAAACGCAACGCCAATCATGTATGGGTCCTTGACAACTAACCCTATTCTACATCGTAACCCAAATCTAAGATTCTTCATTTATTTTATTTGCAATATGCCAAGCTACCACAGATATTTAAGGGCCTAAGTGATTTTGATTGGAGCGTTTTCAGTCTACGTCTCTCTTTTGGTCATTACATCCACCAAAAAGAGTCGGCAGACGATCCACGCACTTGAGTGAGGTGAACCGCGCCGAAAGCAGGGGCGATTCGAAGCAAACTTGGAAAAAAATATCAGAGTGTGACAAAGACAATCGTGTCCAATACCCCACTCGATCCCCCGTATAAAGTTACCAACTTTTCTAAATTTAGGTACTTTGCCAAAACTGCAAAATTCTAGGCAAAAATATGTACAGTGATACATGGAGTTGCGAAGGATGCGGTCCTCATGATCATCCATCCAGAACTATTTCGTTGGGTCCAACCCCGATGCTAGACTCGGGCAAGAGCCGGTTCGAACCACATGAACAATCATCAAGGATTATATTAACAAAGCTGGGATTTGAAAGCTGGAAAAGATTTTCCCAGTTTTCAATCGGCAGCTCAGCCCACCTCATCCACTATGAGGCATAGGCATCCACCCCGAGCAAGTGCGAGAGCTGCAACTTATGATCCATCACCGTGCCACAACCCTCATGAATTGTGAGCGATGGGTTTCGGCTAAGACACAATTGCAACAGTCTGAACAAGATAAAGTACTCGAGCACCAATCTGCTATGAGCCGCACACAAGAGAATAGATGGAGATCATAAAGGATTCGAGGAGTCACTTAATTCATCTACTAGATGCAGAATAGTAGTTCGATCATTTTACATATCCATGTAAGATGATAGCAAACAAGGCCAAGTCAGATCAATGACGAAACATAGGTAGAGTAAACTAGCCTCATGATAAGGCACTTACCTGATATTAGAATTTCACAGAACTGTCTCATCAATAAATGCATAACCTGCCAAACAGGTTTACAAGAGCAAAGGCCAAATCTGTAGCTTCATGGTACTCTGAATCTCCTTTAAAGATAAAGACCTATTTAACCTCAACTCGGTACAACATCCGAAAGGCCGGCTAATTATGCACAGAAAAATTTGACCCCAAAATCATGACGGTAACAGCAAAATTTACCGTCATGGAACTTCATCACAAATATTGTAGATTCTCTTCATCCTATCTATCTACTTGCTACGATAAAATCAACTGAATTTTCTTACTATTTTTCTCATAACAGTCTTGATGGAGTCATTGACAGCACAAGAAAGTGGTACACGGCTAATCCTGAGTAGAACTTTGAGATAGAAGCATCTTCAGTGTCTCGTAGGTCATGAAGACAATGCCCACACTAGGGACAACCTTGTAGTATTCAGGAAGTATCCCTCTATACAAGCCACGGAAGCCTTCTGTCCTGACTATGTGCCTGAACATCCCAAACAAACCGCAATTGTAAATACGGGCTCGACCACCGGCCCCTTCCAATTGCATCCTTCGTCTCACAAGATCCAGAGGAAATGTAGCTACAAGGGAAAAGCAAGAGGATTTCACGGACAGTAAGATCCAGAAAATATACTCGAGATAACTCTGTCTAGGCTTTCAATGACTCAAATCATGTGAAAGAATTCAGCAATTAGCAAAAAGCTTGCAAAATGGGAAGATCTTATCTAGGAAGAAAGATTTAAATGGAACTTCCAAATTACTGACCAGTTGATGATGCAATCCCTGAAAGACTGCCACAAGCCAGACTGACCATCACAGTAGCGTCATTTGGCCTAATGTTAAGATAAAGAAAGATATACACTCACAAACCCAACGAAGCATCAGACAGAAACAAATAACCAGGAAAAATGTTTACCTTTGAGATTGCCAAAAAGATCTCAAGCTCTCATACACAGAGAAACTTATTGCTATGCTTGGTCCAACACCCTGCAAAACAGAAGACGCAGAGAAAACAGGTAAGTAGTATGCGACTTCATGAAGTTGAAGATACAGACACTTGAACCACAACTGTACCAACAACGTGGCTCCAAGTCCTTTATATAACCCCAAGAAGCCTTCCTCTCTACAAATGGTATGAAATGCGTGCCAAATACCTCTGTAGTACACTGTATTTCTCTGCAAAATCCAAAAAGTGCGAAGATGAATTAAATGAAGAAAAAAAGCCAAACATCACAAAACAAATCTAAAAGAACATGTATCTAACCTATGGTCTATCTATATGATCCATTGATACCTCTTGTTTTGACTTCCCCAACCCGAATAAATAAGTAATTGAGTAAACAGGAGGAGGAGGAAAGGAAAACGCTACCCTAACAAGGGAGAGCGAGCGTGCGAGATGGATTTCAAAACAGTGTAATCTCCTACATGTTCGGACTTACCTGCGCAGCAAGGCGTGTCCTAACAAGATCCAGAGGATATGTCGCGCTTGCAGCTGTTATTCCAGCCATTCCGCCACCAACGAAGTGTACACAAAGATCTGCACTGGCACTTCCTTTGCTATTTTCCCCAAGAATTGACTGTAACATCTGCAGAACTAAGAAACACAATTAGGGACTCTCCACCATATCACTCTGTTCTGAAAAACATCTTGGAATTGGCCAGAGTATTTGTTACTGACACTTTTGTACCGTTCATAAGCGTAAAAGTTGACTGAAGAGTAAGGAAGGCGGTGAGCAATTGTAACCAGATTTCCCTTCCAGAAGGCTCTAAACCCTTCTTCATTGACGATGCGTGATGCCTCATGCCATATGCTAGCCTTGCTCAGGGCTGCAACATCTGCGTGCATACCTTGCACCTTGGCAGATCAAATAACATACAAGATTCAACATTAAGTATAGAAAAGCTGCCATTTGATCGAAATATAAATTGCCATGACCCACAATATCTCCACCCTCACATACACGAGGGGAAAAGATAACACCCCCCCCCCCCCCCCCCCCTAAACCACAAAAAAACCTACTTCCTGCAGTGATTTCTATATAATCTACCTCAAAGAAAGGTATCCCGAAAAAAAAAAAAAAAGTCTCGTGCATCAATATCAGGGGTTCAGAGACCATCCAGCTCCATTGTTAAAATAGTAAAATAAGGGAAGAAAATCATCTCCACTACTCCAATTCTATGCTGCCTATTATTGGATAATTCTAAGAATTGCGAAACCATCGATATAATGTCAATAGCCCAGAGGAAGTTTCCAAACTGAAAACAAGCAGAACCAGAAGCCTAGACAGATTTTAGGTTGTAACTATCATGTTGCCTCCATGCCACGAGGTCAATCTCTCCACAATAGCTTTTGTGGAAAGCCAGCAAAAGAATAGGCTTGAACAAGAAGAAATTTCAAGTATTTCCAACTTCTATATGCCGACATCTATCTTGCCAATTGTACCTACACTATGCTCCACGTAATGCGTCCTGTCCCAGCCAGCGCATTTCATCGTCAACAAATTTTCCATCTCGTGCCAAACATACAACCGACAATTCAAACAGAAAAAAAGGGGCAAGAAAACGATGTCAAAAGAGAGACGGTGGGTTGAACCTGAAACAAGATAGTGAGGCGACCAAGGGGCGCCGTGCAAGTCTTGCTGAAAGCGCCGGCGACGCCACCGGCCAGGAGCTGCTGCACGGTCCCAGTCTGGGACTGCGGGTTCAGGCTCTGCTTCTTGAGCTGCGCCTGCGGCTGCGGCTGCGGCTGCTGCAGGAAGCTCCTCGACCCACTATCGAGAACGCCGCCGTGGGCCGAACTGAGAGCCCTCTGGCCTCCTTCCACGACGACCCCGACCACGTTCATGGCGCTCGACCACCGCCGACCTGGGTCACGCCGTATCAGGGTCCTCTCCGCGCAGCTTCGAAGAAGGGTACAGGACAGGACAGAGCATCGAGGTGGGGAGGAGCGCCTTCAAGAACCATAGAATCGGGAAAACCAGGAACGGGTCATGCGGTGCAGTCGGAGAAGGGTTCGTCCTCTCTTGCGTATTTCCTTTAAGGGGCGCCCCAAAACCCTAAATTGGAAGTGGAGGCTAAATGGATGTTGAAGAAGAAGGGTTTTAATTTTAATTTTAATTTTAATTTTGATTTAATTTCTTTTATTGTTGTTATTATTTCGTGGTGTGAGTTTAGTTAAGAGTTATTCCCATGAAAAATCTCATATATTTATAACAAATTTATCATAAATTAATTTTTTGATTAGTAAATACCTCAAATTGGTACACAAGTGACAATTTTACCTTCAATTAGTTTCCGTTAAATTTTGCTGTCAAGTTGCTAAGTTAAATAATAAGTGACAGTTGACGGATATACCAGTTTGGATTGTATCATCCATTTGCCAATTGGTGTACTAGTTTGTGACTTTTTTTTCTTGTATTAATCCAAAATTTATCACAAATGTATTAATTCAGAGGTTTTTGCGCTCAAGATTAATTTTGGTTAAATTTATTATAGGTATACCAGTTTTGAATTTTTTTTTTTTTTTGTAGTATGAACTCTTTAGTTAAAATGAGGAAAGTTTGGCACTTGGACCTGCAAATCGTGTGAGAAAATTCTTTTCTGACTATAATTTGGACTTTGGATTTTGCACCTGTAAATCGTTTGAGAAAATTCTTTTCTGCCTAATTTTTGGACTTTCGCTAATTTGTTACATTTCTCGTTTTTAGCGAGAGTTTTCCACCGAACCTCCATGGATCTATAGTGAATATTCCCCCCGAGAGATGCCGAAACTGAGTTCAAAGTCTACGGTTTGTGTTTGGACAAAGAGTAGGTGAGGTGATGAAGAATGTTATTTCAAAAGTGAGTTTTCTTGGGGCATTTTTTGGTTGGTCCGACCAAGCAAAAATATATTTTCTTCCTTGAAAACAGCACATAACACAATTTCAAATAGTGACATTTCATGAAAAATTGTCCAAAAATTCATAAACCTATTGCATTAGTTGCTAAACATTTCAATTTTGTCAATTCAATCCTAAAACTTTTATATTTGTATCAGTTTAGTCCATTCAATCAATTTCGATCGGCAAAGGTTGACATGGACGCCAGCCAACCATCCAACCAATGTTGATGTGGCAAATTTTTAATATTAATTTTTTTTGAATTTTTTTCTTTTTTTTCTTCTGCCATTGTCCCCCCCCCACCCCGGCAAGAGGTAAGGACCCGCGAAGTTGATCTCAGGGGCCTTTAGCAAAGCTCGCCCCCACCATTGGTCAGCGACATCAAAGCTTGCCCTCACCAATGGCAAGCGATGGCGAGGCTCACCCTCACTAGTGGTCGATGGGGCCAAGCTTTGCTAGACGCTAACGAGGTCGACCTCGTTAGCCCTCACCCAAAGGAAAGAATGACAGAAAAAGAAAAGGAAAAAAATTAATAAAAAATTCAAAAATATTAAAAAAATGTTGCTATGTCAACGTTGGCTGTACAGCGTCCATGTCAGTATTGGTTTGGTAAAATTGACTGGATGGACTGAATTGGCATTAACACAAAGGTTTTAGAACTGAATTGATAAAATTGAAAGATTTAAGATTTAATTAGTAAAAATACAATAAGTTTAGGATTTTTTAGACAATTTTCCTTGAGATTTCACGTTGAATCGATATGAGCCCCCTTCACCAATTTTTATCCATGATTAATGACCAAGTACGATGATTTAGTCGATCACAACTCAAAATGATTTTACGGATAATCTTACTGCATGAGTATTTGAGCTATACGGCCTTTTCACTCGCATAATATACATTTCGTGTTCTTCCGGGTCAATTCGTAAGTGATGGTGGCTAACATCGCCAACTAAGGTCACGTCCAATTTAGTGTGTATCTTTGTCACAGGGTTGATCATCACTGCAATCTTCCTTCAGCCGAACCCATATGATGGTCGCTTGTTATTGTCTTTAGCTCGCCACATCACAATCTTTAGTGCACACTAGGGGTGTGCAAAGAAACCAAGATCAGGAACTGCCCGGAATCGGACCAGGTAGGCCCAAAATCGGCAATTCCCATGAGTATCAATCCGGTTCCCGGTTCTAATTTGTTAGAACCGAATTAGAACAGGTAAGTATTAGTCCAGTTCCCGGTTCTAGGCATGGAACCGCCCACTCGGACCCGATCAGACCGGACCAGTAATATAAATAATTTTTAAGAAAAATTTCAACCAAAAAAAAAAAGAAAATATTTTTAGAAAAATGAAAACCATAAATCCCTAATTTGAAGCTCGACTCTCAACTCCCATCCACTCACAGCCACGCTTTTAGCCGTTCATCGTCTCCATCTCTCACTCTCGGTCACCTCCATTAGCGTAAAACTTGGTAGGATCGGTTCTATGGATCCACCCGAAAATTAGATCACTAATTTGGTCTCAGTTTCAATTTTTCAAAATCGATCCTTGGTGGGCGGCTCCCGATTTCATGTTAGGAATTGTCCAACCGGACCATGCTCTCCCCTAACGCACGCTGACATATTGTGAGTTTCCAGCTTCAAACTGCTACTCTTCTTGCTCAAAAGCCTACCATCTAAGCAAAAAGCTTATGGTTGCGTCTGGCACAGCTTTGTCAAAGGCCTTGGTAAATTGTAGCGGTATTTGAAAGTAAAATGCAAAAGCCTTTGAGTCAAAGTTAGCATTTGGGCGCTTAACTCAATGGAAGTCCTACTAAGCATTGGCATTTGAAAATTTCGCAATGCAGCTTTCAGGGTTAATGATTTTTTTAAAAGTAAATTTTCCCTAACTAAATTATATACATTCTAGCTTTATCCTCACCTTCATTTTCTTGTGCAAATATGATTGGTATCCCACTGTCGCCAACAAGGTCAAATCTTACCGCCATCGCCTTAGATTTGCGCCCAGCGGCCATCCATGAAGGTTGCCAGCTCTAACTTCTCAATTGGTTTTCTTTTATCCTTGCAAATTTCTCTATTTTTAAATACAAAACCAAGTCTAAAACACAGTTACATTTGATAGTTCGGATTTAAGTCTGGTTATGATAAGTTGTAGCCCTATGCAACTGAACTAGTTCTACTCGAGAACCGGATCGGACAGCCTTGAAAACAGGTTCAATTGACCAATTATAGTTCCTCTATTTCTAACCTCAGCCTCTTCTCTATTTCTCATACTCCTTTCTTCATCACTCACACGGCACACTAACGCAGTGGCCATCTCTTGCCGTAGGAACCCCTTGTCGCCATCATCAATCCTCTTTTAGTCTCCCACTTTTGCCCGCGCCCGTAGAAACCCAGCCCAAAGCAACCAAGCTCCATCTCTCTCGATGTTCGCTCCTCTCTTTTCGCAGCAACCCTAGCTCCGCCACTCTCTTTCTTTTGCAACTCGTTGAATCCAATTTGCGGCATGTCTTTGCTGTTGACGTGCTAAGCATGCCGATTCTCTGTTGGAAACAAGGTGAGTCTCATTCTTCCTTTGTGTGTGGGCTCGTCAGATCGCGAGATGTGGTGCCCGATGTTGATAATTTGAAAAAATTTGGTTCATGAGATTGATAAGAAATGAACCTGTTATCGTTAGAGTTCGTTAGTCGCTTGAGTTGTAGAATTTTACTCATTAATCAAGAATGATGAAAATATTTTTGTTCTATTCCCGTATGTTTGTCACGGTGGTGATGGATAGTGGTCAATGGCATGTAATTTGAGTCAATGGTCTATGTGTTGATTCCATGTTCATGTCAGTTTGTTTCTTCAATCTATGTTCTGTCCATTTCCTTACTGTTACCATTGTGGAGGATTGAGTTGATGGTGACAGATGGCCGTAGTTAGTGATCTGGAGATGATTAAGAGTGACCGTTGGGGGAGTGTAACTTAGGGTACGCATGATAATGTTTCTATGCCTGGGAACAATTTCTGAACATAAATGATTTTTTTTTTATTCTGTGCCCGGAAACAATTTTTGAGTATTTTAAGGCGTTTGGTAATTGTCCAAAATTTCTATTCCTAGACTAGAAAAGAATAGAAATCCGTTTGGTAACTACACAAAATTTTTGTTCCTAAATAATATTTTAATAATATTTTGAATTATTCTTTTTCTTTTAGCCATTTTTTAATTTGGCCATGGCCGGTTGCCGGCGACCGGCCACAGCCCAGGGCCAGCGAGGGCGAGGGTTGAACCCTCGCCGTCTCTGCGCGAGGCCGACCTCACCGTCGCGACCGACGGCGAGGCTCGGCCTCACCCAGATCGAGCGAGGCCGAGCCTCGCCGTCGGTCGCGACGGCGAGGTTGGCCTCACCTAGAGACGGCGAGGCTCGGCCTCGCCAAGATTTGGCGAGGCCGAGCCTCGCCGTCTCTGCGCGAGGCCGCCTCGCCCAGATCTGGCGAGGCCGAGCCTCGCCGTCTTTGCGCGAGGCCGCCTCGCCTAGGCGGCGAGGATTCAGCCCTCGCCCTCACCGGCGAGGGCGACCCTCACCTCCACCGGCGGTCGGCGAGGGCCGTGATGCCCTCGCCGGCCCTGGGCTGTGGCCAGTCGTCGGCGGCCGGCCCAACCGGACAAAGAACAACACAAAAATAAGAAAAGAAAAAAAAGAAAAAAAATTGATTCTCAAAATTGTGCCGAGAAACAAGAAGCAACTTTTTTTTACTTCTTGTTTCTCTTTCAAAACTGTTTCTTGGCGCAAATTTTTACAAAAATGTGCCCGGGAACAAATGCGTTTACCAAACGCATTTCTGTTCCCAAACTATTTCTGGGAACAAAAGAACAGAAATTTTTACTATTTGGCACATTGTCAAACGCACCCTTAGTCTCTGAATATATCTCTTGATAACTGTAGTGTTTTGGCTCTGGAACTTGATAAGAAATAAACAAGGGAATGATAAACTGGGGAACAGTAATCATCAAAGGGAGAAGAATAACAAAGAGAGACAGAAAGGAGACACTTAAAAATGCTGTGTAATTGGTCCTATTAACACTCTGAAGGAGGTACAAGACAAAGCATCGATGTGGGTGCAAACCACAGAATCGGGAAAACCAGGAACGGGGTCGCGCGCGCGCGCGCGTGTGTTGGGGTGGGGGGGTTGGAACTAAGAACAGGGTCATGTGTTGTTTGAAAGGTTCTTTCTTTTTTTTAGGAGGGGCTATGGAACCAAGAACGAGGTCATGTGTTGTTGGAAAGGTTCTTCCCTATGTAGCACCAACACGCGATAAACGCGCCGGACACGCCTCCAACACGCGAGTCCGAAATCCCGATACGATTTTGACACACACGAGGTCAATTTTACAAATTTTCAAAAAATTAGGGCTCAAAATGTAAATTTATTAAAAAAAACATAAAAAAGATTAAAATAAAGTTGGAAGAAAAATGACTAAAACATGCTGCCTCTTTGTTTTCTCTGTCTTCTTCGCTCAACCGACGACCTTCCATCTCAAATTCTCTTCTTTCTTCTTTTTGTCGACCATTAGTCCACCATAAGGCTCTCTCCGCGCCAGTCACCACTATAGCCAGGTAGCAGGTAGGTACACCTCTCTTTGTTTCTGCCGAGTGCCCTCTCTCTCTATTTCTACCGAGTGCCCCGGTCACGGGCTCTGATTTTTCTATCGTTTGTCTTGGTGTCGGATTTGATGGTGTAATGGTAGCTTGATGAGGGAAGAAGTTGTGGTGGGTGGGAAGAAGAAGTCGTGGGGAAAGGGCCGGCCGGTGTGGGTGGGTTGCCAGGGAAGGGGGGCGTGTGTTTAGGTTGGGGGGAAAGAAGGAAGAAGTCATGGGGCATGTGGATGGGTTGTTTGAGATAAAATTCAGCGAGTTTGGATGATTGTTATGCCAATGATAGGTATTAGGATGTTGCAAAAAGAGAGGAGAGGGAGTCCCACACTTCTTTGTTTCTTTTAAGTGAATCAGTGTTTGGATAAGTAAGAACTTCAAATTTGGTTGGGAACGAGGTTGCTTGATCTGGAATAGAGTTTCGGAGGTGTGGAAATGAGACACAGTTGATTTCGAGTCAATTTGGTAATATGAAAATGTGCTTGCCATTTGTAACCACATTCATATCAATGACAGTTTAATTGGTGTGACGCAACATCGGCACATATCGAATCTGTAGTTAATGATCTGTTTTTTTATGGGTTGAGGTGTATCTTGTTGCATGTGGTATTGTGATGGTAGTTTACTTTTTCCTTAAAGGTACTAGATAATGCTTGGTGATGGGTTGTCAGAGCGTAATTTCTTGTGCTATTGCTATGAGTAGCTTATCTCAATCTACCAAATGGATGTTACATGTTCCTGCCCCTACTTACTGCTTATTGATTTGGGCGAATCTAATATGCGGGTGTTGGTATTGTGATGGTATTTTCGTAGAATGACTTCAAGAATGTATAGTAGCACTTCTTGTACATAAGCGCCTACATCTACCAATGAAGATTCGAATAAATCAATATGGAGGTATATTACTAAGCTAGCTGCTCATAGTGATGCGAGAGGAAATTTGTCTTGAAAATGCAATTTTTGCCAAAAAGATTTAGGAGTTCATATACAAGAGTGAGGGCCCATTTGTTGATGATCAGTGGAAAAGGAATTGGAAAACGCAGAAAAGTAGAAAAAAATGATATTTCGGAAATGAAAAGATTAAAGGAAGAGGTCGATACTAGATTAGCGAGTCTTACAACTAAAAATATACCTTTGCCCCCTTCTAGTGTTTCAATTGGTGGTGGTGGTAGTTGACCTAGTAGTGGGATGGATTTATAGTCCAAAAAAAAGAAATATTGGAAGTGGGAGTGGAGGATTACTTGAGAAGGCATTCACCATGAATCAACGGGAACATTTAGATTATGAGATTATTAGGATGTTTCATTTGGCAGGCTTGCCGTTTAACTTAGCAAGGAACCCTTACTTTCAATCCACTTTTACTTATGCCACTAATCATAATATTGCAAGGTATATACCACCGAAATATAATTTGTTGAGAACCACTTTGTTGCAAAAAAAGAAGACAAATATTGATAGATTGTGTGCACCTATTAGAAATATGTGCAGGGAGAAGGGTATAAATGGATGGAGTGACTCACATAGGAGATCACTTATTAACTTTATGGTGGTGTCGAATGGAGAACCTATGCTTATAAAGTCAGTTGATTGTATGGGAGAAACAAAGGATATGCATTTCATTTTTAACTTATTCAAAGAAGTGATCAATGAAATCAGGCATGAGAAAGTGGTCCAAGTGATTACGGATAATGTTTCAAATTATAAGGGCGCGGGACAACTCATTGAGTAAGAATTTCTATCCATTATTTTGGATGCCTTGTGTGGTGCACACTCTTAATCTTGCTTTGAAGAACATATATGACCCAGAGAATACGGAAACCAATCATAAAGCTTATTTGGAATGTAATTGGATTTCCAAGATTGTTTCGGAAGTTATGTGAATCAAAAATTTCATCATGAAGTTAGCAATATACAATGAGTTTGTTAACTTAAAGTTGCTTTTCATAGCGGATACATATTTTGCTTCGATGATTGTGATGCTTAGGAGATTTAAGTTAATAAAAAGTGGTCTTCAAAGCATAATTATTTGTGACAAATGGAATATCGATCGAGATAATAATCAAGGGAGGGCTAAGTTTGTCAGAGAGAAGGTGTTGGATGATTTTTGGAGGGATTCAATCGATTATATACTTTCATTCACAACTTCTATTTATGACATGCTTAGAATTTGTAACACCGACAAGCTTTGTCTTTGCTTAGTTTATAACATGCAGAATTCGATGATTAAAAAAGTGAAGAGAGCTATATATGAGCATGAAGTGAAAAGGCTAGATGAGAAGTCTACATTTTATGAGACATTTCATACAATTCTTCTGGATCGTTGGACTAAAAACAATACTCCACTATATTGCTTGGCACATGCCTTGAATCCTAGGTAAGTTCTAAAATTGTATGAAACTATTATTTTATTAGTTGCTCTTTCTTTGACATGATAATATAATACTTTTTTAACTTATTATGATTTTCTATTTTTATTTTATTTTATTAAATAAGGTACTATAGCGATCAATGGCTCAATGAAAATCCTTCTCGAGTTTCTCCATATAAGGATAACAACATCATCCAGGAAAAAAAAATGTTTTCGGACATACTTTCCTAACTTGTAGGAATGCACCAAGATGAATTTGGAGTATGTAGATTTTGCGTGCACAAATGGAGAGTTTAGAGAATTTGATTCCATTCAAAGTCGGTATTTTATGAATCTTAAGGCTTTGTGGGTTATTCATGGTGGAAGTACACCTATGCTTCAAAGTATAGCTTTAAAGCTTCTTGCACAACCTTTTTCTTCATCATGTGCCCAGAGGAATTGGAGTACTTACTCCTCTATGCACTCAATGAGGAGAGATAAAATGACTCCAAAACGTGCGGAAGATTTGTTTTCATTTATAGCAACCTACATCTTCTATCAAGAAAAAGCCCGCAATATGCACAAGGAGAGACCAAGATGTGGGATATTGGTGGAAATGCATTTGATACGTTTGAAGATGTTGGAATGCTTGAAGTTACGAATTTTTCACTTGATGAGCCAGAAATGGAGTGCGATGTTTCTTAGAAGAAGTGGATAATGTAGATGAATGACTCATTATATTTGATAGTGAAATGTGGATTGTTTTTGGTTTTTGGTTTTTTGACTATTGTTAAATGTTGAATTTAATGGGACAAACATTTTTAGATGGTGTTCTATATTGGAATATGAGAACATGAATTTTGAGGAGAAGTTTGCATATCGCATATACTCTGTTTCCCTAATTGAATTTGTGAATGCGCTTCTTTCGATGGATCAGTGAGGTATTACTCAAAAGACACTGAATTTACGGAACCTAAACTAGTCAAGTTCATCTTTTTATTGGAACTTAATGGTTTTATGGGTTCTAATGAGGAAGATCAATCACAAGTAGATTTGCTTGCATATTTTTAAGAAGGAAGGTTCACGTCTGCCGTCCTTGCCAAGATTGGATGTTATCTTGGTAATAGAATTGCTTTCTTTCCTCTCATTTGAAAATTGCAATTTGAAGTCAATTGGCTTCTATTTTGAAATGGCTTCTAGTTCTTCCAAGAGTTTGTATATATCCACCTTAATGATATTAGAATTGATGTCATAAATTAGTTTTTTTTTTTTCTGAAATAGTTCTCTGTGGTTGAGTTTGTTTTTGGCCTTTAGAGAAATGGCCGTTCCCCCTGAAGAACAAAGTGAATGATCCACATGGGGCTTTTTAGAAATGTGGCATTCTGGAATCGATCTTCATCATTTAATAACTTTGGTTTACCTTGAAAATCGTTGTACGATGCAGTCTACAGGTTGTGTACGGGATGGTATTGTTGCTGAAAGTTGGCCACTTTACATTGCAATTTTGTCTGCCATGTCTCTTGTTTCTATTGGACTGCTTTTGTTCCGAAGTTTTGTCTATTTGTGAATTTCTCTTAGTAACTCGTATTCAGGTGTTTGTGTTTTTTGGCTGGACTAGCTATTTATAAACCAATTGTTTTTTGTCATTATGGTATAATTTATTATTAAAAATATATATTTAATATACGTGTCATAATGTGTTAGAATTCTCTATTTTTTGAGAAATGATTCTATTTTTTGAGAAATGATATGTTGCGTGTCATGTTATGTCGTGTCGTGTCATGTTGTGTCGTGTCGTGTCATGTCATATCATGCGTTTATGTCAATACTACGTAGGTTCTTCTTTTGGAGGGGGGTTGACAAAAACCCTAGGACCTTAGAGCCCAAATTGCAAGAGGAGGCTAATTTGATGTTGAAGAAGAAGGGTTTTAATTCTATTTATTTTTATTTTTATTGGTGTTGGTAATTTGTGGTGTGAGTTTTAGCTAAAGTAGGAAAAGTTTGCCATTTGGAAATATTTTTTTTCCGCCTAATTGTTGGACTTTGGATTTTGCACGTCAAAATCATGTGAGAAAATTCTTTTTTTTTTTGTTTTGTTTGTTTTTGGTTAATTTGTAACTTTTTCGTTCTTAGCGAGAGTTTTCTATGTAACCTCCATGGATCTATACTGAATATTCCCCCGAGAGATGCCAAAATTTAGTTCAAGGTCTAGGGTTTGTGATTGGACATAATTTCGGCATCTCTCAGTTTTCGTTTCCAAGCCGGTCCGATTCGGTTCCGGGCAGTTCCCGGTTCCTTTGCATTCCCCTAAATAATATCCCCTTCACCAATTTTATTCGTGGTTAATGTGCAAGTGCAATGGTTAAATCAATCACGAATCACAATGATTTATGGATAATCCTGCTGCAGGAGTATTTGAGCTATACAACGTTTTTTATCCGCATAATTACATTTCATGTTCTTCTTGGTCGATTTTGTGAGTGGCGGTCACTAACAGTCACCGACTATTGTCGTGTCTAATTCAGTATGTATCTTTGTCGCAGAATTGACCGTCACCACAACCTTCCTTTAGCCGGACCCAGATGATGCTTGCTTGCTATCGTCTTCAGCATGTTCTTATTCTCTCCTCTTAGCGACATCACAATCTTTGGCGGACACAGTCATTTTGATAGTCTTTGGCTTCAAGCTACTACTCTTCTCGCTCAAAAGCCTACCATTTAAGCTAAAAGCCTATGGTTGCGTTTAGCACAGCCTTGTTAAAGGCCTTTTCGCCCATAAAGGTCTTTGGCAAAGTGAAAATGCAAACGGGTTTGAGTCAAAGTTAGCATTTCTAAAGACCCATAGCTCAATGGAAGTCCGACCAAGCATTGACATGTGGAATTTTCAAAATGCTACTTTCTAAGGTTAATGAATTTTTTTCAAAAAAACTTTACTCTCATTAGATTATCTAAATTCCAGCTTCATCCTCACCCTCATTTCTTGTGCAAATTTGATTGACATACCACGTTGTCGCCAATGGGCTCAAATCTTACCGGCGTCGCCTCGGATTTGCCCCCAATAGCCATCGATCAAGGCCGCCAACTCCAACTATTTCACAATTGATTTTCTTTGATCTATGTATATATATATACACAGTATGGTCTAAAGCCTAGTTGCATTTTATAGTCCAGATTTGAGCCTAAATAGGATAAGTTGTTAGTCTATCTAGTGTTTGGGAAAATTCTTTGGACTGGACATAGTCTGGACCGAAAAAGCATCGCAATTTTACTTAATTTTAGATTGTTTAATTTGCGCTGTCATGCAAAGCAGAGGCCGATGGTGATCGTCTTTGATCGCGGCCACCATGGCAGTGGCAGTGGCCACAATCACTAGATCGAGGATTTTCCATTTCAGTTTTTAATCTAATTGAATTTTTTTAATAAATAAGTACACTGGAAATCCTAAAACATGTCATGAAAATACAATTGAGTTCTAAAACTTACAAAAAATGTAATTAAGTCATAAAACTTGTCAAATTAGTGTAATCAAGTTCTTCCGTTTACTCCATCTAACTTGGCTAACGAAAAATGCTTAAGTGCCTTTTTTTATTAATTTTTTTCTCTCCTATGTGGCATTAACGTGGCTTAAACATGAAGGAGGAGAAAGAAAGTAAAATAATAAAAAAACGCCAGCACTTTCTGTTAACTAAGTTGGACGGAATTAATGAAATGATTTAATTGCATCAATTTGACAAATTTTAGAACTTAATTGATTTTCAATCTTTTAACACAATTACATTTTTTATTTATTTTTCAGTCTTTTGTTGAAGTGTACCAAACACATGATAGGTATTTGGGGGATTTTTTATCCCACTTTATCCAATCATATCCCAATCTTTATTCGGACGATCAAAAGCGGTTTATTAGCATCTCATTAAAAATTTTTAACCTAAAATCCTTTGCATCTTTGTAAAGATATTTCCTAAAAGCTCTCCCAAACGCATCCAAAGAGAGTTAGCATATCACGTGTCATGGTGGACGGCATCAACAAAGTCCTTCCATTCCCTTTCCACCATGTCAAAATAGCAAACTCTCTTAACCTACATCGACATATTCTTGTGTGTCGTTTTTTTCTAAATGACTTTCAAGCTCATAGAACTACTAAAAGAGGCTATGAAATGACAAGTTTGAACACTAGGTTGAGTTCATGACCGATAGAGAAAGGGACACTAGGTTGAGTTTCATTTAGTTACAACGTCCAACAGAAATTTAATAGGCTTAATCCAGAATTATATGAAAAGTTCTCTCAATTCTTGAGACTAAAGGATGAAGATCTAATATGAGCAATCCACAATCTTAGGCTCTATTTTTTTCGCGGAAAATAAATGATTTTGAAAATATTTTCCTGAAAATGATTACTTGTATCACTTGAAGTAAATAGTCATTAAAGTATTTTCAGTATCAACAATAATTTTATGTCTAAACATTCTCGTAAACAATGAAAAAAAATTTGTTCATTCATTTTTATAAGCAATACAATCGATTATTATTAAGAAGACGTTTTCCAAATCATTCAATTTCTACAAAATAAACGGAGCATTCTAGTAAATACGTAATTGTTCACCATACAAGTCATCCTACACGCATAAATTAACTTCTTGGCATATGCATACTACATGAAAAAGTTGCCATTACAAATAAGGTTCACGTTTGACAATAAATGGTGACCAGAAATAATTTTTCAAGCAGAGTTATATAATGTGAATATAATTCACCGAACATCATTGTTCGGCCTTTTTGAGAGAGATGACTGGGTTCAGTGGTGACTCCGGACAAGAAAATATCCAGGAAGACAAGAATCAATAGCTTTACTTCAAACTTTGAATCAAACTGTGGGTACAAACCGTGTCGGAATTTAATCGACGACAAAGCTTAAAAATACAGCCACACACATACACAAAGATGTAATGCCGAAATTTAATCGACGACACAACACCCATGATAGAATTACACGCCAATTAATCGACAACGTGAATCGAAAGGAAAGCTACAGCTAAGGAAAGATAAAGTGCGGTACATGAAAGTAGAGATAATTGAAAGAAAACATGTTTTTTGATTTGTCAAGGGCTCTCCAATAGATGACCAGTGATATTTATAATGGTCACGTGATAACTGCTCCTTAGCGGTTTTCAACAATTGTGCCCATGTTCTTCAATTCTGAAAATCTTGTCTTCATGTCCATGTAATGCTTCCTGCTTTCAAGATAATTGTCTCATGATCTTGTTTACAAGTGATAAATGCCTCATGATCATGCTTCCAAGTAATTGTTCCCTCAAAATATACATCTGTGCACTTGAACGGTTTTCTAACGATTGTATTGAGTCCACTACCTTGACGGTTTATTCAACTCCACTACATTGGCGGTTACTTTAACTCCACTATGTTGACGGTTACTTCTTTGACAGTTGTATCCTAGATTGTCGACTCAACTTTTAGTCGATTCCTTCAAGTTGGCTATTCTTGATTGAAGTTCATATCATATTTCCGCATTATGATCAGTCATGACCATCCACTTCCTTTCAAAATAGACGACTCTACGGTACTTTTCTGAGAAAACTCAAAACATGAAAGTTGTAGATCCATGAGTCTTCATTCTTTTGGCTTTAGAATCAAGTCAATCCAATATATATTGATAAAGCAATGACTATTTTCCCAAACTAGCACATAATTGAAATTTCTGCTCAATCTTGTCGATGATAACAAAAAATGGGTCATTTTTTGGTGTAAACATATACGCATGACACATACCTTTGACATGTGTTCCTTATGTTGGCAACTTAATGATATTTGCTTCCACGTTACCTCGTGCCTCTGTCATGTGTCCCTTAATAATTTTAAGTACAAATACTCATCGACCACAATTGAACCATCATTGATGCACTAAATCGATATTACTTTCTATAATTGTCGATGACGGGACGTGTAATTCAAGCCTCTGTCGATAAGTTGGCCATTTTTTGGTGTTGACATAATGTAATGAAAAAATAAAAAAGGAGGCAATGTCGAAATCTTGAATGGTTTTCATAATTTCAATATTGATAGCAAAACCAGCGTGCAGATATGAAACCCTGCTAAAACTACAAATTCTCTTCTCTAAAACCCAATTCGCGCCGATCCAATGACCTGCAACACAACAAAATCCAAGGTTGTCATTTTCGGTTCATATATAGCGGTAGCCGAGGCATCCTGAGCTTTCGTCTCATCGCGGTCGGGAGATTGATGCTCGGGCTCGACAGCCGAGCAATGAGAAATCGAGGAACTCGTCCATCCAGCGATAAGGACAGCTCGAGCCGCTACGAACAGAAGCAGTCATTAGTAATCACAATAATTACGCATGATGTGAATGGACAGTGGTACTTTAAACCGGTAAGGTAAGCATAGCAAGAGAACAAGGATGGGATTGAGATTGAGGGATTGCGCGTTGGTGTTTAAATGGAGGGAAAGAAAGCTAGACTGTATTAATATAATAGGGCTAATACCATAAAAAACTCTAAATTAATATACTTATGACAAATTTACTCCAAATTAATTTTTTGACCACGAAAAACATTAAATTGGTACATTTGTGATAATTTTACCGTATGTTAGTTTCCGTTAAATTTTTTCGTCAAATTTCTAAATTGGATGACACGTGACAGTTGATGGGTACACCAGTTTGGGATTTTACCCTCCATCAGCCATAGGTGTACCATTTTATAGTTATTCTTTATATTAAATCTAATTTAACGGGGGTAAATTTGTCACAAATTTACTATTTTAGGGTTTTTGGTGATTAAAAACTTAGTTTGAAATAAATTTCTCACAAATGTACCGGTTTAGGTTTTTCGTGGAATTAACCATAATATTTTTCCATGAGAAGTTAACACCCCTATTTAATATTTTGAAAACTTTTTTCTTTGCATGAGGGGTGGATGCTGTAAAGGGCCTCCAAAACAATTTAATTTGGGCCCAAAAGGAAAAGGCCCTTTGGGCCACAAAAAAAATTGAGAAAAATAAAAAAAAATTAATTATACAAATTTTAAAAGATTTGTGGGGATTTATACATTCGAAGTTTCATCTGAACTATGGAAAATAATCCATTTTCTAAGCAGAAGAGCTCACTGGATTCCGACGCATATTTTTTATAATGAAAATGTTTTTTGTTAACTCATTTTCTTAAGTGAAGTAAACCAACAAAATTAGGAAAATCTTTTTAAATTATTGATTTTGAGCGAAGCACACACATCCTTAATTTTTATATCCTTGCACAGTTGAAGCATTTGTCGATTTTCTAGTGAATAAGTTATATTGAGAACATGTGCCAACTTTTCAAAAGCCAAGTCATTGTTAAATGGGCAGCATCTCAGCATAATTGCCAGAAGTTAGCCTAATTACTAGCTTTATCACAAAGTTAGTAAAGTGAACTCACCAATAAAAGAGAACAAAAGGAGTTTTCCCACCAAAAAATAAAAAAACAAAAGTATAAGGAGACGAGGCCTATATAGGAAAAAAACTTTTGGAAATGAACTTTATACAACAATTAGTTTAGATGTGTTTTCTCAAAAATTACCAATTGAATACCAAACTTGGCAATCAAGCACAATGAATTGAATTGAACTCTCAATTGGCGATTCCATGGGTGTGTTGAAGTCACAATCTCGACAACACAATCGCAATATGATTCACGAGAGCGAAAATTTGCAAAACAACAACCTTTGTATATCTCGACTTGACATTGTCATATTTTGGTATCGCCTAGCACCAAAAACCAAAAATCAACTCTAAATTAACTCTTTCAGCTTGCATCGTTACTAAATGTGTTCCATTATTCATTTGCCAACGAGATAACACGCCCGTTATGCCTATGAAAAAGCTTCAAGTGCACCATGTGGCCCTTAATTTGCTATTTTCTAGTAGACTCCTCCAATTGCAATTAATGAGGAGATATACCAATAATCTTTTCAGAAAAAAGGTAATCATATCAATTTCTAAACTTTACACGATGCTCAATATCCAATATCGTATATGTTTTTTTTTTATCAATTTAATTTCCGAACTTTTAAAATTTTGATGAATATAATCCTTCGATCCAAAGCACATGGTAGCATCCTTTTTTTTTTTCCTTTCAATATTGGGGTCCAATTAAAAGTTGAATGGGATCAATTTGTAGGTAAGATATTATGTACGGCCAAGAAAAAGTGATGGACTGTTGTGACAAGGTAATAAGAAGCCTTTTCTTGATTCCCGGATTCCAAAGTGCTCTCTGTCCACTTGCCTTTGTGTTTGAAAATGACATCGAATGTTCATCTCCTGGCAATATAGAAACATTCAGACGCACTGAAACAAAGGCAATATGTCGCAATCAAGACAACAAGTTGATGTAATAAATTAATGTTTTCGCTAAGCATCCTATGATGAACTGAGCTACCTTTTGTTTTAAATGGTTAAGAATACTTTATAGACTAAAAATGGTTTTCATATAGAAGAACTCGTAACTAGGGGTACTAGGCCGGCAAGCCATTTACCAAGCACTGTGCGAAGCATAGACCGACCTAGCAGGAGTTGTTGCTTCCCTTATGTTACTTTAGGCGCAGGAGACTACCATCCATACTTACCTATCTGGCATTAGCTAGTCGAAGCTGACGTGAAGTCTATCTTCTCCACCCAAAAGACCCTTTAGTTCCCTCTAGACCTTTTTCTTTCCGAGAGAAAAGGAATACAGAGAGAACTTACGAGGAGATCTCTCCATCGTACCGAGGAGCTGCTTCCTCTGTCTCTCATTGAGTTTACCTTTTACTTTAAGTGGTTAAGAATATTTATAGACTAATTATGGTTTGATATAGAAGAACTGGGATAGCTTGTAATCAAAATATTTCCAAGTTTACTAATTGAAATGATGAATCATCTGTAATTCTCAGTATTAGCAAGTCTTTTGGGGCTCAAATTACTCTTCTAAACCAACTCTCTAGAATTGCAAGAAGTTGTTGAAGAAGTTCCAAGACGTGAAGACCGATCAAGCGCACATTTAGAGAAGCGAATCAACGTGCCGAGGCTTTTCGCTAGATTCGAGGACCTTTTGCAAGACTCAGGCATTTTAGAAGAGAGGTAAAAGTAATTAGGACAGGCGAGGGATGATTTAAGCAACTATAGCAATGATTGGGTTGTGAGAAATGCACTTTGGAATATAATTTTCGGATATATATATTATATATATTTTGAGAATTGCTTAATTCTAAAAGGATAAACTTTTTCAATAAAGAGCAAAAAGATCATATATGGTTCGTTCTATTTATTTTAGGTCTTATAAATTCCGCTAGAAATGATGGTAACTTTCACATGAAATAATTGTGGTTTGGTAGTCTTTCTTAGTAGAACTAACAATACAATTGGTCTAATATCGAAGAAATGTCGGAGTAATTTACATTTGTAATTTTCCAAGACTTGTAATTTTCCAAGACCAGTCAAATTGTTTGGATACATCGGAATTGGAATAATTGTACTTTGCACGTGTGGTTTTGTTCACCATTGTAAAAAATTTCTTAAGATTATAAGAATATTTTTTAAGTCTACCTGTCATATTCATGAAGTGAATTGCATGATGAGATGAAAGATTTCAAAAATTATCTGATCCCAGAAGTCAAATCTGAGAATATTGTGGAGAAATTATAGGATTGCAAATCTGAGAGTGTGTAAGATTTGCGCCTTTTCCTCGCTTTCTTTGGAATTTCCCCAGTCATTGACTTTCAAGTCAAACCTGCAATTATCAATTATACATCCACAAAAAGAGGATGACTCCTGTTAATAAGTGTTGACTGGGTCCACCTTACGTGGGGCCCAGTTAGTACTTAAACAAAAAATAAACAAAATAAAAGAAATTCAAAAAGTGAAAAAGAAAGAACAAAAAGAGGGGCAGCCTCGTGCGGCCAATGAGAGCCCACAGGGAAGAGAGAGAGAAAAAGGCAGAGTACCGACAGCGAGAGAACAGGAGAGAAGAAAAGTGCGCATCTTTGTGGTCCTGATTCGAGGGCCAAACGTTATTGGAATTGGCTCAAATTTTAGTATATTATTCGTGAAACCGAGGGTTATGAGTTGATCGGTTTCGTTTGTTGAGAATCTTTTCTGAACTCTTCAATCACAGTTAGAGTTTCTCTCCTCATTTTGTGTAAATCCACCTTTGTAGTGATAGAATAATGTTGAAATGTTGATGTTGTACCTCTAGTGTGTGACTAGAGAGGAAACTAGTGTGTATCCTACTATTCTCGGTGATTAGTGAAAGTTTTATGTGTGGGGCGGTCTGTGGTTTTTCCCTCATTGGGTTTCCACGTTAAATTTCGGTGTCGTTGCATTTGTTTCCTTATTATTGCGTGGTTATATTGCTGGAATATCATTTGTTGTTGTTGGAATTAATTTGATTTCGGTCAGTTTAATCTTGGGGGAGATATTGATCCCGGATTGATTGAGTTCTCAGTGAATTGTTGCTTACAGTTCTCCCCAACAAAGTGGTATCAAAGCTTGCGTTGATATTATAGTATTAAATGGAGGAAACTAGTGGCACCATGTTTAAGTTAAATGCCTCGAATTACAACAGCCTCGGATGGAAGACACGTTATATTGCAAAGATTTATTTGATCCCTTTGAGGGTGATGAGGCTAAAGGAAATAAGAAAGACAAAGAATGGGAGTGAATGAATTGGAAAACGATTGGGTTTATTCAACAATGGATTGATGATAGTGTGTTTCATCATGTAGCTCAAGAAACGAAAGTTGACACTTTGTGAAAGAAATTGCAAGATCTCTATGAGATGAGAACCCCATAAAATAAAGTTTTTCTAGTTAAAAGACTTGTGAACTTGAGATACAAGAAGGGAAGTAGCAGGTCGGAACATTTGAGTGAATTTCAAGATGTTGTAAATCAATTGACAAATCTTGAGATTGACTTAGGTGATGAATTGCAAGCATGTCTATTGCTTGGTACTCTTCCCGATAGTTTGGATACTTTGGTTGTGGCATTAAACAACTCAGCTCCGTGTGGTGTGCTTTCAATGAGCATGGTCAAAGAAAGCCTATTCAATGAAGAAACAAGGAGAAAAGGCTTGAATTATGCTTCTAAATTAGAGGCACTTGTCACAGAAAATAGGGGGAAAAATTAATCAAGAAACTTCCAAAATTTTGATAAAAGAGGCAAGTCAAGAGGAAGATCGAAGTCCAGGCCGAGGAGGAGTGTGAAGTACTACAATTATGGCAAGATGGGACATTATGCAAGAGAATATAGGTTGCCAAAGAGAGAAAATTTCCATGATAGAAATGAAGATCGAAAGAAAGGAGAAAAGTAAGTTACATCGGCAGTGGCATCCGACGGCGATATTGTGTTCATTTGTGATGACACTTGTGTGAACCTTACATGCCAAGACTCTGGTTGGGTTGTTGATTCCGGAGCCTCATTTCACGTCACCTCATGGTGTGACTATTTTACTTCCTATCGTAGCGGTGATTTTGGTTGTGTTAGGATGGGAAACAGTGATGTTTCCAAGATTATCGGCTTGTGGGACGTTCATTTGGAGACCAACGTTGGATGTAGTTTGCTTTTGAAAAATGTGAGATATGTTCCAGATATTCGACTTCACTTGATCTCCACAGGTACCTTGGATAATGATGGTTATTGCAATATCTTCGGTGATGGCAAATGGAAATTGACTAAGGGTTCCATGATAGTGGCTAAGGGTAAGAAGACATGCACTCTTTACACCATGCAAGCTAAGTTGGTCAAGGAAGATGTAAATGTAGTGGAGGACTCCTCAGTTGATCTATGGCATATGAAACTCGGTCATCTCAGCAAGAAGGGGCTTGAAATTCTTGCGAGAAAGAATCTCCTACCATTGAAGGAGAAAAATTTAAAGGAATGTGCTCATTGTCTTAAAAGTAAGCAACATATATTCTCATTTCATAGTTCATCTCCACATACAAAATCAAATGTACTTGATTTAGTTCACACTGATGTTTGCTGCATTGATGCTAGAACACTTGGTGGTGCATTATACTTTGTGACATTTGTTGATGATTGTTCTAGAAAAGTATGGGCTGTTGCTTTGAAATCTAAAGACCAAGTGCTTGCGGCTTTCAAATAATTTCATGTCATTGTGGAAAGAGAAACTGGGAAGAAGTTGAAATGTGTTCGAGCAGACAATGGTGGTGAATATAGAGGCCCGTTTGAATATTATTGCAAGTATTATGGCATCAAGCTTGAGAAGACTGTTCCAAAAACACCACAACAAAATGGAGTGGCGGAGAGAATGAACCGGACAATTAATGATCGGATTCGGTGTATGCTCTCTCATGCAAAATTGGCTAAGTCATTTTGGGGTGAAGCAATGAGAACAGCAGTAGACTTGATAAATCTTTCTCCATCAGTTCCTCTTAAGGGGGATGTTCCACAAAGAGTTTGGAGTGAAAAAAATGTTTCATATAATTACCTGAAAGTCTTTGGTTGCCGAGCATTTATGCATGTTCCAAGAGATTAAAGGTCAAAGCTTGATGACAAGTCTAAACAGTGTATCTTCTTGGGTTATGGATATGAAGAGTTTGGTTATAGGTAATGGGATCCAGTTGCAAAGAAAATCATTAGAAGTCGAGATGTGGTATTCTTTGAGCATCAAACCATTGAAGACATTGACAAGTTAGGGAGGCTAAAGAATACAGCTCAACATTATATTAGTTTCAGCCCAAGTCCTACCGTATTGGGTGGAAATCACGAGGGAGAAGTACACGGAAATTATGAAGATGATGAACCCTCACAAAATGTTGATCCTTTAAATGAGACAGGTGAAACAGTTGAGCAACAACAGCCAGTTGAGCCAGTGGAGCCAGTTGTCCAAGAACAGCCGGTCCTACCTCAAGTTAGAAGATCTAAAAGAGAACGTAGGCCCTCATAGAAATATCAACCGCATGAGTATGTGTTACTTACCAATGCAGGAGAGCCAGAAACTTATGAAGAGACTATGTCATGTGATCAAAAAAATGAGTGGTATGAAGCCATGCAAGAAGAGCTCAAATCATTGCATGAGAACCACACATTTGAATTGGTGAAGTTACCTAAAAACAAAAGAACACTCACAAATAAGTGGGTGTACAAGTTGAAGATGGAAGAAAGAAGTTTGCAACCACGATACAAGGTTAGGCTTGTCGTGAAGGGCTTTCGTCAAAAGAAAGGAATTTACTTTGAAGAAATATTTTCACCGATTGTAAAAATGCCTTATATTCGAGTTGTTCTTGGGTTAGCCGCCACCTTGAATTTAGAAATTGAACAATTTGATGTAAAGACGGCTTTTCTTCATGGAGACTTAGAGGAAGAAATATATATGGAGCAACCGGAGGATTCTATAGTCGAAGGCAAGGAGCACATTGTATGTAGATTGAGAAAAAGCTTGTACGGTCTCAAACAAGCGCCAAGGCAATGGTATATGAAGTTCGAATCATTCATGGAAGATTACGGGTATGGTAAGACCAATTCCGATTCTTGTGTCTTTATAAAAAGATTCTCGGATAATGATTTTCTTATCCTCCTACTCTATGTGGATGATATGTTGATTTTCAGACATGATGCTAAGAAAATCAAGAGTTTAAAAAATAAGTTGAGTATAGCTTTTGCAATGAAGGATTTAGGTCCAACAAAGCAAATCCTTGGCATGAAAATTACTTGTGATAGGTTGAACAAGAAACTTTGGCTATCTCAAGAGAAGTATATTGACAAGGTGTTGGAAAAATTCAACATGAGCACATGTAAACCGGTAAGTACTCCACTTGCTGGTCATTTCAAGTTGAGTAGTAACCAGTGTCCTACACGTGATAAAGAAAAGGAAGAGATGATGAAAATTCCTTATGCATCGGCCGTGGATAGTTTGATGTATGCCATGGTTTGTACAAGACCAGACATTGCTCATGCAGTTGGCGTTGTGAGTCGGTTTCTCTCAAATCCAGGTAAAGAACATTGGGCTGTTGTTAAATGGATTTTGAAGTATCTTAGAGGCACTTCCAGATTTTGCTTGTGCCATGGAAATGGAAAGCCTGAGTTGAGTGGCTATTCAGATGCGGACTATGCCGGTGATGTTGACTCTCGAAAGTCCACATCGGGTTACATGATGATTTTTGCAGGGGGAGCGGTTTTATGGCAATTAAGATTGCAAAAGTGTGTTACTTTGTCTACGATTGAAGCGGAGTATATCGCTATTACTGAAGGAGGTAAAGAACTTTTGTGGATGCAGAAATTCCTACAAGAGTTAGGCTTAAAGCAAGAGAAGACCATTTTATATTGTGATAGCATGAATGTTATCTATATTAGCAAAAATCCGGTGTTGCATTCAAAATCGAAGCATATTGATGTGAAGTATCATTGGGTCCGAGAAAAATTAGAAGAGAAGCTCTTTCACCTCGAGAAAGTCCGCACCGACGACAATGGATCCGATATGATAACCAAAACCTTATCCATGATGAAACTTGACTCTTGTAGAAGCAAAGCGGGTATGATGGATCTTCCCACGTGAGGTGGAGGAAGAAATTTGTTGATTGGGTCCACCTTATATGGGGCCCAATTAGTACTTAAACAAAAAATAAACAAAACAAAAGAAAGTCAAAAAGTGAAAAAGAAAGAACAAAAAGAGGGGCAGCTTCGTGCGGTCAATGAGAGCCCACAGAGAAGAGAGAGAAAAAAAGGCAGAGAGCATCGAGAGCGAGAGAATAGGGAAGAAGAAAAGGGGCGCATCTTCGCGGTCCTGATTCAAGGGCCAAACATTGTCGGAATTGGTTCAAATTTTAGTATGTTGTTTGTGAGACCGAGGGCTACGAGTTGATCGGTTTCGTTTGTTGAGAATCTCCTCCAAACTCTTCAATCACAGTTAAGGTTTCTCTCCTCATTTTGTATAAATCCACATTTGTGGGGATGAAATAATATTAAAATGTTAATGTTGTACCTCTAATGTGTGACTAGAAAGAAAACTAGTATGTATTCTACTATTCTCGGTGATTAGTGGAAGTTTTATGTGTGGGACGGTCTGTGGTTTTTCCCTCATTGGGTTTCCACGTTAAATCTCGGTGTCGTTGTATTTGTTTCCTTATTATTGCGTGGTTATATTGCTGGAATATCATTGGTTGTTGTTGGAATTAAGTTGATTTCGGTCGGTTTAATCTTGGGGGAGATATTGATCATGGATTGATTGAGTTATCGGTGAATTGTTGTTCACGATTCTCCCCAATAATAAGTGCCTCCAAAGTGTTAAAAATACTCAATGAGAAAATTATTCGATTGTTAAAATATTAAGGGTTAATACAACGAAAAACCCCAAACTGGTACACCTGTAACAAATTTATCCCAAACTATTTTTTTAATCACAAAAAACCCTAAACTGGTATACCTGTGACAATTTTACCTCGAACTATTTTTTGATCATCAAAAACCCTACACTGGTATACCTATGACAATTTTACTCCAGAACTAATTTTTTGGCCACCAAAAACCCCAAACTAGTACACCCGTGACAAATTTACTCTCCATTAGTTTCCGTTAAATTTTACTATCAAATTGTTAAGTTTAATAACATGTGGTAATTGACATGTATACCAGTTTTGGGTTTTAACCCTCTATTTGTCACAAGTTTATCAATTTGTGATTTTTTGTGATATTGATATAATTTAACGGACACTAACATAGGGTAAATTTGTCACAAATGTATCAATTTGGAGTTTTTAGTGGTCAAAAAATTAGTTATGGGATAAAATTGTCATTGATGTACCAGTGTGGAGTTTTTTGTGGTCAAAGAAATAGTTCAGAGTAAAATTGTCACAAGTGTACTAATTTGGGATTTTTGGTAGTCAAAAAAATAGTTCAATGTAAATTTGTCACAGGTGTACCAGTTTGGAGTTTTTTGTGGTCAAAAAAATAGTTTGGGATAAAATTATCACAGATATACCAGTTTAGGGTTTTTTGTGGTATGAATCCAAATATTAATTATACATATTACGAGAACGGGTGATGCATTTAAAGGGATAATAGTTTCTCCTTTGGTAATGTGCATCGATCCCCAATTCTCAATTTTCCTAATCTCATCACATAATTCGCTTGTTTTTTTCCCTGTTCATTTGTTTAGGAAAAATGACAGTATCAATGTCAAAGCTACTATACAGCACCAACTATAATCTATGTAGCACCGACACGCTCTAAGAGCCACCGTGTTGGTGTCGGACACCGACACGCGTTCGACATGCTCGGACACGCGGTCAAGAGGTGTTGGACATCCGACATGTGGTCAACGCATCAGACATGCCCTCGACACGCGTGTCCTTTGTTACTGAGAGAGATGAGGAAGAAGGTGCAGCCGAGAGAGGTAGATGAGGAAGAAGGAGCCAGATTTCCGGCGCCGAGGACGACACCCTCCACGCTGTCATCTCCTTCGTCTCCTGCTTCTCTGGGGCCGAGGACGACGCCCTTCACGCCATCATCTCCTTTGCCTTGGCTTCGCCAGCGATGGAGGAGAAGGAAGAGGTGAGAGGAGGCTGGGGTCACGCGAAGGAGGAAGCTGGAGAGAGCAGGAGGCGGAGAAAAGGAGAGGAAGATGTTGCTAGGATTTTCACAAATAAAAGTGGGCTGGGCTTCCAACAATGGGCTGTTTTTTTTTAAAATTTTTTTTTGATCTTGTACTTTCCTTTTTTTCTAATTTGATTATCTAATTTTAGTTTTTTAACTAATACATTTATTTACAAATAATTATTTTTTGAAAATTTATGTTTACTAAGCTCGCGTGTGTATAATGTTTTTAGGGTAAATTCATTCTAGGCTTTTTTTTATCATTTATTTACTTATTTGAATCAAATTTTTTAAAAAATAATTTATTATGTATATATAAAAATATATATTTAATATACAACGTGTCCCAACGTGTCGAATTCTCTATTTTTTGAGAAATAGCGTGTCGTGTCATGTCGTGTCTCGTGTCACGTGTCGGTGTCAGTGTAACATAGACTATAATTCCAAACTTCTTAAACAATTATTTAAGATCACAATTTTTAAAAAGTGATCACTTAAGTGGCTCCAATATCGATAAAATCTGATGTGATATTATTTTACAAATAAAATCGTTTCGCTGACATATTCATCTTCAAAAGGTTTTGATACTAAAGTGATATTTTTAAGGTTTAAATATAAGCTTGCGCTATCTTCATACTCTAAATGGCTATAACACTCTCTAACTTGTTGATTTGACGAAAATAACCTCAAAAGAATTAATTAATTGCAATCACAAATGGAAATGGTGAAAGTTGCTATTCACTGAAAATGCAAAAGTCGTGCATTGTCATGAAAATACCAAAAAATTGTTAGTATCAATCAAAACGACAGTGTTTTAGTCCAACACCTTATGTTAATTTTTTTTCGTTTGTTTGTAAGTGAACTTCATTTCCTGTATTCTACTTACTAATGTACTCAAGCTGATTTTCATACAGGTTTTTCATATGAGCTTGAATCTTATTGGTAATCTTTGTTAATTCACATAGCTTAAGTATAAATTATGATAGTAAAGAGCCCACAACTGTAACCGAAGAATTACCTGAAAAACTTGAACTAAAAAATGTATGCTTATTAAACATTCAACTTTAGAAGACATTGTAAGTAAAAATAATTTATTAATATTCTTTTAAATTAAAATCCCAGTAATTAAATTTATTAAAATAATCAAATTTTAGACGACTCTCATAAAAAAGAAATAAGCGTGTAAACTTCTTCAATTTGTACACAAAAGAAGAAGAAACAACGGTTTAGGAGAGGTTGATTAAAAATCATTAAAGCAATTAATCTACATTAAATGTGCATTTTTCTTCTTTCATCAATCTTACCATTAATGAGATCCTAAACGTGGGCAATTTTGGACATGTTTCTTAAACTTTAAATGTGTTACTATTGGGCACTAGCCCATTAGTAAGGGAGTGGGTGGAGCGAGGATGTTTACTAAGCCTAAGAGAGGTGAGAGTTAGAGTAGGATAGACAAAAAAATAAGTTTAAAATTAGAAGTAAATCAATTCTTATCTTGCCATCATTTTTCGGTTTTATGATTACAAACGATCACTCTGGTGTCCAGACTTTTCAAAGTATCCATTTAAGCGGCACCGAAGAGTTTTAATTATTAAATCGAGGTCACGTCAGATTTTTCAGTGCTACAGGCACTCCTTTGTTCTAAAAAAAAAGGTCACAACACTTGCCCAAGTGGACGTTGTACGTAGTCTTAATGCTGATACTGCTATTTTTCCCAATTTTGTTTTAGCCTTAAATCTTGGCAACTTTGTGAAAACATGAGGATTTTTTACTATGGAGAGAATATGTTAACATTAGCAATTATTGCGGCGGACATCTAGAGGTAAGCGTGAGCACAATACGGTTCAAATCATCGAATCGAACCGAACCGAACCAAACAAAACTATTTTTGTAGTTTGGTATCGTCGAGGGTAATCTTTTGAAACGGTTGATAACTGCACTTTTTCGCATTGCATAGTTTGGTCGATAGACAGTTCTTGAATGTGAAAGTATTTCATTATCCGAGATCCATCGAATCATCGGTCGAGAGATTCATGTAAACATATACAAGATAATTTTTTATAGAAGCCCTAGTTAAACTTGAGTCCTTCGATCTCAATCGAATAATATGGATTTCACGTGGGATTCACGGTATTTCAAGACCGAGATTAGATCGAAAATTACTTTTGAGGTGAGAAATGCACGTGCCCTCTTGTGCCTCTATCGTTCAATTCTCCTCCTAGCTGACGTCAGCCACCTTCCCAACAGCTGCGGAAAAGAGGCCAGGACACGTAGGCAATGTCACCTCCACGTGTGTACCTCCTACTGGAAAATGATGGACGATTGCCCGCCGTCCGTTCATCTTCTCAAGACTAATCGTACGTCGCGGAACCTGCTTCCCCCTTTATACGTATTATTACACGATTATTACATCCAATACTCGAAAATACGCTCGGGGCCCACAAATTTGCTCCTCTGTTTGACTCTTTCTTTCCCCGGTCGTTGAATCGCTAGGCACGTTCAGGAATCATATTACACATTAAGTTAAAGTTCATTGACTACATTGAACAAATTTGAAATTCATGAACCACATGAAATTCAAACGCTATTTATATCATTATCCCAAAATGTGTTAAACGCCTAGTACCATTTAACTCATTTAATAAAAATTTTGTGTTTACGTTTCAAATTTATGACACTATTATTAATAGTAGCGGGTTTGATTGCACTTGACTATGACATGATATGATTGATTTGATTATACTTGATTATGACACGATATGATTACTATCAAAGTCATTGCGACATGAAAAAACTGAATTGCTAGCCGGCTGATTGTCCATCCTCCGTCCTTTTCATCCCGGTCACTTTCCTCCATTCTTCTAATGGCATGTTTTTGCTTCACCATGACAACTAACGGAGGCCCCTCTTACCCCCTATCCATGACCATCTTCCTCCTCAATGGTTTCGCCTCCTTCCTGCGTGCCGACCTCCCAGGCAGGTCGGAGCTGTTGCTCGTGACAGATGCCGATGTCTCCTCCATGCACATTGTCATTACTCACTTCAATACCGCCGCCATCCTCGACCACAACAGCATCCCCACCCACCTTGTCCTTCGCCCGGCTGTTACCACCTCAACCACTCCGACACCGTCCTCAAGGACGACTATGTTAGTTTATGATAAATTTTACAATATGAAAATGGGTGTGTGACTATGGGATAACCATGTAAAGAGGGGAAGAGTGAACCATAGAAATCGATTTCTTTTATTCAAATTGTTAGAGATAATTAGGAATTTCTATAGCATAATTTCACATATTTTTTTATAATTTTTAGTCATATAGTCCGCTTGGTACTACGACGCCAGCTGTATAGGCCGCATCGCTCAATTACTATTTTGTAAGCCACCAGCATCTATTTCCCCTCCAATTATCGACCTTTTGTGTGTCGTTTCAAGAAGCCAACACCACCATAAGACTCGTCACTCTCAAACTAGCTAAATCTGGAAACTTCACACGAAAAGTTACCGGATGTTGCATCATCCGTCATGTCTCAATTGCTGGATGATGTTTGACTTGATATCAATCTCAAGCTGACTTAGTCACCTTGCGTCTGAGGGGATGTTAGGCATAATTAGTGATTTCTTTAGGATAATTTTCTATATTAAAGATATTTTGATAATTTTGTTGAAAACCTACTGCACAATGACATGCTCGATGCAAATGTAAAGTGAAATTATTCATATTTTTAGAATTGTGTCGATACATGTTAACGCAAACTATCACGTGTAAATGTGTTTTTTTTTTTCTAGAAATGTGTGAATGTGTTTATCGAGTACACATGTCAAGGTATCACGTCATGATGATGTCTAACACGATGGCAAGTTCGATAATCGTATTATTTGTCTCGTATGGCCCGCTTTATTAGATGTATTGTGTTTGCCCCGAGACAATTCAACATATTTATTAACGGGTCATGTTCGGACGAGCTATGTGTATTGCATCTCTGCCTCGACATGACAAGAATTTGTCATCTCTAATGTCAGCTAGTAGTTTATACCCGGTTCCCAATTTTTTAACCAGTGCAAGTTCACCATGTAACATGCTTCTTTTGTTAAATTTTTTTTCGGTCTGAAAATATTGTTAAATTCGATTGTTTGTTTAGAATATATTTATAGATACGCCTCAAAAACCTTGAAATGTTATAATAGCCTTAGATTTTGATAGTTTTGTGCAAAATGGTCGTTTTCCTTTGAAGAGAACATGCGCATTTATAACGCCGGATACTTTCTAGCATGCGAATATTTAATCTCGTAGAGACTACAAAATTAAGTATTGTGATTCACCCGATTTCATTTTTCTCTTTTTCTCGCCGATGTCTACCACCCTTTTATCGGTTGATAAGAAGTACATCACACATTGGCAACCCCGGCCTATGCCATCTAAATGTGCGTACACCCTGAAAACCAAAACTCGAGTTTGGCTTCGTTATGTATTCAAATTATTGGAACTCGGTTCATGTCTTCAGAGAAAAAAAAAAAATTACCCCGAGTTAGGGTAGAAATAATTAGCTTCTCAGACTAAGTAATCTCAACTTGGGTCGTCCATATGTACATGATTTCTTGCCTTAGCTCTTGATACCTCGATCGATCCCGCACGAAATCTACACGATTTAAAGAGCCGGGACGCTCTCACTCGCCACACGCCGGCGCCCGACGCACCCAGGAACGTCGTCTGTCCGGACGGCAGGAAGAGAGCCCCGACACGTAGGCAAACCCCGTGCTTACGTGTCACCCTCACGTGCGTGCGTCGTACAGACCAACCTTCGTTTGTCCATTTTACTACAATCAGAGACTCTCTACACAGAGAGAGAGAGAGAGAGACATACGTCACGTCACAGAACCTTCGCCCGGTTTTTTTAAAATTAATGCTTTCTTCGATTTATCACGAATTAATTATTATAATATTCAAAACTCACTGAATGCACCGCGGGCCCCACAGATTGGCCTTTTTCCCTTCCCTCCTTTCGTCGACCCTTTCTCAGCCAATTGCCCCGTCCCATCGCTCTCGTCTCCTCCATCTCTCTCTCTCTCTGTCTCTATCTGTAATGGAGCCTCTCGCTTCACCTTCACAGCAATGGCGGTTCCTCCTCCTCCTTCTCCTCTTCGCGGCCGCCGCCCTCGACGGCTCCGCCCCCATCGCGCGCGCCGGCCTCCCGGGCTCGTGGGAGCTCCTGGTGGCGGACGCCGGCATCGCCTCCATGCACACCGCCGTCACCCGCTTCAACACCGTCGTCCTCCTCGACCGCACCAACATCGGCCCCAGCCGCCTCCGCCTCCCCCGCGGCCGCTGCCGGCGCGACCCCCGCGGCGCCGCAGCCCTCAAGCGGGACTGCTACGCCCACTCCGCGGTGCTCGACCTCGCCACCAACCGGATCCGGCCCCTCACTATCCTCACTGACACCTGGTGCTCCTCCGGCCAGTTCCTCCCAGACGGCTCCCTCCTCCAGACGGGCGGCGACCTCGACGGCGTCCGCAAGATCCGCAGGTTCGCCCCCTGCGACCCCGCCGGCGACTGCGACTGGGTGGAGCTCGACCGCGTGGAGCTATCCAACGGCCGGTGGTACGGCACGAACCAGATCCTCCCTGACGGGTCGGTGATCGTCGTCGGCGGCCGCGCAGCGAACACCGTCGAGTATTACCCGCCGCGGGAGGGCGGAGCCGTGTTCTTCCCGTTCCTCGCCGACGCCGGGGACAAGCAGATGGACAATCTGTACCCGTACGTCCACTTGCTGCCCGACGGCCACCTCTTTGTCTTCGCGAACGACAGGGCGGTCTCGTTTGACCACAAGCTCGCTCGGGTGGTCCGGCGGTACCCGCCCCTAGAGGGCGGCCCGCGCAACTATCCCTCAGCTGGCTCGTCCATGATGCTCGCCCTCGATGGCGCCTACGACACTGCCGTTATCGTGGTCTGCGGCGGGGCACCGTATGGCGCGTTCATTGAGCGGAACAGGGACTCGCCAGCCCGCGGCAGCTGCGGCCGGATCGTGGCGACAGCGGCTGAGCCCTCCTGGGAATTGGAGGACATGCCGTTCGGCCGGATAATGGGCGACATGGTAATGCTCCCCACCGGCGAGGCCCTGATAATCAACGGAGCTCAGGCCGGTACGCAGGGGTTCGAGCTGGCCTCCGACCCGTGCCTCTTCCCGGTCCTCTACAGGCCCGACCAGCCCGCCGGGCTACGGTTCATGACGCTGAACCCAAGCACCATCCCCAGATTGTACCACTCCACCGCGAACCTGTTGCCGGACGGGCGGGTCTTGATCGCCGGGAGCAACCCACACTATTTCTACAAATTCAACGCCGAATTCCCAACAGAGCTGCGGATCGAGGCGTTCTCCCCAGAGTACTTGTCGCCGGACCGGGCAAACCTTCGGCCCGCACTGGACGAAATTCCGGCCACCGTCCGGTACGGGGAGGCCTTCGATGTGTACGTGTCCGTCACGTTGCCGGTGGTGGGGATCGTGGAGGTTAACTTAAACAGCGCGCCCTTCGCAACGCACTCGTTCTCCCAGGGTCAGAGGCTGGTCAAGCTGGCCGTGACGGGAGCCATCCCCGACGGTAACGGCCGGTACAGGATCGGGTGCACAGCGCCGCCAAGCACCGTGGTGGCGCCACCCGGTTACTACATGGCGTTCGCTGTGAACCAAGGCGTGCCGAGCGTGGCACGTTGGGTGCAGTTGATAGCATAATCTTTTGGTGGGACTATTATTTTGTATTTTCCCACATTATGTCATCATTTTTACCAATTTATCTTGTTTTAGTGGACAGGAGGGTGAGAATCACTTTCATGTAGGGCACCTCTTGAGTTCAATTTTTTATTTTTATTTTCAAATTTGGAAAAATGGCAAATGCATTTATTATTATTTTTTCTGCCTTCATGGCTAAAGTGAATGCTTTGCAATCTGGCCCTTGAAACTATTAATCGACCATTGATTGCAAATTCTGCCGTTTTGTCTTAGGACAAGGCACTAATTGACAAGTCCTTTCGATTGGGAACGTTGGAGGGGATGGAGCCTACCAACCGTCGGAAAAAAACATTTTCAATTATTAGAACTCGACGTGGATACGAGATTTCACGATAATCCCACGTCTGATTTTGTTTGCATCCCTTTTATATGTGGCATGATTCACCGAATTATCTAAATCTTAAAGCCGAAGGTACCTTCATGGACCTTTTGTACTCTCATCATTGACTTAAAAACACCCACTAAAATGTGTCTTTATCTTGAAGGTTCGTTTAGAATGTCATGATTCCAAAAGGCAGAGCCTCATGAGAAGTGGTGCGTAACATGGTATATTAAAAAAGGGCCTAAATCCAAAAAAAAAAACACTAATTCTAGGTCGAGTGATAATTATGGCTTTAATTTTTTTTTATTTCATAAAAAAGTACCAACTTTCACTTAAATCATAAATCTGGCCCTCCTTGACTTAAAATTATTGATTATCCAACTTGACCGTTCCACTTCAGAATAAATCTACATGGCTTGCTTACTGGATTAAAATCACTATTCATTGTCTTCTTACATAACTTAAAGAATAACGGTAAAACTGTTCATTTCTTTCACTTCACCAACAAGTCAAAAAGATCTCCAAATTAAATCTCTTTGCTCAGGCTTTGTCGTTTTGTCATAATTTGAAGTTGTAGACCACCATCCATCGACAGATGCTACGGACGAGATCCGTCGAGCTCACGATCATAACCTTTTTTCTCAAACAATGGTGATTTCAGACAGAAAGCAAACGGGGAACCGGATTTGGAATAATGGTGAAAGTTAGCGATTTTTTATGAGATAAGAAAAAGTTTGGGCCATAATTGTTACTCGACCTAAAGTTGATATTTTTTTATGGGACAAAAAATAGTTTAGATCAGAATTGTCACTTGACCTAAAATTTGTGATTTTTTTTTAAATTAGCTCATTAAAAAAGGGTCTAAACTTAAAACTTATGACGTCACCCAATGAATTCATATTTTTTTCCATTAAAGCTCCATCAATTCATATTTTTATAAAATATGGAAAATGGTGAGAAAAATGCCAGAGAAAAATACATTAAAGTAATCAGGAGGGTGAGAATCATTTGGGTTTTTGGCATCTCTTGTATAGTTGATTTAAGTTCAATTTTTTAATTTAATTTGAGAAATGGCAAAGCTTTTTTCTGTTTCTGCCTTTATGGCAAAAGTGAATGCTTTGCAATCTGGCCATTGAAACCATTAATTGAATATTGATTACAAATTTCACCGTTTTGTCCTAGCACAAGGAGAAATTGCTCATTGGACAAGGCAACTAATTGAAGTCCTCTTGATTAGGGGAAAATTTCACATAAGTACCTTATCTCAAATGCTCTCATTTTATCAAATAAGAGTCTGAAATTGACTTTATTTCTAATAAGAGCCTAATTTGTCATTATTTTCTCAAATAAGAGTCTAAAGTGAATTTTATTTTAAATTAGAACCTAAAATAGCTATGTTGGTTTTAAAAAAGGGCATGACTTTCTGGTTGGCGAAGGGCATTTTCTTCATTTGCCTTTTACCTCTCTCAGAGCCTCACTCTCATTCTCTCCCTCAATCTCATATTATCATTCCATTTCCATCTATTGTTTGGTAGTCTCTTCGTTTTCTTTTTACTCATTTGAACTTGGCGATTGATTCTCTTCCCCTCCCTCTCGCGCTTCTGCCTTCGGTGATTGAATCGGTTGTGTCTTCACTACTATAGGTATGTTCCTGATCCTTTTTGCTGTTTTATATATGTTTTGTTTTATTTTGGCTATTTATCTATTATGAGGTGTTGTGGATGACAGGCTTAGCTTTGTTGGAATTGAGTGTTTTCGCTTGGTTATAATGGTAGTGAGAGATGTCTCTCCATGTTTCACATAAGTTAGACTTATAGGTTTTAGTGGTTTTTGTGACGCCCCAGAACGTCACGTGTGACACGTCTTTTAATATTATTAATAATTTGGCCAACAGAAGTCAAAGTCCAAACAAATTTTAAACATGAATATCACGCGAGCTTAGTCAAAATACTTTTGCTTCTTATTAACAACACTTGTCAGATTTACAAGTCCAAACAATACATCATATACGTACAAAAAACAAAAGTCTGGGTAAGTCTAGGCTGCCTATCTCCATACTAAGTTTTACTCCAAAAGTCTGCTTGGACAAAAGTCTGATGATGTCATGGATTGATGACTTCACCCTCCGATGCGGAAACACCATCATCTAAGTCGAAGCCCCTCAACGGGCGATCTAACTCACCATCAAGGTTAAAGTACCATGCAACAAAAAGATAAGGAACCTATTCTACTAAACCCACGTCAATCCAGATAGTAGAGCTACATTTAGTATATACTGCTTTAGACTCAGGCACAAACACATTTTCATAGACAACTTCATGATATATGGGAACTCCAAAATGTAGAGGCTATGAAACATCCATCCTACATATCTAAAAAATAAAGAAATGAGTCGAGGCCTAGTAAATAAAATCTCTAGTTTTAAGTTAAGAAAATCAGCTCATCACTTTACCTGGTACAAACAACATACAGTATGTATAGAACTTGAATAAATGTTATACCTTTTTTCCATCTGGATATACCACAAAATCTGAGCAATTCAACATTTCACAATATTTTACTAGGACGCAAGCATATGATGTAAAACATTTATGCTCATGCGTTAGGTTCATTACTTCTTCCTCTTGAACACTCCCAGGGTATTTCGACCAACGGGGCATCCCAACTCCAAGGCATCCCGGTACACCCTTCGGGGCATTCCGACTAACGGGGCATCTCGACTCCCGAGGCATCCTAAACACTCTTGGGGCATCCCAACCAACGGGGTATCCCGACACACAGGGCATTGTCATCGTTGAACTTTGTAGGTGACGGAATTTATAGTATTCGCAGACAAGCCATAACAATTAAATATTTGCATGCATATACTCACATTCTTTACATCACTTGTTCCTTTAAAGAAATGAAATGCATCATTCAAGCAAATAAGTATGAAGTAATATGGATTCAGACTCAAAAGGCTAAAGTCTACTCAAGTTTAAAATACATATATCCAAACTTTGAAAGTAAAACCAACTCGAGTTCAAAAATACACACGTCCAAACTTTGAAAATAAAGTCTACTTGAGTTCAAAATACATACGTCCAGACTTTGAAAGTAAAGTTTACTCGAGTTCAAAAATACATACGTCTAGACTTTGAAAGTAAAGTCTACTCGAGTTCAAAAATACATACGTCCAAACTTTGAAAATAAAGTCTACTCAAGTCCAATATACATACATCCAGACTTTGAAAGTAAAGTCTACTTGAGTTAAAAAATACATACGTCCAAATTTTGAAAATAAAGTCTACTCAAGTTCAAGATACATGCATCCAAACTTTGAAAGTAAAGTCTACTTGAGTTAAAAAAAAATACATGCGTCCAAACTTTGAAAGTATAGTCTACTCGAATTCAAAAATACATACATCTAGACTTTGAAAGTAAAGTTTTGGTTAGTTTTAAAAATAGACATGTCTAGATTCTAACATAAAATCTATTCGTTATCAAAAATATACTTGTCAAGATTTTGACAGTAAAGTTTATTCAGTTTTAAAAGTAACACGAACTAGAATTTGAGATTAAAATCTGTTTAGCTCAGAAGTACATAGAACCATCATTTACACTCACCTAATATACTCCACTTTGAGTAAAACGATTTTCTACCCTTTTAAACATACATAAAACTAGCAAGACAATTCTACAATCACCTCAGAGATGACATTTACACGTTCAGATTTAATCATTGTACTTGTTGATTTTCAACATATTTTAAGGAAACAAAACACATCATTTGAACATGTATAGAACCAGCAAAGCAGATTCAACCATCACAATATCTTCACTATTATCACATATCATAATAGCATTTCTCAAGTAGTCAAGTTAAAAAGTGTCAAGTAGATTTACTTAGTTTAAATCTAGAGTTTTCACTTACTTTGTCCAAAATATGAACGTCCAAAATCAGCTTATAGATTTTGGATCGGGTGTTGAGGAAGTGAATTCTCTTTGAAGATTGACAGTGAAGAAGAGAGTTACGGTTTGGGGTAAAAATTTCCTTCGGTGTTACCTAGATAAAATGAAACAAAAGAGTAGATCGTGACATAAATAAGTGCATGCACTCACAAGTGGCACTTTCTCTTTTCATCTATAGCCAGGTGTAAGAAATCAAAGCTTATTAGGAATGAGTAATGGCTAAGGAAAATGATTACCTATGACTAAGTGTCAAGCTAATACCAAAAGCTTATCATAAGAGGGCATGTGGCATATGACTATGGTTAAATCCTTCATAAGCCACATGAGAGTAAGATGTTGAGGGAATTTGTTGACAAAAAAAAATATCTTCCCCCCCCCCCCCCCCCCCCCCCCCCCCCCTCTCCCCCCTTAACGGCAAATTAGAAAATAATGATTATCATTAATTAATTAAAGTTTATCTAATAATATTACCCATTAATTACTAAGACGACGGTAATTTAATTAATACCGCACTACTATTAATGTACACAACAACGTTTAAAAATTCTAAATATGTCAAGCTCAAAACGATTATGTTCTTGAATCCACACCTCACAATTTACAATCTAACAACGATTTCTACATGTCCACACAAATACCAAACTAAATAATACTTAGCTTATTATCTAAGCATCGTTATCGAACATAGAAAATTTTCAACGTCATATACTTATTATCATGAAATTTTCGGATATCACAGTTTTCACTTTTGAGTTTGGTGAATTTGAGGGATGTAAACGATGAGGCAACTACGAGTTGATGATTTGGTTATGGCGATGGCTACACCACATTAGTTTTGCTTGAAAGATTGAGGACAACTCGGTGATTTGGATTGGGTAAGTCTACTAATGTTAAATAGTGCATTGAGAAAAAGCCTAAAAGTTTGAATTGGGTATGTCCATGTCATGCACATTTTTTTACTTGTTAATTCCTTTGTATAAAAATATTCTTTTTTCTAGATATGAATTGTCTTATTGAGGAGATTGACATCGATATATAGAGTTTACATGGTGAATTTGAATAAATATAAGTGGTGAGATGTTCTATCAATTGTACTAATTGTAATTTCAATTTAAAACTATTTTTAAGTATTAACTATGTTTGTTGTTTGTTTTGTTTTCAGGTGTTTAGAATCTGAAGCAATCTTTTATGAATGAACAAGATATTCTATAATTCATGTTTTATGTGACATATTTTGAACTTCTTATTATTTATTTTATTTTACTTGTTCGTCTTCTTGGTTTGTTATTTTTGGTAAGTGGAGATTTTAGCTGTTGCCTCTCTTAGATTTATGTTTGATTTGTATTGGTTTTCACCATTTAGTTGACAATATGATATATAATTGCAAAGAGTACTTTTATCCTTTCAAGAAATACAAAAAAAATTTAAAAAAATTAGTTGGTCCCAGGTTGACCTTGGAACCATACTAGACTCACAGGGTAAGTCCAATCCTCAGTCCCAAAAATTTAAGACCAACACTATGCACCTATGTGGGTTGGTCCCTATGTCAGGTAAGGGACCAACTCAACCCAGACCATGCTCACTCACCTTTAACAAGCAGCGCCTAGGGTTAGGGTTAGAGGTAGAAGTTTTCTTCAAGTTCGTTTTTGTTTGCTCTGCCCCTTTTAATCCTCTGTAGGCAAACTCTCTACCCATTGCACGCTTGGGAACACATAATTGAATCTACCATTTCATTTTGAGACGTTCCATATATGAGCCTCTTCAAACTAGACTTATTGCTATTGATTTGATGATCGCTATTGGAGTAAATACAAGATTCCATGATAATTTCGCGTCTGATTTTGTTTGCATCCCTTTTATACGACGCACGAACTCATCAAAATATCTAAATCTTAAAGCCGAAGATACCTTCATGCACCTTTTGTACTCTTATCATTGACTTAAAAGACCCACTAAAATCTGTCATTATCTTAAAGGTTCGTTTAGAATGTCATGATTCCAAAAGGCAGAGCCTCTTGACAAGTGGTGCGTAACATGGTCTATTAAAAAAAGGGTCTAAGCTTATAATTTATATGACGCCACCTTTTTCCATTAAAGCTCTATCAATCCATTTGTTTTTATGGTTTTCACATTAAAGCTCTATCAGTTCATATTTTTATAGAATATGGAAGATGGTGCGAAAAATGCTGGAGAAAAATACATTAAAGTAATCAGTCATTAGTATAACAATGAAAGTCAATAAATTAAGCACGTGAATTATTTTTTACATATGATAAAAAAAATTTCGTTCAATTAATACTGGTGCACATTACACGCCTACATGTGAGAAATGCGGATGTCAGTATGCTTTAAGGCAAAAATGGAGATAGGCTTAGATATAGAGAACGGTTCGTGAAAATAGCTAAAGAAAGGGATTAGTTAAAGAAGAAAGAGAAGGATGCCGAATTGTTACACTCATATTGATTAGTCAAAAAGTCACAAAAAAATCCTAAACTATATCCACTATGAAACATTTATGCTGAATTTTTTTTGTGACATCAAAAAATCCCAAACTATACTTATTGTGACATATTACCCTAAACTTTTTCTTGTGATGTAGAAAACTCCAGACTTGTATCTACGTGGCATATTTACCTCTGTAAAGGTTCTATTTTATAATTTTTCAATCAAAACAATGTCGTTTTTACACCATATCAACATTGTTTGCTTTTTGGTGTCAATGTGGGGATTTTTAATGGTTTTTATTAACAGAACTTTGACGGAGGGTAAATGTGTCACACAAGTATAAATTTAGGATTTTTTGTGCTATAGAAAAAAGTCTAGCATAAATGTGTCACAGTAAGCATAATTTAGGATTTTTGATGACTTTTGCCCTATTGATTATTTTTCTCATTTGTGTTGTTACAAAAATATTGCAGTGTGATTTCAAGCTGTTGTTTAGTAAAATGGATGACGCGTGTCGATTTCCATCCATGATCAATTTTGAAATCATTTTGTAATTGAAAGGGGAAAATCTTCTGGGGTTTGCAGAGTAGATCATTTGTACCTCTTTCTCAGGAAAAATTGTCTAAAAAGTTCTAAACTTATTATACATAAGCTAATTAAGTCCAAAACATTTTAATTGTGCATATTTAGTTCTAAACATTTTGACGATTTGCCAATGTAGTCATAAACCTTTTGATTATGCCAATTTAGTCCTCAACCTTTTAATGATTTGCCAATTTCATCATAAACATTTTGATAATTTACCAATATAGTCCTTCCAGTTAAATATCTAAATAATAGGTTTAGGACTAAATTGACAAATCTTCGAAATATTTAGAATTAAATTGACATGAATAAAGGTTTATAACTAAAATGACAAAATTGTCAAAAGGTTTATAGCTAAATTAGCACAATTGAAAGATTTAAAACTAAACTAGTTGCCGAAAAATAAATTTAGGACTTCTTGCATAATTATCCCCTCTTCCTCATCCCTCTCTAGTGTTAGCTAGGAATCGCTCGCGTTGTTCCTGAATCTTTTCTTTGTTGATTGCATAATGGAGTTGATAAAAAGTGAAGTGTTTGTATAATAACTTGTGATTGATATTTGATTATGCAATGTGCGTGATCGATTTGTCTTATATGCTTTAACTAAGAAACGACCGAACATACGACTGCTGCGTTCGATGATGCCCCCAACGGGGCTCGAGGGGGGCACGAGCCTGGTGAAGTTGGGGCAGCTGAAGGTGAAGAGGTGCTGGGGGATCGGCCTGAAGAATGTAGCCACTAGATGGCGAGGTGTGGGCTCATGATCTCAGTAGATGAAGGATTGGCGGTGTTTGATGGGTGCGAGGGAGGAGGAGCGAGTTTGGAGAACTAGGGGGAGAGGATGAAGAAGGGAGGAGGAAGAGGAGAACAAGGGACGACGGTGGCGGCGGAGGTGGCGATCCAACTAGCAAAGGGAGTGATGCGATGTATGTGATCTGCAGTAGTATAAAAGTGCCTCTGCTGAGGTCCCAAGTTTGAAAATAGGAATGCTTCTCAAGCTTGATTCGATCCAATAATGCTTCATTTTGGGCTCTGATTGTTTCACTGAAAACACATTTGTAGGAAAAAGTTTTTCGGATTTTCCGACATTTGGTTCACATAAAATATACTAGTCACGGAAAATATTTTCGGTCTATGGAAAAACACGTTCAGAAGCGGGGAAAATGATTTATTCTTTTCCTTCCTCTTTTTTTCACCTAGACCCAGCACATTCTCGTCCATGCACTCCTTCGCCTTCCTTTTTTGGCATGTGCATTCCTTCTCTCTCTCCGGCTCTAGGATTTCCCTCCGCCTCTCCGACTCCAAATTTCCTCCTCCTCTTCGCCACCACCTACGACGGCTGTGTCGCCATTGCCTGAGAAACAGTTGTGGCTACGGATGCTCTGACAGTGCCACGCTCTCTCTCTCCTACCACCTCCGCCCCCCGTGAAATCCCATTTTGCCTCACCAATCTCTTCTCTTCACCGTATTACTCTTTGTAAAGCACAATTCTTTCCCTTCCCTTGCTCTTTGAACCTCTCTCTTTTCCACCATCCTAGGGTTTACCTCCATTTACTCAGATCTGTACCATCAACGTACAGGTCAGGTTGGTTTGTCGTTCGGCTCCATTGTTGACTTCTTTGTCTCGCCAATCTGGAGTCTTGGGTTGTTATGATATAGTTTTGATCTCGTGGTGCGTTTTCCTCACCTTTTTTCATTGGCCGTGCCAATTTTGGACAAAATGTGCGCAGGTTTGATAAATGTGATTCACGTCGCGGTTTTCCGGTCGAATAATGTAGAATCAATTGCAGGTTCCTGAGCTGTGTGCTTGATGATGTGCCTCCAACTCAATGGGGCTCAAGGGGGGGGGGCACAAGCCTAGTGAAGTTGGGGCAGCTGAAGGTAAAGAGGTGCTTGGGGGATCGGCCTGGAGGATGTAGCCACTAGATGGCGAGGAGGTGTGGGCTCGTGATCTCAGTAGACGAAGGATCGGTGGTGTTTGATGGGGGCGAGGGAGGAGGGCGAGGGAGCAGAACAATGGGGGAGAGGATGAAGAAAGGAGGAGGAGGAAGAAGAGAACAAAGGACAATGGTGACGGCGGAGGTGGCGGTCCGACGACCAAAGCGAGTAGTGCGACATATGCGATCTGCAGTATTAGAAAAGCGTCTCTGCTGAGGTCCAAGTTTGGGAATGGGAATGCTTCTCAAGCTCGATCGAATCTAACCTTGATTCATTTTGAGCTCTGTTTGTTTCACGGAAAACGCATTCTAGGAAGAAGTTTGTTAGATTTTCCGGCATTTGGTTCGCAGAGAATAAACTAGTCAATGAAAATACTTTCGGTCTATGGAAAAAAAACATATTTAAAAAGTGGGAAAAATGATTTCCTCTTTTCCTTCCTCTTTTTTTTCACCTAGACCCATCACGTTCTCCTCCGTGCACTCCTTCACCTTCGTTTTTTTCACTTGTCGCACTCCTTATCTCTCTCCAACTCTGAATGTCCTCCTCCTCTCTGCCACCACGATGGCTGCGTCACCACTACCTGAGAAATGGCTTGCGGCTGCGGATGCTCTGACAGTGCCACACGCTCTCTCGCTCTCTCCCTGCCGCCTTTGCCCCCCGTGAAATCCGTTTGCCTCACCAGTATCTTCCCCGTATTGCTCTTCAGGAAGCACAATTCTTTCCTCTCCCTTGGCTCTTCAATCCTCTCTCTTTTCCACGATCCTAGGGTTTACCTTCGTTCGCTCGAATCTGTATCAGTAACGTTCAAGTCAGTTTGGTTTGTCGTTCATCCCCTTGTTGATTTGTTTATCTCATTGATTTGGACTCTCGGGTTGTTATGATATAGTTCTGACCTCGTGTGCGTTATTCTCACCTTTTTATTTTCGTGGAGCTGATTTTGGACAAAATGTGCGTAGGTTTAATAAATGTGATTAAAGTCTTAGTTTTCCGGTGGAATAATGTAGCTTTCAATTCCAGGCTCCCCCCTCTGTTTAGAGGTCGAGCTTGCCGAATCTTGCAAGGTGGAGCCTTGCCGGCCTTGGGTGAGCTCGTCCCTCGCCTGTGACCGGCGAACGACTGAGGTAGAATGAAAAAATAAAAATAATTAAAAATTTGAATTTTTTGGTAATTTGATCTTTTTGTAAATTAAACAGCGGAAAATATTTTTCTATTTATTTTCAGGTTTTAGCCAAACACTAAAAAATATTGTTATTTTTCTAAAAAATGACTTTCTAAAAAATATTGTCTAAAAATACCTCATTTTTCGTGAAACAAACAAAACCTTAGTTTCTCCTAATTTTCCCCGGCTGAAGTTTTTTTTTTTTGGTCATTTTTGACTAATTAGAAAGATGCTTTGTGTTCTCTGAAGCTGAGAAAATCAGATCTAGGAAGGGGCATTAATTCTTTTAATTTTGTCCTTTTTTCTTTCTCCCTTTTTAAATTTTTTTGTATCTTCCTTGTTAAACTTTCAAGCTTTCCTTTTCTAATGTGACGTTGGTAAACGGCATATGTCTTAAGAAAATAATAAAAAATGTCACAACCAAATTGAACAAAATTGATACCGGGGTGGAAAAAATTGATTACACCAACTTGATAATTTTGAAAACCTAATCGTGCTATTTGGAAGTTATGGGGCTCAGTTACACTTTAGTAATAAATTTTACTACTTCCAGGTTCCGTTCGTTTGGCGGAAAATATTGTATTTTTGGAAAATGTTTTCCCAGAAGTTATTTTTCTAAAAAATGTTTTCTCGAAATATAATTTTCTAGTGTTCGACAACTAATATGAAAAAGTTTTGCAAAATATTTTTTATTGGCGGTGGCGGCAGCAACTAGCAATAGCGGACGAGCGATGACTGACGAGCGGCGACGGTGGCCGGCAGTAGCAGGCGACCGGTGGCAGCAGCGGCCGGCGACCGAAAGAGGAAAGGAGGAGTTTGGCGGAAAATGATTTCCGCTTTTCAGAAACGAAAATCATTTTCCATAGATTTAGGCTATTTTGTGAGCGAAGGAAGGAAAATATTTTTTCACGGAAAACGTTTTCCGCCCCCCGAACACCGGAAAACCCGGAAAATATTTTATGGGAGAATATTTTCTGCCAAACTAACGGAATCTTAGTGTCCTTATTTCTTAAATGTTTATTAACACTCTAAATTTTTAATGAAAAACCCCAAAATGCCCCTAAAGTGGTTTCTCAAAATTCCCCTTGACATGACTGACCAAGTAGGGGCAGTCCAATGGCAAGGGAATTGGGCGAGCTAGGGCCGTTTACTTTCACGCTCACATATAGGTAGAGTAAAAAATCAGAAAAAAAAAAGAGAGAATTAGAGTAGTACAGACCAAAATAAAAAAAAGGAAGGGCGACTGAGGACCGATTAGTGCTACCATGGAATTGATCAAAGTGACTCATGATGGGTCACGGCAACACAAAATTGTGAGCTTTACCTTGATGTAAATCTTCTTCAACTGTTCAAACTCTAAACTGTGAAGACTGATCTGACGAAGCAGGTAATAACAGTGCACACTACTCAGTATCTATATTCAGGTCAGGTCCAGAAAATCAACATGCGAATCAGCCCCCACGCGAACGGATGTACAAGTAATCGTAACAGAGATGAGAAGTAATCACCTATGCGGAATTAATGAGCCAAGGATCCGAAAAGTGTCGGCCACACAAACGTTTCAAGAGTTTAGACTACAAAAAGAACCAAACGATAACACAACGTGGCCACCTATGTAGTTTCAGGGTACCCCAAAATGTATAAAACATCAACTACTTGCGATGTCGAAACAGCATGAAGGCGGCTCGGGAAATTAAAGGAGATAAAGAACAAGTTTCTTCTCTCGATCTAAACTTTAAGTAAATAGTTCTTGTTGTCAATGTTGCTTCTTCATCATTAAAGCAGATGTGGAGCGTTAATGATGATCCTTTGTTACTGGCAGATCAACATGTTCAGAATATTTTTGAGCATCATCTCTCTATGTAGGTAGCAACAACATGAAACCCACGTCCCAGCCACACAACTGAAGACGACAAACATGAGAAGCCCAAAGAGATGGACTAAGCAGGAATCTTAAAGCTCAGAAGAAAATAAGTAATTCAAGCAACGGATAAAAAAGTGGAGGTTGCATCCTTGGAGCATGCATTGCAGAGTAAGAGCAAAGACTAACAATACAGTAAGAGAAATGAATTTGCAAAGGTGAGTCACGAAATCTGAAGGTAACTTGTATCAATGCCTGATGCCTCCGTGAGAAGAAATACAGGTGAAAGTTGCAGATAAGTAAATCACTATAATACGTTCACGTGAGAGATGTTCCACAGCTCATTGATATCTCCAGAAAAGCGTATTACCAGAAAGTCAAATTGCAAGCAATGGATAGTTCCATCTAGTCCTAGCACAGCTTAAAACATGAGAAAACTGTCATCTGAATTTAGCCAGCAAGCAAGTGAATCAGATGGCAAAAAGGCTTCATGGCTTCACACACCAAAGTTGCAGGAAGGATATGTCATATGGGTAAAAGCCCAGGACAACTTGTGCCAAAGCAATATACTGTATTAATTTATCATTCAAATTTCCAGAGCAATCACAAAGTAAATTTGGCTGTCGCAAGACTAAACAATATGCACTCGGTTGATTACGCCAGGAAAGCTAAAATTTGACAAGGCTATGCTTACATTCCCTCCTAAGTCCCATACTAGCATATCCCAATCCTTGTTGGTATGGGGATAGACTAAGAATCTATCAAATCTGTTCTTTTGTCCAAGTGACGAAAGAAGAACTGAAACCTTTTTCCTCTCAATATTGTCCTTAAACGAGCAAGAGAGAAAGTAGGAACTAACACGTGTACCGACAGACTATGTAAGCCTATCAAGGACGTTCTCACTTGCAATTCCCCACAACAGTCGATGAGTAAAGCTAATAACAGACCAATTTGAAAGTGAAAATCACAGCAGGTAGCTTAAACAAGTCATCTTCAGTCGGCATAGCTCATGATAAACCATATTCTGCGTCATGAAGCTGGTTCAGACATGTAATGTCTGTGCAGACGTGCATGATATTTCCTGGTCTCATGGATTTTGAACCAATATACAAATGAGAAGGCCAATGTACCATAAGAGATAACTAACAACTATAAGCCTAATACATTTGTACATCTCAAAGCGATGAGTGATTTCTACCTGACCGTCTGGTAGCCACGTTTCTTCCATCACAGGGTGGTTCGATCATCGTCAGCTCCGTTGCCAATTATGCAAGTCTCATTACTCGACAGAAGTCTTACATGCCTCACCAATTTCAATCTCCTAAGCCGCAAAATTTGAATCATACGACCTATGGATAGTTACAGCCCGTAACTCCCATCATGCTGCAAACTCATATCATAAACTTCTGAAACCGAATCCCTTGGCTTCTTCAAACCCTCAATTATTTCACCAATCCTACTACCACGAGCTCGACTGGAGTAACTCTCGCCTCTCTTCTTCTGATCAATCCCAACTCTCCCATAATCCTTCGCATTCGACCCACCGTGGTGCTTCCTCCTATCACCTCCCTTCCTCAAACCGACACCGACTTCCTTCTCGGTCTTCTTTGCCACCTTGCCACTCTGTTCCACAGAGCCTTGAAAACCCATATCCTTCCCATCCGAATCAACCGACTCGGAACCCGAATACCCCCCTTTCCCAATCATTCCCCTCTGGCGTACCCGGCGAGATTTCCTCCCGCTGTAACCGCCATTCCGTCGAGCTGTCGCCTCGCCACCGCTATTCCCCGAACTGCCATCCAATTCGTCGTCCTCGCCACCACCGACTCTCCCATAAGGCTTCACGCTGTGAACAACCCCTTTGGGGAAGAACCTGGCGGAAGGAAGTTCCGTCTCCACGCCGCCGAACACCTGTGGCCCGTCCCTATCGGTCCACATGTCAAACCCTCCGGGCCGCTGGAACCGGTCGGCGAGCACCTTCAGCTGGTCGTCGGCGCTGACGGAGAACAGCCGCGGGGCCTTCTCGACGGCCTCCCACGGCCTCTCGAGCTCGGAGACGGCGGCCTTGAGCTCGGCCCGCTTGCGCATCTCGTAAATGTGGCGCTCGCGGCAGAGGCGGGCCTTGAGGAGCTGCTTGGCCTTCTTCTTCTGCATGCGCTTCCATTGCCACTTGGAGACGCCGCCCGGGTATGTCCTCGGCCCTCCCCCCATCCGGATCGGCGTCACCGTTCGAGGGGTCTGCCGGAGGGAGAGGTGAGAGAGCCCGGTGCGGAGGAGGAACAGCTGGGCATTCGGGGAACCCAGGGCTCTTGAGAAGGAGAGGGTTCGTGGAGGGGCTGGGACGAGAAGAGACATCTGCAGGGTCGACATCCCTTTCGTCTTCCTTGTTTTGCAGCTCGAGACGTGACCGGAGCGAGCAGCAGTCGCCGCCAAATATGGTGGTGGGGGGGCGGTGACCCTTTGACTCTGGTGTTTGTGGTCGGACCGCGAGGGGAAGAAGATGATAACGAGGGGGGCTTTTGCGGTGGTGGGTCAGATGCGGCGTGCGTTGTTTTGCGCCATGGTCGGGTCCGATTGGTCTGGTTTGCGAGACGGCGAGATGAGATCGAACGAATGGTCCATGGATGATGATGGAAAGAGAGGCCTCCGCCAGCCACCATGAAAACCTGGAATGTAAAGATTGTTTCCAAGACCAACTCTTCTTTCCGGCCCACACATGTCTGGCCTACTTACTTTTGGTTTTTGGGCTTTCTAGGATTGTTAAATCCCCGATCATCTTTCTGAGCCTTCGTAAGGAAAAATGACACGAATAATCCATGAACTTTGATCCTACATGTAATATCATTCATAAACTTTTAATTTGTTCAATGTTATTCCTAAAATTTTGGTAAATGTTCAATCTACTCCTTGGACAATTGACTATATGTTTTTTGATAACTTGAATTAATGGAAGGGCAATATTGAATATTTTTATATAGTTTAGGGATTAAATTGAACATTTGTCAAAAGTTCAGGGATCACATTGAATAAATCAAAATTTCATGGGCGATATTGCAAATTAAAAGAAAGTTCATGGACCATATTAAATAAATTAAAAGTCCAGAGACGACATTATACGTTAAATCAAAGTTTAAAAACCATTTGTGTCATTTTCGCTAACAAAAACCGGTATGACTTCACCGATTTCTCGATTTTCCGGGGCGTCATCGACAACGTTACTTCTTAACCTTAATTTGATTATGATGATGCCACCAACTTGGATTTTCAATTCGACGGACGCTCTCTCTTGCATCATGCACACTGCTATTCTCCCACAAAGTGACTGTCTCCTTTCGTCTGTAGAGGCAGAGAGTCTCTTAGATACTGACATGACGAGAACAAACAGCCATAAACCAACTTTTACATAGTTTTCGCCCGCCATTGAGGAAAAGAGCAAAGATAGGTGGATTGGTAAGATGAATAATCCAATCTTTTCCCAAAGAGATCTTTTTTAGCATAAAAACATTTTTTGTTATATGAGAAATCGAAAGATAAAATGAATCTCATGAAAAAAGATGCAACGATAGAAAAGTCTCTCTCTCTCTTTTTGATTGTGTCGCGACCTCTCTCAATTGTTTCCTCGTTTTTTCTTCACGGATTGGAAAAAGCTCTACAACCATATTTTGATCTTGCGGGATTTTCGCCGGAGTAAACTATAGGTTTCCATTTGTTATCAATTGCTTGTTTGTGCTTTCCTTTGAGCTCTTTACGTTAATTATTCTGAATTGTTCAAACTCTAGCCACATTATTCACTTTCAAAAACATATTATCCTCAACATTTCAAATTTGGGTATCCTTTCAAAAATTACCATCTCATGTGATTTTATTGTCATGGCTCGCTTACTCAACAAAAGTTAGACACAATTGCCAGAGTAGTTTGCTTACTCAACCGAATTTATGCCATCTCCATTTTAATGTTAAGTGATGTGGTAGGAGAGAGAGTGTTGACTTGGATGGTCTTAGCCATTCAATATGTTTTTGTTGACACGGCATCATCTCAAGAGACCATATAAGGCGCTAATTTGGACCGTTGTTGGCTATTTAATGGTGTTAGCGTTCATTTTGGCATTTTCCTTCTATAATTTTAACGGAGGTCTTACATTGAATAAATTGAAGTCAAGATATTTGATTGAAATTTTTTTTTTTTAAGTACTCGACTAAGAAAAGTGTAAAAGTTCATATACTTGTCATCACCCCAAAAGACAAGCATGATGAACTCTACTGTGCTTCTAACAATAGTAAAAGATGCTTGGGAGTTGGTAAGGCCTGAGGGTGCCTGCATTCAATGGCATAGGCTGGTCTGGTTTGGGCCAAATGTGCTTAAGTTTGCAGCAGCTGTGGGGATGTTGCAGACTTGAGACAGGATGAAGAGGTGGGCTAATACTGATAGAACTTGTGTGTGGTATGCTTCCTCAATGTCAAGAATGCATTTATTCTTTGACAGCCTTTTCTGTAAGAAAGTTCGGAGCCAGATGCTGCATCTGTTTAATATTAACAGAGCTGTTGGACTTTCGAATGTAGAGCTTAAGTGGGTTTTATGGAGTTTAGAAGGTAAATCAATCAGGAGTGTGATCCTGAAATTAGCTTGGAATGGAGCTCTGTACTTTTTATGGAAGGAAAGGGTGATGTTATTCACAATAGTGTTGTTCGTTAAACCAATAGACTCTCAGTTTGCTGTTAAAATTGAAGTTGCTCTTTGGCGTTTTTGGTCCGCAGTATGGTTCTCATTCATTAAGATAAAGAATGAGCATACACAAATGTAGATTCAGCCCAAAGGATTTGAGGGGGATATAAGTTCCAATTAGAAAGAAGACTTCTCTTACGTTGGGCCTTGATAACCCAGTCTGTCATTTTATTTGCTTCTCGGTAACAATCGATTGCTTTTTCCAAATAGAAGCTCAATTGTTTTTGGGCTTCCTTGATAAGCAAACTCACTTCCCAAGAAGCATCTTCTTCACTGGATAAGCCATTTATCATACCAAACTCATCCAAATTCAGTTCAAAACAAGCACTTGAGTGTGATCTGAAGAATTTTAGGATTTCCAGTAGAGCATGGGCCTCGGTTTGAGATTCAGACGATGCCATGGCAGTTCGCACAAATCCATCCACGAGAAGACCAGAGCTATCGTGACACACACGTGCTGTGGCTCCTTCTTTAGTTCCTTCCATGTAAACTCCATCAATGTTTAATTTCAAGACGCCCGGTTTTGGTGGTTCCAAACTCAATGCGAAGCCTATCTGAGCTCGGTTCTTTTCGTACATCTAGCTGTCCAGCAAGCAATACTATCATACAAGGTCGAAGCAGCTTCTAGTAGTTTCCTCGAGTCTGAGACTTGCGCTCAAAACACAAAATTGTTTCTTTCCTTCCAAATAACCAGAGAACAATAAAGAGAAATTCAAGAGACACATAGGTTGTCAACAGTTAATCAACCATTCCTCAATTCTAGATAAACCCGAATTTGATATGCTGATATTTAGGGCCAGGTGAGACCATAACTTCGACGTCCAAGGGCAAAGAAAAAAGAGCATGCTCGATTGTCTCTGGGCATCATCGACAACGTTGCTCTTATCTTGGTTTGATGATGATGCCGCCAACTTTAACTCTCTTGCATCACGGATACTACTATATTCCCACAAAGTACCGCCTCCTTTTATCTGTAAAGTAAGATTCTTTTAGATACCTTGACGACAGCTAATAGTTATAAACCAACTTTACATAGTTTTCCCCGTCAAGAATTGATTGAGGAAAATTTGCAGAGATTGGTGGATTGGCAAGATGAATAATCCAATCTTATTTATAAATAAAGAATAAGGATAGGACCCTTTTGCTTTTTCCAAAAGAGACTTTTTTATTTTAAAAAAGATTGTCCATTACATGAGAAATCGAAAAATAAAAAGAATCTAAAAAAAATGCAACAAAAGAAGGCAAGAGAAGTAAAGTAGAAATGCCAAAAATTGTGTACGGCACTCAATTTAGCGCCCAAAGTTTTTTTAAGATCACTTAAATGTCACATTTTAAAAAAAAATGATCATTTAAGTTCCAACTCTGATCTCGATTATCGAAATTCTGATATTGCCATATTTTATTAATTTCTCAGTTATACATGACTCGCTGGTGGCCCAGTCACCATGTAACCCGTAAAAACGATGTTGTGTAGATGGTTTATCCCAAATTAAGAACCCTAAATTGCGAAATTGATCCAAATTCTCAAATTGAAACCTAATCACCATTTTATCGAGAATCGAAACCCTAATTCGAGTTGCTCCCAAATTAATAGCTGAATCTTGCAAATGGAGAGTGAGAGCTTCATGAGCGGCTCAATGTCATTCTAACAAAGTGAAGAAGAAGCTAAACATTATTGTTTTTTTTTTCAATTTCTAAATTGCAGGAACGTCTAAACAGGAATGTTTCCGAGCTCAAACTCGAACTACTCATCCATGGGGTCGTTACAAAACTTCCACATTAAAAGCACTAATTTGAGTTTGGAGGAATCCATCATGCGATTAATGAGCGAGACTTTAATTACCAAATATGGGCGAAGGAGATGGGTTAATGAGGAATAAGGTGTTGTGTTCTTCCTAGATCTGGAAGAGGAGCTTGAGGCAGGGGAAAGGAGGAGCTGAAATCCAGATCTGTAATATTTCAGTGATACTCAAAGTCTGGAGTTTCACGAGCGGCTCACGATGGCGAGCGACAATGGCGACTGAGCGAGCAACGACAGCAACCGAGTGAGCAACAACGAGTGACGGTACGACATTGCTTGAGCAAGCCACATAGGATTGTATCACTTCGTTTTGGGCTTCCAAGTAGGCTAGAATCTTCAAAAAAATATGTCAAGTCAGATAAAAATTTTATTTATGAAGGCCACGTCTACTGTACTTCTCCCAAAGCAGACTTTTGATCGCTTTCTTTCTCTCATAAATGGATAAGATTAACAAAAGTCTCTCTTCTCTCCGTCCCTCCTTCTCTCCAACCATGACTTTCGTTGGCGAGTTACAATTATAGACATCGCCCCTGCTTAATTTTGGTTAAATTTACATACGTATATTTTATAACTTGTAATTCACCAATTTAATAAAGGATTGGAGAGAGTTTTCTTGAATCAGAGATGGCAAAAGTATTGCCCTTGAATGAGTGCTTTCTTTCTTTCTTTCTTTCTTTCTTTCTGCATTTATACTTTTGAAACAATTTGAGAAAAAAAAAAACTAACTTATTTTATGCAGTGTGGAACTATATTCACAGCCATTTAGACTATGAAACTTATTATCTTAATTAACTGACCAAACTACCCCTCTCTCTGGAATTTACCGTTTCCTATTTAATCATGCTGACCAAAAATACTAATCTTTTTTCTACATCCTCTATCGTTTGGTGCCCGACCATTCGACTGCCAACTCGTTGAGTGGCCCAGCAAGTGGCTTGGGCACTCGGCCAGTGGCCTGGCCGGCCACCTAGCCCAATTGCCCGGCCAAGTGACCCCTAACAGATTTTCTAGTTACCGTCTTTGTCATCCGCTCCCACAGTTTCGTATCCAGCCCTATGCCAACACTCCGGTTGTCCTCAAAAATCTTGAACTCACGTTGTTCATTACCAGTCGATGGAGTATATACCTCGAGCCACAAGTAATAGGCCATATTTAGCATCCAATTATAGTTTTTATCACTAAATCTATCAAAATTTATTAATCAATTCTAGTATGTTTAATATTTATACTGCACTCTTTGCTCCCTATGGATTAAGGCCTTGCTGTGCTGGCTTGAGGCTGTCTCTGTCAGGGGATTCAGGGCACGTGCGAGCGGCCTACCATGGAGGTTGACCACCACCCCGCCCATGAGCTGGCACCTTCGCGATCTCCAGCACACCCTTCATTTTTTATATTATTGTTAAACATGGCTTAGCGAACCTTATAATAACTCACCTTACTATCGTATATTATTCTCCGCAGCAGATGGCAGCTCCTAACAGTATTCGTAGAGAGATGGAGACAGCGACTGACGTTGAACTCACTAATCAAATCAAGCTGCCACAGAACCTCCATTGTTTCCCACATAAATGGCATCTCCTGCCTCTCTGTTTGCTTGTAAGAATGGTTTATTCTATGCGAAAATGGTATCGCAGAAGCTTTGGAGAACTAAAAAAACCTGCACGGTTTCTCTAGCTTTCCTGGCTCCCTTCACCAGGAAGGTAGGCTGCAGATTCCAATGTGAAAAATATAATGGGGGTTGATTACAAATAAGAGAAATAATAATGGGTTTCATAGTCTATTTGGACCTAGAGTGGAAGATCATATAGGGGTTAATACATATATGTAGGGACAAATTATTCCTGGTTTCGAATATGCTTGTTCCTTGTATCTTGTGCTGGTTCCATTGGAAATGGGACATGCTGAGATATGTATTCACTTGGTTCAACAAGCATTGGCAAAGTTTATGATGGGGTGGACACTGGTGTCGCTCTTTGCTAATGTTATTTCGAACAAGAGATGGCACCTATAGCTACTCTTCAGGATGACATGTGTTCCGCAGACAAATCGTACATAGTTTAGCCGAGTGTTGATTAGCATAGCGTCAGCCTAATGTGCCCGAAGGAATCTTACGATATAGGAAAGAGACGACTAAGATGGACAAGAAGATAAACTTATGTTTTAGTTATGAAGAGATTGCTGTAAGAATAGAGGGAGGACAAAGCTATGCTTTCTTCGATGGAAAGGCGAACCATATCATAGTCTTAAGGGAAAATGACACACACAGTCCCTGAACTTTGGCTCAACATGTAATGTAGTCTCTGAACTTTTAATTTGTTCAATATAGTCCATGAACTTTAACCCAATATGCAATGTGGTCCCTAAATTTTTAATTTGTTCAATATGGTCCCTAAACTTTTAGTACATGCTTAATTTAATCCCTAAACTATATAAAAATGTTCAATATAGTCCTTCTGTTAATTTAAGTTCAAGGATTACATTGAACATTTTCATATAGTTTGGGGACTAAATTAAACATGTACCAAAAGTCCAAAGACCACATTGAACAAATTAAAAGTTCAAAAACTTAATTGAACATTAGACTAAAGTTCAAAGACTATATTGAACAAATTAAAAATTCGGGGACTAAATTGCACATTGGGTCAAAGTTCAATGACTATTTGTGTCATTATCCCTAATCTTAACCTAGCTTGACAAAAATTTGAGTTGGATTCTCATGAAGATATGGAATATGAAGCTTCAGAAGTAGTATAGATAACCTAGCGATCTAATATTCCAAATAAACCGTTACATATAAATGGACAGGATCCTCTGCCACATCCATGTCACATCAACCTTCACTGATGCCACTAGCATGCCGATGTTGTGTCATTGTTGATGCCCCCACCCCCTGCCGCCCCACGACACAAACATCTCTCTCTATCACACACACACACACACGCTAATCGACTATGATTGTATACATCGGTTTTAATCTTGTTATTGTCCCTCCAAATTGTCGTTGTGCATTATTCACCTCTCTGTCTCTAATGTATTTGTCTTCCCTAAGGAGAATTTCACGCATCAAATGTAACGGTAAATGTGACCAAGTAAAAGCCAGATTGTATGCTATAAAAGATAATCAGCTTTAAATTAGGTGATAACAAAACACGACCCAATGCACATGATGCCACTAATTATTTTCTTCTACGGATGTTAATGATTTGGTCAGGACCACCTATGGACCAAAGACAGACTCCTAACCATCCTATTCCCCCCACAAAAATTGCAAGGCCTACATGATTTTTGTCCTCCTTATGCCCACCTATGCACCAAACCAATCGATACGATTAGGGAACGATAATCTCTTCATGATGGCATATCACATGCTCTGAGCAAGAACTAGCCACATCATATCTTCCGCTAATCAACCTTTAGAAGCGCTTTTATTTGTCCCACCAAAGATTAATTAGGTACGGGTTGGGCTATAACAAGGAGAAGCAACGCTATTGTAGGCTCCAAATCCATTGCCCTCTCAAGAGGCCCGTGGCAAGCGCCGCCCGAATTTATCCAGCTGACCAGCATGGAGCTTTTCGGGAAAGAGAGAAGAAAGGGGATTGATTATTGATCAACCTGATCTTTATGTTGTTAACATCGATGCTACTGACTGAGATGGACACCCCACAATATTTGGTAGACATTGATTTCACATTTTGAAGTTTAGCATGTCCTTTCTTTGAAGATAGAGGCAAAATTCAGGATTTTTATTTTCGAAATTCTTCATAGAGTAAACGTCCTAAATGAACAAAATCATGAGAAGTTTATCTTTATTCCATGGGAAAATGTCAAAATAATCATGAGACGAGCCAACTTGTTTTACATGTCAATCCTCCAAAAGGAATGCTAACTTATGAATAGTTCATTAGGACCCGTCCCAATTCATGTGGTACATAAAGATATCACAAACTCATCAACTTAAAGAACCGATATCCTCATCCTCATCCTCATCAGCATCAACTCGTACCATTGATGTGTGGTTAGGTACATTCATGTCTCTTCCGATATCATAAAAGTCTGTTAGGAGCCGCATTTTATCCTAACCGTGTGATGCTTGCTTTGATACTATCTATACGACAAACAGGCTCATTCCATGAAGTCCCAACAGTGTTGACTTATGAAACACTTTCGAGGGTCTCTTCTAACAATTGATATGAGACTTGAGATGTCACGTAACAATTTCAAAAGGTTTAGGATTTAATGAAATAATGAAATCAAAGTAAAGTTCAAGGACAATAACAAAGTATAACGATATCGGTATAGATCCCTTTGCCATTAGCGCATATCTCACCCTGACTTCACCCTAAAAAATGTTATTGCTTCGCTTTTCTCATAAAAAGTTGACTAAATCTCGTTCATGCATGATTTAAAAGAACATATGTTATCGATTGTGCGTACATATTCATTAAAGATGATAAAAAAAAAAAAACATGTATATTTCTCTACACGTGGATTGTGAGAGCATTTTTTTTCTAGAAAGTGGAAAAAAGAAGAGAGAAAAGAGAAAAGACAATCTATATTTAAATAATTGTCTATATTTATATTTGCAAAAGAATTGTAAAAACTCGAAAGATAACTCCTCAACTTCGAAATGTTACCAATTACTAAAACAAAACTCTTTTTGCGTGTAATTATCTCTTTACACATAGTACGTATTTAAATAATTAATCAGACATAGTGAGATCTAATTTGCAGATCTGAAGAGCAAGAGGTGAAGAAAGTAGATAGAGTTCAAAGTCAATGGCTCCATTTATTTCATAGAAAATAATTTACAGAAAGAAGTTTTCCGGATTTTTCGGCATTTGGTTCAAAGAAAATAAATAAATCAAGAAAAATATTTTCCGTCAATAGAAGAAACACATTTAAAAGTGTGGAAAATGATTTCCTCTGAAAATCGTTTTCCCACATCTTTCTTGTAGAAAAAGACTCTCTTTTTGTATTCAATGAATATGTTTTCTGTACATTTACAATGCTCAAACCTGTTATATATATAGGGACATATGATAACCTTAATTAGGAGATATACAATAGGAAGGATTCTATACTAGGAAGAAATCTTTACAATAAAAAAAAAACCTAACAAATATGCTAAAATAGCTCATGACCACATTTCTTTCACCTAGATGAAGCACGTTCTCCTCCATGCACTCTTTTTAATAATTTTGTTGTTTTTTTAAAATTTATTTTTTCAAAAATAAAAATAAAAATAAAAAATTATTAAAATGGGTGCACAGCAGGAAATCAAATCAAATTTTCCATACCAAACGGCGGATAATATTTTCTAGTTCAATTTTAGGTTTTGGCCAAATACCGAAAAATACTATCATTTTGCTGAAAAATGACTTTATGAAAAATAATTTTCAGCAATTTTACATTTTCTGCGAAACAAACGGAGCCGAAGTGAAGGTTGCGAAATTAAGTGCTATTCAAGTGCTAAGTAAATTTGCAACTTCCTATCACCTTCTCTGATCTCAAATGTACGTTAAACAAAAGCTTGAATGGAATCATTAATGCCTTCCATGTTCTTAATTTAATCTCTTGTCCAACCTAAATATAATGCTACTTTACCAATAAACATAATAGAGATCTTGTCCCCCCCTGCATGAATTCTTAGTTGTATCCCCCAATTAATTTATACCCTACACGTGTATCTCGCTCAATTTCTCCCATTCCACAGACAACCCCATTAAAACAAAAAATTAAAATAATCACTGAACAAGTCATGCAGTGTCTCAAAGAGGAGGAAAGTTCCATCATACCACAAAATTGGGCAATCTCCTTCTATAATGCAACGCTGCCTGAGGGCTATATATAAGGATCCAAACTCTAGCCAAATCTATCAATCTCCACTACAACAGCATCAGCCAAAAAAGAAAAGGCATCACTCATCAGAAAGAGTAATGGCAAGATCTCTCTTTCTCTTCTTCTTTCTGGCTGATGCTTTTGTGGTTTTCACAACGGCAGATTTGAAATCAGACTCTCCCGGTCCTTCTTTGACTCCAGCTGTCCATGGCGCAACGTTAACCACGGCCCAAGAGATGATGAATCGGAAGTTCGGGAGACATCAAATGGGACTGGAGATGGCCTCCAGAGGGCTGAGTTTGAGCCCGTCTCAAGCCCCTGCTTGGAGAAACGCGAGCGCTTCTGATCTGTCGCCGCCTTCATTCGTCGAGCAAGAGCTCCATTTGGCAAAACAGCATCACTCATCAGCGGATGAGTCTGTGGCTGGTGGAGGGGTCATACTCGGCGGCCTCGCCACGACATTCTTGGTGGTGGTGTTCTGCTACATAAGAGCAACAGGAAGACATAAATCAGAGGCTGCTAGTAATGCGGGCGAAAATGCCTAGATTTGCTTCCTCTGGATCTTATTTTGCACGTAAAATGCATGTAGTTGGAGAGAATACAAGCCACCTTGTCGATTAATCTGTAGAGTGTTGATTAAATAGATATTTATTCCTTCACAAAGGGATTGTACCATACATGAAAGCTTCTCTCTCTCTCTCTCTCTCTCTCTCTCTCTCTCTCTCTCTCTCTCTCTCTGGAGCGTCTTGTGAAACAATGAATCAAAGCTCCTCTGAACTTAGTGATGAAAATATGGTTACTGTCTGTTTTGCATACACCACGCCTCCAAAGAAAGTACTCAAGCGATCATATAAGATGGTGATGATTTGGAAATGGATTTTACGTATAAATTGTTCCAGAAAGCCTCTCCTATATGTGTAAGAGTTAATAGATCACAGACTCCCGTCCAAAAAACAAAATACTTGCGTCCTCGTCAGCATCGGCTCATTTAGCCTACCAATATTCCCCTAATATGAAGGGCAATTCAGTCCGTTCCCGTCCCTTTACCATCCTAAAAATCTTTTAGGAGTCGCATCTTGTCCTAACTCTCACCCCCTATAAACACTCTCCTCTCTCGTCTGATTGGCTTGGGCCTAAACTGTCCCCTATTTGTTGAAACAGAGTCATGCCATGATATTATCTGTGATGGTCTGGCTAGTTCCATGTGAGCGACACCTAAATTTTGGCTTTCATATTTAATTCTTTTTTCACATGAAAAAATTAGAGGTTGGTCCAACCCCTAAACAAAAATAACATAATTTCCATTCACATTTCATTTAAGTCGAGCATTATATGCACATGATCTTCCTATGTTATTTACATTAAAGTAGTGCGCAAGAGATCTTCCCTCGTCAATAGCACCAACACATCGTGGACTAGCGAGTACATAATCTTTGAGTAGTGCCAAATGAGATTTGCCGGGTATGGTTTGAAACTAGATGAGTTCAATCTTTAAAGGAAAATTGGGATTGTCAAGGTTCGAAGCAGTGATATTTGAACTCTCATTGCTGGGATCAAAGCGGATAGAGCTTATAACCAAGTGGAGATTTTTCAATAAAAGCTCAAGGAGTGAATAGCCACAAGGAAGAGTTTAAAAAGGGATATTTGATGGACCCGTATCCAACTTTGGAGATATCCACACTCACCAACTCCATCTCATGATTTCTCTATCTCTCCCATATATCCCTTCAAATACTCATTATGATTTCGTTTCAGTTTGCGTCATCATCCCACTACGATCTCGGATATTATTGATAGTCTCTACGATGGGTTTTTGATTTGTTGCATCCGATGTTGGCCTTATCTGTAAAAGATCTCCAAACGCCTATATGTACAGGACCTCATCTCACGTTGAAGGGGGGAAGAAAATTGGAGAGGGCACATTAGAGAGGGCGGCCAGACACGTCCAGAGAGAGAGAGAGAAAATCGTGCGTTGTGTGATTGGTGAAATTTGTTCATCGAAAAAGGTGAAGCCACACCACCGTGATTTCGTTGTGCTCGTGCCCACGAACTCCAGTCTTCACGCTCAGCCACCACGTGTGCCCCTTAGTCCATCCATGAGCTCTTAAATCAGTCCAAGGCGTGTCCTTCCGAGCAGAGAATTTACTCTGAGATCCAACCCCGACGGAGCTGCTCCCGTCCGCGAGTTGTTTGACTAACCACGAGAGGCCATTGCGCCCTTCGCTGTCGACTGCACTTGCTATCCCATGACCGAGGGGCTCCTGCACCGGCACCGGCGCTGTTGATCCCTACACCATCATCAACAATCATTGCAATTCGCTGTTCTTGTAAGTATCCCGAAGCATTCCACTGATCTGATTTGCACAACTGGAAGGCAGCTCTTACGCGCACCCATCTGGTGCCCTAGCAGCAGCCCAGCAGCCCAGCGAAGTTCCAGTGCCTTCCAGCCGCTTGACAAGTCTTTTATGCTCTCGATTTAATCACAACAGCAAGTTCTAGTCGCTGGCAAGCTATTTTAGCGAGATCCCAATGTGCCCAATAGTCCTTGTCACTCTCAGAGTTCCTTCACCACTCAGTGATCATCTAGCACCACTCTGAGTCATCTATCCGTGAATCCCACCTTGCTATGAACTGCTGGTCCACCATCCCGCCGGTGATTCTGTTTTGCAAGTGAAGCAAGTAACATGGTCATAGCCGTCCACCGTCGTCGTCCCCCCCGTCGGCCTCCCGTCACCGCTCACTGCCAGTCATCCACCGAACCCCATCCGTAAGCCGTGATCCACGATCCCGAGGCGTTTCGAAGTTGGAAACGTTATCCGCGAAATAGATAATAATCTTTATCCGATTTGATTTGAATATCTAATTTCTAATCACGGATTGATTTTATTGAGATCCCAGGCTTTATCCAATTAGGGTGTTATCGATATGAGTTAATTTAATTACAAATTTGATCAGTAAAGATATTGGATCATTTTTTTTAATTATTTCAGCTTACTATTGGATAACTGTTGTGCCTAAAGATTGCAATAATCTCTAATTTAACCCATGAGACAATGGGCTATTTTTTGGATTATCGCAATCTTTAATTTAAAATTTTCGCGGATCACATGTGTGGATTAGGTAAATCTTTATCTTTGGTTTAGATAACTTGCTTTTAAAAAAAAACAAAAAAGATTCCTTGTTAGGCTTAATAAGACTGTTAGATAACATTACTTATTTAAATAGTATTAGGGTAAATTCTAGAATAGATTAGAATAGGTTTTAGATGTGATTTTTCTTAGTGGATGGGATTTTAGATAATGCTAGCATGTTTAAAAATAGTTTTATAAGATGAGATAGGATTAGTTCGAATTAATCCCTAAACTAGATTAGATAACTATTTTTTTAGATAGTTTAATTAGGGTATTTATTAATTCCGAATTTTAATAAAAATGCCAAAAATATCATATGCATGTCATATAGTTTGCATGTTAGGAAATCGCATGTCATGTAGATTAGACTCCCTTTCAAGATAAAAGAAAACCCCCGAAATATTTAATTGTTTTGGTGTGACCGATTTCTTTGCTTTCTTGCAATTTGCTTGCGTTGTTAGTTGAGTGTTAATTTCATTGATTGCCCACCCGCATGATCACCTCTTGTATTTTAGTGAATAAGTTAAAATCAATTCAAGCTACATGTTAAAATATTTTTGAAAAATAAAAGAGAAAAGGTACGAAAAGGGTATTATGTTAATCTAGTGTAACCAAGTCCCCAAATCCATAATCTCTTGTTTATAGGAATAAAGTAGAAATCCCGATACTTTACTTAGATTTCTAATCGATCTACCAAAAATAGATTAGTGACGACTTTTAATTGAAATGATTTTGCATGTTAAATACTTGAACCTTAAGTTGAGAATTCGTATAGGTGTGGAAGAGCCTGAGCTAAGTTTAGGCTTAGCAATCCATTAACTGAACTCCTAGGTGGTACACCCGAGGGTAGGTAGCAACAAGTTGATACACTAATCCCATGACCTACCCTCAAATGCACCTCCTAGGGATTTGGCTAATGGATTTCTAAGCCTAAACTTAGCTCAGGCTCTTCCAAGTCCATATCAATTCACAATTTAAGGTTCGAGCTTTTAACATGCAAGATCATTTCAATTAGGAATCGCCACTAATCTATTTTTTATGAATTGATTAGAAATCTAAGTAAAGTATCGGGAGTTCTACTTTACCACTATGAACCAGAGATTGAGGACTTGATTACACTAAGATTAACCTAATGCCATTTCAGTACCTTTTCTCTTTTATTTTTCAAAAATATTTTAACATGCAGCTTGAATTGATTTTAACTTATCCATTAACACCCAAGAGGTAATCATGCAGGAGCGCAATAAACGAAATTAACACTCAAATAACAAAGCAAGCAAATTGAAAGAAAGTAAAGAAATTGGTCACACCAAAACAATCAAACATTTTTTGGGTTTTCTTTTTTCTTGAAAGGAAGTCTAATCTACATGACATGCAATTTCCTAACATGCAAACTATATGACATGCATGTGATATTTTTGATATTTTTATTAAAATTCGGAATTAATAAATACCCTAATCGAACTATCTCAAAAAAATAGTTATCTAATCTAGTTTAGGGTCTTAAAAAACTATTTTTAAACATGCAAGCATTATCTATAATCCCATCCACTAAGGAAAATCACATCTAAAACCTATTCTAATCTATTCTAGAATTTGCCCTAATACTATTTAAATGAGCAATGTTATCTAACAATCTTATTAAGCCTAGCAAGGAATCTTTTTGTTTTTTTTATTTTTTTAAAAAAAGCAAGTTATCTAAACCAAAGATAAAGGTTTACCTAATCCACACATGTGATCCACAGAGATTTCAAATTAAAGATTACGATAATACAAAGAATAACCCATTGTATCACGGGGTAAATTAGAGATTATTGTAATCTTTAGGTACAAGAGTTATCCAATAGCAAGTTGAAATAATTAAAAAAATGATCTGATTTCTTTATAGATCAAATTGGTAATTAAATTAACTCATATCGATAACACCCTAATTGGATAAAGCCAGGATCTCAGTAAAATCAATCCGTTATTAGAAATTAGATATTCAAATCAAATTGGATAAAGATTATTACCTATTTCGCGAATAACGTTTCCAACTTTGAAATGCCTCGGGATTGTGGATCACGGCTTACGGATGGGGTTCGGTGGATGACTGGCGGTGAGTGGCGACGGGCAGCCGATGGCGGGGACGACGGCGGTGGACGGCAACGACAACGTCGCTCACGGATTGTTAGGAATTTTGACCTGTCACTTGCAAAACAAAATCACAGGCGGGAGAGCGGACCAGCAGTTCAAGGCAAGGTGAAACTCACGGATAGATGACTCAGAGTGGTGCTAGATGATCACTGAGTGTTGAAGGAACTCCGAGAGTGACGAGGATTATTGGGCACGTTGGGATCTCGCTAGAATAGTTTGCCCGCAACTAGAACTCGCTGTTGTGATTAAATCGAGAGCGTAAAAGACTTGTCAAGCGGCTGGAAGGCCTGGAACTTCGCTGGGTTGTCGGATGAGTGCGCGTAAGAGCTGCCTTGCGGTTGTGCAAATCAGTTCGGTGGAATGCTTCGGGAAACCTGCAAGAACAGAAAGAATTGCAATGATTGTTGATGACAGTGTAGGGATCAACAGCGCCGGTGCCAGTGCAGGAGCCTCTCGGTCATGGGTTAGCAAGTGCAGTCGACGGCGAAGGGCACAATGGCTTCTCGTGGTTGGTCAAGCAACTCGTGGATGGGAGCAGCTTCGTCGGGAATTGGATCTCGGAGTAAATTATCTGCTCGGAAGGACACGCGTTGGACTAATTTAAGAGCTCATGGATGGACGCAGGTGCACACGTGGTGGCTGAGCGTGAAGACTGGAGTTCGTGGGCACGAGCACAACGAAATCACGGTGGTGTGGCTTCACCTTTTTCGATGAACAAATTTAGCCAATCACACAACGCACGATTTTCTCTTCTCTTTGGACGCGTGCGGCTGCCCTCTCTAACGTGGCCTCTCCAATTTTCTTCGCCCCCATCAACGTGAGATGAGGTCCTGTATATATAGGCGTTTGGAGATCTTTTACAGATAAGGACCAACATCGGATGCAACAAATCAAAAACCCGTCGTAGAGACTATCAATAATATCCGAGATCGTAATGGGATATTCACTCCTTGTGCTTTTATTGAAAAATCTCCACTTGGTTATAAGCTCTATCCACTTTGATCCCAGTGATGAGAGTTCAAATTTCATCGCTTCGAACCTCAACAATCCCAATTTTCCTTTAAAGATCGAACTCATCTATTCTCAAACCATACCCGGCAAATCTCATTTGGCGCTACTCAAAGATTATGTACTTGCTAGTCCACGGTGTGTTGGTGCTATTAATGAGAGAAGATCCCATGCGCACTACTTTAATGTAAATAACATAGGAAGATCATTTGCATGTAATGCTTGACTTAAATGAAATGTGAATACGAATTATGTTATTTTTGTTTAGGGGTTGGACCAATCCTTAATTTTCTCATGCGAAAAAATAATTAAATATGATAGCCACAATTTATGTGTCAACAAGAGTACTTCAAGGTCTCTCTCATCTGATATGGAGTTCGGGTATATCAAAGAATAAGCAGACATGTATAAATGTGAGATGATTTGAGTCTTGATTTTATCCACGTATTTTGACAGTGTGTTACGTTAGATAGTGATCCAAGAGTTCAAATAGATAGTTATATTATATGGAAATATCAAAGAAAATAACTCTTGATTTTATTAGATGCACATCATGTTGGCTTTTAGGATCTTCTTTTTGACCCACAACCTTGTCCGGCGACAGCACCACCACCACTACCACCGCCCCCCACAGCACCGCTGCCACCAGCGCCCCCGCCTGGCAGTTGTTCCACATGCGTTGCGCTGCTGATCCCGGGGATGGAGGCAGTGAAGAGGACCGTGATCGAGGGCCCGGCGTTTGGTGCACGATTAGTGTGTGAAACATGAACTTGAGAGCAAAGAAAGGAACAAAGAACGAGACCATGAACAGATAAAAAAAAGAAAGAACCGAAAAAATACATAATTTATAAAATTTCTCAAAACATTGTCGTTTTAAGTGGAGTCGTACACGTCAAATCGTTAGCCATGGCACATGCAACCACTGGTGCTAACTTGAACTCCATGTCAGAATTTTTTGGCCTAAATTGACCGGATGAATTATATTGGAAAATTGTCAAAAGATTTAGAACTACATTGACTATATTGGCAAGTTTAGAACTGAACTGAAATCCATACACTAGGTTTGGAACTTTTTGGGTAATTTCTCCTTTTTACTACTCGAATAGAAGCTAGTGAGCTAGTATTAAGACAAGAAATTTGGTGGTATATCCACATCATCCTTCTTAAAATTAACTACTTCTTTTGAGTTCGCAAAGAGTTGGAGTTTGTGAGTTTTTCAAGATTTCTTGCTCAATTCCAGCTTACATCTCTCTATGAAGCCATATTCCTAGTGAGCTGTTGAGGCGCTATTAAGAATATGTACATGTAGTATATCTTTTACCCTCAGCATCAGATTTTACCGAGTTAACGCTCCAGGATTCATGAGCACCGCATTTTTCGTGCATTTTGCTGTGATGTAGATTCTTTCTGTTCATTCCTTGTGCTGTGAACTAGCCAGATGGTAGCAGATCATGTTCTAAGCTTCGTCTTACTTTAGCTTCACTCTATATAAGCTGTATAATCTGTATCGAGACGGAATACAGACGTTTCCTTCCTCATTTCCTTGTGATAAGCCTTGTAGGTAATAATCGGTCTCTTAGTAATTTTCTGTTTATCCCGTCATTTTCTTTGCGAAAGTCCAAGTTTAATTATGTAAAACGGAAAAGGAACCAACGGATAATAATGGCGTGTTTCTGCTATAAGGCTCAAGTTCCCGCTGTCTTAATGAGCAAGGGCGATTAAATCCTTATCGTTAGCACTAGTAGTTATGTTGTAAACTGAGGAAATTAGTTTTAAATACAAATCTGGTCAATCGAGTTTGGTACTGCTTTGACTAGTTGCTTTTAGTGGGAACTCTTTGGACATTTATGAAGATTCATGGCTTTTTGGTTTTGCTGTATAGGAATTCCTCAACTAAGTAAACAAAGCAACAGCGAAGGCCCTTGTGAATACCTCAAAATCATGGCATATGCTTCAGAATATAATACCCTCGAAAGTAAAACAGACTGAAGGGAAGCATTTGCCAAACCCAGCATCAAGAAGAAAGCAACATAGAAGACAATGACTCATTGGTCTTTCTTGTTCGTTATTCTGAATGCTCGTTTCTTGATTTTAACGACGCACTTCCGGAACGAAGGAAAGCGTCCATGCTCTAAGATCAAACGGGAATCGATGATTTGCCTGTTGAAATCATCCAAGTACGCTAGTTGCACCATCATTTATGGCCATCATTACCAAGCAAAAATATCCGTCGAAGAAATGAAAAATATTGCTTGCTTCGAGAAAAAGATCGGCTCTTGCAAAATGACATGTCACCCTTGGAAATGTATAATTCCCACTAGGCAAGTAATAGCACAAGTCAAAAGCCTCTGGCTGAGGAGGCCTAGGATGCCAACCATAATTCCTCCTGAAAAATTGAGTTATCTCCCTTCCCACGGCATTGTAGGCAGTTTGCGCAAAGCAAAGTATGAAAGTCTCCCGAGTCCAAAATAAACCCACCTGTAAGGTGCGGTTTCCTGCGAAAAAAATCCGTCGGTATCCTTAGTCGAGTTCCCGCCACACTGATGCCCATGACATTAATTGCACACTTGCATATATTGGGGAGCATGCGCGTCGTCAAAACTCTTCCTCTAATTTGAGCTTCGTCCCCAAAACGTGAGACAGCATGGGTGCCGATCGGTGAACTACGGTAAGGCAGACAGTAGGACATACGCATTTTAGTCTCATTTCTATACTGAGTAAAAATAGACTGCGGCCCAAGGCCTAAGCCTAGAATTCCAGCTATGATGTTATTTTGTCCAATCTTTTCCCAGTCAAATTTGTGGTTTCCAAGGCCACAACCAAATACGGTGTTTGGGAAACTTTTGAACGTCCTCCCGCTGCCCTGGAAGCCAAAGGTTTCCAACCCAACTGCCCCTTTACTATAGTAATCGAAGCATCTAGACCCAAGATAATTTGCTTCATACATGTGTCACGGTCAAGAGGTTTTCTAACACCAAGGACCGTGACACACCAATGAAGCTTCCGGAATTTTCCCAAGGACGGGCGAGACGGTAATTGTACCGGGGTTCTAGAGAGTTCTCGACATAAATGCCGTTAGTTGGTAGCTCTAGAAATAAATGTCGGTAGGTGGTCGACGAGAACGATACGATCTCGGCCACTCATTCAGAAGTCGATCAATGGTTGTAATCCGAGGCCCTCTACTATATAAAGGGGTGTCCTCCTCCTCATTTGAATCATCCAAAAAAACAACAAGAAGCAGTTCCTCTCTTCCAGAGCTTCTCTCTCTAGATTCTCTCTCTACGATCCGAGTGTCCGAGCGAGCGAGCGATCGGGAAAAAGGCTTGGCTTAGGCATTCCAACGATTCAAGGAAGCCTAAGTCGCCGCACGGGTCGTTCCCAAACTATCGGCCCGTGACAAGTGGTATCAGAGCAAGGAGAGAGTCCATCCAAGGAGATCGAGGAGCACACCAACTGGTCAAAGAGAATGTCGAACAATGAACAACTCGCTTCGATTGTTGTGGATGAAAGGGCTCCCAATGAACCGGTTCCTAATGAGCCGGTTGCCCAACCAAAGACTCGTGGAAAATCCAAGAAAAGGGATGCTTCGTCGGACGCCATAGCCGCGATCGATGAGAAGCTCACGAGAATGAGAGCAGCAATGTTGGAATTCATCGAAGAACTCGACGAAGTCAAAAGGCGGATCAACGAGGGTGAAGAAACTCTCCGCCACGAATTCACAAATGTCGTCAATCGCACGACGGCCCCTTTGTTCGATAGGGATGATGCCCTCGAAGCATCCATCGAGGCTCTAAAACTTGAAGTCGTGGAGCTCAAAGAAGGCAACTCCTCCAAGACCGAAGTCGAAGCCTTGAAGATGGAGGTGCAAGAGCTCAAGACCGAGCTCATCCTATGTAAAGCAAGCATCGCAAACGGTGCATTGCCCATCCAAGCGGCACACAAGCTAGATGTGTCGAAACCGAAAGAGTTTAAAGGCAACCGGTCCGCCAAAGAGGTAGACAACTTCCTATGGAGCATGGAACAATACTTCGACGCCATTGGAATCCAAGAAGACTTGGTCAAGGTACGAACCACTTCTATGTTCTTAATTGATAATGCCATGCTCTGGTGGCGAAATAGATGTGAAGAGACAAAACGAGGCACCGACCCCATCACTACTTGGGATGGATTTGTCGAGGAGTTTCGGGATTATTTCTTCCCCGAGTATGCTCAACAAGAAGCCCGTAGCAAGCTCCATCGCCTTGAACAACGAGGCACGGTCCGAGAGTACGTGAAGGAATTCACCGAGCTCAAACTCCAAATTCCCAATCTTGGGGAGGAGGAGGCTCTCGGGGCGTTCATGGATGGATTGAAGCCGTGGGCACTACTCGAGCTCAAACGAAGGGACGTCAAAAGCCTTTCGCGAGCGCTGGTCGTGGCCGAGTCTCTCGCCGACTTCACCAAGGAAGTGCCAAAAACAAGAGGGAGCGGGTGGAAATCGGATCACCACCATGATGAAGAAGACCAAGCTGTCCGTGGTCGAAAGGACTCAGACAGTAGTCCCAACCGTGGCCGAAGAGACCATGGTGGACGTGAGAAGACATGGGAGGAAGGATCGTCCAAGCCAAGCGATCCAAAGTGGAAGCAACCCCAAGGAAACTACAAGAACAAGTTTGATACTCCACCACCGTCTCCGTGCTTCATCTGCAGCGGTCCTCATTGGACACAGAAGTGCCCAAAGAAGAGTAGGATCAATGCTATTCTTGCCATAGAAGAGGATGAAGAGCCGAAGCAAGAAAAGGAGAAACGCGAGGTGCGACTCGGGACCGTGAAGGTTTTCAACTCAATCAACTGCGTGAAGGACAAAGCTCCGCCAAGGGAGAAGCCGGCACATTCGCACCTCTCATTCGTTGAGGTCAAGGTAAATGGCGTACCCCTCCTTGCCCTGGTCGATACAGGTGCTACGAGTTTGTTTTTGTCGAACGAAGCAGCCAAACACTTGGGACTTCACGTGGAACCGACTCGTAATCGTTACAAGACCCCCAATTCGGACGAGATACCAGGCGTAGGCGTGGCCAAAAATGTGGAACTCCAAGTCGGTACTTGGGAAGGTAAACTCTCGTTCGAGGTAATTCCTCTCGACGACTATGATCTCATTCTAGGCCTGGAATTCTTCGATGCCGCGAGGGCCATGATAGACCTGAGGAGCAACATGCTTATCATCACCGACTCGGAGTGCCCATCCATGGTTCCAATGATTAATGGAGTGACCGAAGCCAAAATCCTCTCCACGATCCGAAGAATAAACAAAGAACCAAGAGTTGAGAAGTTCATGCCCGAACCTTGTACCAAGCCAAAGCCGAAGATGGATCATCCTCTTCAACACAACATGCCGATCCATGTCCTATTCCCGGAGGTGACAAACTTGCCGACCAACATGGAGGAAGCCAAATCAAAGGAGCCAAATGCCCGACAAACTGAGAAGTCGAAGGTCAAGAAATCTCGAAAGAATCGAAAGCGCCCCAAAAAGCCAACAAACCCCAGGCCAAGAGCGCCGAGGACGTCGCTCGAATGAGTGGGGGAGAATGTCACGGTCAAGAGGTTTTCTAACACCAAGGACCGTGACACACCAATGAAGCTTCCGGAATTTTCCCAAGGACGGGCGAGACGGTAATTGTACCGAGGTTCTAGAGAGTTCTCGACATAAATGCCGTTAGTTGGTAGCTCTAGAAATAAATGTCGGTAGGTGGTCGACGAGAACGATACGATCTCGGCCACTCATTCAGAAGTCGATCAATGGTTGTAATCCGAGGCCCTCTACTATATAAAGGGGTGTCCTCCTCCTCATTTGAATCATCCAAAAAAAACAACAAGAAGCAGTTCCTCTCTTCCAGAGCTTCTCTCTCTAGATTCTCTCTCTACGATCCGAGTGTCCGAGCGAGCGAGCGATCGGGAAAAAGGCTTGGCTTAGGCATTCCAACGATTCAAGGAAGCCTAAGTCGCCGCACGGGTCGTTCCCAAACTATCGGCCCGTGACACATGCACCAATCATCTTTACATAATTTAGGATAACAACGGGAATCATCACAAGGTAAGTGCCATTTTGATAGAGATTCGTTTCTCTTGGAGTTACCTTGCCTAATGTGGAAGCGTTCGGTGCATCCTTCACATTGCATCCATGTACAAGAACTATCTGCATCCACCACCAAGTAGGGAGTATAAAAACACGAGCCGACAGTCAAAGATGTTACAAAATAGCCAAGGTTTTGAATAACGATTAGAGGTGATAAGGTGTAAGGCTCATATTCAGCTGGTTGCTTTCACTCGGCCAAACTCAAAGAAGTAGCAGATTCGATTTGGTGGAAACGAGCTCTAAATATCTTGGCGATTCTTTGGTGTCTTTCCTCAAGAGTAACGTTTTCGGGAAATAGAGTTTTATCAACTTGGTCTATTGGGATTAAGTTGATGCTGAAGCCATGGATTCGCGATGGGTTGTTGGTAACGAAAATGCAAAAAACTAGGAATGCCACAAGCGTCATGGGTGATGAAGTCATCCTATTTTTCTTCTTCTTTAGCTTTTGCGATCGTTGTGTGACTGCATCTACCTTGGAATAGATTATATACAAATTCGGTACTGCTAAATTTCTACCGTTGTAGCTCTCACTTAACAATGATGCCAAAAAGAAATAAATGAAACAACTCATGCAGACGTACTAAGACTAATTCGATATCTTTTGATTCCTTCGTCTTCTTGTCATTAACTCTCTTCTGTCTGTTGCTAGAATTAAATTTTTGCATTTATTGCGTGATTTCCTTCCTTAATGTCTGAATTCTGTTAAGGATTTTGTTAAAAAGCACCCAAGGACTCTCGTTAATAAGCACTAACTATGCTTTTAAGTTTGTGATTTCATTTATTTTCAAAATTCGGTGTTTTTTAATATGCACGAAAATCTTTTTTTCTATCTCTAGATTCTTACGAAGTGCCCAACTGTTACCAAAACTCGTTAAGGATTTTAAACAAATAATTCGGGTTTGTTGTCTTTTCCTTCTACGACGACAGAAATCTCAATATAAGCCCCGACTCTAACGAAATGTTTTGAAAAGCAGGGAAAGCGGAGAGGATAAAAATTGGGCTTGGGATGGAAAAAGTTTTAAATTTCAAGGATTTTTTATAAAGTACATGCTCTTTCTCGAATACAAGCCATATCTATTGCCATTGATCAGGTCGTTATAGTTTGGTAAAATGACCATCTATCTATAACAATGGTAATGTATATGGATTTTATACAAAAAAGAACACACACAATATGTATTTAGGTTATATCCAAATTTGAAATATTTATGATAAGGGAACGGAGAAAATATTATAAATTAGAGGTGTTTTGACATCATTTTCCTTTCCTTTAAATCTCCCAGACATAGCCTAAGGGATGATCTTATTGTTTCTTTCGCAAAAACATAACAGATTTGTTTATCCGTGCTCATAGATTTTTTAAAGTGTTAGTATGTGTTAAAAAATTTTGGTAAAACAATTAACAGTCACTCGAACTCCCAATAACTTGTTTTTTTTTTTTTTTTTGGTAAGGAACTCCCAATAACTTGTTTGTAACTTATTAACACTTTAATGAAATTACCAACTTTTTTGTAGCATTTACCAAATTTATTCGGCAATGCCTTAAATTTTCTAACTCTTGTAAGTATGTACCAGCCTTTAATTGAGTGACAACCTAATTTTTTTCCGATTAAGTTACCGACTAATATTGATTATCAACTCTCATTTTAGTTACTTACCAAGTTTATCTCTTTCTTTTCTAATTTATCAGTTTTTCAATTTTCAATTTTTCTATAGGGCTACTAATTTTTTTTGCCCCTTGATTACCAAACCTTAAATCTAGCAATAGTTTTTAGAAAAGAAAAACAAGATCCGCTCAATGTTATCAGAGGTTGGAAAGTTAAAAATAAACAAATGACATTGGTAAGCAACTCATATGAGCGTTGATTACCAAAAACTACTCGGTAACTTAATCAGAGTTGATAAATTGGAAAGTCACTCATATAAGAGTATATAATTTCGTATAAGAATTTGAAAATTTAGGGAATTCGTAATAAAAAAAAGAAAGAAAAAAATGGTAAAAGATACTAAAAGTTGGCAACTTAAAAAAAAAATCTAGTAGAGGTTCGTCAGTAACTCAAATGAGAGTTAGCAATCAAAAACTAATTAGAGACTTCACATCAAAAAAAGTTGGTAAGTCAATTTAATTAAGGTTGGTAATTTCTAAAAATTATATGTAAATTTGGAGTTTGGTAAATTGGGCAAATATAAGTTATTAACTAATTAGGAAAGTTGGCATAGGAAAAACACAAATAAACATTGATAAGTAAACCAAATGAGAGTTGACATATAACAGATAGTTGGCAATTTAATAGGTGTGGAATTGGTAAATTAATATAAATTAGGTCATTAGGTCATTAATATCTAAGAAAAGATGACAAATTTAAGAATTTGGTAATCGAGGCAAATAGAAATTGGCAACTCGATAGAAATACAGGTAAATTAGATAGGATCAAAAACTCTTCTAATCTTTGCCTTTCTTAGCCTTCACAGTGTCTTTTATATTATAATCTGTATGAATGGAGTACGAATATGTATCATTTCATACAAGCATTTTCTTCCTTTTTATGGCTTGGTTATACCCATTAGGTAATAATAGAGCTAATTAATCATTTTACATTTATCTTTGTCGAAGTACTTCAATGTCTTTCTCCTATAACGGAAAGAATAAGTAAAGTGACGAATGACAATATGGCTTGAGATTGCGCTCACTCCAGATTAGCAACAGCCGCTCGCCTATGGCAACTCAATTCTTATCATTAGGATATCAATAATTATGTTGTTAATTGTGGAAATTAGAGTTATAAATCCAAATCTGGTCACCTAATTTGATATTGCCTTTTGTAATTACTTTAGTTGGGATTCTTGGACATTTATGAAAACTCACGACTCTTTAGCAATTAAAGGTGGTTAGGTGTAAGGCTCATATTTAGCTGTTTGATTCCACTCCATCAAACTCAAAGAAGTGACAGATTCAAGTTGGTGGACACGAGCTCTAGATATCTCGGTGATCTTTTGGTATTTTTCCTCAAGAGTAAGGTTTTCGGGAAATAAAGATTTATCAACTTGGTCTATTGGGATTAAGTTGATGATGAAGCCATGGATTTGGGATGGGTTGCTAGTAAGGAAAACGCAAAAACTAGGAATGCCACGAGAGTCAATGGCGATAAAGTCATTCTATTTTTCTTTTTCGTTTGCTTTTGCGATTGGTGTGTGATTGTATCCACTTTGGAATGGATTATATATGAATTTGGCACCGCTAAAATTCTACCGTTGTAGCTGTCAATTAACAATGATGCCAAAAAGAAATAAATGAAACAACTCATGCGGACCTGCTAGATTATTTCAATGTCTTTCGATTCCTTTGTTTCCTTGTTTTTAACTCTCTTGTGTGTGTTGCTAGCATTAAATGTTTGCATTTATTGTGGGATTTCCTTCCTTAAAGTCTGAATTCTGATAAGGATTTTGGAATCCAGTTAAGAAATGCTTTTAAATTTCTGATTTCGTTTATTTTCAAAGTTAAGTGTTTTCTAAGATGCACAGAAATTTTTTCTTTCTATCTCTAGATTCTTACCAAGTGCCCAGTTGTTTCCAAAACCCGTTAAGGATTTTAAACAAATGTTCGGGTTTGTTTTACATCCCCAAAATATAAAACCGCATGTTTTAAATTTCAAAGAATTTTTATAAAGTACACAGCGGTTGTGCTCTTTCTCAAATACAAGCCATAACTATTGCCATTGATCGAATAGTAATAGTTTGGAAAAATGACCATCTAACTATAAAAATGGTAATAATACGGATTATATACAAAAAAGAACACGCATGATGTGTATTTAGATTATTGCCAAATTTGAATATTTGTGAGAAGGGAATGGAGGAAATATTTTAAATTAGAGGCGTTTTCGCATCATTTTCCTTTCCTTTAGGTCTCCCAAACATAGCCTAAGGGATGATTTTATTGTTTCTTTTGCAAAAACAGACTAATTTGTTTATCCGTGCTCGTAGATTTTTTACAGTGTTAGTATGTGTTAAAAATTGTTGGTAAAACAATTAACGGTCACTCGAACTCCCAATAACTTGTTGGTAACTTATTAACACTTCAATGAAATTACCAAAAACTTTTTTTAGGATTTACCAAATTTATTCATCTTTCTTACCGATGCCTTAAATTTTCTAACTCTTATAAGTATATACAGGCATTTATTTGAGTAACTACCTAACTTTTTTCCGATTAAGTTACCAACTAATTTTGATTATCTACTCTCATTTTAGTCACTTACCAAGTTTATCTCCTTCTTTTTCTAATTTATCAGTTTTAAATTACCAATGTTTCTATATGGTTTCTAATTTTTTTTGCCCCTAATAGTTTTTAAAAAGAAAAACAAGATTTGATAAATGTTATCAGAAGTTTTTTTTTTGGTCGAATGTTATGAGAAATTGGAAAGTTAAAAATAAACAAATGACATTGGTAAGTAGCTCATATGAGAGATAACCAAAAACTAGTCGGTAACTTAATCGGACTTGACAAACAAAAAAAAACTTAATCGGAGCTGATAAATTGGAAAGTCACTCAAACAAGAGCATATAATTTTGTATACAAATAAGTAAATTAAGAGAATTAGTAATAAAAATAAAGAAAAAAGTTGACAACTTAAAAAAAATCTAGTAAATGTTCGTGAGTAACTCAAATGAGAGTTAGCAATCAAAAACTAATTAGCAACTTCACATTGAAAAAAAAGTTGGTAAGTCACTCTAATTAAGGTTGGTAATTTCTAAAATTTATTTGTAAATTTGTAGGCTGGTAAATTGGGCAAATATAAGTTACTAACTAATTAGGAAAGTTGGTAAAGGGACAAAAAAACAAATAGACATTGATAAGTAAACCAAACTAGAGTTGATAAATAAGAAATAGTTGGAAATTTAATCGGTGTGAAATTGGTAAATTTATATAAATTAGGTCATTAGGTCATTAATATCTAAGAAAAGATGACAAATTTAAGAATTTGGTAATCGAGGCAAATAGAAATTGGCAACTCAATAGAAATACAGGTAAATAAGATAGGATCAAAAACTCTTCTAATCTTTGCCTTTCTTAGCCTTCACAGTGTCTTTTATATTATAATCTGTATGAATGGAGTACGAATATGTATCATTTCATACAAGCATTTTCTTCCTTTTTATGGCTTGGTTATACCCATTAGGTAATAATAGAGCTAATTAATTATTTTACATTTATCTTTGTCGAAGTACTTCAGTGTCTTTCTCCAATAACGGAAAGAATAAGTAAAGTGACGAATGACAATATGGCCTGAGATCGCGCTCACTCCAGATTAGCAACAACTGCTCGTCTATGGCAACTCAATTCTTATCATTAGGATCATTAATTATGTTGTTAATAGTGGAAATTAGAGTGATAAATTCAAATCTGGTCACCTTGTTTGATACTGCCTTTTGTAGTTACTTTAGTTGGAATTCTTGCACATTTATGAAAACTCAAGACTCTTTCGTTTTTTTTTTTTCAAATATTCATCATACTTTTGAAAATGTCACACCGTTCGTTCTTCTCTTGTTCCGATGACAAATTTTGCCGATGTGGACTGAACGACTAATAATTATTGACGTGAGTTCATTTTGCTGACGGAGACTTTTTTTCATTTGTAGACTTTATATTGTTTACCAACTTTTATTTTATTTTACAACCTTAAATTTACTAACTATTGAATGAAATTAACAACTTCAATTTGGTGACTCAGCAATTTTGTTCCCGATTAAGTAATCCAATAAAAAAGCTTATAATTTTTAAAAAAATCAGATAACTGGTAACCCAAACTAGTTAATGACTTGTAAGAAAACATGTTGATAAAATCACTAAAATTAAAGTTAGTATTCTCATACAAGAGTTAACATTTATTCAAACTTAGGTGTGTACTAATTCATCGGTTAACATTTATTCACGTTATATTTTTATTTCCAGCAAAACAAAGGGTTAGGGAATATGTAAACAAAATTAAATATAACAATGATAGCAAAAATCAATCTAACGTGGCTCAAATCAGCGGGACTGTGAGATGTTCGAATACAAGTCGACCCGCGGATTGGCTCTCGACATCCTATACTGTATTATGTTCAAATGAAACGGAGTAGACCTGAAATAAAATGGATGACACATTACATGAAACTAAAGTCAACCACACATGGGAAGACAAGCGAAAATCGATTCGGGGTGACTTGGACGAAACCGCTGAACACTGGTTGGACATGAACCGCTCTATGCAGTGGGCTTTCAACTGTCTTTACGGTCGACGAACCGGCCCTTGATTCGAAGTGTGGTGCTCCCTTGATACCTTGCAATGAACATGAGTCAGCACGCTAAAATCTCATTCAGTGGGTTCACAAGTGAACGTGAAGGACAAGGGCCTCGGAACGAAGTGTATACCTGGTTTACAAGCTACCGAACCAGTCATGAACCGATCCCAAAAAGCGAAACTCCGAGGATGTAATTCCCATCACCTTCGCTCAGATGGAAGAAGCATGTGTGTTTGGAGACCTCCATGAAGTTCCGGCCCATTCCAACAAAAAATGGAGCGCATATTCGCTGTTTTCGCGCGGTTACGAGTTTGACTCCCCTGTTTTGACCGAGATTCCGACCTGTCCATGTTTTTCCTTCAACAACCTCGACGTTTCCTCATCATCTCCTCAGCACAAACAATAGTTGAGTTTCATAGTGCAATCCTCAAAATTGCAGCACAATCCAACGTTGAACCGGTGCGCACTCGTCAATTTCATGAGGCTGCGCACCGGAGTCGCAACACTTCTGGAGGACCCTTTTTCCTCCCTTGAGCTCTGTCACTTTTTTCCATGAAATCCCTCTTTTTATTTTGTTGAAAGAGCAGAACCTCAATTCCCTGAAGTCCCTCAACAAAATCCCATCCTTTCCTTACTTAAGAGTGACAAAAAATCAACTCCCATTGCTTGCCATATTTCTGAAATGCAGCAGCCCCTTTCTATGCTTAGTTGATCCCTAGCCTTCAGTAGGAGATGCATTGAACTATCTTCCACTTCGGAAGTTGAGTTTGGCTTCAATAATATCATAAATGTGGCAAGGCATCATGCCACATTTAGCCACAGGAAGAGAGGTGGAGGGGTCATCTGAGGCTCTTCGTTGCGGCCACGGGCCAAGCCTTGCTATGGATCGCCCATAACTGGACTGCAAATGGACTGGCAATGCCTCATCCTGGTTCGTTGGCTCCTGTCTAGTTAGTTTGGCCCCAAAGAAGGATCATCGCAAGATATGTTCAATTTCGGCGTGAAATGAAGGAATCACTAGCTCGAATCACTACGTCGATAGTCATTTTTAAAAGAAGGATCGTGATCATAAAGTTGAACATTCGCTTAGTGACTGATCTAGTGTTGAGAAGGAGAAAACTGCGATGCCTCTAGTTTCTAAATGCGGAAAAACGTATTGAAAACTATGGATGTAGAGATATATAGTTCAAATTTTTTTAGTAGGGGTCGAATTTTTCTAAAATGTAACTGATGTTAGAAAGTCCAACCCAAAAGTTTAAGCTATTAGGTGGAGGAAGACCACGTGAATATAAAGAGAATTTATGATTCATTGTCAATCGATGTGGGATAATTTTTCAACACCTCCACTCACGTGCAAGCTTGATTACGAGTAGCACGTGAAATTTTGACATCACACATTTACATGGAATTTTTATCACGCACATTTGCAAAAGGAATAGTATTGGCTTTAATACCATGTTAGAAAGTCAAACCTAAAAGCTTAAACTATTAGATAGAGAGGGACCACATGAATATAAAGAGCATTTAGGACCCGTTGTCAATCAATGTGGGATAATTCTTCAACACTTCCACTCACGTGCGAGCTAGATTACGAGTAGCACGTGAAATTTTGACATCACACCTTTACATGGAATTTTTACCACGCACATTCGCAAAAGGAATAGTATTGGCTCTAATAACATGTTAGAAAGTCCAACATAAAAGCTTAAGCTATTAGATAGAGAGAGACCACATGAATATAAAGAGCATTTAGGACCCGTTGTCAATCAATGTGGGATAATTCTTCAACACCTCCACTCACGTGCAAGCTGGATTACAAGTAGCACGTGAAATTTTGACATCACACCTTTACATGGAATTTTTACCACGCACATTCGCGAAAGGATAGTATTGGCTCTAATACCATATTAGAAAGTCCAACCTAAAAGCTTAAGCTATTAAATAGAGAGGGACCACATGAATATAAAGAACATTTAGAACCCGTTATCAATTGATGTTGGATAATTCTTCAACAATTGACAGCCATCAAAGCAATAATTTCATGCGTAAACAATTCGTGTTACTTTTATGCTCATTTGGCACTCATTTCGAGCCAAATTAGTATCACTTGTCATTTTCTACCATATTAATAAAATCCTGACATCAATTAAATTGAGGATTTAATTAGAATGGTTGAGTGAAGGATTTGAATGACAAAATCATGAAAGTTAGAGGAGTTCAGAATAATAATCAGAGGACCAAATTGTATAGATCCAGAAAGTTAGAGGGCTTAATTGATAAACGCAATTTAGAGGACCAGATAGCACTAATATTGAATGTTAGAGGACTAGAATTGTACTTCACCCATTTGGAATCTATAAAGAGAAGTTGATAATTTTACAAAAATATTGGTAAGTTACCAACAAATTATCTAGAAAAAAAGTCCCCAGTCTTTTTTTTATTAAAAAGCTTTTGACACTTACTAGTACTTTACTAAAATTTACCACTACGAAGAAAAGTTGTGCTTTTGTGGCACGAAACGATAGAATTCTGCCTATGCTATATAGCATGATCTGCCCCTTTAATTAAATTGAAGAAAGACCGCATACCTGACATAATAACTATGAATATCTAAGTTTCATCAAAACAAAACAAAAACTATGATTATCTAAGATATCCCATCACGACGATACTCACTTTCTTGGAAATTGTTGCGGAAGTCTTACCATCTTCATAGGAGATCGCCTAAATTTGAGCCTATCAGCATATAATATAGAGAGATCCAAATTCACTCGTAAATCTAAACCCTTAGATACATTAATTGATTCCTTGTGGTTAGGTCATGCCCAGTCTTGGCAAAGCCTTGATAGATGATGTACACCAAAATCGTTCATCTTTTCAATGGATTGCAAAATGCTTTGCCTGAATCCAGAAAAAGAAGTAAAAAAGATTTATCGATTGCTCATTTACCCTTCACTTGCGCATGACATGATTACAAGGACGAAATTCGAGGTGGCACCCAGTCAAAAATCCCAGCTAACTCGCTCGAAAATCGATCCAACCGGACTCGAATTGACTATAAATAGTAAACAATTTGTCATAAGTAATGCTTTGACAATAAAATAAAATAAAAAAAAAAGAGAGAGAGAGAGAAATTCATGATGTTATTTGCACCTTGCAAACACCTAGCGTTACTCTAGTCTCATGGCGACAAACTCGATGCCCCCCGTCTAATGTCGGAAACCTAATAAATTCACCATTCTACGCCAAACTCAGATTTTGAGAGAAGAGGAAAGTAAAATCACCGGAGAAGGTCGCAATGCTTTGGAACTTCGAAATTACTCTGGAATTGCCTAAGGTTCAAGTTGTATGTTCCCTTTTTCTTTCGCTCCCAAATCGCACCACTCACTTAGCTATGAGCGCAGACTCACATGTTACTTTTTAAATGAATCTGACTAGACCTATACTTGCCGCGTAAGACGATGATATGTTATTATGATATCATTGAATATTATCTTCTTTCCTGCGCTCCTCCGCGACGAAATAGCAATTGACACTGCGGACCGTGGGCCGCAACGCTTTGCGCTTTTCTTTACCAGCCTTTCATGTGGGTATACATGCCATTTCACCCGTCTCCCCTTTTGACATTTTCCCAAATTCGTCTTTAGGCCTAGCTGAACGTGGGCCTTTTTGGTGGGCTCCCAAAGAAGTGTGGATCAAGAATTAGGTGTACAATGGAGTGTACAAATTACTTGAACTTGGCGATTAGGATCTAAATTGAATTTGACGAGCTTCAGCACAAAACGCAGTCGAGGTTTTCTTTTTTGTTTTAATTTGTTTTCGAGCGTGGTTTTATCTCCAAATTACCAAGTTGTGACGGACGTAACTTTTGCCACGGTTTGACATGCTCGAGATTGGATTGGCCAATCGTGACGGTTCCAACATAAAGAGAGAAAAGTAGAGACAATGAGCCACGGCCTTAGAATCTCGAGACGTGGCATGACCGGACATGAGACACGCACGCGATTGCCAATTAGCAAGCGTGCAATCACGGTTGGTACGTGCCTGATCGGCTAAAGTCATACTAAAATATGAGAATGGTTATTTCCTTTCGATATATAAAGAAAGCCCATCAATCTTTGATTTACTAATTCTTCAAAAGATTCAATGTTATACAGTTGAATCTTATTTTATATAGTATGTACAACACGGTAACCTTGTGATGTATATGAGAAAGCAAGATCAATGGTAATTTGTTTCATTATTAGTATACTATTCTAGTCATTATTAAAAAAATTGGAGATGGTGCCTGCGTATTGCGCGGTCCTCAGCTAGTAATGAGAGATATGAGCAAGCGAGAGCACGTATCGCATCGACCGTTAGATCAAGTTTATTGCACGTGGGGCCCACCACATCGAACAGTGGCTGTGAGCTTGGCTCACGTGTCCCGGGATCACTAACTATTGAAAAAGTATCAAATGCTCTCCTTACTTTTTTATCCATTACCATTTTAATCTTCTAATTCTGAAAATACCGCGATGCAGCTCAGAACAAAACCCCGCCGAAAAAACGATCAAATTACCTAAGGGTGAGCAAGATGGACCGCCTAAATTGGGACCGGACCAGACCGGACCGGACTGAACCGACCGATTTGGTCCGATTCTTGGGAATATCAATCCAGTTCCCGGTTCCTAAAAGTGAAACTAATTTCCAAGCGATCTAATTCCCAGTTCTAGGGTGAAAACTAGACCGGAGCGATAAATATTTTTTTTTTTCTAATTTTTTCATATATATATATATTTACTTTTTAAATTTTTTTAAAAAAATAAAAAGTCTAATTTAATTTCCCTAATTCCCTCTTATATTTATCAATAAGTGATTGGTTCCATTAGAACCGGATTGGATCAATGGTCTGATCCACAGTCCCAAAACTAGCTGATCCAGTCCCTGATCCTAGAAACTAGGATCTTATCCTCACGGTCTAATTTTCGATTCTTGGAATGGATCGGATTGGATCGGGAATCGCTCACGCTTAGAATTACCCTCCCTTCTAGAAAACACCGAGCACACAAACCTCTAGCCCCCAATTCCCAATATCCATTGATTAACGTGTACATTAACTTTTACATTGACAATGGAACTAATGACATCAAAAAAAAAAAACCTCAAAGTCACGATATGAAAGTTCCAACTCTATTCATACGTACCGCGATCTTAGTACGTCTGCCAGTCAACCACTAAAATGTTTACTAGGTCTTTGTATCTTTAGAGGGCGACGTATCAACTAACATTATGAACTTGAACTTCAAATATTAACTAAATGAACCCCATTGAGATCGTGTTGAGTATGAATTGATTCAAGTGATTCGAGAGGTAAATATAATCAAATCCAAGATTTAGCGATCAATAATTAAATCAAGTTATAGTTTTAAACTTGAGCATACGGGATACTGCATCGAGATAAAATAGCTTACGAGCGCTTCTTTCTCTTCCGGTTGTTGGTCTCCCGCACCAAACATCAATCGCTCCCTAGATTTGAAACTCGACTTGTCACATGCTTCAATAAATTTAAGATTTGGGCTTGCCCTTAAGTCATGCGATGTATCATATGACTTAATAACTTTAAAAATATAAAAAAAAAAAAAAAAAAAAACAATCGTCAGCGAACAAGAATAAACGATGATGGAAGCAGGAAGAGGCTTGTTGCGCGGTGTGGTGAAGGCGTTCAACCACCAAGAAAAAGTCAATTTTGCTGTGTGAAATCTCTGTGGAATGTTCATTATAAGTTTCTAGACAATTACTTGCAGGATTGCACTTCACCAAATATTTTTCTATGTCTCCGCAGTTTCTTCGCCGTTGCATCGTTCTAGATGCCAGCGTTGTAGCTGGTAGTTTCGTAATGTTTGATAGGTAATGACGCTGATTTTAGGCATTCTTAATTTCGAATTTGCATTCCTTATCATGTCGCCAACCAACACGAGGGACTACTTTACTATGGAAACTTTTAGAAAACAAAAGGGAGAAGTGCATTAAAAGTCATAAAACTTGTTATAAAAGTGCAATTGAGTCCTTAAACTTTCAAAATGTGTAATTAAGTCTTAAAACTTATTACAAATGTACAATTGAATCCTAAAACTTCCAAAAAATTTAATCAAGTCCTAAAACTTATCAAATTAATCTAATCAAGTCGTTCCGTTGATTCCACTTTATGAAACTTTTTGGATTCGATTGCACTTTCGTAAAAGTTTAGGACTCGATTGTATTTTTTGAAAATTTTAAGATTCGATTGCACTTTCTTGATAAGTTGTAGGACTTAATTGAACTTTTTGAAAGTTTTAGGACTCAATCTTACTTTCGTAATAAGTTTTATGACTTTCAGTGTATTTATTAAAATAAAAAAAAAAGGCTTGTAAGGCACTTAATAAGAAGAAATAATTACGCCATAAAAATTGTGCATTGAAAATTGTTAAGGTTAATACCACGAAAAACTCTAAACCAATACATTTATGATAATTTTACCCAAAACTAATTTTTTAACCACGAAAAACTCCAAACTAGTACACACGTGATAAATTTACCCCAAACTAATTTTTTGATCACCAAAAACCTGGAATTAGTACATTTGTAACAAATTTACTCTCCGTTAGCTTTCATAAAATTGAATTAATATCATAAAAAATCATAAATTAGTTTGACTGTGATAAACGGAGGGTAAAACATAAAATTGGTACATCCATCAATTGTCACTTGTTATTTAACAAAGTAATTTGACAATAAAATTTAACGAAAATAAACGGATGCTAAATTTATTACAGGTGTACTAGTTTGGGGTTTTAGTGGTCAAAAAATTAACTTAAGATAAAATTATTACAGATATACCAGTTTGGGATTTTTCGCGATATTAACCCAAATTGTTATTTCCATCTTTAAATTATTAGCATTACCTGCATGAGGCTTACAGATATGTTAATCCCGTTTTGTCTGAAGCTCAAGTTCATTTTTTTTTGGCGCATGGACCTTTCACCCCTTTTTAAACCCGAGTGCACAAGGCACGAAATAAAGGTACCAGTAACTTCTGGCCTTGTCAAAAAGGATATCCAGCTTTTGGCACTCAAAATTCGACCATATTCATTCACTGAGCTAAGGTAGAAGTGGCGGATTAGGACATGACGGTAGCAACAAGATGAAAGGAATGATTGTTCGATTAGTCGAAGGAAGGGAGCAATCACGTCCTAGGCTATTTAGTAAACTATCACTGTGGTGCCAGGACAAAAAGTTAAACTTTTAAAACAATTTATAGTAATCCCACAAAATCTTTTTCAAAATAAAAAAAAAAAGGGTATGCATAAGTTTACGCAGGAGAATATGCATTCAAATATTTCCAAGGCCACTTATTTACCTCTCTAGTTATTATATATATATATATTATATATAGCATCAAATATTTCCAATACTTATATACCTATATATATATATATATATATATAAAAGCATCAATCACGAGCCAAAGTCCAACTTATGTGTGAAAGGAAGTGTAAAAGTGTTCGAAAATTTAAGTATGCTTTTGCGTAATAGCTTAAATTTAATAGTTTGTCGTGGACAAAAGAATATTATAAGTGTCATAATTTTCGTTCAGTGCTCACTTGAGTATCATAATATATTTTTTTCGCTAACTTGAATGCCACATTTGAGTATCGTTTCTGACAAATCGTCCTAGGTGGATTTTTTCCAAACTCATTGAAGCTCTCTGGATATCGCGACTAATACGACAAAATAAGGGGAAATACAACTATGGGGCGTCAAATATGTATTATACTCCCATTTTCCTCGTGTCTAGGCTGCTGCAAAGGTATATAGGTCATTCGCAACATCAAACTAGTATGACATGCTTTTAACTTGCGCGGATATGCGAGTGAGCCACGATCAGAGCAAATGATATAACAGTGGTGGAGTGCGCAGCGGAGCTACCCACGATGTGGTCACAAAGCTAGGACGGGGATATTAGGTATCAGATTCGCTTCCGGCCCGTCATCCATCACTCACGTTTAACTTGTCACATTGACAGACGAGTCTTTCATGAAATCAAATTAACATAACATTTTGAAACCGTGCCGGTTTTAGCAAGCCATCATCAAAACGGACAATACCGCTAGCACCAGCCGAACGAGGCCACCGCCCATAAGTCCCGGATCGAATTTTCATCCCTCTCAAAGCAAAGATCAAATTAGATCCCCACTCAAGACGTGGCGTAGCTCGGATCCATTCGAGGCATTCATGGCACAGCTCTCACGCACATGACCCAAACGTAAGACTTAAGTTAAAGAACAGCTTAGCAATCTCCGTGAAAACACTTGGATTGCATCCTAGACTTCCGAATCCCGCCACAAGAAAGTTAATCCCACCACAGGAGAAAACAATGGCAGGCGACTTTGGTCGAGATAAGGTGGAATCAACCACTAAGAACCCGACTGTCTTATCTTTGCTCATCTGTCTTTTTTAAAGTAGACAAGAAGGACAGACGGCGGGCCCCCGTTTTCGGGCATTATTTCACACATGAAGCTTCCGCTCAGCTCCGTGCGAAAGCCCCATGTAAACGCTGGAAAGTGAAAACGTGTGGCACGACTCCATCATTCGGTCTAGAAAGAAGCCCGCTCATGACTCCATCCCGTCCCCATCCAGCCACAACAATGAGCCCACCCTCCTTCTAGATATCAATAATTGTTTAATTTCGATCGGATTGAACTGTTTCTTGACTGGTTATCTGATTTTAAAAACAGTGTGTTGAGGAGGGGGGGCTGCTCACAAGATACACGCCTTTCACCGTATAAAGCCCCAACTCCACCACACAGGGAGACAGGCCAGACGCCCAAGTTGGGAAGCTCTTGCGCACAGGAAGAGAAGAGAGATGGGTTTGCTCAAGCCTTCTCTGCTTCTCCTGTGGCTTCTGGTTGTGGCCTCTGCATCCGAGGTCGCACAGCTTGTCGAATCGAGGACATTGCCGGGCTTCCCATCTCAGCAACCTGGTAAGAACTGTCCTTCCGGGTTTCGCAGTCTCGAAATCATCTATTTTCGTTCCGTCCCACTAATTGAATTCCGTCGTTGTTTGATTTGTAGGTTACTCGAAGATCCTGGCGACACTCGGAGTCGTTTGCAAGTGTTGCGACGGCGGCGGAGAGTGTACAGTTACATGGGAGGGGTCTTGCTCCAAGCTCCAATGCCTACCATGGAAACTCGGCTGAAGCGCATGGCCCTCTTCTCTTATCTTTCTCTTTGAACATAGTTTGGATACATCCATTTGTAGAGTTGGACCAACCGCTTGTATGATACACCTAAATTTTGATATAGTTAGAGATGTTCCAAGATATATACCGAGACGCACTTTGATCATGGATATGTGCAGAATTAGAGCGAGCTCCGACGAAGTAATTGGCAATACTAGTCTTTCCGGACACCACAATTCGCTCACTGTTGCCATGATCAGTTCGCCTCTTTATAAATAGAAGCTACTGATCCACGCCATCTAATGTGATCAAGCAGAACAGGGCCTCTGTTTCATTAACTGAATCCCCTCGGAAGAGTTCATAGGTAATTTCCTTTACCTGTGCCTGTCTGAATCACTTCTTCGTCATCGAGTGCGGCGGACAAGCGGGGCGGGAGACTATTTCACGAATCCGAGGTCAAGAGGCCGAAATCGTCCGGGGCGCTGGTGTGTGTATATCTACTTTTGTGCAGATGGGGTCTGGACCTTTTGATATTCTGGTGAGGCCGGGATGACAGGCTTCGTCTGGTTCAAGCCTTACCCGGAACTGGGAGTCACTTGCTCAAGCCCTTCCAACTGTCTGCAAAGGGACTCGCGGGGGTCTTTCGTGGCTGTCCAAGTAACCGGACCTCTTTCGCTCGTGTCCTTACATTATTTAAAACAAAAGAAGACCGGCTTTCCAACCTTGAACCATTGAGCTTGCTCCCTCGTTCGCATGAACAAGGTTCAACACTTCATAGCTGCTCGGGACTCTCATAGTATGGGTCGCTACGCCGCTCGCATCTTCCTATCCTTTTAATTCGTAAAAGTACGCAAAAATTGCCGAATTCGAGTATTAAAATGGACGGCAAACCTTAGGGCCAGCAGAATTTTTTGCCCCGTTAACGTTGTGGTTGCTATGAATCCAGTTCTCCAACAGAGTTGGGATGTCGGGATTGTTGAAGAAACTGAGTTTCCAAGAGGCTGCGAATCGTGCGCGCTGTCGAACGTGATCGCCGACTGAAACTCTCGCCTCCCGAGTCCGAGGTTGGAGGCTTGAGCGGGAGTCTCTAAACTTAGCGTGCGCAAAACGTGGTGGAGGCCCAAAAGCAGACGAGCTGGAAACGACCAGGAAATTACATCGACAACCAAAGCGAAGGCAAATCTCTAAGTCTTCACCCTCTACGAAGTAAGAAGAGGCAAAACACTTTGATAAAATTCGATGTTCTCGTCATCCTTATTAGCTTTGCCAATTCCGGGGAAATTGCCCGATTAGATACCAATTTAGTCTAAAAACTTTCAAATTTAATCAATTTTTTTCTAAATATTTGCACAATATAGTCTTTTTGGTTGATATTTGCCGGAAATCGCAAATGTGTCTCATCGGACGGTCGGCGATGACTGGACTGCCACATAAAATGTATATTTCAAAATAAAAGCATGTAAGTAACATGGGGGAGGCAAGTAAGGTACGTTTTTTTTTTTTTTTGTATTTTCTATCCGAAATAAAAAAAAAAAACCGGAACAAAAGTCTACATGATTTTCTTTGCCTAAGGCCAATAAAGTTCACAACTTAATGTTGTGACTGTAGCTCAAATCACAGAAAAGCCAAGCATAAGATGGCAACATTACATTAAATTACGGGGCATAACTAGTTTTTTTTTTTTTGTACATATATTTCTGAATTGTCGGGGAAAGTTGAAATGTATTGGTCATTTTTTTGTTTTTGTTATTATATGATTGTGATTGGCCGCCCCACCTTCTAGAATGGGTTGGGACCTCCCTTTTGTCCTTATTAGGAAAGCATGCCAGTGGATTTGACCCTGTTCAAACTTTTCTCGCACGGAGGAAATGATGGAAAAACTACTAGAATACACTGCAGATGCGTGCGGGTGCGGCTCATGGGAGGACCATGACAATTCGTAAGCTCATCGATAGGGACGTTCACCGGTCGATGTGCGGCACGAGTTGTATGCGCGTGGAAGAGGAAACGGGGATTGGAAGTCAATGGGGAAGAGGCATTACCCATCAAGCGAGGTCACATCGGATGTGCTAGAGAAACAACGTGTCTAGATGGAAAGACTGGTTATGATAATTGACGATTTTACACATTAAAATGTAGGTATGTCCGGGAGAAAATTACCCAATTAATCATAGCGCTATTATACATATATCAATTTAATTCTAAATTTTCTAACTTAGTCAATTTAGTTTTAAATCTTTGCACAAAATTTCAATATAGTCATTTCAGCCAATTTTATTTTTCTCTGAAAACTTTATAAAAAACATGTAATCAAATCACGAAGCTTTCAAATAGTGGAGTCGTGTATTAAAATTGTTATGAAAGTCTAATTAAGTGCTTTCTTGAGCATCATATGTTTTGAATAATGGAAAAATCCGACGTGTATGCATGCAGGCCGATTTGGGTCGCGGTCACTTACATAGGGTAAACGCCTAGATTTTACCAATTCATGATATTTAGAAGGTAGTCCATGGGTCTTCAAATAGTCAAGCATTTGCGCTCTCCTAAGTTATCAAAAACAAATATCACAATTTTAGTATTGCATGTGTCCTGAGGATTTTCGAGGCAAAACTACTAAAGAAACTTTAAACCTATAGCACGTCAATCATAAACTTTTCAATAGCTATGCAAATTTAATCATAAACATTTTGATGATTTACCAACGTAATCCTTCCAGCTAATTTTGACAACAAAATGCTGACGTGGCGGTCTAGTCAGTGCCGGCCATACTATGTGGCATACCGGCACTGGCGTTGATAATTTTTTTATATTTTTTATAAAAAAAATTTCCTTTTTCTATTTTTTTTTCTTTATTTTTCATTGGTGACTAGTCTCAAGCGATGGTCGGCTACCTACGATGCCCTGAAAGGGCTGGGCAAGGGTCATCCTCGCCAAATCCGGGTCTCGTGGCCAATGAGGGCTTGCAGACCCTTGCACAGTGGCGAACGAGGATCATCAAGCCCTCGCTAGCCGCAACAAAGAAAAAAAATAAAAGAAAATGATAAACAACATAAAATTTTAAAAAGATTCAACAACCTTTTTAAAAAATTGCAAAAATTGTTTGTGTCAACATTGGCAATGTCACGTAGGACGGCCAGCGTCCACATTAGTAATTTTTAGCCCAAATCGGCCAAATGGACACAATTGGCAAATTGTCAAAGTTTGGAACTAAATTGGCCAAATTAAAAGGTTTGTGACTGAATTAATACAAGTATAATATGTTTAAAACTTTTGTGGTAATTTTCCCGATTTTCAAACAATACAACTTCATCAATCCAGTAAATTGAGTCAGTGATGGACGTATGCTTTTGGATTTAGATTGTCGAAAATGTAAGAAAAAATTTGCTGGAAGTTTTCCATGCATAAATAAGGAAGAAGGAGACTTGTATTTATAGTAACTATTACCATCTAGTGTAGTCCTGTAATTCTCAAAATTAAGCGTACAAGTCAAATCATGTGACTGGGACCTATCATTTCTAAGATCAAGAAAGGTTAAGAAAGAATCTTTGCATTAAGATCTTCTTTTTAGCAGAGGATACAAGCCAGATTTGGAGTAGTGCACCCTTTTCATACTTAGGGTATATGTTTGTTTGAGTAAAAAATATCCCGTATTAATTTTCTAGACTTTAAATATTTAGTTTAGTGAAAAATTGAAAATGATCAATTAACGGAAAATCATTTCTATGCATGCTTAAAGTTAGGAAAATGGGTTTCCTAACCTAAAATGGAGAAGATATTTTTTCGAAAAATAATTTCCCAAAAAGCATTTTCTTTTATCATGAAGTTTTTTTCAAAATAAACAGATCTCAACATTTTCCTTATCATGATTTGAATCGTAATTTTTTCCAAAGACAATACCTCTTAGCTCCAAGTCTTTGCAAGTGAATATCAAATAATCCTACCAAATCAGTTTTAAACTTATTGCACAGATAACAATCTAATCCTATACTTTTCAAATTTTTCAATTTAATCCAAAAACTTTATTCAAAATTCTAATGTAGTTCTGCTGCTCAATTTTCATTGGAAATCGCTGACGTGGCGATCCAGTCATCACCAGCCATTCTACGCGGAGTACCGCTACATGAGTGATTTCAGGCAAAAATTGATCGGCAGAAATACATTGCAATTTCGCGCAAAGATTTAAAACTAAATTAGCAAAATTAAAAAATTTAGAATTGAACGGGTATAGGCATATTGAATCTAGGACAAGGTGGACAGTATTTTCAGAGCCGATAATGGTGTCCAGATATGATAACTTACATTTGGGGTTTTGGGAGAATCTTGACTCAGTCCACACACCCCACCACTCCCCAAACACTTGCTGGGCCCAGGGACGAGTCAAGCTGCCGGGCTTAAGCACTTTTATCAGGCAAGGAGAAGACTCATCCATTTGAGTCGATATTGGGCGCACTGAGTTCATTAACGCATCATATCGACGTAACGAAACACCCATCAAGATCAACGGCTGAGATGCACCGATTTCACTGGCATGAACTCAATGTACGCCGCAATTTTTTCTATGCATTCACTAGTTAAACTCTTGCACATTAGGCACGTTGCCAACCTCTCCTAAACCTCCAGCGCGTTATGTCGAATACGTGCCTGAGCAGCAACGAAATCCACAGTTATTTGTCTTTGAGAACTCTCACAAAGTTCTAATTAGCTCAAACATTGTCTTTATCCAGTAGGCAAAACGATGCAGCACCGGGACATGCCTATCTTTCCAGCAAAATTGTGATGCCGGAGCATCGGCGGAAAGAGAATACAAACATGGTAATTCCAAGATCATCAGATGATTTCAACCCCTCTTTAATCGTACCTTCTGTTAGCTCATGTTTTCACTCATCAGACTATGAAGATTGTCGCGAGTCGAGATTCTCGCAGCCTCTTTAGAAGCATAGTGAGGATGTTTCCTGCGCTCACGCGTTTACAACTCATCTACCCGTGAAGCAATAAGTTTCATATGCCAGTCCTTACAGAAGAGGGTCTGCAATTCTATATACGTTGCACCATATGCAACTCAATCTCAAGGGAATGCTGCAACGATGGAGAATTGCTGCCCTTGAAGGTACATGTAGCATGAGCAGTCAGGCCCCAGCTCATACAAAAGATGTCACTACAATTAACAGCATGATCTAAACAAACCTAGCACCTGTATATGTATATATCTAGTACAGCAGAGAATAGTTCAGAGCACTGATAATAGGCAAATTATATTGAGAAGCCCTCTTGGTTGTTCCTTACTTGGAATGTAAATCTTCCCTCGCGCTGAGATTACCTTTGTCAGAGATTACGCCACTTGGAGATGCAGAAGCTTCGATGATGACATTCGACAACGCATCCGCCTCCTCATTCGACTTGCCACAGTCCTTTCCTTTTGTGTCGATGGCAATATAATCTGTCAAAGCCTTTTTTACGCCTAACCCACGATGCTGAAGCTTGCCGCTGGCAATGAAAGGAGATCTCTCACCCCTCATGGGGCTGAAGAGACGTGCTGGAGAGAAGCTTGGCGTGGAGAAAGCTGTTTTATAAGGAGTGCCTGAGAGGGGCACTGTGTATGGGATTGGAATGCTCTTGTGCGCAATCAAACTAACCTTGGAGATTGAAGGGACATTGTCGGAGTGCTTTGTCAAGTCGTCTACATATAGTAAATCATCAATACGAGCCACAATGTTGAATGCCAAGCTTTCTAGTACTCTTGAATAGCTCTCCAGAATGGATTTTCCCACATCCTACAGGTGCAATGCAAAGTGGATCACTCTACAAATACAGCTATATTGAAACTAAACCTAGAACACCTGGAATATTTCCAGAGTAGGATACTTTACTATAATTTATTCGTCGCCTCATCACCAATCAAAAATCCCAACAAAAAGATTACTCGGATCTATGTTATCAGGGTTTTCTTATGATTTTTCACAGGGGAGTGAACTAACTGAAAAAACCGAAAATCATGTACAACAAATGAATGGCAGAGTCCTAGATATATTACCTTGTTGTATTGAATCTTGCTCATGTCCAAGGTGGTCTGAGGCAAGCCAGGGAACCATTGCCTCAAGCAAAGGAGGAGGCTTTCTGCTCTGTCCGCAAGAAATTCTCTCTTGTCTGCATCAACCATAAGCTCCTTTACCAATCCCCACGATGACTTCGAATTAGATCTGCTGGTGCTATTGACAGGTTTTGAATAAGTTCTCCTTCGCCAAACATATATTGAGGCCTCGACACGGTTGGCAATTTCTATAGCTTGATGTTCTGATGTAAGGTCAAGGCACTCTAGCAGACATTCAGGAGAAAACTGATCCAAGGTAATGTAGCGATATATAATATCACCCAAGCACACTCGTCCATTCTGTAATCGGTTGAAGAACTCTTAGAGACTAGGTAAGTTACATTCATATGCCACATTTATACATGACTGTTATATATGCTTCATACCTTAGGAAGAGTTTCCAAGTATGAATCAGGGACATCCATATCGGCTAAGGCAATGCTATTGATTGCCATGGCAGCTTTTAATATCTGGTTGGTGCAATCACGTTTGTGTTGTAAATGCTTTCGAGAAACTTCACTGAGACCTCCGGGATGGACTCGAGGTACCGGAAGCCACCATTTTTCCTCTTGGCGCTGGAGGGCTTGTCGGAAAGAGGACGATCCATCGGCCTCCAACGCTAAAATCCCTTGATCCACATACCAAAACTCTGTGTCTTCAAAGCTGTCTAATATTTCCTGATAAAGACAAGTCATAATCCTCAGTTTTCCTTCCCCTGACTAAAAACATAGACCACTTAACCACTTGGAAGAAACCTTACAAGAAGCATATTGTCTAGCTTTCGGAGGGCCGGGAGATTCACATAAAGATCAGACCTCGGTCTGCACGTCATGACCTGAAACAAGGGGACAAAAATTGTTGAAATGACTTTTGAGAAACCTCAAATCGAATTGGTCCCTCAATTTTGACCAATTTCTTTATAATCCACCAGCAAGTAGTATGGAATCATCTTACCAAGTTGTTTACCCGAAGTGAAGCAAGCAATCACAAATGTCGAAGTGTTCATGAAGTGAGACTAGTTTACACTGTATTGTTCTATAGCAACGATTATTGCTGTCGTTTGCCGTTCTTTCTTAAACATGGAGATCTAAGTGCAGATGTTATTAACAACCACAGTAATTCTTATGCCTACAGAACATTGAAGCAGCTACAGACAAAAAATCATCCCCATCGTAGCAGAGTGGAGAATTCTAGCGCCAATGAAGACTTAGAACTCACTAGAGAAATGGGATGTCAAGAAACAAGCTTTTATTTGTCAAAGGATGCAATTTCATAGGTGCGATTTAACAAGCAAATGGCCTTACCTCAAGCTTGCTTCCATCCGGGAATGTCTGCCACGACGGAGTGAACTCGACAATGTGATCGCTAACACAAAGAAGCCATTCCATCTCTCTATGCCACATTGCTTTCTTTTCCAGAGGAATAGGTTCTAACCTCCAAAGTTGCCCAAACAGGGTGGCTTCACGAATGAAGTTACAAAACAAAAAATAAATCATCAGAACTAGTGCCATCAAAAAGATTATCTCATAATGCACTTGCAATCACACCATGGATTGAAGCACACAACGAGAGATGCACATACGAAAACTAGTTTCACTTTTATTTCTTTCAAACGACCATATGTCCTTCAATCAGCAATGCAGGTGACAAAACCACTTTCCATAACAAGCTGGACCAATCAAATTCAATTGTTAGGCCAATACGCCAAAGCGATGAAGAAGAAGTTGGTAACGAATTTTAAGTAGGCAACATACCACAGAGATTTGTAATGGCATTTGATAAGGCCAATGCTGTACAGACCCCATTACCGGAACCCGACATGTCCTCTCCAAGAAGCAATTTTGAGAATCTTTCCTTCATCATCTCAACCTCTGCATCGCCCATTAACCAAACAGTAATCAGTAATGACATTAAAATAAACTTACAACTAATTATATTCCTTTCAGTTTTGGTTTTGTCTTGGTTCAAACCTGAAATTGCAGAGCCATGTTTCTCCAACTTCTCATCACTGGAGTGGAATTTCTCTGCATCTTCCACAACACTATTCTCACTGGAACAGTCCGACGCCGGAGCTTTGTCCGCCGACCAATGCAACACAGGAGGCGGCGAATACGACACCTCGGAGCTGCTATGACTTTGTTCTTCATCCCCGGTCACATCCGATGTCAAGAAAGCTGAGCTTGAACTGCTCTCACGCCTCTCTTCCTCGATCAAATCCGCAAAAATCCCAACTCCACCACCATTCTCGCAGAACTTATCAGTCCTTCCCTCAGTGCCTTGGCTCTTGACACTCAACCCCTCCATTTCAGGACCCTCTTCTCCTTCTTCTCCTGCTTCAACACGGCCCGGTGAAGCATAAAATGCAGAGTTGTTCACTATCATGCCATTGTAGCGCAGCCTCCTACAGCACGACCCACTTGAGAAACGAGCCCAGAAATGCAGCTTCCAAAGAAACTTTGAGAACCAGATGCCGAGAGCAGCAGGGGAGTTGGAGTTATGGAACGTTTTGGGTCTTGGCAGCGGTAGGCAAAGCTTGAGTTGGTGTGGAGTGGGAGGGATTCTGCGTTCAGCACCTTCTCTATCTTCTTGTTGGTTGAAAGCGCCACCCATGAGAGATTACAAACACATTTGTCTAGTAAAAATCAAAACTTGTGAAAAAGTAATTGATAAAGGCATGGACAAAAGAAGAATTCAGGGGTTTTTTTTTGGGGTGGGGGAGCTTTGCTTATTTATGTGGGCAAGGCCAGGGCAGTCATGATTAGAGAAGCTTGGTTCAAACACTATGACTCTCATCATGAGGGTCATATGAAATGGATTGATGGCGGAGCCTATGCTGGTCCCCTTTAGATGCTTCTAAATCAATCATCATTTCCATTTCTTTAGATTGCAAAATTTCTGCTTTTGAGTAAGGCAGAATTATCTAAGTATTTGTGTCATAATTGTGGTACGACGTGTTATAATTTATGCTGTTTGATAATGTATGTTTTTTTCAAATTTCTATAACTTGAAATTTGAAGAAGAAGCTTTTCAAGATGTGCAACTATACTTCGACTATGATGATCTTGTAGTTGTGTAACACTTAATAAAAGTCGAAGTATTTCTTTTCAAGTTTATAATTGTTACGAAAAAGTCATGCCTGACGTCCGCAGGATCGCCCCTTTCTTTGCTTAAACAAGGTCTCTGTATCATAGGCAATAATATCATTCAAGAACACAACGATAAAGTAACCTCGTGAAATCGTGGAAGGAACGGATCTGCTTTGAATGATGCCTGGAAATGAAATTGGTGCCGCTTGGAGGATACCCTTGTTCGCCAAAAAAGTCTATTAACTTTGGTCCCATCAGATTTTAAAACTCTCTCTCTCTCTCTCTCTCTCTACATACATACATATATATACACACACACATATATGTTTATATATAATGTTGATCCTGCAAACACTTGTGCTACGCTTTTTATCGTCTCCACCATTATCCATTTTCTCTTTTGGCCAATCTCCACCTTCATCTATTATGAAAGCGCCAAAATAAAGGTCAATCGTTTAGTTAAGTATGCAAGCTCCGCACACTCTCAAATTGCAAATCTGTGAAAAGATTTTCAACAGGTAAGATTGTGAGAACATTCAATAATCTACGGTTGTCGCCAACCTCGTATCGAAGTCTAAAAATGATCACGGTGACAGCTCAAAGCTCAATCAAGGTCGAGATCGATCATATGACCTTGATCTAGTGGCAATGGCCGTCATAGCCGAGCTTTGCTACAGAACTTGCATGGATGGCCAGCCTATCGCAGAGGCTCACAACTAGCCACGGCCCTCATGAGCTCAAGGCCAACTTTGCATGGCGTCATTGACCGAGAGCCACAGGCTTAGGCCGAGCTTGTGTGGCCTCGCCATCGCGAGTCGCATGCGACCTCATCACAAACAGAGACATAGATGCCAGGAGAGGGAGAGGGGCGCAGGTAGCAGGCGAGGATGAGGGCAATGGTATCAGCATCGGCATTGGGGTCTAGCTATAGTGTCCAATGGCGGCTCGACACCGTGCAGACGGCTCTTGATATTGCTATGTCATGTTGTTGTGTATGAGAAGAGAGAAATGACAGGGGAAGAGAGTGAGATTTGAGGAGATGCAAAATGTAAGTTTTGAAATACGAGGAGAACACTTAATAGGAAAGGAAAGTTAAGGATAGATTTTGCAATTATCCCTGTCTAATAAATTCTTGTTAATCTCATGCTTGGTAATTGTGGGACTTTAGCAGTTCGTTGCACGGGCAAATTGATAAATAATGGCATGATAAAAACATCTTTTGAACTAGGTAAATCAGTGCGATACGAGAATGCATGAGAGTTCATGAAAAAATAAAGTGATGGTTACGTAATGCTTGAAACGGCCTCATCATGCGATAGAAAACTTGAATCATGTTTGAGGTGATGACTTTAAAATTTCAGCTCTTTTGATCTAAATTTAGCATTTAGGATAAGGAACAAAATTTTTATTTAAGATAATGTTTATAAGTGCCTTTGGGACAATGTAAAATAAGTTCAATTCTCAAATTGATAATTGCACGTGTAATACAAGATAATGATACAGTAAAAACTGTAAAATTTCGCTAATTAGTTTTCTTTTTTTCGCCAGGAATCTTAATTAGTTGCTTAAGAAGAGCGCTAAGATGCTCTTTAATCAAAAAAATTCTGCTTTAAAATATTAAAACATGATGAAAGAGTCTTTGTTTCATTTTTAAGATATTCATTCCAATATATTCACCATGCCATTCCAATTTTTTCATTTCATTTCCTCTTTCTATCATATTACGCCGTACCAAACGCAACATTAGTGCTCAAATACATTTACTTGTTTTTTTTTTCTTTTTCTTTTTGGCAGAGCTCCTATGAACTTTTTTGACTCTTTGAAAACTGCATGTCGCTTGGAGTGACCTAAAAGGATGCATTTTGTCTCCCCTTCGAGCTAGTATTTCATGAACTTAGTACATATACTAAACTCAATCTGGATTGTCATGTCCGGAGAAACTCACGTGAGATCATATAAAAGCCCACCTTCCTCTGGGGTTCAAATTTAGTTTGGTACGTACATCTGCACTCGTATAGTAATTTCTCCTCCCCTTCAAAGTTCAGACTTCATGGCACTATCGACAGAAAAATAAAAGGAAAATATCTTTCTAGCCAATAAAGTATGAAAAATGAAAAGCAATAAAGTCAAAGAACAAAAATGTAAATAAAAGCGACAAAGAACTTTGGGTCTTGAGCAATGCGCTCCTAGCCTTGACATTCTCAAACTTTTTCACCGTTTTGGTCCAAAAAAAAAAGAACTTTTTCACCGTTCGCTAAATAAAGACCTTATTATTTGGCCGAAGACAAACGGGGTAGTGAGGATGCACTTCCACCAACCTTCACAGCAAAAACTAGAAAAGCAATGGCATTCTGTTGTATTAAATAAATAAAGAATGACTTTACCAAGCAAGGGTGGCGTGAGGATTGAAATTAGCAAAGCAAAACGATTTTGCAAACCAAATTCAAGATTGATGTGTGCAAAAAGAAATGAGCCGATTATATCAATTAATGTGTTAATTCGTACAGCTGCATTAGATGATGTACTGTGCATGCAATCTCCTTCTACCTACTGACATGAACTTGTAGGGTTGTACTAATAATATCAAACATGGTGTGAAGATCTAGTCTCATATCCTTCGTGCTACAATTTTCATTTATTTTACAAACCGTTTTCGTTCATCTTACCTTATTCTTGAACTCCTTGTGATTTTCTTACCATTACATACTTGTTTGCAGGTTTTCACATTAACCTTATATGTAAGTAATGTCTCTTTAACTAAAAATTTAGTGACAGGATAATCAACTTGCACGTGGACAATTTATTAGTTTTGCTCTTGGGTACTATTTCTACCATGTATTCTTAAGTGGCCCAATTTATTAGTTTTGCTTCATTAAAACATTGTGTGTGTGTATGTACGTACTTAAATATGTATGTATCGTGATGCAAATCAATCATTTGAATACCCTTTAATCGTTTTGGGGTAAATAATTTTTAAAAAAAAAGATACTTGACTTAATTCCAACATCTTCTTGAAGGAACATACTTTAGGGCCAAGTCACATAGATGATCAACATTAAGGTAATTATGGAGGCTAGCCTGACCTAGATACTTTCAAATGAAACCCTAAATCGATATAATGATCATGGTTTGCATAATCCAATTACATATAAGCTATTATGAACATAAAGTACTAAGTTGGTGACCATGAAATTACATTGATAAAAGGAGTAGTTGCAGTTGAGATCCAATAATGGCCTGATTATATACACCTTCGAGCTTTCTTTAACTTCCCTTGCAAGCGTCCGATAGCTGCGTTGGTTGTTCCAACTGACACGAAAACGACGGCAATCTTCTCTTCAACTTCTGATAGCTTATGATGTGGACTGCTGATTTGATGCAACAAAGTGGAGCCAAAGCTTACAACTTCAGGCACTTGACTAGACAAAGACGAGAGACAAACGTTGTTTGTCATTTACATGCTTTTTCAGACTTACGTTACGATTTAAATATAGAAAAGTAAAGGCGTGGAGATCAGAGGGAATGAAAGAGACAGATGCAAAATTTGTTTACGGTTTTTAGTCTTTAGGCATTCGGTGTATATTTCAATTTAAGGTAACGATCTCAATATGTATTGTTATATTTCGTCGATTCGCCCATGATATGTGTATCAAAGGAACACCATTTACTCTAATAATAAGTATGTCAGAGAGACACCTTTTGAAGAGGTGCGAGAAGAGTTTCTTAAGGGAAATTAAAATAACTTCCTCAGACTAATGAACGTACAATAAGAAAAATTCAGAACTCTCTCTCGACGAATAAGGATTCCGCATATACTTTGAGAAGACAATTGGCATTAACGCTGTGGAACAAGAATACTTTCTTTGTGATTGTATTCGGACCAACGTGAAGTAGATTTGTTCATCGTTTGCTAGTAATTCAACGTGCAATTCTGGAAATTTTGTTCGTAGTACATCGAAAAGGTTAGTCGTTTCTCTCGATACACGCTTCCCAACATTGGTATCAAAGCCTCGGTTATGACCTCTGCCTTGTTTTTTTCCCATTGATTTTTTTTCGCTTGCTGATTGATATGGAGATCATGATGATGAACTTCATACTGTCCATATGATCATTACACGAGAATTGCAAGATAAATCGACGAACATGAATTGAAACAAAAAAAACGATTTTGAACATTATGGGCGACCGTTCTGTTCGGATGATTTTCGAAAAATTCATTTTGGCGAAAATTATTTTTTAATACATACAATTGAAGAACTCGTTGAGACGAGCAGAACGGTAGGTCAAGCAACGCCGAACGACGCTGGACGCGCCCACACGCGCGGCCAGAAGCCGTGGCGCGTGAGAGCCACGCACCCAAAGCACTGGCACTGCCAACACGTGACAGGCACGCGCGCGTGGCTAACCGGCGCATGCTGACGTCACCAATGACGTCAGCAAAACCGTCGGTGTTGACACGCTGACATTAGCTCGCCGGCTGATGACCCGACCGATGACCCGACCTGACCGGCGACCGACCCGACTCGAATTGGAGACCGACCCGGATGGTGACCCAACCCAACCTGACCCGAAAACCCACTATGGTCAATGGTCAACCAGTCGAACAGGTCGAACCGTTGACCGGTCGAACCGACTCTGAAGCCCGTATAGGGCAGCCGCGTGCGCCATACGTGCCGCGCACTTAGGCAGCGCGTGTGGGCGCGTGAGACGTCCGATCGGGCTGTGGTTGGTACTGTTGTGTTCGTATTAAAATTCTCTACATTGTAGTATAGTTATGTTATATGTTTGAAGCTTTTAAAGGTATGAAAATGCATATGGAACCCTAAATACGCTATTTTTGGGGTATTATTGCATTTTACTTGTATTTCCCTATGGTTTTGGAAATACAGAAGCTGGCTTACATGTAAATGACCACATAAAGATTATGTAGAGCAAGGTTCTTTGATGGTATGATTATATGGTTTGATGTGCTTGCAATTTCCTAATTTTGAGCATATTAAAATAATGGCTGGAGATCTTTACGTCATGAATTCTGCTGTTGATTATACTTATTGCATGAATGTTCTATTTGTTGAATTTACATCATGCCATGCTATATGATTGCTAGAAAGAGAGATCATTGTTTTAGATATTTTTGTGAATTGTCTAGTCTAGTGGGAGTTCATAGGTTGGTAGAATTAGAAGAAATTCTCATCCAGAACTTAAAATTTGCACAAATTAAACAAGTTAATGATAGTAGAACAATCGTACGCCAAAAATGATTGGGAACATCGTGAACTTTCGTTTTGGTGTCTTTTGTTGAATTATCATTAATTTAGTTTGTCTTTGCTGCAAATTAAAATTTATGTATTTGTGTGGAAAATGTGCTAGTATTGATTCTGCGTTTATTGTGTCAATGTGTAGAAGATAGTGATTATGGCTTCGGCATCCAAGATCATTGTGGCTAACCTCAATAAGGGTGAAAAGTTGAACGGTGACAATTATGACATTTGGCACCGAAAAGTTCAATATATCCTTGAGGAGCAAGAGGTTTTGGAAACCCTCAACCACATCATGGATGAACCTGAGCATGGAACTTCTGCTCAACACAAAAAAGATCAAGAAACTTTTCAAGCTTGGAAAAAGAAAAACAGAATTGCTCGCATCACGTTGCTGAGTTGTATGCAAGATGATCTCATGTATGAGTTTGAAAATTACGACAAAACTTAAGCAATATGGGTTGCCTTGAAAGATAAGTTTGGGGGTATGTCTGCCACTAAGTTGAGGAGGCTCACCATCAAGTTTGACACATACCGAAAGCGCCCAAATTTAACAATGAGGCAGCATCTTCGGGAGATGTCAAACATGGTACGTGAGTTGAAGTCGGCAAGTCATTCTCTAACTGATGAACAACAAGTTCAGGCTGTTATAAGATCTCTTCCTGACAGCTGGAAACATATGAAAATCAATATGACGCACAATGAGAATATCGTCACTTTTGACGATATTGCGCGTCATTTGGAATTAGAAGATGAGCGCCTAGAGGCTGCAAAATCCTCTACTCATGCATATGTTGTTGAATCAGGTTCAAGCAAAGTTTCGGGCTTTAAGCGAAAGATGAACCATAAATTCAACAACAAAGGAAAAGAGACTGATCAGGCACCCAAGAGAGCCAAGACTTTCCGACGCAAGAAGCGTGACGGGAAGAAGGACAAGACCAGGATGATGTGCTACAATTGTGGCAAATTGGGCCACTTCGCTCGTGAATGCACTGAGCCGAAAAAGGTACCACATTACTCTATTACTTTGAGTAATGCTTTTGTTTCTAGCACTGTAATGCTTGCTGAATCTCATCCAATGTGGATTGTAGACTCAGGAGCAACAGACTACGTAGTTAGAGACCGAGAAGCATTTGTGGAGTATTGTCGAATACAGCTTAGAAAAAGATGGATATATGTTGGAAATAACTCAAGAGTTGAAGTAAAGGGTATCTGCACATGTAAATTAACCTTTCGTGGTGGTCGAAACCTCTTCCTACATGATGTCCTCTATGCTCCAGATATTCAGCGAAACTTGGTCTCTGTAGTTGTTCTTTTTAGCTTAGGTTATGTATTTAATTTTCATGGTGATTGTGTTAACATTTTGTTTGGAACAGTTTATTACGGTTCTGGTTATGTATTAAATGGTTTTATGGTGTTAGACATTGACTATGATATGTACAAAGTTAATGTTAATGGTTGTTTTTCTTTAATTGCATCTTCTAATAATGTAGAGATTGATGCATGTACTTGACATGCTAGACTGGGTCACATTGAGTTACAAAGAATGAAACGATTAGTAAGAGAAGGCCTTTTGGGGTCACTCGCTAATGTTGAACTATCCATATGTGAACATTGTTTAGCGGGAAAAACAACTAGAAAACCATTTGGTAAAGGAACTAGGCTGAACTTCCATTGCAACTTATACATTCTGACATTTGTGGTCCATTAAATGTAAGGGCAAGGCATGTAGTCTCATATTTCATCACTTTTATAGATGATTTCACGCGTTTCGATTATGTTTTTCTAATCTCCCATAAGTCCAAAGCATTAGATTGCTTTAGGCGGTTTATAGCTTCGGTAGAGAATCAGTTAAACAAAACAATAAAAGCATTAAGAACTGATCGCGGACGTGAGTATCTATCTGAGCAATTCAAGGCTCTTTATGATGAAAAGGGAATTGCAAGGCAATTGACTATTCCTGGAACTCCGCAACAAAATGGGGTTGCAGAAAGAAGGAATAGAACCCTATTAGAAATGGTTAGGTCTATGATGGCGCAAGCAAATCTAGCTGTCTCATATTGAGGAGATGCGCTATTGACTGCTATCTATATACTTAATCGTGTGCCCTCTAAGTTAGTTGCTTCCACCTTTTATGAATTGTGGACTGATAGAAAACCAAACTTAAGTAATCTATGACCTTGGGGATGTGCAGCATATGTTCATGATTCTTCCCATAAATATGGCAAATTATGCTCTAGAGGGAAGAAGTGTATCTTTATTAGATATTCTGAACACTCCAAAGGATACGTGTTCATAGGTGAACAAGCTTATGGAAGTGTGACTGAAATAGAGTCACGAGATGTCACGTTCTTGGAAAACGATTTTTCTAGTAGAAGTGAGATCAATAAGGACTTCCAATTATATGAGATAGAAGATCCCGATAACACACCCACTAATGTTATTGAGGGAAATATAGATTTACCTCAATATACAAAACCTAGTGGGAGTGTAGCGTCGCCTGGCGAACTGAATTCTCAAGAAGTTCAGTTGCGTAAAAGTAATCGTAAAAGTATTCCCTGTCGTCGATTTGAGATTGAAGGGGAAGCATTTATGATTGCTCCACAAGACGATGCGGAGCCTAAAACAGTTCAAGAGGCTCTCTCATCTCCTAACAAAGAAGAATGGAGAAAAACTTTGGAAGACGAAATTGAGTCTATGAGGACAAATCACGTCTGGGACTTGGTTGATCTACGACATGATCGTAAAGTTGTTGGAAACAAATGGGTTTTCAAGATTAAGCGAAGGGCGGATGGATCCATTGAAAAGTATAAGGCTCACCTTGTGGCGAAAAGCTATACTCAACAAGAGGGTATAGATTATGAGGAAACTTTTTCACCGGTCGTAAGGTTTGCCTCCATACGCCTTATCCTAGCCATTGTTGCACATTTGGACCTAGAATTACATCAAATGGATGTAAAGACAACATTTCTCAATGGAGAACTAGATGAAGAAATCTATATTAAACAACTGATAGGTTTCATAGCTGAAGGTCAAGAGCGTAAAGTTTGCAAACTTTATCACTCAATTTATGGCCTTAAGCAATCGTTTAGACAGTGGAATTTTCGTTTTCATCGAGCCACAACTTCTTTTGGATTCACGATCATCGAAGAGGATCACTATGTGTATATTAAACGATCCAAGGATAAATTTATGATTTTATCTCTTTATATGGATCATATTCTGTTGGCTGGGAATGACAAGGGTTTGGTAATAACCATAAAAGAATGGTTGTCTTCTAATTTTGAAATGAAGGACATGAGAGAAGCTGCATATATATTGGAAGTTAAGATTGAAAGAGATCGATCAAAGAAACTCATTGCTATGTCACAAGAGTCTCATATAATGAAGATTTTTGAACGCTTCAATATGCAGTACTATAATCCCATTGATACCCCTGTCATGCAAGGCGAAGGCCTGAGCACTAAAATGTGTCCTAAGACTCCAAAAGAAAAAAAAAAAAGAAATGGTAACTGTTCCTTATGCTAGTGCTGTCGGAAGTTTGATGTATGCTATGATGTGTACTCGACCAGACATATGTCATGTTGTAGGGGTAGTGAGCCGATATCAATCAAATCCTAGTCCAGCACACTGGAAAGCAGTTAAGAGGATCTTGAGATATTTGAAAGGCACTATGGACTATCGACTTTGCTATCAAGGGAGTGACCTACGCTTATTAGGATACTCTAATGCTGATTGGGGAGGAGACCTAGATGAACGTAAATCGACGTCTGGATATGCGTTCTTGCTTAATGATGGTGCAATTTCTTGGAATAGCAAGAAACAGACATGCATAGCTTTATCTATGATGGAGGCAGAATTTATTACATGTTATGCTGCAGTGCAAAAAGCAGCATAGCTAAAACGTTTCTTGGAAAATTTAGCCATTGTCACTGATGTCCCAAAACCAGTGACAGTATATTACGATAGTCAAGCAGCCATTGCCTATGTGAAAGATCCCAAATACCATGGTAGGACGAAACACATTGACATAAAGAATAACTTCATCAGAGACATAATAGCGCAGAAGGAAGTAGTCCTGCAATATATTTCAACCAACAAGATGGTTGCTGATCCATTTACGAAGGCTATTCCAAGAGACGTATTCTTGACCCACAGGATGTCTCTAGGATTATGTAGAATGGGATTATGATATGTAATATTGTTGAGGATCACTGGATTATGTGTGTAAATGTATTGTACTTGTTTGTTAATGAATTGATGTTTTACCAATTAGTACAATATTATGAGACTAGCACAAACACATATATATTGTTGAAAGGTATGTCACCAGGCAATAATTGGCTCACTTACACGAGCAATCACCTCAAACGCTATAGTAAGCGGGTTGAGATGAGACAATATGTACTATAAATGCTGGAAGAGCAATTTAGTACATAAAACGATTTAATGTCGCCTTGATTGGAATCAAGATGAGGTCTGTTATTCGTATGTGATAAGACCGAACATGATAGTCCCACAATCATGCATGCCTAAAGGTAGCTGAATGCGAGTACTAAATTGGGCGCCATGGAAAGCAAGCTAATATAGCACTCAAGCTAAACATGAGTACGTGAGAAGCATATGACTATGTTTAGGCTAAGATTCGTATAGTGGATATGACTAACAAATGACATACACTCTTATAGAAAGAGAGATCCACTATAGCATGTAATTCATACTACATGTGCTTTATTTGACCAATAAGGAAGATGAGTATAATTATCCCTATTTATTCATCGTGTAAGTCCTTAAAGTAATTTATAATTTACCTTATTTTGTGCCATATGTTACTTCTGACTATGTTCTCGAAGTAGAAGATCAATGTTGCTACTTTAGAATGTTACCGGTAGTCATGAATAGATATGGCTTTATGGGACGTGTCTAGAAAAGCAGTTGTTTCGAAATGGAGAGAGACATGAGTGTGAAGGAAGACTATTATTGTTTTACATCTATCACATGTGTTTACTGGTCGACCAATTATTTCGTCTTCAATGGCTTTAGGAAATAATTGTAAATACATGGTGTTTTCCTGAGAAAAGTTAAGTATAGCCTTTAAGGGATAGGTATACTTAGATTGATGTAACAAAATATCTATGGGGCACTATGAGACATCAATTTTTTTATTTATTTTTTGGGTTGTAGCCATTATGTTGTCCCTAATAGGTGCATATTTAGAGCTACCAAGTGCAGGTGTACTCACTGGTCGCACGGTTTTCTTGCCAATATGAATTGTTTCTAAGGTAGATGAATGTTGAATGCCTTATTTTCTTAATAGAGCATCATCAAGCCTATCATGTGCGAGTGAGAGATGTTATATTTCGTTGGTTCGCCCATGATGTGTGTGTCCAAGGGACACCATTTGCTCTAATAAGAAATGTATCAGAGAAACACCTTTTAAAGAGATACGAAAAGAGTTTCTTAAGAGAAGTTAAAATAACTTCATTAGACTAATGAACATACAATAAGAAAAATTCAAAACTCTCTCTCGACGAATAAGGATTCTGCATCTACTTTGAGAAGACAATCGGCATTAACGCTGTGGAACAAGAATACTTTCCTTGTGATTGTATTCGAACCAACGTGAAGTAGATTTGTTCATCGTTTGTTGGTGATTCAACGTGTGATTCTAGAAATTTTGTTCGTAGTGCATCGAAAAGGTTAGTCGTTTCTCCTGACACACGCTTCCTAACATGTATGATGCAATTTCTAAAGTCGAACCTGCCCTATTACCGATTTGAATTTCTACATGATCATTCATGAGAAAAAATTGCTTGAATGAAACTTTACATGAATTGAGTATATGTTTAAAATGCTTTTGCATTACCTCTTCATGTTTGTATGGCAAAACTATTACAGAACTAAAAACTGTGAATTAGGGGATTATGGATATCAATGTGCATAGTCTCATTTTTCTCGAATGTTGAGTGATATCCTACGTAAATGTTTTGTTGGGCTATTTTTTCCATAATGATTTAAGGTTTTTAGGAAAACGGTTTGCTTAATACCTCTCTCTCTCTCTCTCTCTCTCTCTCTCTCTCTCTCTCTCTCTCTCTCTCTCTCTCTCTCAATGTTTTCCTGTATTAGGCTGTCTATTTGATATGATTAAATTCACATCTCATGTTGCACATCTCAGGACTGATTTTATACTCCTAGGAAACGTGAAGTCATATGTTATATATTCGTTGTTCATTACTTTCTTAATAGTTTAAATTATTTGGGAAAAAAACGATTTGCCTAACTGAAAAGTACAATTAATGGGTCTCATACGACTAAAAATCTTTTTGTTTCTCCTGTCTCATTTTGTCAATGATCGGATGTGCGGTAGTCAAAAATGAAATTGACCCACCAAAGTACTCCAAGCATGCTGTGATCTTGCTTTCTTCTGCTTATGTGATGAAAACATTAAAAACGTCAGAGCTTGGAAAACATTGGACATTAGTATCATCCATGTCCAGCCCAACCTCATTGAACAATGCTTCCAAATAGTTTTAACCCACATCGGGCTTCACCAAATAATTCGGCCCGATAGTAGGCCCAATGGATCCGAGCCAACACAAAGGAATGAGGATTGACCAAGAAATGGTCTTTTCTTATGTGCAAGTCCAAATGAAAAAAACAAGATCAGGAGGAGGGCAAGGAAAGGGAAATAAGGGCTGATCAAAAACATCCTTTGAGCACCATTGAAACGGGCCATAGCTGAGACAAGGGAGGTAAGCAAGGTTCGCTGGAACGTCGAATTCAGATCAGAAAAGTTTATTTCCTAACAGCAACATTTCTAATCAGAATAAGTGAGAAAAAAATTAAAATCTCTCCAAAGATTTGGTTTTCCTATGTGTCGCGAGATAGTGTTTAGGGCCGAATTCACCAAAAAGAAGCACTATCTTATGACTTTGACCCAATTTCGGAACTGACTTTCGAGCACGGACATTGTTGACGTGCACTGTTGGCCTCTTTGGCACACTCGAAAGTCCATGTTGGAATCAGATCGAACCCATAAATTAGTGTTCTTTTGAGAAATTTGGCCTATAATTTTGCGATTAGTTTAAGGTGGAAGAGGAACTCTTTTCAGAGTGTTGCGTATCCATGCCTTCCTTGAACCATGGAGATTCCCCAATCCCTTGGCGGTCCAGCATCCCTCATTTTGGAATGATCAGCAATGCCAAGAGTAAAGAAAAATTACTTTGCTGTTAGACACGCCCCTCTTTTATCCGTCTCATTTAAAATATCAACACATCCAAATTGAGTTTCTAGGACACTAATGCATGTAAGGTTGAGATTTGATTCCTTATTTGAAATGTTACCAAGCATACTAATGTTTTGGCAACCGATGGACATTTGAACCCTAAAAAAAACGTATATGTTATGTCTTCATGAAGCATCGTTCCAAATGAGTCGAGTAGATATATTAATTGCTCTACCCTGATTAATTGTCTAATATGTGGTGTCGTTTTACTAACACCCTTACACATGAACTTCAATAGAAGAATATCTCAAATGATCATTTGGCGACCGAGGTATGGTATCGCAATTAGATCTAGAGGAGAATACCACAGATGGAGGCACATAAAGAAAAAGGTTGCTGGGTTTGATGTGTCACCATATTCTAGCCCTAACGTGACAATAGGTGATAAAAGTTTGCACTAGCTTTGTATCGCATTCCACAAGAAGAAAAAGGGGGGAACATGTTGAGATTTCACTTTGGGGCACAGTACAAAAGCTAGCTTTGTAATGAGGAGGACTGATCTTAACATGACAAGAAGAAAAAAACTAATGATACCCCGTTTGGCAAATAGGAATTAGGTAATCGGAATGAGAAAGAAAATTCATTGCGTTTGGTGATACATCGAAATTGCAATGTGTCCTTTTGTGGTTTGAATTTTAGGAATGAGATGATGGGGCTTCCAATCTATCTTCCAAAGGTTTCGTTCCTAATACGCAAATGTGTGATTTATTTGGATGCACATGTGATATGAGGGAAAGTAAATCCCCCGTCAGGATTTGTTTATTTAGTTATCTTCTTTATAACTTATATGCTCGAGCGTTTGAGTGAAATTAAGTTGTTCTAGACATATCATATGTTTAGACTTTCGCCTCGATCTGATCATAGTCAAGCGATCAATGACGGGACTAGAGAATTCACAATGAATTACTTCATAATGACCGAACTCCAAATCATAGTGTTAAGTATGAATTAAACTTGGAGTCTCACGGCACCTCACGAGCAAAATCCCTGTTGTTTTTACTGCTTGACCAACCTCTCTGAATTGGATTTCACGGTATTCATCCAAAGAAAAGTATTTCAAGAAAACTTTCGATTTGCTTGGTATAATTTTCTTGCGGCAGCTTCAGTTGTGACAAGGGGTTACATTAAAATGGTTACATCATACTTTGTAAGCCCGTAAATCTAGGGATTGCTGTAACGCGACCACGGCTCGGTGGAGTCCTCTTACGACTGTACGTGTAGATGCTCGATCCATAAGCTTTTGTAACATGTATTGGCTCAATACTGCAAATCAAATCTACTTAACAATCCCTTCCAGGAAAGCATACACATGTTTCTGCATTTTATGAAACGGTGAGCACCATCCAAAAACACGAAAGCATAGCTAGAAGTAATACATTAATTTCATATATGAGTAAATTCTGTATCGATATGATCTGGTATCAACCCACAAATAAAGGTAATTATTCATTAGTAGGAAAATTGAAAAAAAAAAAAAAAAGAAGCAGAGAAGCACTCGAGATTGATCCTCTTCCTCAAGAGACCTCCTGCCCGAGGTTGAAACTCAGATGAAGGTGACGATCAATTCTTGCTGAAGCTGGGATCTTTGACAACGGTCACAGGACAAGGGGCATGACTGGTCACGTAGCTGGTCACACTCCCTAATATTATCCTGCATTCAAAATCACCATCAACCCAATTATGTCTTGCTCTATCTTTGAATGTAACATTCAAGAATGACCAATAAATAAACGAATGTGATGTACTTTGTATAATCAAGAGATTGTTCTGTGTTGTTCAGTGTGTGTGAAATTAGTTTTGCATAAATAGTTTATGTTGTTCTGCGAGATGAAATTACCAGTAGATGTGTATTATCCTAACATGGTGTTCGCAGAAAAGAATTCTTATTTTTTGGGTTAGACGAAAGGGAGATGTAATACACTTATGTAGGCTGGAGCGACAGGCCGGTTCAACCCGGTTCAACCCGTGAACCGGACTGAATTAGCGGTACCCGACCAATTCTTAGTCAATTCTAGGAAGAACCGATCCGGTTCTCAATTCCAAATCCATTACCCAGCTGGGTCCTCAATTTTCATGTCATCGACTTAGTAACCAACCAAGCAGGCCGGTTCGAGATGCAACAAGGGGAGAACGAGATCCTATGACCTCCGGCTTGGAGTAGGGCACATGAGACCACTCGACCAACAATGCTTGACCAGTCATGCGGTAAACAAGAAATAAAAAAATAAAAAATCTCATTGTACAAAACGAAACCGGCCTGATGGCTCCACCCGGTTCCAATTTTTCGGAATGGGGATCTATAAGAAGGTAGGTTCTAGATTCCGGTCTCACAGCTGGCCCATCTAGAAACCGATTACACCCAAACTTAATTTTGATTATATTATCGCTACTAAATCTAAGGCACCTTTTCAGCCTCATTCTTAGTCCATAAAGTTCACGCTAGCACGTAAATCGTGTGGAGTTTAATTATAATAACATATCAACGGCAAAATTGACAGCTGTATCTAATTAGCCAAACTAATTGGCAATTAGTCTTGTAAATTTCTCTGATTTCAAGTTTTAGTTTAAATATATATCTTTTTCTATGACTATGTAAATTCATTTCCTGAATAATCCGAATCAAAAACATTTTCTCTTTTTTCATATCTTCTTCATTCAGAGAGAGAGAGAGAGAGAGAGCGAGAGTTGCCTTTTGAGGGTGCCAAGTCCCCTGCTTCCCATGACCAGAGAGTCGAGCTTCAGATCGTCAATCGCCTGAAGCAGCTTCTCTCTAGCATCCCCCCAGTAAAGCTTCGTCACGATCTTCACCTGCATACCACACAACCCATCATCGCAATTCACAATCTGATCGAATTCGACGATACCGAAATCATCTGTTCGAGAAGTAGATCACCCTGCGTTCGAACTCGATGCGCAAAGGATTCTTACCTCTTTCTGTCGCGACCCCGTGTCGAGCGTATCCAAAACTTCCATGTCGGTCTGAACATCGTACTTCTTCATGACCTCCGGCTCTCGGAACTCCGCCAATGGAATCAGAGCTGCAGCACAAACCACAGTCGAATGGGAAAGTTCAGATATTTATGAAAAGAACTCCGACCGCGAACTCGGAAGCATGTGCACTTACGTGCGCCGGATTTAGACCAGAGCTTATCGCGGGACTCGTCCACGGAGTTGGTCTTGATGTGGATGACGTAGAGGGTGTCGCCCTTGTCGGCGAGGTTGTCGATGGCCCATTGCAGGGCGCACTTGCTGCTCTTGGAGAAATCCATGGCCACGCCGATTTGTCGATCCCTCCCCATCTTCTCGAATCTGCTGATCGATCTGCTCCGAGCCTGTGTATTTGGCGGATGCTCGAAGGGAAAAGGGCCAAGAGGGAACGCGAACGGCGTGTGAAGGGTTGAGAGGAAAGGCAAGAATGCGTGCTTTGGCGACGGGTTCTTAGGCTTTATGATGCTTTGACACGAAGCTAATTAGTAATTAGGAAGGGGAGTGCCCTTTTATAGATGGATGGATAGATGAAGGAGGGAGACAAGAATGGCAAACTGGATGCTTTCGTGTTGGGTTCAATCTCCAGCCAGGCATTGGCATATATTCGCGCTTCGGACTTTTCTACAAAATTATAACAATAGAATAATTGATTTATTATTTAGTATTTAGAGAAATTAATGCATATATGGATGTTAGATGATATCATATGTTGTTTATATTATTTGTAGAAGTACGTGTAAATTTTATTTTGAATGTCTTGTATAATTGTTACTTCTTATATTATTTAAGTCTTGCATAATTGTTACTTACAAAAGAAAAAATATATATTGTTAAATGAGGAGTTACAAATAAAGTGATGAAATAATGATGAGAGTGAAAGAAGGAAAAGATAATAATGTGCTCAATAATGTTAGGGATAAGTCCTAAAACTTGTGTCAAAAATACATTTGAATCTTAAAACTTTGAAAAAGTGCAATCAAGTCAAAAAAAAAATTTTGAATTGGTGCAATTAAGTCATTTCGTTAACTCCGTATAATTTGACTAACGAAAAATGCTGACGTGACATTTTTTATTATTTTCTTTTTCCTACGTGGTGTTGACTTGGTAAAAACATGAAACATAAGACTAAATCGATGTCGTTTTGGTCAACATATGATTTTTTTAACCTAATTTTTTTAAAATTAAATTGAAAAGAAGCTAAACTTGAAAAAAAAAAAAAACAGGAAAATGTTGGGGTGATGGTGACGGGGTCATTGAGCCTCAGACAAAGACTAGCGACCTTTGCCGACCGCACATGAGGACTTGATCTTGGTGACGGGGCGCCGAATCTTGGCAAGGGCCACACAAGATCTTGGCAAGGTCCGGTAGCCCTCAGCTAAATCTGGACGAGGGCAAGTTACCTTCGCTTGACCTAGGGTAGGGCCATGACCCACAGTTCGAGCAAGGTCATCAGCCCTCGTCTGTGGTCAGTGAGGGTTGTCGGCCACTAGCCAGGTCCCGACGACCTCCATCGGCCATTACCCAACTATCACTAGCACTTTCCAACAATGGTGGGGCGATGACGACAATGACAGCGGAAGGGGCCTACTTGGCCCTCGCTTGATTTCCCTTCTTTTTTTTTTAATTTAGCTTATTTTTTAAGTGTAAATTAAACAAAATTTTGTTAAACAATCATATTTGGACCAAAATGATGTTATTTTAGCCTTCTGTTTTATGTTTTAGCTACATCTGCACCACATAGAAGAGAGAAAATAATAAAAAAGTCATGTCAACATTTTTCGTTGGCCAAGTTAAACAAATTTAATAAAAGAAATTGATTGCACCAATTTATTAAGTCTTAGAACTTGATTACACTTTTTAAAAAATTTAGAACTCAATTGCATTTTCGTAATAAGTTTTAGGGCTCTCAGTGCACATATTCGTTAATGTTAAGAAGAGTTCTAAAAAAGTGGCCAAAAAGTGGCAAAAAGCTCTAATCTTGATCTATTTGCTTTTCATGCGTTACTTTCTCTAAATAAAGACTGAATCGTATTATATACAAATGTGAAGTATAGGAATTCGACAACCGTTACAAAATTCCTAATCGTGGTTGTTATATGACTTAGGAAAATTTATATGTAATCAATAACATTTTGCATTATTAACTGAAAATAATAAAAATCTTTCAAGAAAACACTTAATAGGAAGAATTACGTAAGTATTAGAGTTTCCGATAAATGCTAATCCGAAACATATAAACTCATTTGACAAAGCTCATTTTATTGAATGAAGGCAAGCACAAATCCTAGTAAGGTAAAATGGGCGGAGAAAACGATCGAACCTTTGCAAAGTAGATATAGAAATAGGGTCCACAAAATGGTGGTGGGTCGTTGTCATTTCTATTGTGTGTCCGCATTAGAGATTTGGAACGGTCGCGTGCAAGAAATTTCCCGATTCCTACTCAACAGTCAGCACCGTATTCGCGCGATCAATCGCACAACAGCTAACAATCGGAATTGGAGGCACATCCCTTCTTCGAAAATGTTTTTCAAAGTCGTTTACTTTTCGATGCACCATAATTAGGACTAGACTCTGCATAGGGGTTTTGGATTAAATTCGTTTTGTCGATTAGACGATGGGTTGATAGCGTGAGTACAAGCATGTGTCTGCAAAACGCTCCGTGCAAAAGGATGGATGAATAATCCAAAACAATAGTGTACCAGGTTCTTTTTTATGCACGCATGCGCCTTACGCGCATTGATAGGGTATGAATCTTGCGAATTACGCGCATTGACTTTGTAATATTTGAAATGCTTAAGAAATTTCTCGAAATGCTATTAATGACACATAAGTTTTTCTTGGGGATTGAAAAACACATAAGTTCACGTGTATTTTTTTTTCCATAACCTTTGAGAATCAGTATTATATTTTTAGATTATGATGGGAAAGCATGCTGAATCGTAAACAAACGAGCCTTAAATACCACGGTTCTCTTATATAAAGCACATGAATCCCCAATAAGAGCCTCGAGGCGAACACGGTACCTAGCAAAACGAAAGTCGTCAGAAATTCGGAATGAAAATATTAACAGAGTCGGTTCCAGAATAATGAAAATGGCGAAATTAGAATCCACTTTATGAAATATGAACTATCAATGATTCAAATATTTCCTCGAGACATCTTTATTGTGTCTAGTACTACTTCAATAACGTTCATGGCATATCTAGCAATATAGGGTGGCATGGCATGCCCTCATAATTATCATCAATGTGGGTTACTGTACTGTGATTCTCACATTTACGCAATAGAAAGGGTGCAATCAAATGCATAGTTTCTTTCGTTAGTTTATATAAATCTTACATGATAGCGGATGTCGACAACGTTACATGCGTTCTTCACATGTTTTAACATGTGAATCATTGATGTCCAATTATAATATTCCTTGGCGATTCGTATCTTATGGTTAAATTACAAGGCGATTCGTATCTACATGCTTTCAGATTATTTCAAGCTCGTCTACTATTGCGATGGTTGAATTTTTCATAATTTATTAAGCTCTAGAAAAATCGTTGAACGTTAATTTGGTTTGACGAAAGCGTTTGAACTTTGAAAACGAGAACGTTATTACCTAACGTTCCATGGATACAGTGCTAACTGCTATGTATCGTGGGAGAGGCACTTTGCTTCCCAAGTAGTTATCAAACTCAAATCCATTTGGGAGATCCCTCACGAGTAATCTTAGGGGTACTAAAACTTTTGACTGAAATTTTGTATACAAGGTAATTTGGCATGATTGCTCGAGCCTTGAGGATGATCGTGATTTAATTTAGGAAAATAAGAAATTATGAATACATAATATAGGATCGACATCGTTGGTTGAGGCATGGAGAGATTTCGAGCTCAGGAGTTTAAGATCGCTCATTCGAATCCTACCAACTGTGTGTAAACCGCTCTGAGTCAAGGTCTTTTGCATAATCTAAAAGGAACATACATAAAATAGCAAAGAAATACTTAAGATCGGTAGTTAAATTTATCATATTCAGCATCCAACAAAAGACCATCGTATTAGTTTATAGATTTTTTTTTTTTTGTAAACCATTTTTTAGGGATTTATTTTCCACCATTCCTTCCTTCCAACCATGTCTCTGTCGGAGGGCTTACAACTCAAGTACATCACCCATACGTAATGGCAAACTTATCTAAAATTAAAAGAGGATGGTGTTCATATTTGTAACCCTCTAATCAGAAACGAGTATATTCCTCGTGAGCAAAACCATATTGCATGCATCCATTCTGCGATGGGCCTAAGCCTGTTTTTGGCAGATAAGCAAGGGTATCAACAGCGCCATCAAGAACAAAAGTCTTCGAAGCAAAAGTCTCACGACCAAGTGACTTAGTATAACCTAACAGTTTAACCACGACCGATCACAGTATCGTACCACCAACCACGACTCCCTTCGACATCTTCGTCCAAACTACAAGTCGAACCATCTGTGATCATCCAATACGAAGCATCTCACGCTGCTTTGAAATATCCCGAGTCCTCCTCAATACCAAGAACAGCAGAAGACGACATCCTTGAATGTTGAAGTTTCTTGTGTGCGTAGCGAAATCAAGCATTGAACGAGTATATCTCCATTGCAATTCGTGGACCACGTAATACCACGTGACAAACTGTCTCGACTTGGTAAAAAGATCAGACATCAGATCGTTCCAACCATCGGCCTTTGAGTCCGAGTCCAAATTTTGTTCACGTGTTGCGTCATAGGCTGCCTCTGATTCTCCTCAAAGCACAGCAAAGAGACGCGTGCAATACATCGTGTCTGATCAGATCGAGGCATCAAGCCTCGAATTCAAAATGCATTTATGAATATCTGGAGATGAGTTAGAATCGAAACAAAGATGGAGAACCCCAAAAAAAGGGCAGAGACGAAGTTGCTAGGAAACTTCCGCTTGGGTGTCTTTTTGTCACTGATTTATTTCGTGTGGGACCAAAAATCCCTAGCCATTTCATTCCCTGGAGCTAAGAACTTACTAATAAAAGCTACATTACACACTTATCTAAGGAGAAAAGTGCAAAAAAAGTCCTAAACATTTTGCATTAGTGCCAATTTAGTCCTAAACCTTTTTTTTATGTCAATTCAGTCTTAAACCTTTTATATTGATGTCAATTTAGTCTTAAACCTTTTTGTGATGTCAATTAAGTCCTAAACCTTTTAAATTGGTGCCAATTCAATCCTAAACCTTTTGTTTTGTATCAATTTAGTCATTCCGGCCAATTTTGATCGAATTTGCTGACGTAGACGCCGGCCGGCCGGTCGGCGACCGGTCACCGGCGCCGACGTGGCGCTAATGTGGACAATTAAATAATATTTTAATATTTTTTTTCCTTTTTTTTTTTTTTCCCTTTTTTTTTGGTCCCTTTCTGGCCGGTCGCCGAGCCGATCGGTCGCTCCAGTCTGGCGACCGGCCAAAGGCCAGAGGCCGGCAAGGTCACCCTCACCAGCCACTGGCGAAGCCGACCTCGCCGACCTCTGGCCTTTGACTTGTCGCCGAAGAAGACCAAAAAAATAAAAGAAAAAAATAAAAATTCAAAAAAATATGAAAATATTATTTAATTGTCCACGTCGGCGCTAGTGACCGGTCCTGGCCGGCCGGCGTCCACGTCAACAAATTCCAGTCAAAATTGGCCGGAATGACTAAATTAGCACAAAAATAAAAAATTTAGGACTGAATTGACACAAATTTAAAAGGTTTAGGACTTAATTGGTACCAAAAAAAGGTTTAGGACTAAATTGGCATCAATGCAAAAGGTTTAGGACTGAATTGGTACTAAAAAAAGGTTTGAGACTAAATTAGCACTAATGCAAAAAGTTTAGGACTTTTTTGGCACTTTTCCCCTTATCTAAGGGTTTATACGAACAGATTTGTGCAGGAAATGTATGTGCATCAAAAGAAGTGTTTGATGGCAATATGTCTTGACTACATTGATCACCGATGCTCTTTTCGTTTTATACACATAAATTCGGATATGATGAACCTATGAAAGTCTTGAATGCGACCGGTGCATGAGCATCAAGCAGGGTAGATATAGGCTAAAGAAGTTGAAAGGATCCTATCAATTGTGAGTAGTACTTGGACTTTGAAACGAAAGGAGATTGGGAATGGTAGTGGTTTTCGAGATGGATTTTGAAACTTCATGCATGTGACTTAGTTCGACACTACTTCTAATTATGCCATATTTACTTACTTTAACTTAACAATAGGGAAAGGTCTTTGTCACATGGAAGGGCAAATTCTTATCTGTACCTGGATACATCAATCCAAAGTAATCACAACCATCGAATACATGGGACCTATATAATTGACGATTGTGATAAATCCGGTTGATGTGGAACCAAATTCGGGTAAGAATTTTTCTAGGAAGGAGGTTTTCTTCACTCCGAGCTCCTTCTGCGAAATTCAGATAAAAGGTATTCTAGGAGGGAGGTTTGCTAAGAACTCGATAATAAAAGCAACATTGCACACTATCTATAGATTTATAGGGAAAAAATTTGTGCAGGAAATGTAGGTGCATCAAAAGAAGTGTTTGATGGCAATATGTCTTGACTACATTGATCGCCGGTGCTCTTTTCGGTATGCACACATTAATTTGGATATGATGAACCTATACAAAAGTCTTGAATGCGACCGGTGCATATGCATCAAACAGAGAAGAGCCCATGTATACAAGTTAAAGAGGCCAAAGAAGTTGGAAGGGTCCAAGTAATTATGAGTGGTAATTCAACTTTGATATTAGAGGTGATTATGAATGGTAGTAGCTGGTTTAGCACTGCTTCAAAGGCCCAACACTTGTGAAGGCGTACTCTTATCTAGACCCAGGTACATCAATCTAAAGTAATCATAGCCATTGAATATTTGGCTCCCATTAGATCAAGAGATACGATGTATCTCATCCATGTGGACTCAAATTCAGACAAAAGTTCGTCTATGAAAGGGTTTTTCTTCCCTCGGAGCTCTTTTATGGAGGCACTAACTGCGTAGAACTTACCGAAGCAAACCCAGTTCAAGAGAAGAGCCGAGCCTAGCCAAGCCGAGCCATGTCTCACTTGATAACTCCGGTTCCATGCAGATCTAAACGTTGAATACTTTTTCAAATATGATGTACGGGATTCAAACTTATCAAACGGGTGTCTCAGATCAAATTTGGATGGATTGAAAATCGGTCCGACCCAAATTGATTCATTTTTAATGTGATTTCCTTGATTCTCGAGGGATCGTGTGCATGAGCTTTGTTCATTTGTTTGTTGGTGTCTCCAAACGACCAATCTATTCGCTGGTGTTTAGGTCGCGAGCTCATATGAGTGTTGTTCCCGTCCCATGTCCTCAGGAGCTAATACGAACTTGCCAATTCGCCGGTCTTTCTCGTCAGGTCATGGCCCTGGACAATTGGGCTCTGAACCTAACGAATCCAATCGAGTCCATTTGTCGGCCCAATTCCAATCCTGGCCTAAAAATCAGCCCCGACATTGGCCATAACGCCAAATAGCCAACTATATCAAGCTCCAACATACATATTCACATCCGGTGGTTCGACTAATCTCCATTAATACACACGCAACACGCTACCTATTCGAATACGAGACATGCATATCTTCAAATCAAGCGCTTAGCCACCCAGCCAATTCCTCGAGAGCGAGTATCGACACTAAATCAGTACAGAAAACCTTGACAAACATTTCGATACGGATAGAACCGAAACGAGAAGAGCACAAGAGCCGGCACGTTGACGTCCGCATGAATCTCAGGTTTGAATAAGATCAAAAAGCAGCACCAGAAACATTCTCTCCTTCAAACCACGACAAAATCCACATTCGAAGAGCAAACCCTAAACTTACCAAGTATTTCACTAATATCCCAAATAAGGTGCAACGTAACAATATTTCGATTTCAACAGAAGTGACCTAACTATCAAATTATCTATATCAAATTATCTATAGGTCGATGCGTTGGAAGTTATCATTTGTGTAAATGGAATGTTAGATCCATATCTGACCGTGCCAGTAGAGCCACATTCCATCCCTACAGCAAGAAGTGATTAAGGTTGGGCCCCCTCATCATTTGGTGGATAGCACTATAATTAGCAATTTCTGCAGATCGAAATACCAATCAACTTTTGAAAATTTCGTTTCTCTTGTACTATCTTTCTCTCTGTTCTTTTGATAATCTTGCAATCGTGCTGGATTGTCTTGTCAGAGAGCCGTTCGCCGAGGTGGCAAGGGGGCGAGGCGTGGTTGGTCAAAGAGGGGACCAGCAGGGACAGATTGTCAAACTTCTGGCCAAGGAATCTGCGAAAACCCTTTTGGGATTTTGGATGGACAGTGCGACAATCAGACCACCTTCCACGGGCCACGACAAGCTTTTCGGACATCCCCATGTAGTAGTGGGCGAGTTTTGCTAGCTCCCCGCTAATTAAGGCGACATGTTCTTCCCTCCCCCCATTCTTCGAATGCTGTTTCTCCCTCTTTAGCCCCACACCCCACTTTGGATTAACTCCTAATGATGATGATTCTCATTGGACGTGCTTTCATGGGCTTTTGTGGAAATTAATAAAGTATCTTATCTTGTTGGGTTTCGCTTCATTTGTGGCTTAATTCGTGTTAATGGAATTTATTATGTAAACGACCCCTCTTAGATCACTGCATGAACATCTGATGTGCGCTTGTCACGGCCGAAACGAGGAGAGGGAATCGAACTACCAAAGTATTACACACTGCTTATTTGTGGGGTTTCAATAGGCCCTCTACTAATGTAGTATTCGTCTATCTATCAACTTTGGGTTGGCCTTTTCGAGTATGGTATTAGAGACAAATTCCACCCCAAATGTATTTAGCGTGCACGGCTCTTCCCATTCATCAATTTCACATAGGCATTTTGATAAAAGGTATATGCACTACCTGAACCTAACAATCATATTAACTCCGTGCCTAAGCAGAAGATCAAACCCACTTCATCGAATCGATGAATGGTCTACACAATTGCCAGCATGAATGCGGCACTCCTCTTTAGAGTAATTTGCAAAGGTCCCCATACGTCTAAATGAAGTTTTGCGGCAATTCTATTTGGTTTGGTTGTTATAATTAACTACATTTTTTCATGAAGATGCCCGCTATCCTGGAATGCATGCCGGCGCATGTGTGGAGAGAGAGAGAGAGAGAGAGAGAGAGAGAATGTAAGGGTAATTAAGGGAATGTGATTTGTGTGTAATTTTAATAAAGAGTGAGTGCATTTCTCTTTTACAGAGTGGGATTAAATGAGTTATGTGATCTCTTGTTTTTTTCATAATTTGGGCACACAAGCATAGAGACTCAGCCACTGAAGGCTCATGGAACACCTTGCGATACTCTCAAAACCCTCATTAACCATATAAGACCAGACCTTTGATCTATGCAAGCGACCCTAACCCAAATTAGTTTGCACGTAATTTATGATATTCGAATGGATAAACTCAAGTTTCTGAGCTGAAAATCCTCCGATGCCCCCAACTAATTGCGCCGATTTTAGGGTTGAGTGATGCGACTTAACATGGGCCCTTTTGTTAATCGTCGACGCATCCACAACTTGGAAAGTGTAAACTTAAAATGCAAGCTATCCCTAATTGAAAACATAGGATCTCCACATCCATAGGGAAGATATATTCTTTCTTATCCACCAGTGTCATCGCCCACCAAGCATCACATCTCAAGAATTTGGACTAAAGACATACCTCCAAGTCCCATTCATTGAACAGACGAACATAGCGAATAGAAGCCTAAGCTAATCATGCACACAATCGTACTGAGTCTAGCTGTAATTCCTTCGGGGACATGCGTGCACTTAATTAACAGTGTCCTTGAAGAGCAAACGTGCTGTCCTCGAGCCAAGCTGCATGTGCACCGCAACTGGAAATCATTGGTGCTTGCGGATGGGGAAAACGCCCTATCATTGCCCTAGCTGGCTGACACGCACTTTTGCTTATGTCAATGGTAAATCATATGGGAAAAGCATGATCTTAGTATAAGTAAATAGATAACTATTGTCGTGCCCGTAGGGTGAAAATATCCGTTTGCGACGAACTTAAGGAATCATTATAGAATAGTATAATTGCAAAAAATGAAAAAAAAATGGAAGGTGGGGTAAACTGCAATCACATGAGTTAACTGCAATCTTTCCCTAAGATGTTACCCTAAGTCGTCGTATATTACGAAACTACACGCTTGATCGGATTTCTTTATTCAATTTGAGTATAAGCCTACACCAATTACGTTAGGAACACTAGGTCGTGATCAGAGTTGCTTCGGCCATATTCAAAAAGAACCTGGCGTGTACGGATCCTCTCGCCGGAAGTGTTAAAATTAACTTGTTTGTCCAATGAAATTGCGGCATATTGCATGAGGAGACGCAGCTAGGGTTTGAATGATGAAATAAACAATATATTAGTTTATAGTAGCATTCACCGCTCATTGTTTGCTCTTCAATATCGAATCAATATCTCTCGAGAGAGAAAATTTGGATCGGTTCTAATGAATGTGACTTTTCTCTCTGGGGGGCTTCCTTGTGGTATATTGGCACCACATTAGAGTTACCTTGGTCTATCATGAATCAAGTGATCTCAATCACCCAGCATATGAGGTCTGCCGAATTTAGTAATTGGGACCAGTCAATCAGTGATAGACTAAGTTATTGTACAGATGTTAATTAGATACTAAAATTTTCAATTTTTCAATTTAGTCCTAAATTTTTGTGCAAAATTTCAATGTAGTCCTTCTAGTCAACTTTTGCCGAAAATCGCCGGTGTGGCGCCGGAAGGACTATATTGGAATTTCGCGCAAATTTTTAGGATTAAATTAGCAAAATTGAAAAGTTTAAGACTAAATTGGCATCCACACAGTAGATTTAGGACCGATTGGTCAATTTCCCTGCCAGACAAGAAACTTCATACGCATATAGCTAGAGATTATCTCTTCGTTTCGATTAGACAAATCGCTTAACGTACTTATACTATATTACTTAACACTATCGGCAGGAGAAAATTAAGAGAGGGTGTTGAAATTCGAACCCTCAAAAGCTGTGTTAAGATACCATGTTAAATTAATCGTTTTCCTAAAAAGTTTAATGTGCGTAGAACCGGGCAAACAATGTTTTTTCATAATAGATTATTACTCAACACTTTCAATTTCCCAACACTATCTAATTGTGGTTGAAGACCTTCGATCTTTTTATACAAGTCTAGCAGGATGTCTACAGATTTAGGAAAAGGAGCCAATCTAATCTATAAAAACAAAAAAAAGAAATAAAAAAGCTATTACAAAAAATAAAAAGATATTCATGTCAACACGAGCCGTGGCACATAAGTCTACGTCAACGATTTACAATCAAAATTGATCAAATGGACTCAATTGGCAAAATTTGAAAAGGTTTAAATCTCAATTAGCACAATTAAAAGGTTCATGACTGAATTGGCACAAGTACAATAAATTTAGAACTTTTCTTGATAAGTTCCCCGTGGTAGAAGACCTTTGATCTTTTTTATACATGTCTAGTAGAATGTCTTTAGGTTTGGGAAAAGGGGCCAATCTAATCTTAAAGAGATAGCTTTTCGAATTCTAATCTTCTAAACTGGCTTCTAGTGTGGTCTCCATCACATTTTGGGAATCAGAGATTAACCAAGATTCATCATCCTTTCCATCTCAGCTTTTGGGAATCAGAGATTAACCAAGAATCATCATCCTTTCCATCTCAACTTAGTACTGATCGAACCCCATCTTTTACTTTATTCTTCACATTTAAACTTTAAATTTTTGGACCTGTCCGATTAACGAGGGCTTTTGGGTACACGAATTGTTCAATTTCGAAAGCAGATTTGGTGTAATTTCGAGGACTTCCAAGCAGATCAATTGTCTTCGCTTTGCCCGAAAAGAAACTTCCACTAGAAGTTACTAAAGTATGTCATCACTAATTTGCCTCCTCATCGCTCCATACATCAACTTCGATTAAAATGGTTTGTTGTCTCAGCATTAGCATATTTCCGGAATACGTAGCTAAGTTTGAGCATAACATTCTAGATAGGGATGTCGATTCTTGATACCGGACAAGAACATGACTCGAAACTCGAATTTAGCGAGAAAAATCCAAACCCGACATGACATAAAACATTGCCAACTTAAAATCAATAGGGCAAAGGCCACTAAATAAATTATACCCATGGTAACACATTTACCCAATTTTTTCTCTGAAGCACCGAAAATTCCAAACTTATACATGTGCCACACATGCACAAATATTGAATTTTCTTATGTTACAGCAAAAGTTTAGAGTAGAAGCATCACAATTGGCATAAAGTTCATATTAGATGTGCCATGATGGTCATAGTTTGAAATTTTTTTCTGACTCTTTCTCAAATCGATATGAACTTTAACACGTTTTGATTCAAATTAGCAAATAGCAATTAGTTATTATATCGGAACAAATACACATGATCGACACCCATAAAACGACACCCCAACTTCCAGGCCAAAAGCACTTTCGTGTGTGCTTTGTGCTATGGTCAAAAAGGCTGAGGAGGGTGACGTCCTAATCCCTCTCTTTCGGTGGGAAAGATCGAGATTAGTTTAGGGGAACAGGAGGTAAAAATCGAGATCATCATGAGGCAATCAAATCAAATCAGTCCGATGAAGCGAAGCTTCCTTTTCACACAAGGCAACAACACTCGTTTGCTTTAGAAAAATCAGAGGAGGATGTCGAAAGATCTCCGCTTTTGCCTACACATCGCTTTGCTCTTCCCTCCTCCTCCTCCTTCTTTTTTCCTGTGCTTTGTAATCCCTTCGAATCGAAGCCATGTTGCTATCCTCGTCACCTCGTGTTCCCTTTTTGCCCCGTTGCAGCTGCTTCCTTTGCACGTTGTTCGTTCGATCGTTTTGCACATTTCAAATTTTGCCCCTTTTCCAAAGAAGAAATTGCCGTCACATGTTGTTGAGGTCTTCTGGTGTTTTTTCAATCTTTTCTCTTCAAAACTCACGTTTCTGTGGATTCTTATTTTACAAATGAACTCAAATCAATAAAATAAGAATAAATAGTAAATAAATAGTAAAGAGAGAATTTCTTAACAAGGTAATTTTTTCCTCAATCCACTCTCTGTTTTAGTTTCGTTTTTTATTGTCAGTCTTGGTTTAGCATTAATGTTAATGTAACCTTATAGTGACATTTAGAAAATGTAGCACGAATCAAAGATTTTATCAAGTGTGCACAATTAGTGAATAATATAAGTGAATTTGAAATGTTGATGTGGTTATCACAGTTGTAGATTTAAATTGAATAAAAATTGCCAATCTCAACATTGACGAATTAAAAATCTATTATAACGTCACGAAAGTATAACGGATGACTTCATCCATAAAATCTCAAGTACTCGGCAAGTTGGACCTAACATTCATATCCAGGATGACTTGGAAAAGCGGAGTTCCCAGTCACGACCCATGTAACGAGATGCATCGGGACATTTTTGTACATCCTAATGTTCCTTAGTTTTGTTACTTTAAAATTCTTTATTGCAATTTGCCCTTCCTACTTTTGAAATGGATTCTAATACAAAAGGTACATACCGATGAATAAACTTAATTGGTCCCATTCATTTGCATGAGTTAGATTCGAGTGTGTATATTAATTACTAAGTGGGTGATGTGAGCATTTTAAGGATTTTTCATAATTTTTTTTTATTTTGAGTTGCGGGGTTGGTAATTTTTGGTGGACGCCATGAGTGCTGAGATTCAGATTTTTTCTATTTTGCTTGATCAAAGTGACCTCGCTCTTTTTACTTTATTTCTTTTTGGTTCACCGAATGAGTAAATTTAGAGGTGTTATCTTAACCCTCGTTATCAAAAGATTAATTTCAGGAATAAGTGCATCAAAAGTTCTAAAACTTATCACGAAAGTGGGATTTTTAAATAGTACGATCAAGTTATAAAACTTGTCGAGCTTGTTTAATCACGTCTTTTTATTAATTCCATATAACTTGACAAATGAAAAATGCTGACAAGTTTTAAGAACCGAGAACAGAACCAACACTTCCCGGAACTGGACTAAATCGGCCGTTCCAGTCCGGTCCGGGAGATTCCCGATTTAAGCGGTTCATTTTGCGCACCCCTAGATTTTGAAACTAATTACACCAGCTCAACAAGTTTTAGAAATTAATTACGTTAACTTAACAAATTTTATGAAACGGTTGCATTTTTTGAAAATTGTAAGATTGCACTACATTTCCGTGATAAGTTTTAGGATTCAAATGAATTTTATTCAAATCTTAAGGCTTCTACACTCGTTCCTTAATTTTATATTCAAACATCGAATAAAGTATTCTACTGATGAGGTATTTTTCTCCGTATCTTTTGGTGTTTTCCTTTGTGGGACAAAAAATAATGAGAGGCCGAAGTTTGAGGGGGATGGAGTTGCGTCCACGGGGAGTGCATCTGCAACGTGCGTACGGGAGCGGGGCCGCCGTCCAGCGCCGGCTGCTCGGTCAAAGAGGGATAACGACGCGCCGTTGGATGAAAAGTCGCAGTCGATGGGACAGCGACCGCCGTTAAAACGGACGGAAAGTGGTTGTCTTTTTGACCGAGGACAGGTAAGACAGTTGAGCTGCCGACTGACAAAAACCTTAATGGATGCCACGTCAGAGATTCTTGGAGATTCTTTCTCATCTTTTCCCGCATCGTGTGTCGCGGTTCGCAGCGCGCGTCCCGCACTCATCCCGCAACACGAGAAAGCATGTCCCGTGCCATTTGATTCGGTCGGGAAGACAACTTTGATTGCATGGAAATGGAGAACATTACGCGAGAGCGCTCGGCGCTCGTGCTCCAAAAGGCGTGGCATCGATGCTGAAAGAATGGTTCCGTTTGGCATGCGAAAGCCGATCCAAAGTCGAATACGACGTCAAAGACATGAGTTGCCATCTTCGTTACACTCGCGACGCAATATCTCGTGAGGGAATTAATCCTAGTATTAGAGCTTAGCTGAAAGGCAAGCAAGAATGGCATTAAAGGCTTGTGCGCAGATTTAAGAGAGATTTGCTACTAGGAATAGTAAATTTAGTGGAGCGAATGAACTGAATCACGGACCAAATATCGCTAAGTAACACGGGTCGATATTAACGAAACTGTTAATAGTTTAAGCAAGGGATTTTGACATCGAGGTTGAATTATGACTTGATTTGTACTACCCCAAATGATCAACACACTATGTGGTAAACTGTGAGTCATTTCGGTGGCTTAAGCTGTTAGAAGTAGGTGTGATTTAATGCTTGAATATTCTAAAAGTCAAGATGAAGAGGTTGTTAAAGTAGCGGCCTTAGAATTGTAACTTACAGGGGCAACATAAGGATTTTGACAAAATTTACACGAAGGGCGAGATATATATATTTAACATGAAAATTGCGAAGAGTGTAATGACGATTATAAAAACTACCGTAAGCGCCTGGCATGAGGTCAAAATCCTTTTGAGTCCATCCCTAATCTTTTGGGGTAGCTTCCATGCATGCGTTCTTTATTTTAACGTGTTTGTGGCCGCACGTCTTACACCCTTAATTCCTCCCGAGTCTTTTTTGTTAGCCAAGTTTGACGAAATTAACGGAAAGACTAAATTGCACCGATTTGACAAGTTGTGAAACTTGATTTAATTTTTATAAATTTTATGACTCAATTGCACTTTCATTACAAGTTTCAGGATTACGAATACACTTATTTTGAAAAGAATTGGAAGCTGGTGTGTCTTGTTGCTTGATATTTTTTTTTAATCCTTTTCAAATAATAGTAGCAAATAATAACAACCCGAATTCCGCGGCATCAAGTGATGGACCGATCATAAAATGGGTCATTGCAATAATGCCCCATTGCAATAATGCAATGGGGCATTTGAAATTTGAATTTCCACAAATTACGAGAAACAGTACGAGCATGATCTTGTCTAGAAAAAGAAACGTGTACGGCTACGATTGAACTGTCGGACCTGGCCTTCTCCTTATTGGTGTTAGACATGGTGGTCCGATTTCTGGTAGGCAAGTGCAGGAAATATCTAGGGTCCCGTGCGATGTTTCGATGGACTGATCACGCAAAGGGCAGGACCACTGGATTCAAAGTACAAAAAACTCGTCCATCGAATTAGTTTTGAAAATGGATAATGCCACGAATAATTTTTTAATTTCATCTCGACAAATAATGTTATTTCTGAATTTTTAATTTATTTAATTTAAATTTAAATTATTGCTAAATGTTTAATCTAGTTTCTAAATTATATGAAAATATATAATGTTGTTCTTCCATTAATTTTAAATCAAAGATAATATCTAACATTTTCACATAGTCTATAACCTAAATTGAAAATTTGCAAAAAGTTTAACAACTGCATGAGGAAATTAAAGTTTATGGACGATACTATGCGTTGGGCTAAAGTTTAAGGACTATATTAAACAAATTAAGCGTTCATGGGCAATATTGCAAATTGGGTTAAAATTCATTGCACCATTTAGGTCGTTTTTTTCATTGTACCATTTAGGTCGTTTTTTCTTTTCACGAATGTAATCGTTTACATGTCAAAATGGTAACTAACTAACATTTAACGGAAGGAATCTTGCAACAGCAAAGGATTATTACTTACTCATAAACTCCATTGGTTTACCAATTCGAAAGAAACATTGTGATAATATTAGTAAATTTACTAAGAATAGGGAAATAGACGGTTACAATAATAATGGTATAAGTTATAATCATTAAGAACTTTGAGCTCATGAGGACTTAAGACAATTTACTATCTCTAAAGGTAGACTACTAATCATCATTTACATAGGTTTATGGGTAATTTATGATAATTGAGCTCAAATACTGATTATAGGCTATCACTCGCAACAATTTAAGACACATTACTGTTCCATTGTTTAATTACTAAGTGATGTAAATTTCATGTTACCAAGTTGTAGCTAAATTACTATGTAAAAAGGGAAAGTATTTGTTATAAGTGCAATCGAGATCACGATGACTTCATGAAAATCAAAATTGTTGCATGTATTATTACAAAGACCAGGAAATGTAAGTTATGACCTCTTGAGGCTAATTACAATATGATAGGATAATTATTGAGTGATTTTATCATCAAGTTGCAAAGTGAAAAGGAAAGTTACCATTAATGATGAATATTGTCAATCACAACGAACTACCGACTATGACTATCTCAAGGAAATTATAGTATTATCGGAGTACTACTGGCGACAGCATCCGCAAGTTAGGATGTGTAAAATGGTCAATCTTTCTAAAATTAGAGATTTCAAAGCATCTAATTTGTTCCTTACCCAAAAAAAAAAAAAAAGCATCTAATTTGTTCATATTTGTGGTAATTTTGATTCAAGGAGAAGTTACAAGTAGTATTTTTCTTGGAGAAAAATTACTTTTAGCTTTTATCCTCTAAATGAGTAATTTAACTTCAAAGTAGTAACATTTCTTAAGACAAAGTAATTACCTTATAGGAAGCATTTAAAAGTAATGATGTGCTTTATAAGATGTAATTCACTTTTAAAGTAATAATTTCCCTTGTATTAGTAAATCGAGTATGTGTTAATTCCCAATGATTGTATTATACTTATTAATATGGGAGCATATGGTTCTATCGATCAACTCTCAAACTTAACTCAGACTTTGTTGATTGATCTAGCCCAATCTTTACTTTTGCAAGCAAAGGCCAAATTAGCTATAGTCTGGCTTGATGGATTCAAGTTTGAAGATGTCAATTCTACATGCTAGTCGTCGACTCGTAAGATTAGTTGTCGATTTCATGGTCGTCGACAGATGTCGATTACGAGTTTGATGTCGACCTCAAAGCTACTAATTGACTACCTCGTTACTGGAGGTTGTTTTGGTTGATTTCCCTTGTTGTTTGATGGACTTCCAAGGTGTCTATTCGATTGCCTAGACCGGTATATGAATTTGGAGGATCAAGTCAAGTTACAATGCATCTCATCTTAGTTAAATGCATTTAGTCCTAATTATTAAGTGTCTTAATTCTTAGTTTTATGAGTCTTTATTATGATGTTACTTTCAAGAGTCTTAATTATGTGAAAACTCCAATAGTCATCTGGTTTTATAGGATTCAACGAGTCTTTTCTCTTGTTTAGCATGATCGCTTCATAAATAGAGGTGTAATCTCATTTGTAAGACAGAAGACTTGAATTTTACGAATCTATGAAATTTGCCTCAAGTAAGTGAATTTCTATCTTAGTTTTTATCCTCGATTGGTGGCGTGTGCCTTTATACTTGATGGCGAACCAAGAAGTCCTTTCATCATTGGTTGGTAGGTTTCTTTTAGTCCTCGGTGGTGAACTTCTCTTATCCAAAAGTCCTTTATTCTTAGTCATTGACTTGTCCTTTATACCTTGGTGGTGAGCTTCGTCTATTTACATCTTTATTCATGGCTGGAAGCGCGTCCTTTTTATGTCTTAGCGATCATTATCCATCTATCATAAATCCCAGTATCACTCAAAAGTCAAAACACATTCTTCACCCCCACACACGCATCACTTACTCTTAGTATATTGTTTCCCAAATCTAACAATAGTAACATACCTAAACTGTATCATAAAAGCAAAGTGGTATTAGTAAGTTATATCTCGTTTTTATTGGATATAGAATAAAAAAAGTCTCTGCACATCCAAACAAGGCTGCTATAACAAAGGAGGGAAAACTAATATTTTGCTGAATTAATAATTAAAAAAAAAAAGCACAAGCAAAATCATTAGCAACTCATCGCCTAGTTGATCATTTTGTTTAAGGAAACTGTAAATCCTGAATGCATGCTAGCGAATACTGGGAAGAGACAAAAGCTGTCAAGATTGCTTACCCCACAGTCATTTTAATTGGATGATTCCATATCATTAATTCTCAATTTGAGTAAAGAAGAATCTTTGATTTTACATGATTGCTGTGCATCGCTACAAGTTTTTGAGCAATCAATTGATGCAATTGGCTCCAAGATTTAGTTGTTATGTTAAATCATAGATACCTGAAAGTATATATCAGTGAATTTGTGGGTGGAAACCGAATTAAAAAGAAAAAAAATTCTCTTGGTGCTATAGATTAGTACTCAGCACATATTTTTTGAGAGTGGACAAAGTGGTTATATTCCCTCTTTGAAAGGCAACTCGAAATGAGAAAAAATGTTTATTAGATTGACATCGACTAACCTTTTGTGTGTTTTTTCTTTATTTAATTTGCGACGAAGCGGATCCTGTGGAGGTGACCGCCCACTCCAGAAAACATCACCTATATAAATTACCATTTTACATTCTGTTGTTGTAAGAATCATTGAAACCTTAATGATGTTTTAGTAAATTTGCGAGCGGGTACTAAATTTAGAAGTTCTCTCTATTAATAGAAATAGAGGCAATGTGCGCGCTACGAGCATACGAAGCAAAAAAAAAAAGGTGGCTAGGTAATAAATAAAATGGATGAAGTGGGTGGTTACTCGATGTGACTTGAGAACAATTTCTTTTTGTTTAGCAAGGTGATAGAACACTTAATAACTCAGTCAACAATTTAAAATTAATCACAATATGGTTTTCTCTTGGAGTTAATACCTTGAAAAATCCCAAACTAGTGTATACATGTCAAATTTACCCTAAACTAATTTTTTAATTACCAAAAATTTCAAACCGATATACCTACGATAAATTTACTCCAAACTAATTTTTTGACCATAAAAAACCCTAAACGGGTACATTTGTGACAAATTTACCATCCGTTAAATTGGATTAATACTACGAAAAATCACAAATTGGTACACCCATGACAGATGGAGGATAAAACCACAAATTGAGATACCCGTCAATTGGCACGTGCCATCCAATTCAGAAATTTGATTGTAAAATTTAATAGAGACTAATGAAGGGTAAAATCATCACAAATGTATCAGTTTTGGATTTTTTGTGGTATTAGCCCTTTCTCTTATCTATATATTTGGTAATAGAAATTTTTAAGGTAGTACCAAATACATTTATGTTCTTTTTATATTTCGGGTTTAGAAATTTTGCGTAGTTATCAAATGTGCTCTTCTGCTTAGAAACTTGTCAAGAGAATAGAAATAGAAAAATTATTTTTGAACAGAAATTGTTCCCAAGAATAGAAACGTTACCAAACGGAGCTAAACGCCGGTTTGGTAACGCTCCAAATTTTCTGTTTTACTGTTATTTTGTTTTTCGAAATAGAAAAAAAACAAAAATCATAATGGTAGTTAAATTTTTTGTTCTCTGGAACATAAAAGTAGCCGGAGAATAGAAACAATAAGTAAAATAAAATCTACATCTTGTTTCAAGAACAAAAAGAGAAACAAGATCAGCTCTCTCTTTAACAAGATATTTTCACGCTAAATCTTAAACTCCAAACCTTAAAACACTTAAATCCTAAATCCGAAATCCTCAAACTCTAAACCTTAACCTTAAAAATCCTCAACCCACCCCAAAACCCAAACCTTAAACCCGAAACCCCAAAATCCTAAACCCTAAAACCTCAAACTCCAAACTCCAAAACTCGAATCCCTAAAACCCTAAAACTCATAAACCCCAAAACCCAAACCCACAAAGCCAAAACCCGAAACACTAAACACTAAACCCCAAAATACTAAATCCTAAACTGCAAAACTCCAAACCCCAAACTCCAAATCCTAAATCCCGAAAGCCCAAATCGAAAACCTTAAAACCCTAATCCTAAAGTCCAAACCCCAAAACTTAAAACACCTAAACCCTAAACCGTAATTTTCTTGACCACCATCAAGTATTTTCTTTGTCTATAATAAGTAATTTTCTTTATGATTGTATTAATGTCATCTAATTTTATATCATAATATATTATGATTATATTTCTAGTCTAGTTTTATCCAGACATGAATTATTAAGTATCTACTGGCTTTTTTATAATTAAATGAAAAAAATCGGGATTATAAATTTTTAGAGTCGTACCAAATGCATTTCCGTTCCTTTTCTATTCCAGGAATAGAAATTTTGTGTAGCTATCGAACGCGATCTTTTGCTCGGAAACTCGTTTAGGGAATATAAATAGAAAAAATAATTATTTATGAATAGAAATTATTCCTGAGATCATAAACGTTGCCAAACGGATTTTAAGTGTAGCCCTGCAAAACGATAAAGGAAGTCAATATCACCTCCTCAACTCAACTCTTCGCTCAACTGGAGTTAATTGCAGATGCGAGGGCACGATGATAAAGCATGGGAGGACTCCAAAATTCGAAAATTACTTTATATACAGGATAGTATAGACGGTATAAATAAAATAGGAATCCGAAAATGGAGGGGGTGGCTGTCAAAATTGTCGAAGCCATCAAATGTACACATGTCGGGGTTCTTTGTTCGCACAAGATCACGTATTTATTTTGGCCGGGCATATAAGCAAATGGAGAGTTGCGCTCACGGAGCGAAGCAAAGTGGAGATCATTACGTGCAACAATCAATTTCCCATGAAAAGAGGACGACCAAAAAATGAAATTAAAAAAATAAAAAGAAAAAATTTGGTCGTTGTCACGCTAGATAGGAACTGGGATGCTTTATGGAGATTCAGATATTTTTGTAGGTGGGTGGTGGGCAGGCGGGGGGCTGCCCCGCAATAGCTGGCGGGGTTGCATTTTCCCGCTTTGCCTTTATTTTGGCCCCACTCGAATGCGCAAGAACATGGCCCTTGTCCGTATACTCCAAAGTGCTAAAAAAACCAAATCCCGCACGCCCAATTGCAATAATCATTTATCGTCATTTTTTTCTTTTTGTAACTCGGGAGCCCGGACAAGTGTGTCGATTAGCTGGAGATCTATGAAACACCTTGCAAATTCCACGAGCCGTTTCGAGTGCCCGGAGGTCGGCCTAATGTAGATGGCCCCGACACAGAGCGCCTCGCGCGTGGTTCGCGAGACTTGAACGGGGTGAAAACTCCTCAACCGCGCTATTCGGTCCAGTAGACCACGTCAACTGTATTTCGAACGATAACGGGACTCGCGGATTGATCAGGCGAAGGTCCGCTGAGTACCTTACGAAATTCATGGGCCGATCTGGTCTCGATATTTGACCTGTGCAGCTGGTCACGACATGATTGATGAGATTCGAACGATGTGATCTTTTCGGGTCACGAATTGGGAAATTCCGACATCATTGTACCGACTCAACGAACCATGTCAGCTCGGTTCGATCGCAAGTCAAATGACAACACGATTCGAGTCGAATCGCGGCAAACAATAAAGATCGGATCGGACGATTTCTCGAGATTCGATTGATCCCGCTGGTCGCGTGACCGACGAAAATAAGGGGGGGATGGAGGAAGGGAGGTGGCGACGGTCGGCGTTTTGCTTGGACCGAAAGGAAAGAAGAACGGTGGGGGGATCACTGTGCAGCAAAGCATGGGGACACGGAGCTCTCGGCCAGACGGAGCTCCCCGTCGGTCCACGGCGGATGCGGCGGTCGCCCTCCCTCCGCCAGCTTGCCGTCGCCACAAGGGCAAAGACGGACGGTTTTTGGGGCCAGCTGAGGGACGGCGGTGCGTGCGCTGCGCGGCCCCCACGCCGTGATTTGCTGCTTGCTGTCGCACCCGCACATCCGACGACAACCAAACGCCTTCTATCAATTCGTCTCCCCCAAACATGCATATGCCGTAAAGTTTGACTAGTGAGAAGTTTTGCGGAGCCGTAGAAAACAATAAAAGAATAATAATTTATTATGATTAAAATTCCGATCATGTTCGATTCGGTCCATGAATTCTGGTACGTGTGTTGAACTTAGTTCACGAATTATATGAAAACATTCGATGTGCGACACGTACCAAAAGTCCGGAAATCATGTCGAACAAATTAAAAGTTCGGGGATCACATTGCAAATTGCGCCGAAGTTCGGGGACCCCATGTGTTAATTTCCCAAAGATTCAAACCGTTTCTAGAGAGCTGGAAAGAAATCTATTCATCAAAAAAGCTGACGGCTTTTTTTTTTTTTATATGATTTGGCGACGATACCGATAATTTCCATCGCTTTCACGTCAAACGCATCTAGTTCCGTTCTTTTCAAATCTCTTTTCAGCGCACGCACTTACGGTTCGTAAATTGATTTTACCCGATAGCTTGCGGACTAAATAAGCACGCCGCGAAGATTCACGGTACCAAAATTTGGGCACGGCACGAACCGCCGATGAAATCTCTAACCCCCCTACCCCTCTCCGGGTTACGACGTATCGCCAAAATGAAGTCATAAAGCTCCGAGCGCATTTGCAATTCGCCGATCGACGAATAATTCTCTTCTCTTCTCTTTTTTTTTTATTTTTTATTATTATTATAGCGATTGCCACATAAAACGTCGTTGGAATAGTATTTTAAATGGACGATAGAGGTAGATTGGGGGGGGGGGGGGCAGTCCACCCTTGGAGCCCCACTGGCCCACTGTTCACTTCACTGGACCATGCACACACACACGCACACCATACCGCCTTTTCCTTTTTCTTTTTCATTTTTTTTTAATTAAATTTTTCGAAAAGAAAAAGAGGAGGCGGAAAAAGGGAGATATATATATATATATATTCGAGCGCACCAGGCGGGCCCCACGTCCTCACGTGCCCCAACCCACCGCCCCCTCTCGCCTCGCCAGCCCCGCCCCCCTCCCTACACGGCCCTGGGCCCCCCGCGCCTACCCTTCTAAACCCCGCCCCCCCCGCCGGGCCCCACCCAAAAAGACAGGCGAAGGAGGAGGAGGGAGGGAAAACCCCTTCGTCCCGTCCACGCGCGTGCGCTCGGCTCGCTTGCCACGTCCTGGCTTCCCTCACTCTCTCTCACTCTCTCTCTCTCTCTCTCTCTCTCAAAAGGAAAAAGCAAGCAAGCAAAGCGGCCCCCCTCGGAGGGACGTTCGGTCTGTCTCCCCCTCCGCCCACTCTCCCCCGTCCCACCTCGCGCACGCGCTCGCCTTATAATTGAAGCCCCCGCCCCCTCATTCTCTTCCTCCATTTACCTCTGCTTCCCCTTCCGCTTCCGCTTCCGCTTCCGAAAAGCGGGAGTTCCTCTTCAAAAAAGGGGCCCTCCTCGCTCTCTGCCGTCCCCGACTCTGGCAAACCTTCGCCTGCAAGCAAAAGCCCCTACCTGTGGTTGCTCGCACTGTTTCTCCCCTCATGGCGGAGAGCATCGACGACGGCGAGTTCTGGCTCCCCCCGCAGTTCCTCTCCGACGACGACGCCGACGACGGCGACGACCTCCTCGTCTTCCCGGAGCGGCGGTGCCCCGACCCCAGTGCCGCCGCCGCCGCCGCCGCCTCGACCCGTGCGGCTGCGTTGCCGTACTTCGAGCGGGCGCGCGGGGTCGTGCTGTCGACGGATCTCGGCTCTCCGGTGGAGTCCGTGGTGGGGTCGGTGGAGGAATGGGGCGACGTGGAGGAGCGCATCGCCGACTTGACTCGTCAGGTGGCTCGGTCCACCCTCGAAGACGATTTCGAGTACTCGAAGGTGCGAGAGCAGGAAGCTCTGAACATGCTGGTTTTTTTTTTCACCCTCTTTTCCTTTTTCGGCGCGGTCTCTGATTTAGGGGTTTTCCTCCTTCTGTTTTTTTTATTTTTTTGGGGGACGTTTGTCTTGTCTGTTCAGGGTTTGTTCTTGTCGGGCTCGCCCAAATCGACGCTGTGCGGGCTCCGGAGCGGTTGCGGGTGCGGCCAGGGCTCGAGCCGTGGCAGCCCGACCGGCCCGTCGCAGCCCGCTTCGCCTCCGGGCACGCTGAACCTCCTCCGCGAGGCCGCCGGCAGGGTCGCTCATCTGGGCATCAACAACGAGGAGCTCTACGCCCTCAACAGCTTCGCTAAGCACGTCGCGCCCTACTCTTACCCGTCGATCTCGCATCCCCAGCCCTTTCAGGCCGCCACGCCGGTAAGTTTTGATTCTACGGGCTGGCTGTTCACGAGGCCTTTCAAGTCTTGAATGTCTCGAGCCGTCGCTGATGTTTTGCCTTTTTGTTGTTTCGCCGGCAGTTTCGGCACGTGACGACGATGGGTCAAGCTCCGTTCCAAGGTGCGAGGAGCAGCGATTTCGGGGGCGTCGTCGGGAACGGACGGTTTGCCGCGGCCACGGCCACCGCGTGGCCGACTCTGCAACAAGCGCATCGACAGTCGGAGCTACGGAGCCACCACCTACACGGGTCGGGCAGGAGGGCTGTGTTTCTCGGATCTGCTGGGCTCAAGCGAGAATCGCCGGGGACGGGCGTGTTCTTGCCTCGGCGGGCTGTCCCCGAGCCCGAACCTCGCAAAAAGACAGGTCAGAAATGGATCTCTTAGCGCTCTCTGGTGGTCCTTTGAAGTGATTTGTGATGTTTTCCCTAGTTCGCTTTCACTCTGTTCTAGACCGGCGTGGGAGTTTTGACTGGTTGTGTGGATTTCGTAAGAGAGCGTATGTGGGCAGAGGGAGAATCAACTCCTGTAGTTAGTGGGACGTTTTCACCCACCCATGTTCTGTTTTTTTGTCATTTTGTCTGACTAGCTCGATCTTTGCTTGTGCTTGTGGGTGGTGCTGCTTCAGGTTCGACGGTGTTGATCCCCGCAAAAGTAGTGCAGGCCCTGAACCTGAACTGGGACGACACAGGCTCTCAGCCCCAGCTTCAGTCTCGTCTTAACGTCTGCTTCGCGCCTGAGAGTGGTGAGTCTTCATTACGCATGCTTTCTGCGGTCCCTCGAAGTTCACTCTGCTCGAGCCTAGTTGTGTCGTGTCGTCAAGTGTGTGTAATTTGCCAAAACCCAAATACAAGTTTACCGAGATTTGCACTCTGTTCCCATAAAAAAAAAAAATGGTTCTTTTAAATCGAGTCTCTTCTTTTGTTCGGTGCTGCGAATCTTGATCTGTTCTTTTAGCGGGATCTTTACTTAGTGGTTACTATTTTTTTGGTCTCTTCTGCTTTGGGTCGCGCAGATGGAGCCTGGAGATACAGAAGCAACCGGCCTCATCATGTCCAACAGAGAGGCAATCACCATACCCACCACCATCACCATAACCGGCGGCCACCGGCTTTGAGCCATGAGATCCGGCTTCCTCAGGAGTGGACCTACTAACAAAGCCACATCTTGACGGAACGCTCGTCTTTAACACCAGCGTCTCCATAGGTAAAAAGAAGCAAAGGTTTAGGGCTATTACTACAGTTCTTTTTAGCGGTGAAAGGAAGCAAAGATTTTAGTTGGGTACCATTAAAAGTTTGAAGTGTTGAAGAGGGTTCTTTTTGAAGGGGTTGGGGGATTATTAGGGTTTGTAGCGGTGGGTAAGGAGGAGGAGAAGAAGAAGGAAGCAATAAATGTCTGCATTGAAGGGAAGTGAACGACGCAGCAGCAAACCAAAGCACACAACACAATCATGGCCAGTTTTTCTCGATGTCTCGGGCTCAGAAGACGAGGCTATGCCGACCTTTTTGGTTTTTGGCCTTCTGGTAATAAGCGATGTGCTTTTTGTATTTTTTATTTTTTTATTTAGTGGAAAGGAGTGTAAGATTTGTTTTTATTATTATTTTGCTTTCTTTTTTTATAATATCGGAATGGAGTGCGAGGAGAGGATTTGAAGTCGTGGGAGGAGGGTCGATCCATGTTTTGGGAAAAGAGAGGAGTTTTTCAAACCCTCTGATTTTTCACTGTGGTTTTTGTTCCTGGGATTTTGTGCCGGACAGCCTGTCCACCCCCTCAGATATTCCATGATAATGATAATGATAATTTGTTTTGATCTATTATTTTAAATTGAATCTACGGTTGGTCTTTACCTCGGAGACATTATTGTAATAATTGTTGGGGGCCTGGAAGTGGGGGCGTAGAAGTTGCTTTTGCGCTTCTATGGATTCCCATCGAAGACTCCCCACCGCTCCTTAGTTTTTAGTTTAATGTCTTCCGGTCGCTCTGTCCCGGGAAAATAGATAATACTATGTTTTATGTCCGATTTTAAGTGATACAAGTGGTTGGTTATAGCAAGATGTTTTTTAAATTTTTTGTTTTTCGCGAAATAGGCGAAGTCCGGGAAGCAACTTTATTTTATTTTAAATGCGGCATTTGGGTAAGTGGATGATTGGGTGTTGGGGGGGGGGGGGGGGGGGGGGTAGCTCGACCTAGTTCAAATTATGGCAATTGATTATGGTTTTTATTATAGTAAATGCGAGGTTGGATTAAGGAGAACATATCGGGGGTAATACTCCATGCCGTAACTTAGGAAGCAAGTAATCATATGAGGCTATGTGGCTAGTGTCGTGTCAGCTGATGGGAAGCTTGTAACTTGTACCTTTCGTAACCAGCGAGGTGGCGGGTCGAACTGCTTTAAAGATCTACTTCTGTGTGATTTGCAGCGCTGCTTAGTTTCAAGTTTGAATCCTTCAATAGCTTTTCGATCATAGTAGAAATTCTAGTTTGGATGGGCATTGGTTAGGCTTGTGGCGTGCTTAGGTATAGCTTCGGCTTTATATCGACTAGCATCTGGTGGCATCAATGATGACGGGCTTCGCTTCAAATGTGCGGTAATAATGGATTAAAATTTGAAGATTTCAATCGTGGGTAGCCAATATAGATTGCTGTTCCTGACCCTTTATATCTAAGCAAAATCAACTATATCACCATACTCGACATTCAAATTCAAGAATATTGGTCTTAGTTAGCTGTGCATCTAAGTTGTAACTTGTGCCATTCACGGCCACCAAGTGTGTGGATCGGATCAATTAAGATTTACTACTATGTGATTTGGATCGCTCCTTAGCTTCGAGTTTGAATATCCCAATAGCCTTTTCCGATCCTAGGAAATGTTAGCTCATGCGTGCATTGGTTTGGGTAGTGACAAACGTAGGAAAAGCATCGGCTTTGCACTTGGTGGCACGATGAAGACGGGCCTGACTTAACTCGGAACATTCCGACCATGGGTCTGGAAAGGTCATCAATGCCGATCGCCCTTCCCGACCTTTTTTATCCGGACAAAACAAGACAATTGGTTGTACCATTCAATGCAAGGTAGAAGGGTTATCTGCAATTGACATTTGCGAGTGCACGACATGATCGTGTTTTGTTTCGAGGGCGCAACATCATCACGACATCAATGTGATGTTAGGCCGGACGAGGAAAATAAGGAAAAAGAAACAGAGCAAGGGGGCCGTTTGCTCTCGTGGGAGGATGTATGTATGTTCTCATTCTTGGCACCTTTGGCTGCCGGGTGGCGGAGATCGGCCACGCCCGCCGGCATCGACCGAGGCCGGCGGTGACGTGACCCCACCCCCCCGGTGATGCGGCATGACATGATGGGTGGGCAAGAACGTGGGGGAGGCGGTTCGAGGGTCGTGTCGGTGAAGGGACGGCTGGATTGATGTGTCATGTAGTGGACGACACGTTGGACAAAAGGCGTGTGGAGCTGAAGCTTTGACTCGGTCACACTCGCACCAAACGCGAACGGCACACGTTCTTCTGGATTCCCCTGTCCCTTTTCCCTTCGATTCTTCTCTCCCCCGAAGTTTGTTTTGTTCCCTTTCTCATTCTCGCTGGCACACCCGCCCATATCCCCATCCCGTCCCCAATCCAACCAAATAGAAAACAAATTAGAGGAAGTCAAAATTAGATTCCAATTCATCGGCGTTGGCGAAAGGTACTGATCGAGCGGTTAACTTGTATTTGATCAGGTTTTTGTTTCGATAACAATGCCGGTTCGATTGTTTGACTCCACTGGATTGTGTGAACGTATGCGAATCGCTTGTTCATGTGTATTGAGCGAGACTCCAAAATCGAACGTGCATTTTAGAGTTGTTTTGAATAACGTACGTTGAAACACAAGTTGTTTTGAATAGCATAGCACATCTAATTAATTGCTCCATATTGTGATAGCTGCGTAGTTCTAAATTTATTATACGACTTCCATTCAGTTTTAAACTTTTCAATTTAATTAATTTTGATTAGAGATAGTCGATGTGGATATCGGATGTCCTACGTGATACGGATGTCGGCTGTCTTAAGTGGCACGGTCAATACTGGCGTGGACGATTTGTTTTTTTGAAAATTTTAAAATTTTTCTAAACTTTTTGTTCTCTTTCCTGTTAATGTTTTTCTTTGTTTTGCCTGTGGCCAGTTTTGGCGATGGCCGGCGACCAATCCTAGGTGAGAGCTAGGCTCACCCAAACTTGGGCGAGGGTGACCCTTGCTTGTGGCCCACGAGGGCCGCAACGCCCTTGCTAGGTTTGGTTGCGCACGGCCCTCGTTGGCTCTCGCTTGTGATTGGTTGTTGACCATCACTAAGACCGGCCGTAGGTGAAAAGGAAAAAAAAAAAAAGAAAAGGAGAGAAAAGATTTTTTTTTTTTTCAGAAAATGTAAAACAAATTGCGAAAATTGCCCACGTTTGTGATTGCCGGCCAAAATTGAACAAAATGACTACATTGAAAAATAAAAAAGTTTGGAACCAATTTGGCCACCGTATAATAGGTTTAAGATTTTTTTTTTACAATTTTTCCTTTTTTTTTTTGTGTAACCAAAGCTCCTAAACTATGCTAATTGTGACACTACTAATACAAGTTTTGGGTATTGATGGTACGGCAAAATTTTTTTAGGGTACTAGTGTCATAGTTGATGACACGGTTAAAAAAGTTTAGGGCACTAGTGTTTCTAAATTTGAATTAATGGAATGACTACATTAAACATTTTTATATAGTTTAGGGATTAAATTGAATTTGTACCAAAAGTTCAAGGCTACATTGAACAGATTAAAAGTCTAAGGACGAAATTGCACATTGGCTAAAGTTCATGGACCACATTAAATAAATTAAAAGTTTAGGGATCACATTACACATCGGGTCAAAGTTCAGGGACCATTTGTATCATTTTCTCTTAATAATTTTATATTTTGAAAAGTTTCAGATTTGCCACAAAAAAAGTTGAATTGCTTGAGTCGTTGAATTTAGAAAAATAGTTGAATATTAAGGCTCCATTTGTTTTCTGAAAAATAACTTTCTGTAAAACGTTTTTCGGATTTTCGGCGTTTATTTTGCGGAAAATAAGCTAGTCGTGAAAATCATTTTCCATATCTTCTTTCACCTCATTTTCTTTCAAATAACACATTTTCCTTTTATTTTTCATTTTTTTAAAAATCGAGTTTTTAATTATTTTTTATTTTTATTGTTTTTTCCTTTTCTTTCTTTCTTTTTTCTTCTTCTTTGGCTGGTTGCCGGTCATGGTGGTGGCCAACGACCAGCCATAAGCAAGCTCGAATCTTGCCTAATTCGGCAAGGTCGAACTCGCCCAAGGTCGGCGAGCTCGAGCTCGCTGGATCCAGCAAGCTGGGTGAGGCTTGAACCTCGCTTGAGGACACTAGAGCCTCGTCGAAGTCTCGCAACCTTGGGCGAGGCTTCAGTTCGCTGGATTTGGTGAGGCTCGAGCTTGCCCAAGGTTGCTAGAGCTTAGAGATTGAGCCTCGCCTATCTCGCTTGATCTGGGGAGGCTTGAGCTTGCCTGTGGCCGATGACCGGCCAAGGAAGAAGAAAAAAAAATGAAAGAAAAGGAAAAAAAAGAAGAAAAAAATAAAAAAATTAAATTTCCATTTTTTTGGTAATTTTCCCTAGAAAATTAAATCTTTTACCGAATGGTGAAAAATATTTACCAATTCATTTTCAAGTCTCAACCAAATATTACAAAATATTGTCATTTTTCTGGAAAATAACATTCTGAAAAATATTTTTCAGAAGCATCACATTTTTCATGAAATGAACGGAGCCTAAAAGTAAAGCTGTAGACTCTACTGTCTACAAAGAAAACAAGAAAAAAAAAAACGTTTATGATAAGTTGATTGCCTTAGGAGTTTAAGGAAATAGATAATTTATAAAGGCATTACTTGTCCTCGTCTCTCATATGTCGTGACTGCTTTAGTTCTCTTTCCATTTATATTTGGATAATAATTTAATCTTGATGGAAAGATAAAAATTAGTTTTTGCTTATAAAAAAAAGTCTAATGGAACAGCTCCTCTAGATTGCGATAAAGACATATATGATTACATCGTTACAAGTATCTGAGTATATTGGTTTCATTAGATCTAGAGTCTGAAATATTATACACGTACCACATGATGGAGGTTTACATACTCAATAAACACATGCCTTCTAGAGTTTGAATCGAATTATGTTATGAAATTTCTATTAAGAATTGATGAATTTGAATTACTCGAGATGTGTATCTTGAATGGAATATTTCATGATGATAAGGATTATATTTTCTTTCTACGATGTTCTAATTGGTGGTTTACAAGTTATGAACATCATGATGCACATGGATACAGCCAAAAAAAGATGCAAATGCATGTAATGACCGTGTTAGTTCAAAGAACATCTAAGTAGAGACATGTGAAAACGATAAGCCTAACAACAGTAAGCACCACAAAGCTGATTCAGCAGGACTAGGACATCAAATTAGTATGGGCTTTAGAGCTCTTTTATGGGCCTTAAAGCCCAGCCATTGGCCTATTGTCTACTGTCAAATGAAGGCGGCCTGCAGCTGACATACATGGATTGTTGCGGCATTTTTACAGGGAAAATGACATAAATAGTCTATAGACTTTTAATTTAATAAGATTCCTGAAGTTTAGTCCAATGTGCAATGTTATCCCTGAACTTTTAATTTGTTTGATGAGGTCCATGATTTTTTGGTACATGTTTAATTTAATCCCCGAACTATATGAAAATATCCCATGTTATCTTTTCATTAATTCAAGTTTACGAAATTTGCTGATTTGGATTCCAATCCCGAAGAGTTTCAACGGGGAACAAAAAACTAACATTACACGTAGATTATCTACTTAAGATATTCAACTCAAATTAGGATTTAATAATTACCTTGATTTGTTCAATTTGGAAAAATGAGTATCCATGTCATTTTATGATGTGAATTATTTTCTTCAAATTCGAGTTGAACATCTTATGTGGATAATTCATTCTAATGGTTTTTCTTGTCCATTGTTCAAACGAATTAGATTGGAAGCCAAATTAGTAAATACCATTAGTTTGAATTAATGAAAGGATAATATTGGATATTTTCATATAGTACATGACTAAATTAAACATATACCAAAATTTTAGGAATCACATTGAACAAAATAAAAACTTAAGACAACATTATACATTGAGCTAAAATTTAGAGATCACATTAAACAAATTAAAATTTCATGATTGATATTACATATTGGGCTAAAGTTCATTACATATTGGGCCAAAGTTCAATGATTATTTGTGTTATTTTCCCTTTTTAATATGAGTTTTTGGAAGAAAACTTAACTTGCCTGCTCCGGACGCAAGTGAGCCTAGTTCCTATACACACTTGGATTTTTTTTTTTTTTTATCGAATACACACTTAGATTAGAAGGGACTCACAAGTGGATCCAAGGGTGGTTGTACACTTGGACTCATTGCACCCAAGGCATGCAAGTATGTCTCGTGTTTTGGTGAGGAACATAACGACAAAGTGTGGCCAATGGGATAGCGCATGCGCCCCATTTACCAAGACGACTATCGTACTTTCTCTCGAATCATAATAATATTTTTTATCAGATCATTGAATCGTTTAATTCTCTTGAAATCTCTTTCATTTTGATTTCTACACATTTCTTTTTAGGAGTTTCTGATGGGGTTGTATCGCAAACCGAATCAGAACTATCACGCAAATAATAGAAAAAAATTAAATGATGCACGAATTTATCAAGGTTTACTCCCTAATAAGGCTATGTCCTGCAAAGGGATTTTACTATGATTTAGGTTTATAACCACAGCTACTCGTTTTAATGATCTCTCATATGAGTACAATATATATATATATATATATATAAGACTTATATATATATATATATATATATAAGACTTAAAATGGGCCAAAAGCCCAAACCTATCAGAATCCCTTAATCTCATAACAAACGGAACCCCCGCCTGCTATCCGGTCAGCGGGACCCTCGTGTTGGGGGTGCTGCCCCTGAACCCCCGCATTCCGTGCGCATGGGTAACATGTCGTCGATCATATTTCGATTTTTCTAAGCTCATGTGAATATGCTCGGTATGAGAAACAAAGGTCCCTGAAATATTCGCCAACTTCAACATTCTCCCACTTGGTGGATACTTCGCGCAAATGAGAGCCTTTCCAACATCACTCCTCTTCAATCCAATCGCAGCAGAGCACCATTCAAACTTCGCAATCGTGACGGCTTTAGTAAGGATGTCTGAACTATTTTTCATAGTGTCGATCTTTTCAAGCCGAATCACTTTCTTCCCCACCTTCTCTCGGATAAAGTGATATTGAATGTCGATGTGCTTTGTACGTGAGTGAAACGTTGGATTCTTAGCTAAATAAATAGCTCCTTGATTGTCACATCTCACCTTCACGGCACCTTGCTCAAAACCAAGCTCTAAGCACAATTGTCGTAACCAGTCGGCCTCTTTTCTAGCATGAGTAAGAGCCATGTACTCAGCCTCCGTAGAAGAGAGCGCTACCATGCTTTACCTCCTACTCATCCAACTCACTGCAGCCCCAAATAATGTTAAAACATACCCGCTAGTGGACTATCTACTATCAATATCTCCATCCCATTCCACATTTACATGGCCTACGATATCGAGGATGTTTCCATTCCTTGTTCCTTCAAAACATAAAGAAAAATTCCAAGTTCCACGAAGATACCTAAAAACCCTTTTTATTGCATTCCAATGTTTTCTACCCGGGTTGGACATATATCGGCTCAAGACTCCCACTACTTGGGCTATATCCGGACACGTGCACACCATAGTGTACATCAAGCTTCCCACTGCACTTGTGTATAGAACTCGGGTTATCTCTTCAGTCTCCTCATCCGTTTTAGGACACTGTTCCACAGATAATTTGGTCCATAAAGGTATGGGAGTACCAGCAAGCTTGCAATCCGTCATGTTGAATTTCTTCAACATTTCTTTGATGTATTTCTCTTGCCCTAGCCATAGCTTCCGTTTCCCGCGGTCCCTCATAATCTGCATACCCAAAATAAAATTTGTAGGCCCCAAATCTTTCATATCGAACTTCCTAGCCAACCAATTTCACCATCTTCATGCTATTCCCGATTAAAAGCATATCATCCACATATAGCGTGAGAATGACAAACTGATCACCCGCCCTCTTCACATAAATGCAGTGGTCAGAATTTGAACGCACAAAATCATGCTAGAGTATGTACGTATCAAACTTCTGGTATCACATCCTTAGTGACTGTTTAAGCCCGTATAGGGACTTTTTCAGTTTGCATACCAGATTCTCCTTTTCTTTTTCTTCAAAGTCTTCTGGTTGCCTCATATAAATCTCCTCCTCCAAATCCCCATGAAGGAAAGCTGTTTTTACATCCATCTGTTCCACCTCAAGATCGTATGTAGTTTCTATGGACAGAACAAACCGTATCGAGGTCAATTTCGCCATTGGAGAGAAAACCTCATCATAGTCAATTCTCTCGATTTGAGAATACCCCTTGGCCACAAGCCTTGCCTTGTACTTCTCTACAGTCCCATCCGGTTTCCGCTTTCGCTTGAACACCCATTTGTACCCAATTGCCTTTCTATCCTTAGGCAATTTACATAAGCTCCATGTCTCGTTTTGATCAAGCAACGGCATCTCATCTATCATTGTGAGCTCCCACTGATTCGCTTCATCCATGGATCTCGCCTTTTTTACAGAACTAGGATCATCTCCGGTGATGCTTAAGGCATGAAGCATACTCAATGCACTAAGTGGGTACCGAAGTGGTTTCCGCCTTTCTCGTATTGATCTCCTGAAGACCGGCATGCTATTGGTGTCCGAGTCTTCATCCAAATTTGCATCCTCGACTTCATTAACCAAGTCCCCTTGCTCCAGATCAGAATCAAACTCTGCTGGTATATCTTGAGGAGTCATCTCCATAGTTTTAGTCTTAGGACTTTCTTCAAGCACTACCACTTTCTTGGGCTCATCACTTTTCTGTATGGCTGCTTGGGATTGTGTTTCACGAAAGACAACATCCCTATTATAGACGATGATCTTTGATTTTGGATTCCATAGTTTATATCCCTTGACCCCTTCCTTGTATCTGACGAATATGTTTTTCTCATACTTATTGTCAAGTTTACCCATTTTCTCCTTGAGTACATGAACATATGCGTCACACCCAAACACTTGAACATGTGACAGATTCGGCTTCTTCCCAAATACTGCTTTCTTATGGTGTATGGTCATTCACTGATGAGGTCGGTGACCGGTTCTTCAAATAACTGGCTATAGCTATAGCTTTTGCCCAAAATTCAAGATCCAGACCTGTCCAACTCAGCATGCATCTTGCCTTTTCTATGAATGACCGATTTAATTTTTTGGCCACCCTATTTTGTTGAGGTGTATATGGGGTCATTTTCTGCCTTGCGATACCATTATCCACACAAAACTGCTTGAACTTATTCGAACAGAATTCACCTCCGTTATCCGTACAAAGTATCTTGATTTTTTTGCCCAACTGGTTTTCAACCAAAGCCTTAAATTATCGAAATTTTTCGAATACATCTGATTTACTTTTAATAAAATAAATCCAACTATATCTCGAAAAATCATCTATAAACGATACATAGTACCTGGATCTTCCAATATTTAGAGTCGAAGTAGGCCCGAAAACATCACTGTGAATCAGCTCTAGAATCTCTGTTGCTCTCATACCGGTGTGTTGGAAACTTGGTTCTGTTTTCCATGAAGACAGTGTTCACAGAACCCGAAACCCATAGAGCAATCTGGTACTCCCTCTACCATTTGACTCGAAGCTAAGGTAGACAAGCTATTTTCACCAATATGCCCTAGCCTTTGATGCCATAACATGGACGTGTCATATCCATCTTCCTTTGCCTTTTCAGAGACGAACCCACCACCAACAATCACCGTTTTCCTAAGCAGCTTGCATAGCATTCCATAACGGACTCCTCGTGCAATTACAATAGAATCTCGAGTCATCTTGCATGAATTTTTATCACAGCTAAAAGTAACCCCTGAATCAGCCATTGTACCGATTGATAATAGGTTTCTACTCATCGAGAGTATATGCATCACGTCTGGAAGAGTCTTCACTGTGCCATTACTCATCCTCAGCTTCACCCTGCTGTGCCCGATAATCTGAACTGCAGTATCATCTCCGAGCACAACATCTCCACCATCATATTTCTCATATTCACAAAACCAGTGTCTATGAGGCGTCACGTGGTATGAAGCATCGGTGTCGCCAAATTAAATATCCTTGTTTGACTGCGCCATACATGTAGCGGCCACATACATATCTCCTGTCTCGTCTTCCTTCTTGCCCGAGGATGATTCAGCTTCTTTCTTGGAAACGGTCTTGTTTTTACAATCTCGCTTCATATGGCCTCACTCTTGACATCTCTAGCACTGTACTCTCCTCTCCCTACTCTTTGATCGTCCATGAGATTTGGATTTGGACCCTTTCCGATTTAGAGCCTTCTCTGCTGACCTACCCCTAGCAGCTAGTGCCTCTTTACTAGAATTCCCTGACCCCTTTCTTCGTGTCTCCTATGATAACAAGGCCGAACACACATTATCATATGACAATTCCCTGTCCCCACCACCAATTACCACAATTAGGTTATCCCATGAATCCAGCAGTGAACAGAGTAGTGTTGTCGCTTTATCATAATCATGGAACATAACGCCGATTGATACGAGTTGACTTATCAACATGTTAAAGTTATACAGATATGCAGAAAACGAATCGCCCTCATGCATTCGAAGATTATATAGTTTCTTTCTTAAAAACAACTTATTTACTAGCGAATTACTTTGGTACAGTGACTCCAGTTTCTGCCACAAATCCCTGGCTGTAGGTTCGTTCATCGTGTTCGTCAGAATGGAATCTTCGAGACAAAGCCGGATCAAACCTTTTGCTTTTCGATCGATTCGATTCTAGTCCTCAATTTCCTTTGGATCTGGCTGTTTGGAAGTTGCATCCACTTCCTTGCCAATTACGACACTAGCCGTCGCAACAATCTGCCTTTCCCTTACGATTGCTGACCAGAGATCTTGATCACAAAGTAGATCCTCCATCTTCATCTTCCACAGGTCGAACCGCATCCCATCAAATTTTTCTATCTTAATTTGTGACCCTCCTAACATCTTAGATAAACCCTAATTCCTCGACCTTGGCTTTGATACCAATTGATGGGGTTGTATCGCAAACCGAATCAGTACGATCACGCAAATAATAGAAGAAAATTAAATGATGTACAAGTTTACCTAGGTTCACCCCCGAATAGGGTTACGTTCTGCAAAGGGATTCCACTATGATTTAGGTTTACAACCACAGCCACTCGTTTTAATAATCTCTCATACGAGTACAATATATATATGACTTAAAATGGGCCAAAAGCCCAAGCCTATTCGAATCCCTTTAATCCTACAACAAATGAACCGGCAAACCTAATGTTGTTTCGAGGGCGCTGCCCCCAAGCCCTCGCTCGCTCACCGGCGAGTGGGGCCGCCGTCCGCTCATCGGGGAGCAAAGCCCCCATCCACTATCCGGTCAGCGGGACCCCCGTGTCGGAGGTGCTGCCCCCGAACCCCCGCATTCCGTGCGCAGGGGTCACATGTCGTCGGATCATACTTTGGTTTCCTTAAACTCACGTGGGCGTGCTTGGTATGAGAAACAAGGGTCCCTGAAGTATTTGCCAACTCCAACAGTTTCTACAGCCATTAGATCCCACATTCGATGTTTGTACAATGGTATCCACAAGTCCTTTGCAAGCTTCGTAGCATGAAATGATATATTCTTGGGGAGTTATGCATTTGTGTATTGATAAGACTATTTACTATTTAACTTACCTTTCTCCTGCCACAACATTTGCACATTTAAATCCTATGATCGTACTATCAAGAGGATTAGCTGTTAAAGGTATCTATCTAGCAATAGATCATTTAGATTTAATGTCAACTATGCTCCAACCTCGAATCTTTGGTGATGAACATTATGAAACTACACAAAGAGTTAAGCAAACTTTATGACGTTACAAACAACTTTAGTACATTATAGCTCTCCTTGGCAAATTTTAATTGTGCTTCTATTTGTCACTATAGGAATATGGTTTTATTTAAAACCCCAATTTTAAAATCCCCTAGATTTGAAGGATGCTACAATCATGTCTAGCAAACCTGCCCTACTCAAAATTTTGAGGAGGATTGTTATTGGCCTTCTGACCTCGGATACTCTCTTTTTGAAGTATGTAGCAGCTTACGGGCCTTTCTGTCCTTTCTTGAGTTTTTCTGGAGAAGACAACTTCCCTCGAAGTTCCTCCGCCATTCAATAATAGTAAGTAATTGGCCTTAAGCCTAGCCCGAAATAAAGTGTCTTACAGGATCGTGTCAGAATCTTAAAGAGGACTGTTATTGGCCTTCTGACCTCGGATACTCTCTTCCTGAAGTGTGTAGCAACTTACAGGCCTTTCTTTTCTTTCTTGAGTTTTCTTGAAGAAGACAGCTGCCCTCAAAGTTCCCTTGTCCTTCAATAATAAGAAGAAGTCGGCCTTAAGCCTAGCCCAAAAAAGAGTGTTTTATAAGATCGTGTTAAAGAAGGTTGAATAGTTCGGCTTGAAAGCTTGGAGGCCTTGCCTGCTCTCCGTTCTAAAATAGACAAAGGGAATAAAAAATTTTAAATTCTCGGTATTTAATATATTGAGTATGTTTATAATTTTTAACTATATATATATATATATATATATATATATATATATATATATGTAACTTAAATAGATTAGTTTAAGTAGAAAAACCGGTTAATTTCTTCATTTTACGGGACACGCTTAATACTTTTGATGCAAGATCGAAATTGGTGGTGGTAGAATATTAAACCAGGGGCGGTTGCGGTGATGCATCTTGATGGTTTAATGGTGAAATGAAGTGGTGATCCGGTACTGGCCAAAAGAAGTGAAATAATTGAAAATGAAGTGGTGTTGAAAGGTAATGATGGCGATGGCGGCAGCGGCGACCACCACTAGATAATAATAATTATCAATCCAATCAATTTAATTATGTTATGAAATTCAAACAATATCAACTTGTATAATCTATCCTCTGCAGAATTCATAACATAAAATTATCCAAAAAGTCTTATATCTATTGTATGGCGTCCAATTCAGTCTTAAACTTTTCAATTTAATCAAGTTAATACTAAACATTTTGAATTTACAATATAATTCTTTTGGCCAAGTTTGAACGAAAATTGCTGATATGATGATCCGCTTTTGGAAGAGATACTTAAGCAGGTCCATGTGTGCTCGACTATCCTAAGTGGTAAAGCAGTCGACGCTGACGTGGACGACTTTAGCAATTTTTAATCTTTAATTTTCTGATTTTTTTTCTTTTCTTTTCTTTATTTATTTTTTCCTACTATTTATCTTTCCAAAAGGGTTGACGAGGGTCACCGGTCATCACCGAGGCCTCAACGGACCCCCGCTTGGGAAGATTAGCAGTGGAAAACAAGAGAGAAACAAAAAGACTAGAAAAAATAAAAAAATTATTGAAAATTCAGAAAATTATAAAAAACTGCAAACATTGTCAACGTTAGCATCGATTGTTGTTGACTGTGCCACGCAGGATGGTTGGATGTAAGCATATTCTAGTCATAATTGGAGAGAATAACTACATTAGGAATTCGTCAAAAAGTTCAGAACTAAATTGGCCAAATTAAAAAGAGGACCAAATTGATCTCTAGTTAATAGGTTTATGATTTTTTGGACAATTATTCTGAACTCAAGTTTTGCATAAATTCTTCAAAACAAAGCTAGCGATCAATATTTATTTGATTTGAATGTAGAGTGAAAACAATGCTATGTAGTATTGGATCAATTTTTACAAGATGCACCGGATAATTTATGGTAATACTGACATGAGAGGCCAGAAAGTTCTCTTTCCATACAAATTCATTGAGGAGGTCTTAATATCTAACAGGCAGTAAATTATGTGGAACAATTGAATTATATATGTTTAGGAAAAATTTCCCTAAAGTTGTAAACATTTTGTAGGATTACCTATAGGTAATCACTTTTTTAGGAGGCGGTAGTTCCTTCCCGTATTGCTCTCGCTTTAATAATGGAGTTCCCTTGCTCACCTTTATTGTTACACCAAAAAGTGTCTTTTTTGAGTCAATTCCAGTTACGCTTAAATATAACTAGCAACAATTTCCCTTTGTTTAGTAAGTAATTAAGTTCATTTTCTTTTGCCATCCCAGTGGCCTATTAGAAGATTAATCTTGTTTGAGTCCTCCGATCACTCACCATCCTGATCGGACCATATCGCTGTAGAATATGATAAAACCCTAAATGCTCTCTCTCTCTCTCTCTCTATCTCAAATAGGTAAAAAGGGGTGGAGACTGGAGAGGGTACAACTACCCATTTTGGGTGTTACCACAAGGATCCTATTGTCTTTACAAGAATGTTCGATTAGAGTGAAATATACTTAGTTCATAGTCAGTGTATGAGCCTGTCACTGCAGTCCTATCGGCTTACCACAAACATTCAAGTCTCTCTACGAGCAAATTGGAGTATATACACCCATATATGGTAACATTTAGGACTCTCGTATCTCAATTTAGGGAGTAACCCATATTTTTAGTTTGGCATCAAAATAAGCCATCACATCCTCTTTAACTTTTCAATTTCAACCATCTTATACATTCACATGACAAGATGGTAGTTATTCCGACTCTGAATCTAGATAAATATTCAAGTAGGTGCTAGATTTGTACAGAATTTATCGCACATACAAGCAACTAAATTTCTCTTGGCAATTTACGAACTCCTTCAGTTTCTCCTGTTAAATCACTACTGTATTGCTATGGTTTCTCAAGTCATATTGCCCATTAACTTGAAAAGGTCTTTATAGTTTATACGCACATCATTACCAACAAGGTTAATATTTTTGATACATCATATGGGGGGAGAAATTACTGACAAGTGACAGGCAACCGCACTTAAACTTTAGCAGCAATGCCGGTGGCAGAGGAACTAACTGGGGCCGCTTTATTCGCCGTCGCCAGAGCCCAACTCTTGACTAGAAAGCAGCCGAAGGCATGGCCTATCACTGCCACGATGAAGACCCCGACGTTGAAGGACATGAGGGAGAGCATCACCATATAGGCCAAGGCCATCTTCAACCCATATACGGTAGCCAACGTTGCGCCGCCCGCGACTGGGTTTGTGTCTGTCTTGATGCTGGGAGAGACGGACAGAACCTCTACTGCCAAGGCCAAGAAGAAGACGAAGAAGAGAGCCAGCACGTACATGCCAAGCCGCTGCTCCGGCCAACTGGAGAAGAGGATGATGGCGTCCTTGCCCCAATAGAAACTCATGTGCATCGTCTTCATGTTCATGCCGCCGTAGTTGTTCGAGGATGAGTTGGTCATCGACATTGAATCAGGAGTCATAGGAGTCATGTTCATTCCTCCATGATCGCCTTGAGACATTTTCCTCAGTTTATAGAGAGAGAGAGAGAGAGAGAGAGAGAGAGAGAGAGAGAGAGAGAGAGAGAGTGGTTGGGAACTTAGGAGAAAGTAACGAGGTGGCTTTTGTGCTTGGTAAGGTTTGCTTGGTTAAAGTTAAAGATGATGCAAAATAAAGGAGATACAACCAATGAAGAGGATTGTGGGTGACGAGGAATGCGAGTCACTTGATCAGTTTTAAAGCATTGATTCTTTCAATTCCTTGCTTTTTTGGTGGATATAGAAAAAGTAAATTTTTCAGTGATCTGTGGTTGATTTGATAATGCAACTGGGGCGTTAAACAAACCATTATTCTTAAAAATTCAAGCCGCCAAAAGATAAAGAAGGAACAAGAGAAAACTTTACATACATAATAGTTATAATAAGATTTTATTAAAGAGTGTCTAGGTGCATTCATTAACCAAATAATTAATTCTTTTTATAGTTTTTAAATTTTTTGTGTTAAACATAATCATTGTTTTATAAAGTTAATTATTCATCGTTGAGTAGGCTTTAAAAGCGCTTCGAATATCCTCATTATGACCCTTTATAATTACAGTTGAAACAAAGATGAGATTGACTATTATAATTCGGAAACATGTCAGAGGTATGTCCACGACGTGAAAAAGAAAAAAACCAAAAAAAATTTCTAAGGGACAACAAAATACGTATTGATTGATGTTTGACTGCAATGATGATTGCTAGAATGAAGTGTTTGGTCTAGTATTACCTATTAGTGGGTACAGATATAATTTGCTCTAAACATTGAATATTTAACTGTGTAGTTTCAAAAGAAACTTTTGAGTGATCGACATTTTGAACCTCAGAAAAGGGAAAAACTCTTAGGTACTTGGGTTATGATCTATGTTAACTCACTTCATGTGAATTGTTAAATCATATGAAACTCATATGTTTTAACGGCTCATGTAAATGCTATTTAAGAGTGCCCACGAAAGAGCTCAAAAGGAACACTATGTTTCCTAGTTCTTTATTAAGAAATCATGTATCCAGCTCACAAAATTTAAAAGAATAAAAAGAAAAAACACCAAAGCAAAAGAAATCAAAAGTCGCAGGTGAAGACAAAGGAGAGGAGACATAGTAAATTACGATCTCGTAGCCTTTTCATAAACGAACCAGCTATAGTTTTGTTCTGTTTATATTGAATAGTCCTTTGGCTCAGCATGGGTTGTTTTATGTCATGGACTTTGTATTCGACGTGTTGTGCAATTGATCATGGCAATTGCACTCTCCGGACGCTGTTGTCCGATATCGATGGGAACTTGTCCATTTTCGAGTTAATTAACGAATGTAATATATACACGATCCATGGAACTAGGTCGCCTTAATTAGCTTTGCTGTCTTTTCCGCTTTGTTCAGATATGCTCACACTCTTACGCTTGTTCGGAGAACGAGATAATATGAGGGAATGAAAATTCAAATTGAATAAACGTGGCACCGTAAAGACTATTAGAGCTTTGCATGGTTCGATACTTCGGTTTGAGTGTCAAACGTTTCCTACACTTAAATTAAACTCAAACGCACAGTATTTATAAATAAACAACCCAATTGAATGTAAAGCTTACAGCATGATCCATCATATTTAGGAAATGCGAAATCACCAGAGAAATAAATAAGGAACAATAAAAAATACTAGAGATTTACACGGTTCAATTGGAGTATTGGTATGTTTTTCACACCTAGGTTAAGTCCAAACTCACATTGTTGTAAAGCTCAATTAGATGTAAAGCTCACAGAACTATTCACCGTATTTAGATAACTCTCCGTGCTGTGTGGCAAAAGAGAAAGAATACTCTACTTGTTGTTCTTTCAGTTTCTAAATTCACGAGCTCGAATATGGCCAGTTTTCCTCTCATTCTTGGTCTTATATTAATTGCCTTGAGTGGGTGCAATTCAGTATTGGTCGGCACCACAATGGTGGTGAGCTAGGATGGGATCGGGGACTTCACAACCATTCACGATGCGGTAAACGATACCGATGGCATGAACCGGTACTTCATAATACATGTGACCGCTGGTGTTTATAAGGAGAATGTGTTGAATGATGATTGGAGAAGGCATCAACCAGATGGTAATCGTCGGCAATCGGAGCGTGGCCGATGGGTGGATGCGCAATATTGAGTAAGATTTCTCATTTTGATGAAGAGTTATACTAGGATTTTATTAGTATACTCACTTAGTGGAGCAACAAGGTCAGAATTAAGAAGGTGAGTAGATTAATTGAATTAGGGATTGGCCAAGCACCAGGGCACCACGGCTTGGGCATTGAAAAAGGCTTTGGGCCATGATTTGCATGGTGCACAATTCACTAATCCAAGTTGAATCTTTGATGAAGTTTTGACATATTTAGGGAAGTTTGGAGCTAAAGGAGGATAAGAATCCTACAAGTGCTATTTCTTTTGTTTGATACTCATTTGAGTGTCATATTTTTTTTTTCGCTCATTGGAGTATCACATTTTTTAAAAATCGTTCACTTGAGTGTTATTAGCAACTTGTCTCATTTTATATTATGGCTGTGTGACACGCCGACAAGATGAACTAGTGAGAAGTGAAACGACACCGTTGAGAGATCTATTTGAGGGATCCTAACCCAATTTAAAAAATTTGGGGCAAAATTCTGTCAAAGTTGGAAAAGTTGGTGAAGAACTCTAACTCTGCTTCCAAATCTGCTAGTGAAGAACCCTAACTCAAAAAGAAATTCTCTCTCACACTCTCTCTGTAGAGTCGCCATTGCCCTTTCTTTATTCCTCCACCAATGGATCTTGGGCTCTCAGAACAAGCGCAGAGACAAAGAAGAGAGAACGACAGAGGACGATAGAGGACGAGTGTCGTCGTCATCATCAAAGTTGCTGAACTCTGCTTCCAAGCCGAAGCAAGAGAAGACGGAGCGAGAATGAGCGAGAGAGAGAGAGAGAGAGAGAGAGAGAGAGAGAGAGATTGGAAGCTTGTAATTTTTTTTTATGGAGTCTACGATTTTCAGAGGAGGAGGAGTGAGAGAGAGTGAGTCTTCCCCAAAAACCTCATCTTTTTGTTAGCTCTTGTCACGTCAGGTGAAATATTTTCTATGTCGGACTTCAATTTATTGTAAAAAGTCCGGTTAGTTTCAAATTTTAAAAAGCCTTAGTTGAATGATTTTACATTGATGTACTACTCAAGTAATATCATAACTTTTATACGATGTTTATTTGAGTGTTATCATATTTTTTCGCTTACTTGAGAAAAAATATGATAACACTCAAATGAACATCATATAAAAGTTATGATATTTATGATATTTTTATTTCCCGTCAAAGGGCCTGATTTAGAGAAAAGCGAAAAAATATGATAATACTCAAATAAACATCGTATAAAAGTTATGATATTTATGATATTTTTATTTCCCGTCAAAGGGCCTGATTTAGAGATGTTTCGATAGGAAATTGATGCTGAAGCGTAATAGAAATTAGGCTAAACAGAAGAATCGAAATGATAACGAGAAACAAACTGTTCTCTCAATCAATTAACAATCAATAAGTTTTCAAAACATCCATAAAAAAACTGTCTCTCTAAACCCTAAAAACAAATTTATAAAGGGTATTAACCCTAATGACAAAAAAAATGCAAAAATTACAAAAATACCATTAATTCGAAAATTACTAAAATAATTAAAAAAAACCATCTAAACGACCATGAATCGCGAAAATCCAACAAAATTTGAGCTCAATTCGACATCATTAACTTCAAGCTCGCAAATTCGTTCAGTTGTATAACGGGTTCACCAGTCTCCTAGGTGCATCATCCTCCCCTGTTAGAGAAAGATTCGTCCTCGAATCTGTTTCACCTTCATGGTCGTCGTCAATCTCCTTAGGATCTTCTTCTTCTTCAAGGTAGTAAGGTGACAAATTTGCTACATTAAAAGTTCCGGATATATTATACTTATCCGGCAATTCGATCTTGTAAGCATTGTCACTAATTCGCTTCAAAACTTTGAAGGGTCCATTAATTCTAGGTTGAAGCTTGCCAAACCTACCCGCTGGAAATTGTTTTTTCCTAAGGTGAATCCAAACTAGATCACCCTCCTTGAAGACGACTCTTTTCCTGTGTATATCCACGCGCTGCTTATACTTCATATTCTGCCTGTTGATCTGATTATGGACCTGAGAATGCAGCTCTTTGATATGCTTTGCATGTTCTTCAGCTTCCAAACTAAATTGCTTGAGAACTTGTATCGGTGTGAGGTCTAAGGGAGTAATTGGATTATGACCATAAACCACCTTAAAAGGAGTCTTGCCTATAGTTCGGTTCTCTGATCTGTTATATGCAAATTCTGCCTGAGCCAATGCCAAGTCCCACTGTCACGGATTATCCCCAATCAAATTTCGCAGCAAATTCCCTAAGCTTCGATTGACAACTTCTGTTTGACCATCAGTCTAAGGATGATGAGATGAACTAAACTTCAAACTTGTACCCATGTACCTCCAAAGAGTGCGCCAGAAGTGACTCATAAACTTCACATCACGATATGAGATTATGGACTTAGGAATTCCATGTAGCTTAACAATTTCCTGCAGAAACAATCGTGTAACCTGTGAAGCATCATAAGACTTGCTACATAAGACAAAGTGGGCCATCTTCGAGAATCTATCAACAACCGCCATTATTGAATCCTTACTCCGCTGTGTTCTTGGTAAACCCAAGACAAAGTCAAGACTGACATCCTTCCATGGTGCAATCGGAATAGGTAGAGGCATATACAATCCTGCATTAGTACTCTTGGTCTTTGCGACATGACATATCCTACACCTTTCTATAAAACGTGTCACATCACATTTCATTCGAGACCAATAAAAATGTTCACTCAATAAGGCCTTCGTCTTATCCACGCCAAAGTGCCCAGCTAAACGACCTGCATATCCTTCAATAATAATAGATTCCCTCAAAGAACATTGAGGAATACACAACCTGTTACCTTTAAATAGGTAACCTTTCACGATATGAAATTGCTGAAAAGGCTCCGTTTTGCTCTTCCTCCAGATATCCCCAAAATGAGGATCATCAGCATGTAAATCTTTAAAAGTATCAAATCCTAGAACTTTTACCTGCATCATAGACAGCAAAGAGTGTTTTCTGCTCAATGCATCTGCCACACTATTTAGCACTCCTGCTTTATGTTTGACGAAAAAACTGAAAACTTGAAGAAACTCTACCCACTTTGCATGCCTTGCGTTTAATTTGTGTTGCCCATTGATGTATTTCAAGGCTTTATGATCAGAAAATAAGATAAATTCTTTCAAAATAAGATAGTGCCTCCAATGCTCCAAACTTCTCACAATAGCATAAAATTCTTTATCATAAGTTGAATATTTCCTTTTCGCCTCGTTCAACTTCTCACTAAAGAATGCTACAGGTTTACATTTTTTATTTAGGACACCCCCAATGTCAACACTTGAAGCATCACAATGCACCTAAAAAATCTCATTAAAATCAGGAAGCATGAGAACAGGTGCCTCAGTCACCTTCTTCTTTAATAGTTGAAAGGCAGCTTCTGCCTCTTTAGTCCATACAAATTTACTTCCTTTCAGACAATCCGTCAGAGATGCAATAATAGTACTGAAATCCCGAACAAATCTCCGATAAAAAGACGTAAGCCCATGAAAGTTACGTACCTCATGAATATTTTTCGGAATCTCCCAATTTGTAATAGCCTCAACCTTAGCTGGGTCTATATGAATGCCCTCCTTAGTTACAATATACTCCAAAAAGGTCATACGATCAGTCAAAAAGTGACACTTCTTGGTGTTAGCATATAATTTCTACTCCCTCAAGATCTCGAACACCTTTCTCAAATGCTGCAAGTGTTGATCAGTCGATGCACTATAGACCAAAATATCATCGAAATATACGACAACAAACTGGCCAATAAAAGGACGAAACACCTGATTCATGAGTCTCATAAAGGTGCTCGGTGCATTAGATAACCCAAAAGGCATCACCATCCACTCATACAGACCATCTCGAGTTTTAAAAACGGTCTTCCATTAATCTCCAGGACGCACTCTAATTTGATGATATCCACTCCTCAAGTCTATCTTCGAAAAGATAGTCGCTCAATGCAGTTGATCAATTAAATCATCAAATCTCGGGATAGGAAAGTGATACCTGATCGTGATCTTGTTAACAGCTTTGCTATCCACGCACATTCTCCACGACCCGTTTTTCTTAAGAACTAACAAAGCTGGCACTGCACAATGGCTCATGCTCTCTCGAATTGCACCTTTTTCTAATAGTTTATGCACTTGCCTCTGCATCTCCTCATGCTCCTTAGGATTCATTCTGTAAGCTGCCTTATTAGGAATAGCAGCTCCTAGAATGAGATCTATACAATGCTGAATATCCCTCATGGGTGGCAATCTAGGTGGCAATTTCTTTGGTACGAGATTATCAAACTCCTCAAGTGTAGGTAAAACTTGAGTTGAAATTTCTGGACTATCAAGATTCTGCTTCATAACTACAATAGCAAAAAGCTCCGGGGCATTCACCGCTTCCTCCTGGAACTCTGATTTGGAAAGCAGATTATTTTTTCCATCTTTTCTCAAATCTGAAGGACCCAGAGTAATGGTCCGGCCATCCTTCTTGAAGGTGTATGTATTTTTGAATCCGTCATGCTGTGTTTTCCTATCAAACTGCCAAGGTCTTCCTAATAGAATATGACAAGCATCCATTGGAACTACATCACCCCACACTTTATTAGTATATTTCTTTCCAATCAAGAACTGCACTAAGCACCTCATGCTCACTTTTACTTCATTCCCCTTCCTAAGCCATGATAGCTTATATGGTTGAGGATGTTTGACATTTTTCAAACCCAACTTTTCTACCATAGCGGTAGATATCACATTCTCACAACTTCCCTCGTCAATGATCATATTACACACTTTTCCCCTAGTAGTGCACTTAGTATGAAAGATATTATGCCTGAGCCACGATTCATCATCTACTTTAGTATTATTTAAAACCCGACGCACAATTAAAGACTCACTAGAATCGGCATAGACAATGTCCTCCGGATCTGGATCCGCATCTGCTGGCTCTCCATCAGATTCATCATAAGTTGGGTCTTCATCGAAAGTTGGATTATCTACTAGTGTCACAAACTATCGGTTCGGACAATCAACAACAAAATGCTCGAGTCCTTGACACTTAAAACAACGCTTGCCTGCAGCTCCTCCCCTGCTAGATCCTACACTACTCTACTCTCCTTTTGCTGCAGATTTTGAACCAGCGCCCTTAACTGCTGCCGAGGCTGAAGAACTCCCTACTTTCCCTTGAGACTCTTTTTTTGACCACTTGGAACTGTTGCCTGACCACTTGGAACCGCTGCTAGACCACTTGGACTTACTGTTTTTTTCTTTTAAACTGTCCCTCCACCTTTAGGGCTAGTCTGAACACATCATCATATGTCTAATACTGTTGTAATTGGATGACATCATCGCAGCCCTGCCAGATATCGTGCAATCGTCTGCTCATCTTCCTATGCCACATCACAACCCATCTGCAAGCGATCAAACTCTTCTGTAAATTCCTCAACTGTTTTATCATCTTGCTTGATGTTATGATATTCGATAAATGCCTTTTGCCTATAATGGTAGGCAAAAATTTTTTCTGCAATAACTTTTTCATCTTCTCCCAGCGATCCACCTTCGGCTTCCTCTCTCTAGCGCGTTGCTTTTTCACGTGTTCCCGCCAAATCGAAGCATGTTTTCGCAGCCTAATAGCCACTAATTTCACTTTTTGCCCCTCAGTTAGGTCTTTAAAACCAAAAATCCGTTCTACCGTATGCAACCAATCAATAAACTCATCAGGATGAGTCTTACCATTAAACTCAGGAATCTCGATCTTCATTCCAAAATTTTGAGAAGAGCCCTGATTTTCAGGTCGTACTCCTCGATTCCGCCCCTGATTCAGAACCCCAAAAGGGTTTACGTCCTCCTCTTCATTATCGGATGGATCATCAGATTCTGCTTCTTCTTCAGATTGAATGCCCAACCTCGCCTCCGCAAGTTGTCACTCAAAATCTTGAATTCGTCTTCTCTGTTCTTCAATTTTTACGTCTCGCAGATCTCTTAGATGCGGTTGATCGTCTGCTTCAGGAACGCCTCCATGCCCCCGGCCTCCACGAGCTCGCCGTCCACGACCGCGATTCTGTCCAGCCATTGATTCAAGCAACCTGTGCTCTGATACCAATTGATGCCGAAGCGCAATAGAAATTAGGCTAAACAGAAGAATCAAAACGATAACGAGGAACAAACTGTTCTCTCAATCGATTAACAATCAATAAGTTTTCAAAACATCCATAAAAAAACTGCCTTTCAAAACCCTAAAAACAAATTTATAAAGGGTGTTAACCCTAATGACAAAAAAACGCAAAAATTACAAAAATACCATTAATTCGAAAATTACTAAAATAATTAAAAAAAACCATCTAAACGACACCGAATTGTGAAAATCCATCGTTTGAGAGACAAGCCAAAGGCTATGAGTATTGATCAGCACGCCGTTTTGCTTCAGCCGACCAAATTTGAGCTCAATCCAACATCATTGACTTCAAGTTCGTCAACTTGTCTAGTCGCATAACGGGTTCGGCGGTCCCCTAGATGCATCAGAAATGACCGGAGTTGACCCCTTGTAATGGTGCCATCTGAAAATTTTGGACGAGAATTTCATATATTTGGAGTCATAAGGAAGCGACGGATCCATTCTTCCCCTCGCATATATTGGAAGATGGCCAAGAAAAGGGTTGGAATGTCTAAAAAATGAGAGCAAATAGAAAATTTTTTTTTGGAGTGATGTAGTAAATTGCAACTGGATACATTGCGGTTAGTAGGTCACATTGAAAAATCGAAGAAAATTCGACACTAACTTTACAAATCAAATTTAAATGTATCGATTTCGTATCTTTGGAAATGATGTGCAAGGGGCAAGTGATGTATGTCGCGACGAACGAGGGACAGTTTTGGCGATGGTCCCACGTGCATCCTCGGACCCTTCATGGGCCGCAAGTCTATCAAAGGAGTTTCGGCTGAGAGATGCACACAAATACTCCATCTAGAGTATTTTCACTTCTTCGTGCATTTCATTTCTTTGTAAATTCCTTTCAATTTATTTTAATTTCAGCGCCCTGCGATTTCCTCGTAATTTACATTTCATTGCACTTAGATTCGTAGATCCATCACTTCATTCAAACCCTACTCACCCATTCTGCGTTCGTGCGTGGAGCCGCGGAGGGATTCCGGTTGCTCTCCAATCATCTAAAGTCGATTTGCCTAGGCGCACGTCGGTTTTCGTCATCACCTCTTTCGACAAGCCGCATATTGGTTTTCAGCGACAATATGATACAAGGAAATTCAATTTTGACTCTTTCTTGAAATGCATAACGACGTCATCAAAAGCTAAAAAATGTGGGTATAATACAGGAGCTAAAGAAAATTTTAGCCTCTTCCAAATTAATTAAGAGGAAAAGAATGATCTGAAAATTTATTTGGTAAATAATGTGGCCGACAGAACCAACTACATTAATAGTGTAGACCTTCTCGAAATATATCTTATTCCATCTCATGCTATCCCTAACAACAAAAGACCCTTCAGACAAGTGGGGGCCGGTTATTCATCGCATCATCTCAGCCATACGGCTTAAAAGAATCAAATATGGGCAAGATCAGCCGGTTTCTTACCCGAACCCGACCCGTTGTCACGCTCATCGAACCGCCCTACTTCGGAAAATCATGTAACCCACCACGTGCCCGCCAACTGCGGCCAAGAATATGCCACCATTGTACGACACAACCGCAAGCATCACCATGTAACTCACCGCCACACGCACCATGTAGAGCCCGGTCTTCAAAAGGCAAGCCCCGACTTTGGTTGCACCTGGCTTGGCGAACTCGAAGCCAAGGAGGAATTCGATGAGGAAAGAAAGGCAGAAGACAAAGATGATGGCCAATGCGTACATGGCAGGGTGGTTCCCGGGCCAGTGGTCGAAGAGGATGACGGTGTTGTGTCCCCAGTAGAAGCTCATGCGCGTCGCCATCAACCGGTTCGTGTGATGGAAGTGAGTGCTGTTGAGCTCGCTGTTGTGCGACGGTATTGTGTCCGCCATATCTGTTTCTGCGACTGAGTTCTATTGCTCTTGGAGGTGAGGAAGCAATGTTGAGGATGGTGGTTTTAAAACCACTAGGACATATGGACAGACAATGTGGGATTCTCACCATGTCTTCCCTTAGATTGTGTTCGCCTTCTTTTGCTTTTTTGCTTTTGTGAAAATCTTTTTCCTTTAGTTTTTCGTAATGGTTAGAAAATTCAATCCTAAAAATGAACCCGGTAACTTTTGTAACTGTTTACACCAAAAATGACCAACTTTTAGTTATTATTGACATGTGATAAACATAATTGATGAGAGCGGAGTATGGTAATCTATGAACAAGATTATCGACAACTTGATGAATCGACAACTTAAAGGAATCAACAAAAAGTGGAGTCAACAATTTTGGATGCAACCGTAAAAAATTATCCATCAATGTAGTGGAATAAAGCCACTATTAAGATAATGGAGTAGATGAAACCGTTAAGGTAGTGGAGTCAATGTAATTGTCCATTTAATCATTTGTAACCTCTATTGATAAACCCCTTTTGTAAACTTTGTTTGTAACCTCCGTTGATAGTCGTCGATTGTAGACTTTAAATAGCCACATTGCACTCTTCAAAGGCCTGCCGCGCGCAAACAAATAGACATGCTATCTTTCAATTCCTGCACTACAGGTTATAGTTGCCAAATTTGTGTCTTCGATTAAATCTGGTATGTTTTTTAGCTATAATTTCTAGATCCGCATCGTTGATTAAATTCCGACTTATATCCTTGTTGTAGTTCCGAGGTGTCTCGTCGCTGATTAAATTCCGACTTATATCCTTGTTGTAGTTCCGAGGTGTCTCGTCGCTGATTAAATTCCGACGTTGTATTTTTATGTTTTTAGGATTTGTCATCAATTCAAATCCGGCATAATTTGTGTACGTTCGGTTTCGTTTAAAGTGAAGTTATCGATTCTGATGTCTACTTGTGATATTTCATGTCCAGTATTGTCACAGAAACTATCTCCTCTAATAAAAACCGAATAAATACTTTCGTTAAAACGTATTTCGTCTTGGAGTCGAATTCTAGTGAAACACTAACAAAATATTAAATTATGCATTTATCGAAGCAGAAGAAACTTTAAATCTTTTCATATTCTTTATTGGTCCTTTCAATTATATTACAAAAACATTCAAATGTTGAAACACATCTTCATTTGATATTTAAATCAACCGATAACGATCTCACAAAATTTTACATATAGTAAGAGACGGGCAAGCGGTACACGAAAATGGTTTCCCGCTATCACTAGTCCAAGTTGGGCTACGTGCACTTATCTTAAAAGAATGGTAAAAGGCTAGCTAAATCTTGATAGGAGAGATAGTTTGTTTTGGGTGATGTAAGAGTATCGAGTTTGTATGCTCTATGCCTAATCCATACCCCAGTTTTTTTTTTTTTGAAATTCTCGACCTCCACACTTTGTAAAAAAGGAAAAAAAAAAAAAAGAGAACAATTTGCGTGCTTTCGGAGGATATGTTTTTGTCACTCCAGGAATGATCTTTGTTTGTCTGGACCCTTTGAAAGATTGAGAGGATCCCCTTTTCTGGAATACAACAGATTATGTCGGGAGGAGTTCGAATTGCGTAAGGGAATGGACATGTGTTTTTCCTCTTTTTGGTTTTGAGTATATGTGTTTTTCATGTCTTATAAATGTGTGTGATGAGTCATATGCACGCGATTCCATTGGAGGAGACAGGTACAAAGTTTGACACTCTAGCTTTAGTTCTGCCGAGACAGCATTCTAATTCCACAATTTCCGAATGAACCTTTTGTCCTGTTTTCGCGTTTCTTTCCCTTTCATCAGATAGCTCCATCACTTTAGATGGCGATTGATGATTAACTGAAGGCATCATTGTAACGTCCGGAAATTTCGTAATAATATGTATGTAAAATTAGAAGTTTTCCGTGTTCGAAAATGATAATTAGATAATAAAGCTAAGTATTATTTAAGTTAATATTCGTGCGAACGAGTAGAAATCGTTGTTGGACCGTAAATTACAAGGTGCGGATTCGGGAACGTAATTGTTCCGAGCTCGATGTGTTTTAAAAATTTTAAACGTTGTTATGTACATTGATAGTAGTGTGGTATAAATTAATTTACCATTAGTGGGTAATATTATTGGCTAATTTTTGGTTAAGTAGTGTTAACCATTTTATTATTTTCTAATTTGCCGTTGGGGGGGTGGGGGGAGGGGTGGGGGAAGATATTCTCACAAAATATCTCTTCATGACTCTTCTTCTCACGTAGCCCTTTGAAGGCACAAGCTTAGCCGCATGCCACCTGTACCCTTAAGCCAACTTCTGTTTTAGTTAGACACCTAGCCTACGAAATCATTTTCCTTGGCCACTAATTCTTCATATTAAGCCCTTGATTTCTTACACCTGCCATGATGAAAAGAAGGGGTGCCCCTTGTGAGTACAATGTATTTATCCAGCTCAACGTCTACCCCTTTATCCGTGATGGAAAGAGGAGGTGTCACCTGTGAATGCAATGTATTTATCCATCTCAACGTCTACCCCTCTGTCTCATTTTATCTGGGTAAACACTGAAGGAAATTTTTTCCTCAAAATGTAACATCCTTCTTCACTTTCTACTTTCAACATCATCCGATTCAAAATCTATGGAAGAGTTTTAACCTTTGGGTGTTGAGATTTTTGCATAAGGTAAGTAAAGACTCTAGAGTTAAAGCTAGTTAAATCTACTTGACACTTTTTAACTTGGTTACTTGAGAAATGCTATTTTGAGAAAAGCTATTATGATGTGTGATAATAGTGAAGATATGGTGATGGTTGGATTTGCTTTGCTGGTTCTGTACATGTTCGAATGGATGTGTTTTGTTTCCTTAAAGTGTGTTAAAAATCGGTAAGTATAATGGTTAAGTTTGAACGTGTAAATGTTATCTTTGAGATAATTGTTGAATTCTTCTTGTTGATTTTTCGTACGTTTAAAAGGGTAGAAAATCGTTTTACTCAAAGTAGAGTATGCTAGGTAAGCGTAAATGATGATTCTGTTGACTTCTGAGCTAAACAAATTTTAATCTCAAATTCTGATTCAATTTTACTTCTGAGTTGAATAGATTTTATATTCAAATTTTGATTCTATTTACTTCTGAGCTGAATAGATTTTAACCTTAAATTCTGATTCTGCTTACTTCTGAGCTGAGTAGATTTTTGCCTCAAATTTTGGTTCCGGTTATTTTTAAAACTACATAGACTTTACGGTCAAAATCCGGACATGTCTACTTTTAAAACTACACATACTTTATTTTCAAAGTCAGAATGTATTTATTTCTAAACCCAAGTAGACTTTATTTTCAAAGTCTGAATGTATTTATTTCTGAACCTGAGTAGACTTTATTTTCAAAGTCTGAACGTACGTATTTCTGAACCCGAGTAGACTTTATTTTCAAAGTTTGAATAAATGTATTTTCTAAACCGAGGGAGTTTTATCTCAAAATCTGGATATGTGTACTTTCTGAACTTGAGTAGACTTTAGCTTTTTGAGTTTGAGCCCCCATTGCTTCATACTTATTTGCTTGAATGATGTATTTAATACTTGAAAGGACATGTGATGTAAAGAAGGTGAGTATATATATGCAAATACTTGGTTGTCATGGCTTCCATGGGAATAATATAAATTTTGTTGCCCATATAGTGGTGTGTGATGATGCCCCATTGGTGCGGATGCCCCGTTGGTCGGGATGCCTCGGAGGGTGTACCGAGATGCCTCGGAGTTGGGATGTCCCGGGAGTGTTTGGGAGGATGAAGTAATGAACCTAATGCATGAGCATGAATGTTCTACATCATATGCTTACGTTTGTGTGAAAGTATTGTGAAATGTTGAGTTGCTAATATTTTGTGGCACATCCAGATGGAAAATGTATAACATGTATTCAAGTTCTATGCATATTGTTTGTTATGCATACATGTTGTTTATGCCAGGTGAAGTGGTAAGCTGATTTTTTTAACTTAAAACTAGAGATTTCATTTACTGAGCTTCGGCTCATCCCATTATTTTTCAAACATATAGGATGGATGTTCCTCAACTTCTACGTTTTGGAGTTCCTATATATCACGAAGCTATCTATGAAAATGTGTTTGTGCCTGAGTTTGAAGCAGTATATACTAAGTGTAGCGTTACTGTATGGGTTGACGTTGGTTTTATTTAGTGGGTTCCTTATTAGTTCGTTGCTTGGTACTCTAATCTCGACAGAAAGTTAGTTGGCCCGTTGAGGGGCTTTGACATAGATGATGGTGGTTTTGCAGCGGAGGGCGAAGTTATCGATACATGACTTCATCAAACTTTTGGTTAGACAGACTTTTGGAGTACAATCTAGTATGGAGATAGGCAATCATGACCGACTTAGACTTTTGTTTTTGTACTTATTTGATGTTTTGTCTGGGCTTGTAAATCTGACAAGGGTTGGTAATAAGAAGCAAAAGTATTTTTTTAGTAAACTTGTGTGGTATTCATGTTTAATACTTGTTTAGACTTTAACTTCCGCTGGCCAAATTATTAATAATATTAAATGACATGTGTCGCGCGTGACATTTGAGGGGCATCACAGATTGTTTGGTATCAAAGCAGGTTTTACCCATGGAGTAACAAGGTGCGCTTAGAATTTGGAGTAGGAAACCTAATTTACACCATGCGAGTGTAGAAAATCAAGTGCATGTGCTTGCTCTTGATTGATTTTATGCTCCGAGTAACTTTTGTTACTCATTAGTTAATGGCTAAGTTAAGCAATACATGTAGGTATTGCAAGATGAGTTCGATTAGCAACGCAGAAAAGGATCCTCGGTTGGAAGGAATCCTTCATGTGCTTGCCAATGTCAAAAGCCTAATGGAGAAGCAGGAATTACAAGAAGTTGCCTCTAGCTTGGGAAATGGTGAACGTCGTTTGTGAAGTTTGATCGAGCAATTTTTGAAACTGAAACCACCACGGTTTGCTAGAACTAGAAATCTTGAAGAGCCAGAATCATGGATCGACAGGATGGAGAAGAAATTCAATCTGCTAGATTGTAATGACATTGACAAAATAGTCCTAGCAAAATATCAACTTCAAGGAAATTCCAGACACTGGTGGAAGGCATCCAAGGAAACTGTGTTTCCAACTGGCACTAATTGAACTTGGAGTGTTTTTGTCAATGCATTTTTCCGGAAATATTTCTTAGATTGTGCCTAGGATAAGAAGGAGATGGAGTTTATACAACTGAAATAGAATGATCTTACTATGGACCAGTATGAAGCCAAGTTTGCAGAACTTTCAAGGTTTGCCCCTAGGTTGGTTGAAGACAAGGAAGACAAAGCCAAGAGATTTCGGGATGGCTTGAGACCAAATATCAGAAATAAGCTAATGCCCTTGAATTTGAAATATCATAATGAGTTGTATGAACACGTACAACTTGTGGAAAAGGATTTGGCAGAGTTAGCAAAGACAACATTGACTTTCCAGGCATGACCTAATCGTCAAAATTTTCAACCTAATTTTCATCATGACAAGAGATGTATGCAAACTAGAAAGCAACCATTTGTTTTAAACAAAGGGAACAATGTTGGAGGTTTTTGGATTCACACGGAACAATCGATCGACGATGCATATGCAGTCTCCTAATAATGTTTGTCGTACTTGTGGCAAGCAACATGGAGGTACACCATGCTCAGCTTTAAGGTAATGTTATTGGTGTGGACAGCGAGGTCACATATTAAGAAAGTGTCCAGTGATGAAGTAACAATGTATCACACCTCCACAGCAATCGCAACAGTCCTCACAAAACAAGATCCCGCAGCAAGGAAATTTCCAAAGGCTACTAGCTCATGGTTGAGTTTATACAGTCACATAGGAGGAAGCTAAAGCCTCCAAGGCAGTTATAATAGGTATCATTTTCGTATGCAGCAAGAATGCTTATGAATTATTTGATATGGGTACCACACATTCATTTATATCGGCACGATTCATGAAAATTGATTGAATTAAGTCCTAGACCGCTCGAAATATCCCTTTGTATTTCTACACTGCTAAGAGATACAATTATGTCCATGTTGAAATGTAAAGACCGTTAGATCACTATAAGTAGAAATGATCAAATAGTAGACTTGATCATATTGACTATGTATGATTTCGATGTTATTCTGGGAATGGATTGATTTCGTAAGCAACGAGCCAATATGGATTACTATAGGAAGGAAATTCAGTTTAACCCACCGGACCAACCTAGTTTTGAATTCTCTGGGAATGTAGTGAATCTATTTGTGATGCTTATTTTCGCACTTGAAATGTAGCAACTTTTGAATGATGATTGTCAAGGATATCTAACGGTGATAAGTGATCAGAAAAGGAGTTAAAGGTGCAATTGTAGAAATTGCTTGATAGAAGATTTATTAGACTAAGCAATTCACCTTGGGGTATACTGGTGTTGTTTGTGAAGAAAAAAGACAGACCGTTATGTTTATGTTTTGACTATAGACAATTGTAGATTATTTGATAAGTTATGATTTTTGAAATCTGAGTTAATTTTTGGAGATACGAGGATGCCAGTTTTGGTTAATTTGCATCGTGGCAATGATGGATTTTAGAGGTATTAAGTTTGAATTTTAAGCTCTTATAGTTAGTGATGATCTTTTGGGTGTTTAGAGGGAAAGAACACTAGAACTGCCAAACTTTATATACGGCGTTCACTTTAGCGTCAAAAGTTTCTATCGGATCACTTAAGTGCTAATTTTTTTGAAAAACGATCACTTTAGTGTCAATTCTGGTTAGTTTGACCAGAAATCCGGCATGACATTTTTTTAGTAATTTCTGAAGCCAATGTGGCTCGCCGGAGGTTTAGTCAGCATGTACACTTCAAAACAATATAGTTTAGCATATACACTTCAATTTTTAAATATTTTTTCTGATTTTCTTCTTTTTTTCCTTCTTTTTTTTTTGTTCGTTCTTCTTCTTCTACCTTTGGTCGGTAACTAGACATCACCGGTCACCTAGCCTCGCCTCACCAGATCTGGGTTGGGCGAGGCCTCCCATGAAAGCCACAGGCGAGGGTGGGCGAGCCCCTGTGAGAGCTACCGGTAGCCCTCGCAAGGTTCGCTTGTGGCGGGCAATGGTGGCCTTGTTTGGGAGAGGCTAGGTGGCCGGCCATGGCTGGTGACCGATGTTTGGTCACCAACCAAAGGTAGAAGAAGAAGAAATAAAAAAAATGAAAAGAAGGAAAAAAGAAACAAATCAGAAAACATATTTAAAAATCAAAATATGCACATGGAAATGCCACATAGACTGATTTTTTTATTAAAAAAAACCCAACTCAAATTAAAATTTTAATTATTAAAGCCACGTATTAATTTGGCCGGAATTTCTCGCTATTGACACTTAAGTGATCGCTTTTTCTCTAATTTGGCACTTAAGTGATCCGACGAAAACTTTTGGTACTAAAGTGAGCGCCGTACACAAGTTTTAACACTTCTAGTGTTAAAATGGAGGAGTTTTAACACTTCTAGGTGTTTAGAAGTTTTTTGCAAAGAAAGTCTGAGAATGAAATGGAGGAGTTTTGATTATCGGTGGAATTAGATGGATTAGTCAAGAAATGATCTATAGAGAGTAAGTTACGATTTTGAAAACTAAATTATGATCGATTGAGTTAGGTTGCGATCTCCTATTGGAAAAGGGGAATCTATGTTGAAAGTCTTGATGTGTTGCATGGAGATACTTAGTTTGAGAAGTGCTGATCTTGGAAGTTATAAGCTTGAATTGTCACGTGTGGTGTAATTTCACTTGTGGTTTGTAGATTGAGATGATAGGCATAATCTTTATGATTGTAGGATGCAACTTGACTTTAAACAGTTTTGAGGAATTAGAGAACATGGATTATACCCTCTTTAAAGGAAAAGAGATGGATGCTTAAGATGTGATATTAGAAGTGATAAGTTTGAATGATGATTCTCGAGGCTTAGAACTTGAGGAACATTGAATGGAATTAGGTAAGTTCTTATCTTTGGGTGAACTAAGGAGTTGAAGTTATTCAATTAGGTGTTGATCATTTAAGTGATAATATTCATGTTAACATTTGTAGAATTGAGGATGACCTCTTATTTTGATAATTTGGAAGATGATAGTCACTTATGTCTAAGAGATGATCTTTTAAATAGCAATCAAAGACAAGTTCTTGTTTTGGTGGAATCAAACTTCATAGAGGCAATCATAGTCAATTGCTTGGGAGATAGTGAGTTTGAAACTCGAAGAAGTAGATCCTTTTCTAAGTACTATGATTGGAAGTATCTTAGTCATTGATTTAATACTCTGATTTCATGAATCTCCAATTGGATGGAGAGATATTCTTAGGTTATGTCTTAATTAAGATGATAGGAATCTTGATAGATTCGTTGATAGTTCTTGAAGGTTCAGATTATACTGGATGTGAAAGATGCCATACTTTGGCATCTGGTATATTATAGGTTAGAGCGAAGGCGAATAAGGTGGCGAATATGATGATTTGGGAATGGAATTTGCTTAGGGAGATTTCTAATTATGACTTTAGGATAGATGTAAGTAACTGGACGAGTGTGATGGCTACACTTAGGATTGAACTGGAGATTATGTAAAGGATTAGAATAATATAGCAATCAAATCCTGAGACTACAAGGGTTCACAAAGAAGTAGTAAAAGGTAGAAAGATTGGATTTTCAAGTATTAGAGGATGGAATAGTAAGGTTTCATGGACGTCTTTACGTACCTAAAGAGGAAGGACTTAGGAACGAGATGTTGCAGAAGCACATTGAAGAAATTATAGTGTACATCCGAGAAATATGAAAATGTATCACAGCCTTGGCTAACACTATTAGTGAAATAGAATGAAGGTTGATATTGCCAAACATATCCGGAGATATGTGACATGTCAATAGGTGAAAGCAGAATATCGTAAGTCAGGTGGAATGTTGAAACTGTCCTAAGTGGAAATGGGAGCACGTGATAATGAACTTTGTCCAAGGTTTGCTAAGGACATCATAAAGCCACAATTCCATCTGGATGATAGAGGATCGTCTAACTAAGTCTGCTTCTTTCCTTGGGGTGCGAGTAGACAATACATTGGAGAAATATGCGGAGTTGTATGTCCAACAAGTAGTTCGACTGTATGAAGTACCCGTAATTATCGCATCAGATTGAGACCCAAAGTTCATTGCGAACTTTTGGCGAAGCCTTCAAACTGCATTGGGAACTAAACTCTAGTACAGTACTGCCTTTCATCCCCAAACTGATGGTCAATTGGAACGAACCATCCAGACATTGGAGGATATGCTACGAGCTTGTATAATTGACTTTAAAGGTAGTTGGGATGAACACTTGCATTTAGTAGAGTTTGCTTACAATAATAGTTTTTTAGCAAAATATTGGCATGGCTCCTTTCGAAACATTGTATGGAAGAGCCTGCAGAACTCTTATCTGTTGGAGTGAAGTCGGCAAAAGGAAATCAATGGGACCGGATTTAGTATGAATCACTTCAGATGCTGTAAAAGTAATTCGGGATTGACTTAAAACTGCTCAAAGTCAACAAAAGAGTTATGCGGATAAACGTCGAAGACCATTGGAATTCAACATTGGTGACCATGTATTCTTGAAAGTGCCACCGATGAAAGGTGTATTGCGATTTGGAAAGAAAGGCAAGCTGAGTTCAAGGTTTATAGGATCTTTTGAAATTCTTGAGTAGATTGGTGACTTGGCCTACTGTTTCGCCTTGCCACCCAGACTTTCCAATGTTCACGATGTTTTTCATGTGTCTATATTGAGAAAATATGAACCAGACCCTACTCATGTATTGAATTTTGAGTTGATCGAGGTAGACGAAAGAATAACTTATGTAGAGAAGCCAATACAAATCTTGGATCGAAGGGAACAAGTTCTAAGAAACGGGACCATTCCGTTGGTCAAGGTCTTGTGGCAATATCATGACATGGAAGAAGCAACGCAGGAAAGTGGGGAGGATATGAGATACAAATATCAACATCTCTTTAAGTGATCATGTGTTTTCGAATTTCAAGGAAGAAATTTCTTAAGGGAGGAAGAGTTGTAGCATCTGGAAATTTCGTAATAATATATACGTGACGTTGGAAGTTTTTCATGTTCGAAAATGATACTTAGATAATAAAGCTAAGTATTATTTAAGTTAGTATTCGTGCAGACGCATAGAAATCGTTGTTGGACAGTAAATTGCGAGGCGCGGATTCAAGAACGTAATCGTTTCGAGCTCGACGTGTTTTAAAAATTTTAAATGTTGTTGTGTACGTTAATAGTAGTGCGGTATATATTACTTTACCATTAGTGGGTAATATTATCGGCTAATTTTTGGTTAAGTAGTGTTAATCATTTTATTATTTGCTAATTTGCCGTTGGGGGGAAGATATTCTCACAAAATATCTCTTCAGGACTCTTCTTCTCACGTAGCCCTTGAAGGAGCAAGCTTGGCCGCATGCCACTTGTCTCATTAAGCCAGCTTCTATTCTAATTAGACACCTAGCCTAAGAAATTATTTTCCTTGGCCACTACTCCTTTAGATTAAGCCATTGATTTCTTACACCTAACTGTGATGGATAGAGGAGGTGCCACTTGTGAGTGCAATGTATTTATCCACCTCAATGTCTACCCCTCTATCTCATTTTATTTGGGTAAACACTGAAGGAAATTTTTACCTCAAATCGTAACACCGTTCTTCACTTTCTACTTTCACCATCATCTGATCCAAAATCTACGAAAGAGCTTTAACCTTTGGGTGTTCATATTTTTACGCAAGGTAAGTGAAGACTTTAGAGTTAAGCTAGTTAAATCAACTTGACACATTTTAACTTAATTGCTTGAAAAATGCTATTTTGAGAAATGCTATTCTTATGTGTGATAATAGTGAAGATATGGTAATGGTTGGATTTGCTTTGCTGGTTCTGTACATGTTCGAATGGATGTGTTTTGTTTCTTAAAGTGCGTTGAAAACCGGTAAGTGTAATGGTTAAGTCTGAAAGTGTAAATGTAATATTTGAGATGATTGTTGAATTCTTCTTATTGGTTTTTTGTATGTTTAAAAGGATAGAAAATCGTTTTACTCAAAGTGGAGTATATTAGGTAAGTGTAAATGATGATTCTGTTTACTTCTGAGCTAAACAGATTTTAACCTTAAATTCTGATTTAATTTTACTTTTGAGTTGAACAGATTTTATACTCAAATTCTGATTCTATTTACTTCTAAGCTGAACAGATTTTAACCTTAAATTTTGATTCTGCTTACTTCTGAGCTGAACAGATTTTTGCTTCAAATTCTGGTTTTGGTTATTTTTAAAACTACACAGACTTTACGGTCAGAATCTGAACATGTCTACTTTTAAAACCACACAGACTTTACTGTCAAAATCTAGACATGTCTACTTTTAAAACTGCACAGACTTTATTTTCAAAGTTAGAATGTATTTATTTCTGAAATCGAGTATACTTTATTTTCAAAGTCTAAATGTAGTTATTTTTTAATCCAAGTAGACTTTATTTTCAAAGTCTGAATGTACGTATTTCTAAATTCGAGTAGACAATATTTTCAAAATCTAAAGGTATGTATGCTTGACCCGAGTAGACTTTATTTTCAAAGTCTGAATAAATGTATTTTCTAAACCGAGGGAGTTTTATCTCAAAATCTGGATATGTGTACTTTCTGAATTTGAGTAGACTTTAGCCTTTTGAGTTTGAACTTGCGTTACTTCATACTTATTTGCTTGAATGATGTATTTCATTGCTTGAAAGGACATGTGATGTAAAGAAGGTGAGTATATGCATGCAAATACTTGGTTGTCATGGCTTGCATGAGAATAGTATAAATTCCATCGCACATAGAGTGGTGTGTGACGATGCCCCATATGTCGCAATGTCCCGTTGGTCAAGATGCCCCGGGAAGTGTTTCGAGATGCCTTGGGAGTCGAGATGCCCCGTTGGTTGGAATGCCCATGGGGGTGTACCGAGATGCACTGGAGTTGGGATGCCTCAAGAGTGTTTGGGAGGATGAAGTAATAAACCTAATGCATGAGCATGAGTGTTTACATCATATGCTGGCGTTTGTGTGAAAGTGCTATGAAATGTTGAGTTGCTAAGATTTTGTGGCACATCCAAATGGAAAATGTATAACATGCATTCAAGTTCTATGCATATTATTTGTTATGCATGCATGTTGTTTATGCCAGGTGAAGTGGTAAGTCGATTTTCCTAACTTAAAACTAGAGATTCATTTTTAGGGCCTTGGCTTATCCCATTATTTTTCAGATATGCAAGATGGATGTTCCTCAACTTCTATGTTTTGGAGTTCTTGTATATCATGAAGCTGTCTATGAAAATGTATTTGTGCCTAAATCTGAAGTAGTATGTATTGAGTGTAGTGCTATTGTCTTGGTTAACGTGGGCTTTAGTTAGTGGGTTTTATTTGGTGGGTTCCATGACTTTATCAGACTTTTGGTTAGGCAGACTTTTCGAGTATAATCTAGTATGGAGATTGACAACAATGACCTACCCAGATTTTTGTTTTTGTACTTATTTGATGTTTTGTCTGGGCTTGTAAATCTGACAAGGGTTGGTAATAAGAAGCAAAAGTATTTTTTTACTAAACTTGTGTGGTATTCATGTTTAATACTTGTTCAAATTTTAACTTCCGCTGGCCAAATTATTAATACTAGAGATTTCATTTATTGAGCCTCGGCTCATCCCATTATTTTTCAAACATGTAGGATGGATGTTCCTCAGCTTCTACGTTTTGGAGTTCCTGTATATCACGAAGCTATCTATGAAAATGTGTTTGTGCCTGAGTTTGAAGCAGTATATACTAAGTGTAGCGTTACTGTATGGGTTGACGTTGGTTTTATTTAGTGGGTTCCTTATTAGTTTGTTGCTTGTTACTCTAATCTCGACGGAAAGTTAGTTGGCCCGTTAAGGGGCTTCGACATAGATGATGGTGGTTTTGCAGCGGAGGGCGAAGTTATCGATACATGACTTCATCAAACTTTTGGTTAGACAGACTTTTGGAGTACAATCTAGTATGGAGATAGGCAATCATGACCGACCCAGACTTTTGTTTTTGTACTTATTTGATGTTTTGTCTGGGCTTGTAAATCTGACAAGGGTTGGTAATAAGAAGCAAAAGTATTTTTTCAGTAAACTTGTGTGGTATTGAAGTTTAATACTTGTTCAGATTTTAACTTCCACTGGACAAATTATTAATAATATTAAATGACAAGCATACTCTGTCTAGAATAAGCTTGCATGAAATTCATAAACAAAAACAATTCAAACATAAAACGTTGAAGAGAGCTGATATGTTTTTTGGATTTATTTTTCAGAATTTGACCTTGTTTTCATTTGTTTATAAATGAGAAAATGACACTAGAAGTGCCATTGTTAGGGAAAATCACTCATGATGTTTTGAAGATAACAAAATAATCAAAGGCTACTGACATGTTTAATCTTTGAGTAACAAGGTGACAGATACATAAGTTGTTATGCAAATGATATTCTAAAAAATACATATAGAGGATATGAGTTCTCTATCAAAGGTGAACAAGCCCAGAACGGGGAGTTCGGTAAAGATTGGAATTACCATGGATAGATGAAGAGGAACTACTTCTAAAGAGAGCATTAATTTTCAGATAGTATCGTTTGATCAAGAAGTCTATTTAGACTTTATTTCGAAGATAAAGTTTGGAATCTGGAACCATTTATGATACTATTCAGACATAAATCCAAGTATCATAACCACTAGTAATTTGGCTTGGATTTCCTTTTTTAAATGATTTGATTGACTCTTATTATGGAAGATTGATTTGTAACGAGTTAATATGAAAAAGATCTTGATTGATTAAGAATCAATTTCGAGACAAGTAACCTTCTAATTTGAAGAACTCTACTTATGGAAACTGGAGATTTTGGTTGTATAGGTGATTAGAATCAATGGAGATTCATGTTCACTCAACGTCTACTTAATTTTTTTAATACAAATCTGTCCAATAGGTAAATTGAAAAATAATCCTCTAAAGACTATTCAATGACTAGATTGAAAGTGGAGGAGTATGATCAAAGTGCCGAGGAGCAGAAGCAAGAGACAAAGTCCATAATCTAGAATTTAAAAGTCTGAGCAAACTTTGATCTATATACTTGTCTTTCATGAGTAATAAAGTGTAATCAATTGAGAGGTGTGAACAGTGTCATAAGTGTGTGTTTAGGTGTGAGATAGTGTGATCTATCAGCTTGGACATAAGCAACTTTGGGTAGAAGCGCTTGAAAATAAGTGGCACTACTTGATTGTAATCTCTCATTGATTATCTAGTGGAATTCAACCAGTAAACTATCAATGTGGGAGAGTGGACGTATGCTTGATCTAAATCAAACCACTATAAACTTTGTGTGCAAATTCTCTTACCTCTAAACTCTTGGTACTTATAATTTATTGCACACTAACAAAACTGCTTCTAAAGTTTGTCTAGGTTTTGAACTTTACACTCTGAGTTTAGACTCAGATCTTGACCTTTTCAATTCCACTTTAAAATTGTCAAGATTTATTAGTATCACCTATTCACACCATGTCTAGGTAATCTTTGCTAGCCACATTAGCTATAACTTTCATGTAATACTCACTTTAGTGTGAAAACTTTTTGAGCAAGCACTTGAGTGCCACTTTTTTAAAGAAAAACTATTACTTCATAAGCATAGCAAATTTGTGTGGCCGGACAATCCGGCGTGGCAATTTTTTAATATAATCCATCCGACGTGACTCGTTGGCAAAGTGAGTTAGAATAATTGGTGCTAAATGATGTCATTTAACACATTTATTTGCACCGAACTAAGGAATTGAGGCTAAACAAAAAATTGTTCTTCAAATCCTAACCCTAAATTGAGGAATTTGGGCAAAGAGGAAGGTGACTACAGACGAAAGAAGCTAAAAATGCGATGTTTGTTGCCTAACCCTATTTTTGAGAAACGCTAACCTTTGCTTCGGAGGAAAGAACATTTTCTTGGAGGGTAGAGAGAATTTGAATATTTTCTCAGAGGAGAGAGGGGGTTTGAATATTTTCTTTAAATCCAAACCATTGCTTCAGATTAAAGAAGAACACCAATAGCAAGTTAGCTCGCTTTCTTTCCTTTGAAACCACAATACCAACGACAAAGAGAAAGGCGATGTTTGCTCTGTTTTCTCAAGACTCGAACTTGCCCCCATTTTCTTGGAAGGGAGAGACAAAGGGGAAATGCCAGAAATTTTGTGCTGGTGACATGCGAGATGTCTTCTCACGGTAGTGGTAGTGTCACTGTCACCACTATTAGCACTAGGAGGTTCAGTAAAAATGTAGGGAATATTGAGCGGATCAAGGACTGTGTTGTTTGTTCCTTTCTTTGTTCTAGTAAAGAAGATGAAGACCAAGAAAAAGAAGGAGAAGAGAAGGCAAACCGGTTAAATAATTTGCCGGGTCATCTTGTTATTTGTCCATGTTGGAGTTCAATTTTTTTTTTAAAAGTCACGTTGGAATTAAAATCTTAGTAAAAAAGTCACGTTGGATGAATCACTTGAAATTGTTGTCGGAGGCTCCTAAGTGATCTTTTTTCTACCGAGGTGCCATTAAGTAATCGTACAAAAAGTTTTGGCACGGAAATGAACGCCGTACGAAAGTTATAATATTTTTAATAAGGTTGTACAAAAAGTTTTGGCATTGATCTGGTCTGGTTCCCGGTTCCAAATAAAAAACCACCTAAAAACCGAATTGATTGGACCGAATTTGGATAAGATTTTCATATAGGCTAAAAATGCTAATTTTCTCTATATCTTTCTTTTTCTTTGTTCTCTCCAACCTTACTAAGATACTTCACGATTCTCTCTTTTACTCATGACTCACTCTCCTCCTCGCTCGTTCGAGCCTTGCAACCATTGCTCGTACCTGACTCATCTTTACTCGCTTGCTCTTGTTCACCTTTTACTTTGAACAGTTTTGTTACTTATATTGTTTTGCTGACCAAAACAAGGAACAAAAGAAAAATAGGTTCTCGGATATGTCTTGGACTTGGACCAAAAAAACAAGATATGTTCTAGGGTCGGTTCTAGGGCAAACAGGATAGGATCTAGATTTCAAAAATTGGAAACCGGTTCTAACATGATAGGTTTTGAGTTTTAGGTCTGGAATCTACCCATTGAAACTGATCACCCTTAACTTCTAGTGTCCTTTCTCTGTATAAAACCAGAAGTTGAGCAACTCAGATAACTGTGACATGAGAATGTGACTCATGAATGACGGATCAGACTTGGGCGGAGCAATTTTCTTTAACAATAAACTGATGAGAGTCTCGGCTGGAGGAAGTTTCATCCAACCCATATTTGAGGAAGACATGGCCCAAACACAAACATGTACATGAAAATAATTTGGGTATGCAAGTTAGAATTGTTTAGTGGGTATGTCCGCGAATGACCCCAAGGAGAGGGAAATCTCCACAGCGCAAGCAAGTAATCAAAAAGTGAGGGATCAACAGGCATAATTGGCTCCGAAAGTTTTGGGCTTTTGACTCTGGATTTTCTTCGACCGGTGAGTTGAGCGCGCGCATGCGGTGTGAATTTCGATCTTGGGATCAAGAAAGGCGTGTCTTCGAAAATCTAGACTTCCACCTCCTCGTAAAGAAGAATGAATCTTTTTATCCAAGGTTCAGAAAAGTAAGTGAGTCCTGATCTAAAGACCTTCAGGGTGGGGTGTATGTGACCCTATGGCATCCTAGAGCTTAAATCGCTATCGTTCCATACGATACCCGCCGATATCAAAGGCCACATGGATTGGGCTCGTCTGCAATCGGATCATATGATCCCAAAGATGAAGACGCCCGGGCAAAACCTGGACATTTTTTGCATCGGAAGGCCCGGAAAGGCCCAAGTTGGTCATACCCACGTTTCGCTTCTCTTCAGTTTTCACTCGCTGGCGTCCCTTTCACGGACAAAGACTCAAAAGCACATCGCCAGACTGCCACGCATGAAAGGAAGAAGAAGATTGTGGAAGCTCGTAGACATGACAAGACGCATCTCCACTCCATTACAGAGACCAAGAAGAGCCTCGAAACTTCAAGCAAGCCAAGAAGCTCCCTCAAATCTAAATCCATCTCCGATCTCTGTCTATATAAAGCAATCCACATCCGGTGACCATCATCCTATAGCAAGCAGATTCACAGATATCAGAAAAGCTCTTTGAAAAGAAGCACCGAAGGTTGTCACTTCATAACCCTGCAAAACCAAGGACAATGTCTCTGATCCCAAGCACTCTAGGCGGCCGTTGGGACCCCTTCTCGATGGACGTCTGGTCACCCAACTTCACGTCCAACGATGAGCTGTCGACCTTCGCGAACCTGTGGGTCGACTGGAAGGAGACGCCGGAAGCCCATGTGTTTAAAGCCGACCTGCCAGGCCTCAAGAAGGAGGAGGTGAAGGTGGAGATGGAAGAGGGAAGAGTTCTCAAGATCAGCGGAGAGAGGAGCGTCGAGAAGGAGGACAAGGGCGAGAAATGGCACCGGGTTGAGAGAGGCTGTGGCAAGTTCCTGCGGAGGTTCCGGCTGCCAGAGAACGCCAAGGCGGATGAGGTGAAAGCGTCAATGGAGAGCGGCGTCCTGACCGTAACCGTCCCCAAGCTGCCGGAGAAGAAGTCGGAGGTGAGGTCCGTCCAGATCACCGGCTGAGAAGGTTGTGTTACGTTGGTTGGAGCGGCTTTTTAATCCGATCGCTGTGCGAGGAAGCTGATACAAGTCCGAGAGAAGTTTGTGTCATGAGTCGTTTTGTACGTCGTCGTGTGTGTCCAGTGTGCTGTCTCAAGCCTTTTGGCCGAGATTGAGGATTGTAATCCCGTCAGTACGCTAATAAAATTTGCTTTAATTGCATGTAAATGATGCTTTTATTCTGTTTTCCAAACGACGAGAACCAGTGATTATACATCATTTCGACCAAACAGACAGAAATGATAGACCCACCGAGGCGGCTTTAGAACAATTACAACTTTGCTGGATAATTGCGGAAAAAAGGCATCGGGAGTATCATAACCTTTTCCGGGGCTCATGACTTTTATAAAATATTCACTTGAGTGCCATCAATAATTTTTCATTAGTCAATTGAAACATTTTCATATGAATAAAACAGATGAAGATTTTCACTTTTCATTCCTTGGCTGGTGGGACCGGTTCCATGAATTTATCCAAGAACCGGACCGCCCGGGTGGGTTTATGGAGTCAACGGGCGATTTTTGATTTTAATTTTTTGAAACTGTTCTTTAGTGGGCGGTTTCCGATTCTAGAGTGGGAATCGTCTATTTAGACCATGCACACCTTTCGTGGATTCAAGTCCTAAAATTTAACATTTGGTCCATTTTATTTTTTCAGTCAACATTAACAAAAAGGACTCAAGTGTGTAAGGTTGCAAGTCCTCGTGGCAGTCCTTTTTTGTATGTTTTCACATGCAACTTGCCCATCTAGCCCAAAAAAACAAAGAAAACATCCAACTTGACAACTTTGATGAACAAGAATGGAGGACCCATCACCAAATTATATAATTACCCGCTTCTCTCTCTTTTCTCATCTCCATTCTCATCTTCTCCAGGAGCAAATCACCTAACGCACAGAGAGAAAACAAGGAGATGGAGGAGCCACTTGAGTCTCACGTCCTCAATCTGCCGTTCCCAGCGCAGGGCCACATCAAGCCAATGCTCTGCCTGGCGAAGCTCCTCGCCACCTCCAGCCTCCGTGTCACCTTCCTCAACACCCACCACAACCACCGCCGCGTCCTCCCACGCAACCCCTGCTCTCCTCCCTCCCCCTTCCTCTGGTTCGAGTCCATTTCCGATGGCTTGCCCGACGACCACCCGCAGAGCTTGGAACGGATCGAAGAGCTAGTCCTATCGATCAAGATGGCGATGAAAGCTCACTTGAGGGAGTTTCTGCTTCGCGAATGCGTCCAGCTTCCCGTGACCTGCGTCATAGCGGATGGGATCATGTCCATCGGCATTGATGTCGCGGAGGAGCTCGGCGTTCCGGCAATCTCATTCCGGACATGCAGTGCTTGCTGCTTGTGGACTTATTTTTGCATCCCCACCTTCATTCACGAGGGCAAGCTTCCATTTCCTGGTAATCGGTCAATAAAGGCCAATGATATTCGTATTTGTTTAATCTTATGGAACTTGTGCCTTCTTGACATGTGTCGAAAGGAAAATATGAATGAATGAGGGTGGGTTGTAATTTGAAGAAGGTAATTTGACAATTTAGATATAGAATATTGAATATAAGATAGTCTGATCCGTTCAGTTCACATGTATAGAGATTCTCTTAGTTTCAATATTTAAAAAAGTACTTGAAGATAATAATTATCTAATGGGATGTTTTTCAAAAAATTCAATTTTACTTTTAAAAGCTAGTCATATGGAAGCCGTGACAAATCAATGCAAAAAAAAAAAAAAGGAAGAGTTGCCGGCCGACCCTCCCATCTTTCTAAGGAAATACAATGGTTTTTTAGAAGGAAAACACCAAAGAGAGTATCTTGAATTTCCACCAGAGTATCTTCTTGCATCTTTTAATCTTAAAATTTCACATTTAGATCCTTAGTTTATTTGCATATGAGCCACAATTAGGGGTGATTGGTTTTCGATTGGTCTTAGAACCGAGAACCGGTTGCTTCTGTTTTTTTATCTACTACTTAAGCCATCTCTTTGTGTTCCCCACTATTTTTTTTAGAAAAAGATATGAGCAAAAGGACCCTAACTATGTGCTCATATATCTTCTACGATAAGCAAAAAATAAAAAGAAAATTTATAAATTGCATATTGAAAACAATGAACTAAACTACCAATCATCGAGAGATAAAGATTATTTTGCAACCATAAATAATCAAACATTAGTAATGATCCTTAAATTGAAAAGACGAACCAAAAAACGTATTTCACTTGAGGTTTAATTCACATTTTACTAGTTTTAACCGGCCCAGTTGATCTGGTTCCCTTTGGAACCGGAAATCGGATCGCTTGGACACCGATTCCATTTTTAGAAACCGAGAATCGGACCGACACTCTTGGGAACTGGAGCAAACCATTTGGTCTGGTCTGGTCCGGGTGGTTTCAGGTTTGGACAATCCGTTTTGCACACTCCTAGCCACAATACATCCCACAACAGACCTGTTATTACCACATCGGCCATTTTTCGGCACAATACCCCTGGCAGTTTTACTCTGGCCATCATTCACCCAGAAACAATACGAGAGTCATGCATATACATGTAAAAGTAGTCCGGTGATCATGGGAAAGATGAGGTGAATCTATTCCTTTACTGTTAATCTTTTTGATGAAATTTTGGCAGATGATGAGCTGGACAAGGAGTTCCATGGCTTGCCAGGAGCTGAAGGCCTTCTGCGACGGAGAGACCTACCGAGTCTTTGCAGATCACAGATCGATAGCAACTTATTTCGCTATTTTATAGACGGAACCATTGCCATGACCCGAGCTTGTGCTCTCATACTCAACACATTCGATGCCCTCGAAGCCCCGATGCTCTCGCATCTCGCCACCATCTTTTCCGATGTCTACTCGATCAGGCCCCTTCATGCCCTTGCCATCCAATCCAAAGTCGGGCATTCTTCTGGACGTTCTGAATCCGTAAGCAGTCTTCGGTTTGAAGACCGAAGTTGCATGGCGTGGCTCGACTTGCAAGCATCGAGATCAGTCGTCTACGTGCCATTCGGGAGCTTGGTGAAGATCACGGTCGACCAATGCATGGAGTTTTGGTACGGCCTGGTTAATTGCGGGAGACCGTTCTTGTGGGTCTTAAGGGAGGACGCGATTTTGGGTGAGAAAGAGGAGAACGTGAAATCACTACTTTTGGAACTGAAAGTTACTAGCGAAACACAATGCCTTGTGGATTGGGCGCCCGAGGAAGAGGTGCTTGCTCACCCTGCCATCGGGGGTTTCTTGGCGCACAGTGGGTGGAGCTCGACCTTGGAGAGCATAGCGGCGGGAATCCCAATGATTTGTTGGCCTCGCATTGCGGATCAACAAATTAGTAGTTGGTGTGTGAGTGAAGTTTGGAAAATCGGGCTTGACATGAAGGATACTTGCAATAGATCGACGATCGAGACATTGGTCAGGATATTGATGGAGGACAAGAAAGAGGAGACAATGAAATCGATGGCTAGGATTTCGCCATTGGGCTCGGATAGTGTTGGCCCAGAGGGATCTTCGTCGAAGAACTTAGAAAGACTAATTGAAAATATAAGGAAGATTGGTCGAACAAGTTGAGTTCTCAGAATATAATTTAATAGGAATCTCTCAAACTGCGTAATTGTTCACTTTGATGAGGTGACGATGCTTGTTTCACATAATTTTCTTTTCTTTGGGCATGATAAATTGTATTCAGGAACCATCGATCACAGAAAATTTCATAAATATTGTTATTATGTACTATGTCAACTGGGTGAGTGGTGCCTTGATGTCGCAGTTCTTTGTGACCACCATGATCTAGGCTTACCATGGCGTATTGTCAATGGTCACTTGGGTAAAGCAAGTGTCAATATAGTGTAAAAGGCACTTTAGGTATTTCATAATCTTCCTATTTTTCGTAATTTCTAAATTGCGCCATCTCAAAATAGCGCGAGCCTTTTATAAATACCCAAGTTTGTTCACATACTCTCATTGTGAATTGTTTTTAATTTCTATTGTTTTCTCAATCTTAAACTCCCATAATCTCATGTTGTTCTACCATTGAAAACATGTTATTTTTCAAATTCAAAAGGGGAATGAGCTATGTTTCGTATTGATTGTTCTTGTTGGAGAGGCACAAGCACGAGCATGAGCATCACTGGGAAATGAGCACGTGTATATTACAAGCGCTTGAACTGGCATGCTTGACTACCTTATATACTCTTAAAGTTGCTTCTCAAAACAGAGTTTATCAAACAGTTTTTGCATTTCCTCAAAGCTCTTTAGGCTAAATTTCTTTGCATGTCCCCAAATCCTCTTGGAAATGCTAACCAAACAAACCCTGAGTGCACTTGGCTGGTCCATCTTTCCAGGCATTTTAAGGGTACGCTTCCTAATAGTGGCATGGTGCATTCGGGATTTTATTCCTGGACTTAAACCGAGAGCACAAGAAGAGAGGCAAACTCGAGTGTGATCAGCTTATCTCAGTAATTAAATATGGACAATTAAATAATAACATGTCAAATTTCTTAATGCAGACCCAAAGAAGGTCTCGGTAACCCCATTATGACCCAATTAACAAAGGCTGGATGAGCAAGCACAGGTCCAATGGGCCTTGGCCCGGGCCCGGGCCCGGGCTGGCATGGCGTGTTGCCCGGGGATGCTCAGTTGGTGATTGGCGGTCGGTGATCGGAACCGGGCGATGATACCCGCGGGAGGAGGCCGCGGTGATGGAGTACCGTGTGTGTGGGTGGGGCAGACGAGAAAGAAAGCCGCAGAGACACAGCGGGGGAGCGACTAGAGGAAGTGATGCATGTCGTTGAGTGTTAGCGTCTTGGATGTGAGGGAAAGAAGTGAGCGATCCCGAAGTGAACGATGAAGTGAACCTCCCCTATTTTGACCGGCCATGCGATGCTTGTAAGTTAAATAGGCATGAAACAGTCCTAGTTTGACCTGGCTTATGGACCGTTGGATGTACGGCGATTAGGGTGGACGGTGGGGATTAGATGAGAGTAAGCAAGCGCCCGACAAGGGAGGAATCCCATGTATGCTAGTCTATAGAAGTGAGATTGAGGAGCCGAGTGATAGGCATGTGATGATGCCACGTGCACGGCACATGATTAGTGCATGTGCATAGCATGTGACACAAGCATGTGATTGTCACGTGACCAATGCACGTGCATGACATGTGACCAAGGCACGTGGGTGGGAATTCGAAAGGTTGGGATCATCTTGACTGACGCCTTCTCAAACCACCTTATACAATTTGTCCAACCCGGAGCCCATCCCCACAATTTTGGAATGTGATGTTCGAAATATTATCAAAGACCCCGAAGGTACTCAAGGAGCTACCTTGAGCAGCTTGTAACATGCTCGATGCAAAGACAGTCGATCTAAACATTATGAGATCCTAAATGTAAATGTACGCAATATGAAATGTAAATGCAAACTATCCAAAAAATAACATTATTATTTAGGGGTCGAATCTGATCCCTACTTTTCTTATGAAATACACAACAAGACTAAGAGTAAGTCCCAAAAAATTGTCAATTTCGCGAACTGAATTTCTAAAGCTTTAATTTCATGCATTTAACTCCCAAAATTTATATACTTTTTTGGCCCAATTGAGTTCTTTTGTCAACGGAAGCAAAGATTTAAAAGTTGCAAGTTTTAGAACTTAAATTAGTGAAATGATAGTTTTAAGACTTAAAAGTGTACGGAATTGACAAGTTTTATGACATGCCAACCAGTCCAGAATGTCGATCATTGGGCCTCATGGTAGTCTTTCGTTCTTATATGTTTGTTTCTAGTCACAGCCAACTTGCCCAACTTGATCAACAGGAGGACCCATCACCCAAACTGACATGATCATCTTCCTCATCTCCATTCTCGTCCACTCCCGAAACAAACGACCCTGCGCCAAGGGATCAGTAACACCAAACAGATGGAGGAGCCACACGAGTCCCACGTGCTCATCCTTCCGTTCCCAGCTCACGGCCACATCAGGCCCATGCTCTGCCTCGCGAAGCTCCTTGCCTCCGCGGGCCTCCGCGTCACCTTCCTCAACACCACCACAACCACCGCCGCATCCTCCCCCGCAGCCCGTCCTCTCCTCCCTCCTCCCTCCTCCGCTTCAAGTCCATCTCCGATGGCTTGCCGGGCAACCACCCGCGAAGCTTGGAACTGATCAAAGAGCTTCTCCTCTCGATCTAGACGGCGATGAAAGCTCACTTGAGGGAGTTTCTGCTTTCCAAAAGTGCAGAGCCCCTGGTGACCTGCATTATAGCGGACGGGATCATGTCGATCGGCATTGATATCATGGAGGAACTCAGCATTCCGGCGATCTCGCTCCGGACATTCAGTGCTTGCTGCTTGTGGACAAACTTCTGCATTCCCACCTTACTCCATGAGGGCAAGCTTCCATTTTCTGGTAATTCGGTCGAAAAGGCCAAGGGTATCCTTATTATTATTATTTTTTGGTCGAAAGGGGTATCCTTATTTATTTATATTTATGGAGCTCGCTTATTTTTTGAAATGTCTCGAAACGAAAATATAGATGACTGATGATGCGTTGTGACTTGAAGAGAAGAGGGTCATTTTACAATCTAGATGTAGAATACTGGATCTAAGGATACATATGTCACTAAAAAAAAACATGTAATTTGCCACGGAAATTTGCGACGGGAAATTTCTCGTCGCAAATTTGCGACGGATTCCATTTTCCGTCGCAAATTAGCGACGATTAATTTTCGTCGCAAATTTGCGACGGAATTTACCACGAAATAAAAATCTGCGACGGAAAAAAAAAATCCGTCGCAAAGTTGCGACGGAAAAAGGTACGTCGCAAATAGGCGATGAAAAATAAATCCGTCGCAAAATCCGTCGTTAATTTGCGACGACAAGTTTTCTGTCGCAAATTTGCGACGGATAAAAAATTCGTCGCAAATTTGTGACGGATTTTGCGACAAAAACGAATTCGTCACTAATTTGAAGTTTATCAGACCTTCCGTGATATTTCACCCCACCCGTTAATTTCTCTCTCTCTCTCTCTCTCTCTCTCTCTCTCTCTCTCTCGCTTTTCTCCATCTTTCGTGTGTCTCAAATCGGCAAAATCTGCGCACGCACAAATCAATCTCAGTAAAGCTTTTTTACTAGTATATATCATAGCTAACTTCATGATTATTCATCGCTAGATTGGAATTTCTTTTTTTTAATAGATTTTTTTTTTTGTTTTTTTTTCGTAACTTCATCGCCGATTCAACGACCGGTGATACCTTGCCGGCCTTGGGAGGAAGCCGAATGGCCACGCTAGCCATGAGGGGAGGCTGAGCTTGCGTTAGAATTGTTATCCGTCGCAAATTTGCGATGGAATTAGATTTCCGTCACAAATTTGCGACGAATAAATGAAAATTCCGTCCGTCGCAAGGTCGACCTTGCCACCGCCCAGATCCGGGCGACGGCAAGGTCGAACTCGCCGGCCACAGCCGGTCGCCAGTCGCCGGACTGGCGACCGGAGAAACATAATAGGGAAAAAAGAGAAAAAAAAATTGAAAAAAAATAAAAAAAAATTATTAAAAAATGATTCTTAAGTGATTATTTTTTTAGGTACGTGTCCAATTGAAAGTCTAACAATCTAAGTGGACATTGTAATTCTCATCAAATTGACCACTTTCTGCTACCAATATTTCAGTCAAATATTTGGGTAAGTCTTCTTTACATGGTAATTTTTTCAATTTTTGCAATTTCAAAGTAATTGTTGCGTGAATAACAAAATTATAATTTTCATAATTTTATGGTTTTAATTAAGAATAGTAGATATGATATTTTAAATATTTTACGAGAATTTTTTATTTTAATACAGACACAATGCAAAGAGAAAGGGCTTGGATGTATAATAAGAACTTACCTGGACGTCGAGGATTGACAGATGAGTTTCGTACTGGGTTGGAACTATTTTTAGACTTTGCTAGTAGTAAATATAAGTTCATGGATGGAAATAAGTTAAGGTGTCCATATAAAAAGTGCGGTAATGGTAAATTTCTTGTGTGTGATAAAGTTAGAGAACATCTTTATAGATTTTGGTTTACTCCGAACTATTATAATTGGACTTCCCATAGTAAACCATTTATATCTGATAAAGGATATCGAAGAAGTGACCAATTTTTAGTTAGGGAAGAATGTGGCTATTATGATCAATTGAACCCATAAGAGATTATGGTGATTTATGCAACTAGTCAGAATTTTGTTTCAGAATCGAATCATGCAAATACTAGTTTTATTCCTACACGTGAACAAGTGGGTATTGATCATGCATCACAATTAAAAGAGATAGGAGTAAAGGGTTTTAATGATAATGTCTATAATGAAACTTCTCTATCTAATCAGTTTTAGGATGTGTCGAAAGCAGCAGATGAACCTTTATGGGCAAGTTGTGAGAACCACACTAAGTTATTGGTGACAGCAAGATTGTTAAATATCAAGGCAGAGTATAATGTGTCTGCGGATTGCTTCAACTCTTTTGTTAAAGTAATGCAGGAATCAATGTCTCGTGATAACATCATGCCAAGTGATTTTTATAATATGATAAAACTAGTTGATAACTTAGGTCTTCCGGTTGTAAAGATTGATGTATGTAGTAGAGGTTGTATGTTATATTGGAGAGATGATGAAAATGCAGAATCTTATAAATTCTGTAGCCAACCTAGGTACAAGATTAACAAGAGGCCGTGTCGTAATTAGAAGTGTAGACTATGCAAGCAAATATTTTATCTGCCTTTAATCCCTAAATTGCAAAAGCTTTATGCGTCTAAAGCCACTGCTGAACACATGACTTGTCATGCAAATCATGAAACAGAAGAGGGTCTAATGTGTCATCCTTTAGATGCAGAGGCATTGAAATATTTTGATAGAACATACCATGAGTTTGCGATGGAGCCTCGAAATATCAGGTTAGGTCTCCGTGCTGATGGATTTGCCCCATTTGGGAAATCAAGAAAAAGTTATTCATGTTGGCCAGTTATCTTAATGCCGTAGAATCTTCCACCCGGTATGTGCATGAAGACACCTTATATGTTTTTGACATTGATCGTAACAGGCCTGTAAAATTCGAAAAAATTGATAAATGTTTATATGCAACCATTGATTGAAGAGTTACAACGACTATGGGTTGAAGGTTTCCCTACGTAAGATGTTTCTACTGATCAAACATTTGTAATGAAGGCTGTCATTCTTTGGACAATAAATGACTTTCTAGCTTACGGAATGTTATCTGGATGGAGTACAGCTGCGATCTTAACATGTCCGATATGTTTGAAGAGATCAAAGTCATTTAGAATGAGACATGGAAAGAAGCCCAGCTATTTTGACCGTCACAGACAATTTTTACCGCTAAATCATCATTTCAGAAGGATAAAAGAGAGTTCATCAAGAATAGAACTAAAAGAACACATTCACCATTGAGGTTGATAGGCGATCAAATTTGGGAGTGTGTGTAGGATTTTCCAACTGTTGTTGAGAACCCGCACGGCACAACTTTTGTGTACGGAAGTACATATAAGTAGACAAAACGCAGTATATTTTGGATCTATCATATTGGAAGGCCCATCTTATTCATCATAATCTTGACGTCATGCACATAGAAAAGAATATTTTCGACAATGTCATAAATACTATGATGGATGTTGTCGGAAAAACAAAAGACAATTTGAACGTAAGAAAAGATATGAGAGATATTTGTGATCGACCAACACTAGATGTGGATGCAAGCAACAGGAGATAAAAACCAAAAGCGGTTTATACATTAGATAAGGAGCAGAGGCGAGTTGTTTGTCAATGGTTGAAATCTGTGCGGTTTCCTGATAGATATGCTTCGAACCTCGGAAGATGTATTGAATTGAATGAATGCAAATTGATAGGTTTGAAAAGCCATGATTGTCACATATTGATGGAAAGACTAATTCCAATAACTTTCAAGGAAGTTCTACCGAACTTTGTATGGGCCGCCATTACAGAGTTAAGCAATTTTCTACATGATGTTTGCTCAATAGTGTTAAAAGCATCGCACATGGAGAAACTAGAGAGAGATATTCCAATTATTTCTTGCAACTTAGAAAGATATTTCCTCCATCATTTTTTGATTCGATGAAGCATCTTTTAGTTCACTTGCCTTATAAGGCCAAAGTTACAAGTCCCGTCCAATTTCGATAGATGTATCCATTTGAGAGGTAATTTTTTTTAAATAAAGTTCAAATTACTTTATTATATATTATGGTCCGATAAGTTTCTTTTTATTGCAATTAGATTATTATATCATTTGAAGAAAAAAGTGAAGAATAAGGTACGTGTTGAAGCTTCAATTTATAATACATATATTGTGGAAGAAATGACAACATTTGCATCATACTATTTTAAGCCACACGTGCTGTGTAAGAGACGGAGAGCAGGCAAAAATGATGAGGGCCACATTGATCCCAATTGCAAAGCATTATCTATTTTCAATTATCTAGGTCGATCAAGCGGCGTATATCAGTTTCGTTACTTAACAGGCAAAAAATTTCATGTAGCCCATACATATATTTTACATGTCGACCCAAACTTCAAGTAAGTGTAAATTTACAAAAATATGTATTGTGTGTCAAATATTTGCTAATATGTAAATGGTTTTTATTATTAGGATTTTCCAAACTTCAATGTATGGACTACAACTAAATGAGTTTGACCGTTTGTGCGATGAACAATTTGCAGCAGGGTTCAAGACATATGTAAGTTGCCTATGGACCAAAACCAAGTTATTAAAATTTTATACATTATTTATTAATATATATTATTGACTTTGCATGTATAACCTTAGGTTCACAGTAATCATGATGAACTTGGAGAGCAAGGATTGCTATACCATCTGTCGTGGGGTCCACAGTTAAGAGTTCGAAGTTAGCCAGCATATTTTATAAATGGATATAATTTTCATACTCAGGAATATAGAATGGGAACAACCACAATGAATAGTGGTGTGTCTGTTCGGTTATCCAATGATAGCAGTTCAGAAAATGATTTTTATGGCTTGTTAGATGAAATCATAGAGATAGAGTACCCTAGACCATTAATGATGCGGGTTGTGTTATTTAAGTGTACGTGATTCGACCCCGTCAAAGGAATGAAGACGCATACGAAGTTTAATTTGGTTGAAATAAATCACAAAAAAATGTATATGAAATATGAATCATTTGTCTTAGCACAATAAGCAATTCAAGTATGTTATGCTTCATATCTTAGTTTGAAACATGATAAAGCTGATTGGTGGGCTGTATGTAAAATCAAAGCACGGAAAAAAATCGAGAAACACTAGAAGGATAGAGCCTACCAATAAGAGGAAGTGTGTAACATGGTTGAAATTGAGGAATATAACATTCCAACTTTACGAGATCTATATGGAGTAATGATAGATGTTGATCCAACTGAAATTTGCGAATTAAATGTATAAGAATGTTCAAAATCTGATTTTGAGACAGATGATGAAGATCAAGATCAAGATCAAGATGAGAACGAAGACGAAGACAAAAGATGAAGACGAAGATGAAGACAAAGAAGACGAAGACGAAAACGAAGACGAAGACGAAAACGAAAATAAAGATTAAAATTTTTGTAACAAAACACTAATGATGTGTAATTATTATTGCGACAAGTGTTATTTTGGTTGTCATCATTATTATTATTGTTCTTGTAATTATTGTTATTGTTCTTATTATTATTGTTGTTGATATTGTCGATTATTCTTATTAATTTAATTGATCGTCGGAAAATTTGTCGCTAAATGACGACAAGTCAAATATTATTTGTGCGATGACATTTGCGATATTCTATTTTCCATTGCATTTGAATCGTTGCTAATTTCGTCGCTCATTTTTAGACAACAACTTGTTCGCGGCTACTGTTCATCAAAGAATTAGTGACGAAAGTGAAATTCATGGCAATTTTCCAAATTCGTCGTAATTTTCCGACAGCTTTGAAAATGTACTTTATTTTTGCAATCCGAAATAAATGAGATACAAAATTTTGGACCGAAAAAAAATACGTCCTCAATTGACCACGGTCAAAAACTCCGTCGCATATTTGCGATGGACAGATAATCCATTGCAAATTTGGGACGGAAAAAATTCCCTCCCAAATTTGCGATGGACAAATATTTTCCGTTACAAATTTGCGACGGATGTTTGTGTTCTGTCACAAATTTGCGACGGACGTTTGTGTTCCGTCGCACATTTGAGACTGACAAAAATATTCCCTTTTAAATTTGTGACGGACTTTTTTTTCCGTCGCAAATTTGAGACTGATTTTTTTATCTCGTTGCAAATTTTTTTGTCGATCGAAAATTTGCGACAGACTTTTTTTTTTTCCATCGCAAATTTGCGACCGACGTTTTGTTTTTTAATCGAATTCTCCTCCTCTTCTTCTTCTTCTTCTTCTTCTACCCATACCTTGCCCCACCTCGCAACACGCCGGCCAGATCTGCTTTCTCGCAGCAGCCGTCGCCGCCCAGCCTCCCCGCCCTGCCCCGCCCCGCCTTGCAACTCGCTGGCCAGATCTGTTTGCTTGCAGCCGCCGTCGCCGTTGCAGCCTAGCCTCCCCGCCCCGCCATCACCGTTGCCAGCTCCTCCACGTGCCTCCCAGCCGCCAAGCAGCGGACTGAACCTGTCGCCGTTGCCGCCCTCGCCCGAGCACTTGCAGTCGGCGCCCAGCCATCGGCCAGCCGCCTCTCGACGCCGTCTGAGGCCGTCGCAGCTGCCCGTTCGAAGTCAGCGCCCAACCGCCGCCTGGCCGCTGCCGGCTAGCTGCGGCCTGACGCTGTCGCTGCCCAGCCGCCGCCCGACGCCGTCGCCGCCGAGCTCCACCGTCTTTCGCCCGGCCGTGGCCAACCGCCTAGTCAACTAGCTACCATTTGGGCCCACGCCCGCTAGGTCTGCCACTGGCCAATCGGCGAAAATATTATCATTGTTTGGTTTTTCTTGTCCTTGAACCAAGTAAGCAATTTCCTAAACCCTACATAGTATAATGAGTATTAATCGGACTTGTTTAGGAATTATTTAGTATCTGATTGATTGGTTAAGTTATAGGTCAATTTAAGGATTGCATGTGACTTTGATCGATGTTCGACTGGTTAATTTGTCCATTATGTCGTCGATTAAGCGTTCAATGACGATCGGGTGTTTGATTATGCGTTTTCTCAGAAAATGCATAAAAATTGAACAATTCTACGAAAATTCATAAAAAAATTCAATAAAATTTAAAAAAGTTAGATTTTGAGAAAATATTAAATTTGGTGCTAATTTTAAAAAAAAAATTAAAAAAAACCAAATTTTCAAAATTTTACAAAATGGCAAAAAATAACTATGGCCACCCACTTTGAGTAAAATTTAGATTTTTTTAGGTGCCCAAAAAAAGAATAATAATAAAAAATTTAAAATTTTTATAACTTTTTAAACTGATGGACAATACCTGTGGCCACCCATTGTGAGAGAAATTTTAATTTTTTTAGGTTCACAAAAAAATTAAAAAATTACAATAAAATATAAAATTTCAAAACTTCACAAAATTGCTTAGAATATATATGGCCACCCACTTTCAGTGAAATTTATTTTTTTTAGGTGGCCAAAAAAAATTTAAAACTTCACAGAATGGCTTATAATAACTGTGACCACCTACTTTTAGTGAAATTTTAATTTTTTATCGAGCAGTAAAAAAAATTTAAAAATACAAAAAATTAAAAATTTTCATAACTTTACAAAATGGCTTAGACTACCCGTGGCCACCCACTTTTAGTGAAATTAAAATTTTTTTAGTTCCCCAAAAAATTTAAAAAAATAAAATTAAAAAAATTTCAAAATTTCAAAAATTTACAGAATGTTTTAGAATATCCGTGACCACCTACTTTTAGTGAAATTTAATATTTTTGAGGTGCCCAAAAAATTTTAAAAATAATAAAATTATTTTTATTACAAAACTTTACAGAATGACGTAGAATACCTGTGGCCACCCATTTTCAGTGAAATTTAAATTTTTGTAGGTGCACAAAAAAATTTTCGTGGGTAAAAATATTCAACAAATCAAACAGATTTTTCCTTCACAAGTTAATTTCTAGCAAGAATGCGAACAATTAATTTCTGGCAACATTTTGATTGATGGAGCAGAATAGTTACCATTTGCATCGTTGGTTGTTTAATGCCAATCGTATGATTAATTAGGTTAATCGTGTGGCTGCTTTGCTTAAATGTGTGTGATTGGTTAACTATGGCCCGATCGTATCGGTTGATTCATGATTGTGTGGCCGAGAACAAAGATCATGTGCTGAAATTGATGTTTCATGGTTGATCGTGTGGTTTGAAAGTGGATTATCGTGTGATTGAAAGTGGATTGTGTGATTAATTATGGCTATTGTCGACTTAGTATAGCATATCGTACTCATATATTAATGTTTGATATCAAAATAAGTGTGATTCATAGTATATTTGTTCATATGAAATTGCACGTCATAAACACTCGGTCTTGGCTAATTTCGAGGAAACATTTTCTGTTTTTGAAACAAAATGGTAAGTTTCATCATGTACGTCATTATGTGTCCGTAATACGTATTCATATTTTTTTACATATTTGCCTAACCTTCCTACTTGTTAGTATAAATGTGGAGGTCACATGCATAGAAGACCAACCTCTTCCTTGTCCTCGTCCCCGTCCCTTTCCTCTTTCCCTGTCCTTTTATCTAACCCTCAACCACAATATGCTAATGGACAATATGGACACGTTGGCCCTTCCTCCAACACTCAAGAACATGCTAGGGGACTTGACCACATGCAAACTGATTCTCCTCCAATTCCATCTCATTTAGCTCCCTCTCCTTCCATTCCACCTTATTATTCAACACAACAATCGAATTATGACGAAAACACAGGTGAAGAAGATAATCAATTCATGATATGTCCATTTGGAGATTCGTAAGTAGTTCATTTTTTTTAGTATATGCAATATTTATGACTTTAGATATGGATGTCAACTAAATTGTCGATGTTGCACAATATCCGTATGTTTGCAGATTCACGGATGCTCCGTTTGTTGTGAGAGAACTGAATAAAATAGTCAAAAACTATTGGATGTGGCAGTATATTAATTACAGAAGTATTCTACAAGAAGTGAAAGATTTGTGGTGGAATGAGTTCAAGGTAAGTTTTAGATATTCTATTTTCTTACCAACTAAGTTCGGTTGGATATGTGACCATCATAATAACTTTTAGTTTTTTTTGTATTGATTGCAGCGGAAGTTCAGGTGGGATGAAGAGGAAGAGAATAAAGTGAGAAGAATTTTTCAAAAGAAAGTTGGTGATTTTGTACGAAATATGATGAATAGAGCGAAGACCAAGTAAGTGAAGCCGGCTTTCATTACAGCTGACAATTGGGCGGAAATTAGCAGAATTTGGAAAACCGAAAAGAGTCAGCAAATCAGTGAGCAGAATAAAAAGAATCGATCTTCTAGTTCTAGTGAAAGGTCTGCCACATATGCTGGGGGCTTTATTAACATTGGGAAGTATCGCAAACAACTGGTAAGTCTGTTAATAAGTTATAAGTTAATTTAATTCAATTACTCATGTTAACATTTTGTAGACACAACAATCGAGGACGGAACCGACATTTACAGCTACATTTGAACGCACATTTCAAAAGAAAGATAAGACATGGACTGGCGATCGAGTAAAAGCTAATAAGGTATGTAAGGTTATACTTTGGGCTTTATAGTAACTAGAATGAAAACCGTTAATACTTTTAATATTTATGGTAAATATATATAAAGTTATTTTATTTTCATATATATTGTTAATGTAGGAAAAATATGATGAACTTTTAATGAGCAATGCTAGTGGTAGTGATAGTTGTGCTGTGTTTGAGCCATTGGTTGACAATATGACATTATGGGTGGAGGCAACGGGTGGGACGAAAAAATGAAAAATATTTGGGATGAGATCCTTGTCAAAGATGTACATACCGAAGGATGATGGAACTTCATCATCCAATGCGACTATTCAAAGGAGGTCACGACACGATGAACAATTGACCCAAGAAGTGAACCAACTGAAAAATATACTTGTACAGAAGGACGATAAAATAAATGACTTGAAACAATAAATGTAAATCGTTATGCGACACCTCAACCTCAATCACTATGAGGTTCCTCCTGTACCTCCTGCCAATCCAATAGGTGATGGGCATAATGATGAGCGACACAATGATGCCAAGATTGCTGTTGATGATGATGATTTTCTCGGTCCTTTCTAGTTAAAATTTCCAAAATCGGGGTTAAGCTTGCTTCATAATCTTTTATGACATAAGTTGACTCATATTCATATGTAAGAACATTGATGTTCGTCCTGAAACGTTTTTTTGTTAACCCTCTTACTTGTTTTGTAATACCTAGTTCCACATCCATACATAAACGCTTCTTTTATATTCTTGACTGATTTAATATCTTTATTTATGTATCCACATTTCATTAGGTATCAATAAAAGTAACTGTTTTTGGTGTCCTGCCAAGTACCAAAGCTGTCCAATCTTATGTCCGGTTTGTCCATTTTTCGTTTTTGAAGCAGAATCTATGGTTGTCTCGCCTCTTATGAATGTTTTGAATGTATTATAAGATTGAATATCAAATAGCATCATGTCAAACTTTGCGACTTTGCATATATTATTATTTTTTGCGGACTAACATCTTTCCTTCAGTTATATTTTTCAATTATATGGCATTGTGTGTGGTTTGTTCGTTTTTTTATTTCTGAAGCGGAATCTATGGTTGTCTCGTGTCCTTTGATTGTTTTGAATATATTACATGATGTTCATTAATGCGTACCTATTGATATGGACAAGATTTGATGGCCAAAATGGTGTAAAATTTGTGACAAATATTTAGAGACGAATTTTGTGACATTACAGTTCGTGGCTGATTTGCGACGAATAAGTAGCGCTGAATACATTTTGCGACGAATTTTACAACGAATTTTAGGACAAATTTTGCGACGAATAAAGTTCGTGCCAAATTTACGACGAATTTTGCGACGTATAAAGTTTGTGATGAATTTTGCATCGAAATTTGCGACGGATTATTTTGTGACGGATATTGTTTGTGGCTAATTTGCAATGAATTGTGATCGTCGCTAATTTGCGACGAATTTTGCAACAGATATTGTTTGTGATTAATTTGCGATAAATTATTTACGATGAATTTTGCCACGGATATTTTTCGTGGCTAATTTGCGACGAATTGTGTTTGTCGCTAATTTACGACGAATTTTGTGATGGATATTTTTCATGGCTAATTTGCAACGAATTTTGCGATGGATATTGTTCGTGGCTAATTTGCGACGAATTTTGCGACGGATATTGTTCGTGGCAATTTTGTTACGGATATTGAAATTTTCCGTCGCAAAATTTTGCGACGCCCTAGTAGTGACGAAATTTTTTCCGTCAATAAATTTGTCACAAATTCGATTTGCGACGGATTTTGCAAGATTTTTCGTCACAAAATCCGTCGCAAATCCATTGTTTTTTTTTAATGTGTGTGATCTATTTTGTTCATGTCTGTAGAGATTCCTGAGCTACTAAATTAAAATGTAATTAAACATAGGGAAAATTCCAAGGGCATGAAGTGTCATCATTTCCTTAAATAAAGTCATAAAGTGGAGCATGTTTCAAATAATGGCTTAAAGTAGTCATGACAGTTTCAAATAATGGCTTGACCTCATTAGCCGGCTAAATATATCGGCCAATCAAGGGCATTTTTGTCAAAGACAATTTTAACCTAAAGTTTAGTTAAATTAAATTAAAAATTAGGAAGGTTAAAATTTTTTTTAAAAAGGAAAAAAAAATACAGGCAAAGGACTAGCTCCCAGCCCTCCCGCCTATGGCCATCGTCCCATCATCAGTGGGGCGTTAGCGATGGCTGGTGGGGTCGACGGTGCCTCGGGAGAGGGTTATGGCCAAACCTGTGCGAGGGCTGGTGACCTCGCCGACCATTGTCGACACCCCACTAAAGATGGGGGGATGCCACAAGTGGAGAGCCTGGGTTTTTCTTTTCTTGTATGTTTTTTTAAGATTTAACCTTTTTTTTCTTTTTTATGGAATTTTTTTTGGAAATTTTAACCTAATTTAATTAAGATTTTGTGTAAAAATTAGGATTCAGATTAAAATAACGTTGTTTTAGTGCTTTAGTTAACCTTAACGCCACGTAGGAGAAATAAAATATTTCAAAAATAACTTCAGCATTTTCTATTAGTCAAATTGGAAAAAGTTAACGGAATGACTTGCCGGCCGCTGCCAAGGTTAGGTGAGGGTCATAGCCTTCTCCGAGCATCATTGGTGGCCAATCTCAGTCGATAGTTGACCATTGACTAAAAGGAAAGAGAAAATAGAAAAAGGAAAAAAGAAAGAAAAAAGGAAAAAAATTCAAAAAATTGAAGGATGAAAATGCCGATGAGGTCAAACCTTTCTTTGAGATTAACATGGTCACTTCATGTTTTTATTTGAGTAAATAAGGACACTTCAAATCCTTATTTGAAAAAAGGTCCACCTTAAGTCCTTATTTGAGAAAATACGAGTACTTTAGACCTTTATTTAGAATTTTCTCTTAAACATATGATTACCTAGTGGATTTGTTTTTTTAAAAAGTCATTACTTTTGAGAAAGTAGTCACTTGGAAGCGGTGACAAATAAATGCAAATAAAAAATGAGTCTCGCAATCCAAGGAAACACAATGTTTGCTTTGAGAAGAGTTGCTGGCCGACCCTCTAATCTTTCCAAGGAAATACTATTCTTTTAAAAGGAAATTACCAAAGAACTATCTCGAATTTCCATTACGAGTATCCTTTTGCATGTTCTATTTGCAAAATTACACATTTAGATTGTTAATTATTTTTTGCATATGCCTCACAATCCATCACCCCACAAACCCGCGTTTACTAACTTGCCATTTTTCCCTAACATACCTCAGACACTTAGCTATGGCTCCAATTCACCTCATCGTAGACCCGCTTCCAAAATGCTCAATGACTGCATGCTTTGCTGCTCGTTGGAGCCACCCTTCTTTGTCTCGCGTCTCTCTCCATCGTTCCCCACCCTACCAAATTGTGCACCGACCTCGAGCCAAAGGTCGTTGGTCTCTTTCAGGCCATGGACAACCATGGTGGCCTGTGACCTCAAATCGAGGTTGCCGGCCATGGCTGAGGGCATGGATATCCATGGCCCAGGCGCCGCACGTGAAGAGAGAGAGACAGAGGGCCAACCATGCTGCGAGAGAGACGTGGGTGTTAGGTAGAGGGGCTACAGTCGGCGATCGAAGGTGGTGGGAAGAATAGGGTTCTTGGGTAGGTGGATTTACGGATAGTGGAGCTGAGTTTGATTTTTCTTTGGTCGAGGAAGCAGAGATACATTTCTGAAAACAGAGGATGTAGAGCGGTGGAGTCACAAAACTTGAAGAGCGTATTATGCATTTGGAGGATCAAGATAGGAAATTTCCAAACTTTAGATACTACGGTTGGAATATTTCCAGAAAATATGAGAGTTTAGCAAAATGATCGAACATACACATGTCAAAATAGTCCGGCGATCATGGGAAAGATGAGGCGAATCTATTCCTTTAATGTTGATCTTTTTGACCAAATTTTGGCAGAAGATGATCTAGACAAGGAGTTCCACGGCTTGCCGGGAGCTGAAGGTCTTCTGCGACGGAGAGACCTACCAGGTATCTGCAGATCACATATCGAAAGCAGCTCATTTCGCTATTTTCTGGACGAAACCTTTGCCATGACCCGAGCTTGTGCGCTCATACTCAACACATTCGATGCCCTCGAAGCCCCAATGGTCTCTCATCTCGCCACCATTTTTTCTAGCGTCTACACAATTGGGCCCCTTCATGCCCTGGCCATCCAATCTAGTGCCGGGCATTTTTCAAGGGCGTTCTGAATCCGTAGGCAGCCTTCGGATCGAAGACCGAAGTTGCATGATGTGGCTCGACTCGCAAGCTTCGAGATCGGTCGTCTACGTGTCATTCGGGAGCTTGGTGAAGATCACGGTCGACCAGTTGAAGGAGTTTTGGCACGGCCTGATCAATTGCGGCAGACCGTTCTTGTGGGTCTTAAGGGAGGACGCGATTGCGGGAGAGGAAGAGGAGGGTGCGAGATCACTACTTTCAGAACTGAAACTTACCAGCGAAAGACGATGCGTTGTGGGATTGGGCGCCGCAGGAAGAAGTGCTCGCCCACCCTGCCGTGGGGGTTTTCTTGACGCGCAGCGGGTGGAACTCGGCCTTGGAGAGCATAGCAGCGCGAATCCCCATGATTTGTTGGCCTCAACTGGCAGATCAACAAATCAATAGTCGGTGTGTGAGTGAAGTATGGAAAATTGGGCTTGATACAAAGGATAATTGTGATAGATCGACCGTCGAGACGATGGTCAGAATATTGATGGAGGGCAACAAAGAGGAGATCATGAGATCGATGACTAGGATTTCAGGATTGAGTGCGGATAGTGTTCGCCCGGATGGAACTTCGTCGAAGAACTTGGAAAGACTAATTGAAAATATAAGGATGATTGGTCGAACAAGTTGAGTTGTTAGAATATAATTCAATGTGAATCTTCCAAACTGCGCAATTGTTCAATTTGATGAGGGGATGATGCTTGCTTCACATAATTTTGTTTTCTTTGGCCATCATAATTTGTATTCAGGAAGCATCGATCACATAAAATTTCCTAAATACCACTAATATCTACTATGTTAATTGGGTGAACGGTGCCTTGATGTCACAGTTCCTTGTGAGTACCATGATTCAAGCTTACCGGTGCATATTGTCGATGGCCACTTGGGTCAAACACGTGTCCGTCGAATATATATGAATTCAATCTTATCAATGATACGAGAAAGTAATGGAAATTCGCACAACATAAGAATTTACGTGGTGTTCAGCAGGGGAGATGTTCCGCCTACCTACGTCCACGGGGAGAAGAGATTCGTTTCACTAATAAAGTAGAAAAGTGTACAGTCGCTCTTTCTCACCTCCTGCCTCTATTTTGAGACCCGTTTCGCCCTAAATATAAATAGCGAAACCCTATATGGTATAAATTACAAAATTGCCCACATAACCTAAAATATTTAGTTTTTCCCATATAAAAGCGGAACTCCCGTGCTGTCCAGTCGTCATGGGATCTTTCGGAACCGCCTCATAATTTCTTGGATAACAGAATACAAGACATCAATCTCAACAATCTCCACCTTGGCTTGGATTCTGTAAAGCCACCTGCGAAAGAATATGAAATATAGATGTCTTCATCCTCGTACCTCCATAAGAGGTACACTCCCGTACTCATTGAGTGCATCCCTCACCTTCAATAGCGAGTTATATTAATTGAGCCCAAACTTCTTAGTAGTAACTGGCTTGGTAAAACAATCGGCAGGATTGTTATTTGTGTGAATCTTCCTCAAGTGAATGCTGCCATCTGACACAAGCTCCTTGATTTTGTGAAACCTCACATCTATATGCTTTGTTCTTGCATGAAACACTTGATTCTTGGCGAGATGTATGGCACTCTGACTGTCACAATGTAACACCGCACCTCTTTGCTTTAAACCCAACTCACGAACCAACCCAGTCAACCAGAGCCCTTTCTTAGCAGCTTCTATAATTGCCATGTACTCTGGCTCTGTAGTAAACAATGCAATTGTGGACTGGAGCATTGCTTTCCATGAGATAGGTCCGCTAGCTAATGTGAAGACATATCATGTAGTAGACCTCTTCTTGTCTGGTCACCAGCAAAGTCTGAATCAACATATCCCGCTAGCTCCTTTGAACCTCCGTTGCGACTGAACATAATACCCAAATCTGCAGTCCCGCTCAGATATCTAAAGATCCACTTGACTGCATTCCAATGCTCCTTCCCTGGATTACTCATGTATCTGCTAACAACACTGACTGCATGAGATAAATCTAGCTTGCTACACACCATAGCATACATGAGACTCCCAACTACACTAGCATAGGGAACTCGAGACATCTCCTCAATCTCCTCATGTTTTATGGGGCATTGCTGTTTAGATAATCTGAAGTGACTAGCTAATGGTGTCCTTACTGGTTTAGCCTTATTCATGTTGAAACGCTCAAGCACATTTTCAACATACTTCTTTTGAGATACCTAGAGTTTACCTACACTTCTATCTCTATGAATTTCCACATCAAGGATCCTCTTAGCAGCATCAAGATCCTTTATCTCAAATTCATTATTCAACAAGGACTTTAAAGAGATAATATCATGCACATTCTTAGCAGCAATGAGCATGTCATCAACATAAAGCATCAAAAGAATAATCGAATTATCATCTGATATTTTAAAATAAACACAGCAATCATACTCACTTCTCGAATAGCCAATTTTCACCATAAAAGAGTCAAAACGCTTGTACCACTGTCTTGGAGATTGCTTAAGACCATAAAGCGACTTCTTAAGCATATAAACATGATCTTCCTTTCTTGGCACTTTGAACTTGTCAAGTTGCTCCATGAAAATCTGTTCCTCCAAGTCTCCATGAAAAAACGCCGTCTTCACATCAAGTTGCTCCAACTCAAAATCAAACATGGCTACCAAGGTAAGTAAAACCCAAATGGAAGTGTGCTTTACTACTGGAGAGAATATTTCATTATAATCCACCCCTTCCTTCTGTGCATACCCTTTAGCTACAAGTCTAGCCTTGTACCTTACCTGCTCATTCTCAGACACTGCCTCTTTCTTGCAAAAGATCCATTTACACTCAATGATTTTTCGGCCTTTAGGTTTCTCCACAATCTTCCAAGTCCTGTTTTTCTGTAAGGATTCCATTTCTTCCATCATAGCTAACATCCATTTATCACTATCAACATCAGATATTGCATCATGATAGGAAGATGGATCACCTGTACCTACTATGAAGGCATAAGCAACCATATCCTCAAATCCGTATCTCACAAGTGCTTTGTGAGTACATTTTCCTCTACCTTCTGCGATGGTGTAAGTATCTTCTACTGTCTCCTGTGATTCTGGTGAGTTACTGGATGATTCCCTTCCTTCCGCTATTTTTGGTTCACCTGACTCCACCTGCACAATAGAGCTTTCTTCACTTCTGCCATCTGCATGTGAACTGTTATTTGCCTTCACCATGTCAGATTCATTAAAGACAACGTCCCTGCTAACCACGGTCTTCTGTGCATTAGGATCCCATAATTTGAATCCTTTCACACCTTTCTCATAGCCAAGAAAGATGCACTACTTAGACTTTGAGTCTAACTTGGAACGATGTCCACTTTGTACATGAACATAAGCTGGACAACCAAATACTCTCAAACCAGAATAGTCAATCAAATTACCTGTCTATACCTCCTTAGGAACTCTACATTCAATGGCTGTAGATGGAGACCTGTTAATAAGATAGAATGCCGTATTAATTGCTTCTGCCCAGAAACTTTTACTCAGCCATGCATTCAGCCTCATACTCCGAGCCCTTTCCAAAAATGTCATGTTCATCCTCTCAGCTACACCGTTTTGCTGTGGTGTATCTGATGTTGTGAAGTGACGTGTGATCCCTTTAGCTCTACATAGTTCCAGGAATGGCGTGTACCTGTATTCCCCTCCGTTGTCTGTTCTCAAGCACTTTAGCTTCTTTCCTGTCTGCCTTTCTACTTCAGCCTTCCACTCTTTGAATTTGGAGAAGACTTCGTTTTTCTGCTTCATGAAGTAGACCTAGACTTTCCTTGAGTAATCATCAATGAAGGTCACAAAATATTCGGCTCCACCTTTTGATTTGATCGTTGCAGGACCCCATACATCGCTGTGTACATAATCAAGTACGTCTTTGCTCGTATGCTTTGTAGTTCTGAAACTAACCCTGCTTTGTTTCTCAAAAACGTAGTATTTGCTGAAGTTCAATTTGCAGCTTTTGACACGTTTTAACAGCTTCCTTTTATGAAGCTCCATCATACCCCTTTCAACCATATGCCCTAATCGCATATGCCACAGATGAGTGTCATCTGTATCGGACTCTGCAGCTGTAGTCACAGATGCTCCACCTATTATTATCCTCCTTATGAGCCTGTATAAACTTCCAGTCAATTCTCCTTTCACGACAATCATAGCTCCCTTGATGACTTTGAGAACTCCACCTGCTGTTGCATACTTGCAACCATTTACATCAAGCGCTCCCAAAGATATCAAATTTTTCTTTCGATCTGGAACGTGCCTTACATCCACCAAAGTTCTGACTATACCATCAAACATTTTGATTTTAATAGTCCCTATTCCAATGGTTTTGCAAACCGCATCATTCCCCATTAGAACAGATCTGCCATTATATGACTGGTATGAATCAAACCAATCCTTATTCGGGCACATGTGATAAGAGCATCCAGAGTCTAAAATCCTTGAATCAGCGTACTGATTCTTACCTGATGATATAGAGAGAAGATCTCCATCATCACCGTCTGAGCTATTAGCCACACTTGCTTAATTAGAAGTTTTCTCGCGCTTCTTTGAGTCTTCCTTTCTCTTATAACAATTTTTTTTCAGATGGCCTTCCTTTTTGCAATAATAACAAGATAATTTTGTTTTACCCCCTCTTGATTTCGATTGACCCTTATTCTCGAATCCCCGCTGGATTGTTCTTCCCCGTTCTTGCTCCTTGACTTTTCCGATGAGACCCTCACCCTGTGCCGTAGCATTGTTAACCCTCTTTCTTGTATCATTAGATAATAGGGCAGCAGTGACCTCATCTGTCTTAAGCGTCTCTTTTTCATACAAGAGTGTCATCACCAGATGATCATAAGATGCTGGTAGCGACGATAGTAGTAATAGGGCTTTGTCTTCATCATCCATTGAAACCTCAAGACTTGCAAGTTTACTCAGAATTTGATTGAACATGGTGATGTGTTCTAACAAATCTGAGCCTTCCTCCATATGTAGAGAGTATAACTGTTTTTTCAGAAAAAGTTTGTTCGTTAGGGACTTGGTCATATAGATGCTCTCAAGTTTTGTCCACACCTGCGGCGCCGACCTGAAATCCACCACATACTGCAGAGCCTCATCAGAAAGATTCAATCGAATGGCGCTTACCGCTCTTTCCTCCATCTCCCCCCAATCTTCATCACTCGTTTCTGGTTTCTTCCCTCTCCCCAGCAGCACTTTCGACAGGCCCTATTGAATCAGAAGATCCATCATTCTTCGTCACCAGAGAGTGAAGTTGTTCTTTCCATTAAATCTCTCGATGTCGTACGTGACACTCGAACCATTTCCTGCCATCTTGATAGTTCACCGAACCAAGCTCTGATATCAATTATCGAATATATATGAATTCGATCCTATCAATGATGCGAGAAAGTAATGGAAATTCGTACAACACAAGAATTTACGTGGTTCAGCAGGGGAGATGTTCCGCCTACCTACGTTCACGGGGAGAAGAGATCCATTTCACTAATAACGTAGAAAAGTGTACAGCCGCTTTTTCTCATCTCCTGCCTTTATTTTGAGACCCGTTTCGCCCTAAATATAAATAGCGAAACCTTACATGGCACAAATTACAAAATTGCCCACATAGCCTAAAATATTTAGCTTTTCCCATATAAATCATTATATGACTGAATAGCGGAACCCCCGTACTGTCCAATTGTCAGGGAGTCTTTCGGAACCGTCTCATAATTTCTTAGATAACATAATACAAGACATCAATTTCAACAGTGTCAACATAGTGTAAGGATACTTTAGATATTTCACAATCTTCTTATTTTTTTTCGTAATTTCTAAATGGTACCATCTCAAATAACTGTAATGTCTACTCGTTATAGAATATGTATTGTTTGAAAAGTTCTTTGGGGCTCAACTATTAAACTTCTATATCCTGATGGTTTTATAAGGTGCACTGTTTATACCCTTATTTGATACAGCTAAGTAGATCATTTTCTCACGACATGTTTCTATTTTTTCTTTCTAATAAACGATCCTAAAACCGGTGTGTGCGCCTTAGCATTGAGATCTTGCATGCTTGAGTCGATTAGGATACTACTTGTGACTGAGGATACTACAAATCGCACGATCCTTTGAACTAGGCTGACGGCCCCAGACTGGCACAGTTTTTGGTTTTTTTTGGTCAGAAGACCGCCACAGTTGGACCATCTATTCTTTTGCTTGTTTGCGAATTGAACCACTGTACTTTGTTTGTGGTAGATAGGACTCCCTCTAATTACATAACTAGGAAGAGAGCCACTGTTGCTTCTTTTAGGATAAGATCGTCACCACTGACAGGTGTAGACTGTATCTATAGAATACTAGTAGCATACCCGGGCGTTGCACATCGTGAAATTTCTCATTTGTGTAGAATTGAAATGTATTTTAGTATAAACTATTCGTTAAGTTGCATCATATTTCATATGAATTCTTCTTTCGAACAAAATAAAGTCAGAACTATTAGTTTATTAATGTAAAATATAGGAACTCAATAACAATCAGAAAATTCCTGATTGTTTTCTAATTGTCCTTATTATATGACATAGGGAAATTTTAACAACTAACAACATTACTGAATATTGAGAGAAAATAATAATAATAATTCCTAGAAAATACATAATAGGAAGACTTACAAAAAAAATATTCAAATTTTCAGTAATTGCTAGTTTGAAACATTAAAGCGAATGTGTTTATTTTGTTGTTGGACAAAACTCATGTTATTTTGTTGCGACCCTCCCGAGATCAACCTCGAGGGAGTTTAATGGATTGCTAGGCGCATACGAACCTCTTGTGAGGTGGCGCTTTAGCTTTGTATGGGCCCTCTTAAGCCTTACAGATCTGAATTTAAAAATTACATGTTGCATGTTAGTAATTTTAGATTCCATCTTCAATAAATGGTGCATTTAGGGAAATATTTATTTGCACATTCACATCATATGAATATATTCATTATCTTAGTATTGCATTGCATTATAAATTTCATTATGTTAAAATTTATATCATGTTTAATATCTGATTTTAGGAAAATAATCTATTTAATGGATTCTTTTACATAGCATATGACTTGCATATTCACTTTCCTTTCATGCTTTAGTTTATATTGGGAAACCTGAATAAATATTTTGGGACTTTCCACTTATCCGCTCACAATGTTCTGTCCCGACGTAACAAGGAGGTTATGCTTAATTATTACCCAAGATGGCTCGGGTTGGATTTACTTATTTTTTTTGTTATCGAGTGTTTGAGCACATTGGTTGTGAACCAACGCATGATCATTTAAGCTTACATGTTTAGGAAATAGAATCAATTAAGGTTGCACGTCAAATGTTTTCCTCAAAGAAAAGGTGCGAATAATAGGTGTTAGTTTAATCTAATGAAACAAAGTTCCGATACACAAATTCTCTGCTTCGCAATGGTAAAACGATCTCCGACAATTTACCGAGCTCCTAACCTGCTTAGTAAATAATTTAGTGGTGACTTTAAGACAATCATGAATTAATGAGAGAAACCAATCTAGGATCGCTAGGGCTTGAAAAAGTCCATGCAAAGCGTAGGCTCACCTTGCGAAGGTATTATTTGTCGCCTAGTAGCCTATAAGCTCCGACAGGTTCACTTTGAGAAGGGTCGTGAAAAGAATCAATGAACTTGATCAAAATGAAGACGATTTTTTGTAGTGAATATTGCTAGTTATTAAACAAAACTTTGTATGCATTCTTAGGGGATAAGTGCATAAATAGGACTTAATGCTTTGGCAGTTGGTAAATTGAGGCATTAAGGACTTAAAAATGTCACAATTAGATCTCAACCTTGCCATTGATAGAATTCAAGCAAAGGAAATGAACCATGGCAAATGGCCAAATATTGCACTTGAGGGCCTCGTTGATATTCTGACACTTGAATTTCACTGACAGCAAGCTTGAGACCTAATGAGGCCTTTTTGGAGACCTTAATCCTCAATCGACCAAAATAAAGCCTTAATAAGTTCTTCATTGACAAACGGCCAAAATGTTAAGTCTTGTTTTGGAATTTCACCTCACATTCTTAGTATATCTACACTATGCATAACGGAGTTGTAAGAGGCCGTTTCCTTTTAAACTTTTTTTTTATTGGGCTACAGCTTTTCCTTTTTATCTTTGGTCTTTGCTTCTTTTTTCTGTTGCTAGTATCTCACCTTTGCTAAAGTTAAATGATGAGCCGAAATGCTTTTCTCATCTTAGAAAAAAAAAGCATGACTATGTAAGTAAAAGATCCACGCCTAGATTTGAAACTAGACAAGCCTCTAAAGTATGATCCCGATGGCTGATATTGCCGCAAGCGCAAGAACTTTAGTCCCCACGGTGTTCGTGGACTTGGTATGATATGTCTATCTTATGAATCAACAAAAGTAGTACTAATGCTCATTTTTCCTCTTTCTCATGGCTCGGAGGGACCAAAGCTAATACACATACTTTTTAGCAAAATATCTGCGACCACCTCGCTTACGATTTGATAGGATTTCGAAAATCATTTATGGAGTAAAATGTGTTTCGTCATGGTCACATTCTAAAGTCTCGTATTGGATGATACAGACCTTGTTTAGTAATTCATAAGTCCCAACCCCCACTCAAAGGATCACCATATCCGTGTGGTTACAATTGAGTATTCTTTTTGAGGTGCCAACCCACATTGAAATCAGCCGAATTATTGCTAATCAGGAAAAAGTACCAAAAAAATCATAAATCTTTTACATTAGTGCCAATTTAGTCCTAAACCTTTTTTTGGTGCCAATTTAGTCCTAAACCTTTTATATTTGTGTCAATTTAATCCTAAACCTTTTTTTCTAGTGTCAATTAAGTCTTAAACCTTTTAAATTGATGTCAATTCAGTTCTAAACCTTTTGTTTTTATACCAATTAGTCCTTCTGACCAATTTTGATCGGAATTTACCACGTGAACACCTGCTAGTCGACCTACACCAACGTGGACAAACAAAATAATATTTTAATATTTTTTTGAATTTTTTTTTTCCACTTTTTTTTTTGTCTCTCTTTTCTCTAGCCGATCCGGCAACCAGCCAGAGGCTAGAGGCCGGCGAGCTCGACCTCGCCGGCCACTGGTGAGGATAGCCTCGCCTTGGTCGGGCGAGGCTCGACCTCGCTAGATCCGGCGAGGTCGGGCCTTGCCCGATCATGGCGAGGCTTGAGCCTTGCCGGAGGCAGCGGTGAGGGCGAGCCTCGCCATGGTCGGGCTTGCCCGACCTCATCGGATCTGGCGAGGTCGAGCCTCGCTGGCCGCAGCCGACCATGGCGAGACCCGACCTCGCCAGATTTGGCGAGGTTGAGCCTCGCCCGACCAAGGTGAGGCTCGGCCTCGTCGGCCTCTGGCCGGTCGCTAGACTGGCAACCGGCCAGAGGAAGGAAAACCCAAAAAAAAAAAGTGAAAAAAAAGAAAAAAAGGAAAAATAAATAAAAATTCAAAAAAATATTAAAAATATTATTTAAGTTGTCCACGTCGGTGCCGGTCACTGGCCGGCAAGCGTCCACGTCAGCAAATTCCAGTCAAAATTGGCTAGAATGACTAAATTGGCACAAAAATAAAAGGTTTAGGACTAAATTGGTACTAATGCAAAAGGTTTATAACTTTTTTGGCACTTTTCCCTCGCTAATCATGTCCAAGACAGGTTCCCTCCCGTGGATGTGTGGTTCATGCATGGAATAGACCCATACACCACTTTAATAAGGGTAAGAAGTGCTAGCTAGGGCAAGATGGCTCGAACAAGATGCGGCTTCTGGCAAGCTCCTAAGAATCTAGTTAGACATTGAATAGGAGAAGTATTGTAGGTGATATGGAGTAATGTTAAGGAGGACGTCATTTGTCGGGTAAAAACCGCTCTGTTAAATGATTCATAAGGCACAACCTGAAATGGTCGCAATCTTGTGTGGTTACGCCTGGGTATTCAATTCAGGGGCTTGGCTTGCGTAGAATAGGCAGTGTGGTTATAATTTGATTTTGTGATCCATCAGACATTGTTCAATGTACATCCTCTGACACTGAGTAATAATGCAAGTTCCCATATTTTGCACAAAAACAGAAAACTGTGTCGTCCAGAGAACACTAAGTATGAAATTTAAACTTTCTAGTAACGTTACGTACGAAGTATAAGATTATATTTCCACTTTGTCTTGATGAATTTGGTTTGGAGGTCGCGATCCAATATCATCCGATGTCCCACATATTATTCAGAACCATATATGTCGTAATTAACAATTGATCCATGCAAAGAAATGGCCGACCGCTCTAATCATATACAATAAGAGCAAATGTACGAAAAGAAAAAGAAAAAGGGAAAGGTTTAGCTACGGTCGAGAAGCAGCTTCTGCCCGATTAGATGTTAATCATTCTTGAAATTTTTAATCGGCCATGGGTAATTTTAGTATGAACAAAGTATCTGTTTTATAAGTGAAATAGTTACATGAAATGTGCTGAAAATTACACATGTCAAAATGGATTATAAACTCACTTCTTAACCCACATTTGATGGGCTAAGTTGTTATATGGGTTAGTTATATTCAGTCAATGAGTTACAAATGAGTTTAAAATAGTTAAGCCCAAAATAATATGGGTGTTAAATGGGTTCATAACTTACTTAGACCCCCAATCCACATTTATGACTCTCTCTTTATTCTCTCTCGTCTTCACTTGATCTTGTACTTGCTCATCCATGTATGATTTTTTCTAGATTGAGTTAAATATATAAGTGTTTTAGTAATATGGATCAAGTTGGATATGAGCTGGGTTGTATATGGGTTACTAGATTAGTACTGTAAGAAAATTGATCTTGGGTCAAACCATTTTTGACCTGATCAAAACCCAAGCTAACCTATCCGTTTGATGGGTCTAGTGAAAGTACTACAACGAGGATGGAAGTGGGTACATGACACTTGGTTTAGTTGTTCTGCACATATAGAAAATAGACCACGACGAGTATTTCGTGAACAAGCATCTTAAGTCCGCAACAAGGCCTCTCAAATGGTAGTATCCAAGTGCAGATGTCCTACTATCTAAAGATCCGCAAAACATTCTGCAAGCCCCATCAATCGATTAATTTTGGACCTTTGATCTGGGTAAAGCAACCCGCACTCAGGGTAATTGCATGCAAACAAATAACCTCCGGTTCATGAGCTAGGAGTCCTCTCTGATACCCCAACCAATTACGTCAATCCCCTATCCTTTCGGCATACAGCGAATGAAATGAGTAGATTTGGTGTAAAAATTCATATATTTTTAACTAGTGTAAAAGGATCTCTTCCCATCTTAAGATGAATATTGATGGAACATGTAATGACTCTTGTTAAATTGGAATTTGAATTATGTTCGATCCAGTAACTCAGACTTCTATATGGCTATTCCCTTTTATGATCCTCCCCTAGCGATTTGGAGCAAATAGCAAAAGGGCTCATTTGACAAAATTGAAAAATAAGCACTGAAAATTTAAGCACTCAATTTTAAGTGTTGAAAAATAGAAGTTTAAAGTTGCTTGATAGTAAGTTAAATTGATGACTGAATATTATTAACTGCTTGTCATACAAGGGATTGTAATCATTATTGACATGCTTTAGCAATATAATCGGTAGGATTCTAATTGCCATTAGTTACTTTTTTTACTTTAATATATTAAGTAAACCTGCCCTTAGGTATACCGTTAAGTGACTTTCTTACTTGATCGAATCCTGAAGGCATTGTTCATTATGATGACCAAAGAAGTTTAATCTCATTAAATGCTGAATTTTCAATTTTCAGGACTTAATTGGGTTACCAAACAGTATCACTAGCCACCAAGAGAGGTTGGTAATCTTCAGAATCAGGTTTTTGTGGGGGGTTTAGTTTCTATCTCCATTTCTTTGCCCTCCTGTTCTTCTCAATTCCACAGGTGATGAACATATGGAAACCAATGCATCTTCCTCAACCCTTTTTGTTTTGGGACCATGGGGTCATTCAATTTCAGGCTGAAACGACCACACTCTCTCATTATTCATCTCTATGACACAGCCAAAAGAGATGAATGCTTCATATGGTCCACAAGCCTTAGGACACTCCCTCCTTTCGGCTTTACTCTTAAGCCTTTGGCCTGTCACTGTCTTGGCCGCCACCACATACAGGCCGGCTATCATATTAATGTCATTGTCCGGTACAACGTATTACAAAAAAGACATGATGAGTGAATTATTACCTTCAATGGGGCGACAGACGAAGACAAGTGCACCGTAGAAATTATGTGGATTTACACGTCTATTGCGGAGCCAAAGAAGGTCCTCCCATTTGCTTTCAGATGAAGGTAAAATCAATTCCTACAAAGACCGCAGATCAAACCCTAACTACGCAGTGAATCTAATGCACCTTGTTAACTCCTTCACTCGGCACATATTGTTGCTCCACAAAACCCTATAGCTCAGATACCTCGTCACGGTCCAAACCCGAGATCCGCCGATAATGAACCTCGAGAATCGGTCTAGACTTCTGCTCATGTTTCAGCAGAAGTGTTTCCGAGTAATGCTTAAATATGAGAACTCTCCAAACAGAAGCTGTCGCTTTAAAATATCAAACACCGCAAACAGTCCACGAAAACCTGTATATCGTCAATCCTAGCACAGCACATAGGCCCAACTACTACACATATAGGCATGACAGTCATATGCACACACATGGATGAGCAATACATTGGCTCCATACATCCTATCCATATATATGCGCATCGTATTTTTTGTAATTTCTCAATTTTTATTTTCGAAAAACATTTTTTTGCTTCAGTAAAAGAGTGGAGAAGGGCGAGTAGTGCTAGCAACTCTTTTTGGGCATCACCATGAGAATCGCACACCCACTATGAAATATTCAGTTGGAGCCATGGCTACTTTGTGTTGTCAGTGACTTGAAAGTCAGCGATTGGCGGGCGCATCGTCGCGGCAATATTATGATGCTAGCAACAATGAAGCCTCTTTAATGTTGCAACAAGATAAAAGCAACACGGGCAATTCAATGGCTCGTTTATTATCGTGATCTCATGAAAGATAGATGATCCACTTACCACTAGATTAAACATGGTGATGGTTTCCATGTAACATATACACGCGCGCCAAACTTTATCATTCTCGATTGCATATTTGAGAATCTACACTATAGCGAGGGCGGAAATTTTGGTACGAACATGTCAAGCATACCATTGAAAACAAGGGGTGGCATGTCGATCTGCGCAGGCCCACCAGATTTGTCCTCCAAGTTGAATAGCGCATGCATGCTGGATTCCTGCATTGCTTCTTTCTCGTGGCTAAGGAGAGAGAAAATCATTAGGGAGCTTTAAGATCGGCCCCGCCACCACCGGCACACGCATCGGGATTCGCCGGAGGACAGAAGTCTCCATGGTCGGACCCACGTCCCCGAAAGGAGAGGCGCACCCCATTTGTCTCTCCCTCTCACGCTGCCGATTTGTCGTTTGTTTGTTTCCTTTTTCTTGGCACTGCTGACTGGTGTTGATGCCTAGAGTCAAAAAAGAGAGAGCCAAGGCTCCATCTTCTTTGCCACTGATGCCTCCTTTTCCTTCCGACAAATGATTTTATATTGCTTAATGGGGTGATGTCGATTGCCCTCGTTTTTGGGAAACGTTAATTGCTATGAATTCCTTTCTTTTGCTTACAGTCTACTTCGCTTCTAGCTTACAATCTACTTCGCTTCTAGCTTGGTCTAACGCTCTCTCTCTCCCTCTCTCTTTCTCTCTTTCTCTCTCTCTGTTTTTTCTTTAACTGCGTTAATTACCATTGTGATTATCTTAAGTTCATCTTCATCGGGATTGGAGGGCCTCGCATTCTCTGGGATTTCCTCGTACTCGTGCGTTCTCTCAACTCCAAGTGAGCTCTAAAAGGTTTTTGTTTGTTTTTATTTTGGTGGGGTGTTCAGAGTTAAGCTTCTGGATAACCCCATTTGTCTGTTTCCCTTAATATTGATGCTCTGTTTTCTTGGTGAAGTGGCTTAATGCCCCATTAATAACTTTTGAATTTTACTCTTCTTGTATAGAAAGCAAAGCAAAGCAGAGCACTTCTTGTTTCGAATTATGTTATTTTCCCAACCGTGTGGCTATTGGCAAGGACTTTGGATCAGTTTGTGTCATCCTCAGTGTCTAGAATGACCTTAGATCCGAACAACGGAGGGAGGGAGGTGAACAGTGAATATCTGCAGATTTTTTTATTTTTTTTAATTTTGGCACCTCAAAATTTAAAGCAAAGTGCACAAATTGCTTTGGTTTAGGTATGTTAGGAGGAAAAGCATTGTATAATCATCAGCATTGCATCGTTTCGTTTGTCAGTGTTTCCATAACTGAAAGTTGAAGTCTGAGGTTGAAAAATTGCAGCACCCAGAACTCAGAAGTAAGGGCTTCCTTTGGGGGAACTCTACGCACCATTCCATTGACATCGACCTTCTAGTTGTCCATGTACAGTGAAGATGGTTTTGCTCGAGCTGTCCGAACCAAATGAATGATTTCTATGCAGTTTGCATAAGCTGATAGATTGATAAAAGAGGTTGCCTGGTACCATTTTGATATGGGACATTTGGGAAACTGCTGGTGAAGACAAAGAACATTTTGATAAAATGTTTTCTTTACGCGTGACTAACATTTTAACTGGTAATCTTGAATCTGCTTTTGTACCGAAACCGTTGCTTCTCCTTATTAGAGTTTGTGAGTTTCCATGTCGAATTGACAATGCTTGTGGTCATTCCAGTTCAAGTTGCAGTGGCAATTGACAAAGACCTTCATTATATGTATAGCCATTTCATTTTTTCATCCAAATTTTCAGCTGAAATGCTAATATTATTTTGTTTTCAATCCTTAGCATGTTGTTGAGGAGATTTAGACTACTTATAACAATGATGCTGGAGAAGAATGATCCAAACCGTTTTTTGCAGTAACAATGGGTGGTGAAAACAACTGAAGCCATGGCGTCTGATGTTCCGTCAAAGCATGAAGTCTTCCCTCCAAACAGGGATAGGAGATCCAACTCACTGGTCAGAAAGAGTCTAAAGCCGCACCAGAGCTCCACGAAAGTGAATGAGAGTATCAGGAAACCACAACAGTCCGAAAGGATCGGATATCCAGACAAATCGAGGCTACAAAATTGTCAGGGTGAACCTGCCTTAAAGCATGGTTATTCAGGGGAAAAGTATGTGAATGCTCGTGTTGTCCAGCTGAAATCCTCTACAGATCAACAGAGGCAGTGCACTAGCGGGGAGATTGTTAAAGATGATGAGCTTGTCAGGCACATGACCAATTTGCCTGATTATCTCCTGCGTGTTGAAACCAGAGGAAACCTCCAGGGGAAAGCTCTGAACTTTGGAGTCCTGGATTGGAGTCGTCTAGAGAATTTCACCCGCAACTGTAACACCGGAACTCATAATCATCAAACTGAAAAGCGCGCATCTCTTGGTCCTAGCCCCAGTTATTGCAAGATGGATGGGATTTCTCGACGTGTCAAGCCCGGTGCCAGCAAAGTGGTGCGCTCTCAAGATGTTGAAAGTGCTTCTACGAGTTTTTTGGAGGGGCATGAAAAGATAAATAGGGCTTACAGATCTTCGACAAAAAAGTGCACAGACGTTGCGCTCCAAAAGGACAACATAAACTCATTGAATCAGAGAATTGTATCAGAGTTAGGTGGTTCATTGGACTTTCGAAACTCTATGTTTTCTGTAAGTCCTAGTAAGAGCAACAGGACAGTTTCCCGCGGCAAAGGCAATACCAGAGTGGGGAAAGTGGCTGAATCAGGCACCAAAGGAAATAATAGAGAACAGAAATGCATGTCAGTGGCTGGATCTTCATCATCAAAGCTGGGTATTGATGCCAGATCAATCAGTTTAAAGGAGACGGTTACTGCCGAGAATGACGAGACTAAGAAAAAAGTTGAAAAGTCATTAAATAGAGAAACCTTCAATAAACAATCTTCGTGGAATAAAGCAACCATAGCTCTACTTTCTACCGGTAAACGTCCACATAATAGCTCAATGGATGCATCCCAGAAAAGTGACACCAGCAAATTGTTTGATCGGAGTTTGACAGATGCAACTCGCAATTATTTCTCAGATGTGTTATTTTTCAGGGAGCTCCGCTCAAGAGAACTATGCTCAGAATTACCACACTCATGTCCAATGTTGTTGAAAGTTGATGCTCAGAGAGAGACTGCTAGGAGAGGTTCAGAGCTTGAATTTGACGAGTCTTTGTCATGCTGCAGCAGGTCGGGGGATGAGCTGTCTAGCAGTAATATTTCTAATGTGAGAAAGTCAAATGATAGTGACAAGACTAGAAATTCAAGAATAGGGGAGGGTATGGGAAGTCTAAATCGTGAAGCTGTTGACTCAGCTGGCAAGAAAAGTAGGCATCCATCACCCAACCACCGGTTCAACTTCAGTTTCGGTAGGATAAGCAGAAGTTTCAGTTTCAGAGAAAGTGCTTCTGCTCCTCTCCGAAGTTCAGCATCTGTGACTGATAGATCTGGTCCGATGGCTTCAGGGGATTTTCCTTGCAGTGGCAATCTCACTAAAGAGAAGCCCGACGTTGCTAGCAAAGGGAGGTCCGGCATAAGAAGATTACTAGACCCACTTCTAAAGTCCAAGTCAGCAATTTCATACCATCGTTCTGAAAGCATTCGGCAATCAGAACAGAGCTTAACTTCCCTGAGCTTGAGCCATGAATATTCCACTGAATCACTTCAAATTGGTAACCATGTTGCATCAACATTTGAAGCTCTTCTCCAAGTTACAAGTGTTGACGGACTCCCCTTATTCAAATTTGTGGTTGGCAAGAGCAGCCACATTGTTGCTGCTGCCACCAAAGATGCGACATTTTCTGGAAAGAGCAATTGTGCGAGGAATTACACAATCTATTCTGTGGATGAAACGATAAAGAAGAGCGACAGCTGGATTGGACAAGGAAGTAAGATGAGAAGTGGCGGCTTTGTGTACAATGTAGTTGGTCAGTTGATGTGTCGTGATGCTTGTTCAGACAACTGCAATGAGCGGACTGTCGAGAGGGAATATGTTTTATTGGGACTCGGATTGAGTCGAGCTGACAAGGAATTACTGGATCCACCAATGAACAGGGAACTTGCCGCCATCATATTCAAGATTCCTATGGACAGGCCTAGCAATTGCAAAGTACAGGCAACTAGTCATAAATTTTTAAGAGTGGATTTGCAAGGGGAAAATTGCTTTTCCAAACTTTCAAATGAAGATAACAATCATCTAATGGTCATACTTCCGGGGGGTGATCATAGTATGCCGAGTAATGGAGAACCTTCGTCATTGATCGATAGATGGAGAACTGGTGGGTCATGTGATTGTGGAGGTTGGGATGTAGGTTGCAAATTGTGCATTCTTTCTCCCCCGAAGGACTTCTGGGAAACATCAAGAACATCAAGTGTTGGCTCGATGTCGGATCACCTCGAACTTTTTGTTCAGGTGTGTATGTATACTTCATCTTTTCAGGTAATTGCATTGTGCACTTTATGCTTCTGGTTTCACCTGTTACTTTCTTGTTTACAGGGAGAAGCTCAACAAGAGAAGGCCATTTTCAGCTTGAAACTATATAGTGCAGGAATCTACCTGGTCGAATTCAATCCTACAATCTCGTCATTACAAGCATTTGCGATTTGCTTAGCTGTAATAAGCTGCCAGATGTCTTCTGAGCCCTCTGATTGGCATCAACTGTCCAAATCTAGAACTTTGCAGGGACATTCAGTCAGCGGAAATGATGTGAATCTGCCAAACATGACGCGGCATTTTGAAGTTCCCCCAAAATATCCTCCATATTCCCCATTCTCACCACTTGATAGAGTTTAATCCCAGGCTTTCATCCAGGTGTTTAAAATCCTTGACTTCCAAGAGGATTGCCAGTGAAGTCCAGAAGCGTATTTCTCATGGTAGGACTTGGACATTGCAACGAATTACAAGCCCTTCAAAGGGGTTTAGTTCGACGGCAGATGACGCTGGTTGTTATGTGTCTTGTATTTTACTAGCTGCTGTACCAGAACAAAGAAAATAATGTTTGCATTATGAAAAACCTGAATAGTTCTGTCCGACCTCTTTTCACTGGGGCAAACCAGGTGAAATTAACAGTATGCAAACTTGTTTTCCTTGTACTGAGAAATGATGGCATCTTATCACTCAACTCTGAAGATGTGGATGAACGACAGTTACAATACAATATGAGGACTATCTCTGCTATTTTATGATTGAATTCGATTAAAGGTGGGAGGCAACCATGAAAGTCATGGTCTAGTCTTATACTTTTTTCCTACTGTCGTCTTTCAAATTTGCTTTCTTTGAGGAAGAGGTAGTGCTGAAGTTCACCGCTCTCGGACCATTCGTAGGTTTTATGCTTCTTCTTTTGGCATATTAACCTCTAGGTTACTAGATCGAATTAGAATCATGTGGAACTTGTTTCATCAGAGCCGCATACACTCTTGATAGCAATTGATACGACAGGTTCATGTCCAAGTTTCATTGTCAAGCACAATTTTGTGTCAAAAACTTGGCTAAGAAATTGATGGTGCGCAGGCTATTCCCATATGCAAGAGGAATTAACTTGAGGCATTTGATGTACCAAAAATATTTGCGCTTCTGGAGGGCTAAATAGTTTCATGCCATAGTTTTAATTTTGGCTTTCCAGTCTAGGATAAACAGTCTAGGATAAGCCTCCGGTTGGCTTTTGCAGAAAACTGGTATCTTTTTTCCTCATCCACAAGGCATATTTTAAGTTCTATTCGTTGAAGTTCAAGTTAAGTTGCCTAAACTAAATGAAGATAGTTTGGAATTTTACTTGCTCCCGGTTTCGGGTTGTGTTTCGGTTTTATTGAATCTGCAACGACAGTAGAAGCGTCGGTCGTCTTGGGCATGTCATGTTTCCGTCGTCGTTGTCACTACATAAGTCTTCTGCTCACGTACTGGTAGCATGCAAAGAGCAGGTAAAAGACGGCCAACCTAGAAAAAGAGCATCAATATACAGGCAAATTTGTAGTCTTTTAGGCTGTTCCCAAGCGATGCATACGCCAGTTTAACAAAAAAATGTTTTCCTAGTCAACAGAAAAGATTTTTCTATTAAAGCTTAAATTAAGGAAAATGATCAACTCTTTAAAAAATTAAAAATAATTTTCCAAAATATGACTAATTAACGGCGATTGTACTAGAAACTCTGCGCTTTGGCATAGAAATCCCAATGCTCGTTCTCGGGCCCTTGACAGTAGGCGCCCGGGCTCAGGTCCATTGAGTCTAGCCCCATGACCTTGGCTCCCCGGGCGGGGCCCATTGAGGTTGGGCCCCAAACACCAATGCCCATGCTAGGGACGCTGGGCCCAGTAACATTGAGGTTGGACCCAGGCCCTAGACCATGGTGCCCGCGTATCAATCTCCAACGCTCGAACCTGGGTCCATGGAGGCCATGCCTGAGACCCCGGCGACCATGCTCGAATCCATTGACGTTGGGCCTAGGTCCCTGGTGCCCGCAATCGAGTCCATTGAGGCCGAGTTTGGGACCTTGATGCCGGTGCCCATGCTCAAGACCCCAAGCCCTGGGTCCATCGAGGACCGGGCTCAGGTGTCAGGAACTTAGGCTCGGACTCGATGGACTCGGGTACAAGCGCCAAGGACCAAGGTACTAGCACTGGCGTCCTGAACCCAACCTCGATGGACCCAGGTGCTCGCGTTAGGGACCTAAGCCTAGCCTTGATGGATTTGAGCGTGAGCATCAGTGTCTCAAGCCTGTGCTCAAGTCCCAACCTAGATGGATTTAGGCCCGGGCACCAGGGACAGAGGCCGGGCCTTGATGGACTTGAGCATAGGCGCCAAGGTCTCGAACCCAACCTCGATGACCTCAAGTCTGAGTGCAAGGGACTGGGTCTCGAGCACCGGGTTCAAGTGTAGGTGACTAGGTATCAAACGTTGGGTTTGGGGCTTAGCCTTAATGGACCTGAGTGCGTGCAATATTACCGAAGTCTCGGGCCCGGCCTCGATTAACCCAAGCTTGGGCGTTAGGGTCTCGATCTCAGGCATTGGGTCCGAGGCTCGACCTCGATGGACCTAGGCTCGAGCGCTAGGGATCTAGACCCAGCCTTTGTAGACCCAAGCCGGAGTGCTAGGGAGCTAGGCACGACCCCGAGTTCTTGGGCTCAGTTTCTATGGACCCAAGATCAGTGCCTGTGCTCAAGCCTGGGAGTTGGAGATCTGGGCTTGAGACCTTTGTGCCCATGCTGGATTTCTTGACTACCCATGTGCAAATTATTAGCGTCCGAATAGCGTATATTTATTTGTAAAAATTAAATAAGATTTTCTTTATCAAAGGACGAAAAATATTTTCCAGTTCATTTTTAGGTCTTAGCAAAACACTGGAAAAATATTGTCATTTTCCTGAAAAACGATTTCTTATAAAATATTTTCCAGAAATGTCAAATTTTTCGTATAATAGACGGAGTCTCAATCTCCTTGCAAAACATTATCCGATGATTTATGTGACGACAAGATATCACACTTCGTCGTTAGAACGAGTTACGTAGGTGCTTTCCCCTGGAAATTTAGTGATATTGCTTGCCTTTTTGCTTGGTCAAAGCGATATCGCCTGTTTCGAAACGACGAAAACTAACACACTTGCATACACTATTTGCTCTTATTTTGTGTTTTTTATGACGAGAGCCAATATCTCATATGTAATATTCATTTCATGGGTTAGACAAGACATGATGTAGAGCCGCAGTCAATTTTCCATACTTCAGATTATTTATGCCAGAAAGGAAACTTGCATTGCATGGAGCTGGAGGGAATTGCCCTTTAGAGACACTAAATCACCATGTCTTATATTGAGAGATGATAGAGAAGTAAGTGGGCTTATCAATGGAAGTCTACTTGAATAGGGACGAATCTTGAGAAACGAGCTTAGCCTGTCAGTAAATGTGAAAATTAATTAGATTGAAAATCTTATACATAACACACATTAGTATATCCCACTTTTACTGGTGTGAATTGAACTTTGTGGTTGTGGTTCTGCATCCCTTAAGCCGAGGTGGTAGATGGAGGCATTGTCTAGAAGCAGCCTCCCTTGGAAGAGCGCGTTCTTGAGCGATCGATCCGGTAGAATTGCTCAAAAAGAGAGGAAAGATATTAGATAACGTGTGGTCGCAAAGACGAGGATAAGAATAGGATAGTGAGTAACTACAGTAAAAAAATCCCCTCGGGACTTTTATATCCTAAAACTTATTTGCTGCTTGATTGGCTACTAGAGCGGATATCGAAATAAGAAGGAGGTTAAGTATAAAGACATAAAAAGTTACTAACCAAAAAAAACAAACATAAGCCTCCCTCAATCCCAGCCGAGTGACCACAGCATATGTCAAATGGGCCCAGTGGGCCTGGGGGCGGCAGAAACCATTTTGTTAGTGGGCCAACCCATTTGCTTTGATGGGTCGACATGGCACGGTACGGCACGTGTGCTAGGCCGACCCGAGGCTGGGCCCATTGGGCGGAGATTTCTCGGCCGGCCCATTTCATGTCAAGCATTTTCTTGGCCCCTTTTGGTCAATTTTTATGATTTTTTTCCTTTGCCCCAAAGGACCTTTTAGGCCTTGAACGGTGCTACTAACCTGTCCTGTGGCTATTAAAAAAGAAATCGGGGGCCTCAGGCTCAAGCTCTGGCTTGGGCTTGGGCTTGGGCTTGGGCTTGGGCCTGGGCACGGCACGGCATGGCCATGTCTACCCATTTATCACCTCTAGTCGGGTTAGTTGGAGTCCTGATCAATGACGACCAACGGGTGGTGACAACAAAACTCCTAGGCACATTGAAGGAGATCATCGAGAATGAGGAAGGAGGAGGAGGAGGACAGCAACGACGACAACGACGACAATTCCGGTGTTCTGTGCATGTAAAATAATAAATCTTTTCCACGACCACAAATTCTTAAAAAAACACTGGTAAGTGACTGATCTCGTAATAAAAAGATTCTAAACTTGCTTGGTTTGTCACTTGTTAGTAACTTGCCAATTCTTCTAGAAAGGAATTGGCATTATTTGATTCTTCATATTACCAACCATTTCGAAGATTTACCAACATTTATTTTAGAGGTCACCAATGCGCTAAAGGTTCAATTTTTATACGAAATTAGTAATTTCATTTGAGCCATTGACCAACGTCTATTTGATTTTTGAAGGAAGTCATCATCTTTGCAAACTTGGCATTGATTGGGAGATATTATGCTCTTCCTCGTTATCCACAAGAAAATAAAACGAAAAATAAACTCAATATTGGGTGAACAAGAAAGGGACCATGACAAATGTAATTAATGTGATTCTCACTATCATAAGGAGAGACATGTTTGTGGGAACAGGAAAGAGACCAACATGGTTTAATTGACTGATTGATGGTGAGAACGTCTGCATACATGTCTTTGATTCACGGCATAGCATGTGAACAGGTGTTGCTTTTTAAAAAAAAAATATTTTTCTGGCTTCTCTTCCCGTTAATGTGTCTGTCGGTTGGACCAACTTATGTGCTTCTTTCTCTGCAGTTCCCACGAATTATTGCCCCAAGGTTCATTTAATACGAGGAACAGGACAATTCAATGCCTCGCAAGTTCATGTCTCTCCCTCAAGACTCTGAAGTATTTTATCTTGCATCACATGCATGCGCGCACCCTTCGCTCTTCTTACATGGACATCCAAACACGATGGGTGAGATGTTGCTATGATGAAAGTATTGATCTCTGTTCACTGCTTGATCAGGCATATCACTCCTTAGAAATGACTTAGATTCTAGATGTAACGAGAGGCCGGGATGACGAATTCATTAGTTTTTACATGGTTCGGATCTAGTATAATTCTCCATTAGATTAGTCAATATGATGATTATACAAATTTATCTCTTTTAAATGTATGTGTTTGGGATATATGACATCGAAATCAGTGGATCAAAAGCCCCACATGATTGTCGGGTGAACCCTTGAAGGTATACTATGTTGGAATGTCTTGTTATTGATTGTTGGATACCCGGGACGGGAAAAAAACAGAAGTGCAGACATCATTAAATGATACATTACGCAGAGGAATTAATGGCGCACACATTACGTCTGTGCCATGTTTGGTACCATGCAAGTGTGCAAGGTCATTTAATTGAGCTAGGGCCATTTATTGGACAATAATATCTTCATGGCAAGCACATTGCATCTATGCCGTGTTCATTTATTTGAGCCACCACCAACGGTTGGCGCCCTAACGTGGGGGACGATGGTGACAGGATAGTGTTTGTCTGGTTGATGGTGGCAACGATGCGTGCAAGCATTGTTCTCTATAATAATTTTTTCCCTTTGGAGACAAAAGCAAGAACTACGTGAAAGAAATCTTGGAATGGGTCTCACCTACATTTTGTGCGCAAGGGGGGGAGGGTAAACTCCAACTTTACACTTGGTTTGGCCCAAGCTCATGTGCGCGAGTCCAACACCTTTATTCTTGTTATTACAAAACTAGTATGTGTGAACCCATTAACAAAGTGATTAAGAGAGAGCTTCTTAAGCAATGTGGCGCGAGGAAAAGTAAGGGGAGCAGTGTTTTCGAAATGATTTTCTACAACAATTTCCCACATACTTCAAAAAAATGTTAATCAAAGTAGAGAAGGAACAAAAAAGCGACTTCACATTGGATAGCAATGTATCGAATTTGGTGTCTTTTGGACTATATATGACCCTAACATAGAAAAATGAGACATAACTTACAGACCCAATGGTGAAACTAATGGCTTCTTTATAGCAAGGATTCTTGTTGTAAATGAGAGTTCTCACTGACCATATTATATCTCCACAATTTCTACGTACTTTCAACGGGGGTTTGCACTAATAGCCCGTGCACACTGCTTGCTATTCATTTGTGTAGTAGAGATTCGACCATGAATCTTATAAGTGCGTCTCTAATCTATCAAGCATACACTAAAAATAAATAGACCACCCACAATAGATATTGAATTCATTAAGAGCTTAACTCTTCATTGCTTAACTTTACCAAAAAAAAAAAAAAACTCTTCATTGCTTAATATGTAATTTCGCACCAATCGCATACACCGTAGGATGGCTTTTAATAAAGCAATCTAGTAAATATACTATTCATTTTGACATTTTGCTACTGGCAATAGTAGATGTTTTCTCCTTTTCACATTTCGTCTATTTATTACCTTTGCCCGTCACATTCTCTTCACTATTTCATCATTTTATTTGTAACTCTTTATCCTTCATGAAATATTTTTGCATTTGTAAGTAACAAGTTACAGAAAATTATAGAAATTGGAAGAAGTAAAAGTATTTGAGATATGGATGAAAATACTTAGACTACTTCTTCTAAATAAATATGTACTCGATGCTTTATGTTATCTATTGCCATACTTATTATTTTATGATGAAATTATATTAAGTTGCTCGGAATATTTAACTGTATTTTTATATAAACATTTATTCTTCACGTTATTACATTTTGTATATCCTTCGTCCAGTCTTTTCATATTCCATTATCTTATTTATTCCTCCTGAAAAAATATATTTATTATAATCCATAGACTTACACATGCAAGAACTAGACGACGTACTTTTTTTTTTTTTTGGTCGGAAGACGACGTACTTAAGATGTAGAAAAGAGTATTCATAATAGTTCTACAACAATTTAAGATAACATTTAGATTCCAATATCGATGTGGATAAAAATTAACTGGCCTCATGTTCTACTCAAGGCCCAATTTGATAAACCTAAATTGCAAATTATTATATCTTGTGGATATAATTTGCCGATGTGGGGTCCAAAATTCGAAACCTACATAATAAGGTAACAATTACTTGCAAAGGCAAGGCCGAAAAACCATAGTTCACTTTTACATAGGTGGATTCTCCAGAGGTAAAACTTAGAAGGACTGCTTGTTTTTTGTGATGATGAGATCCGATCACCGAAGCTTGTTGCGTCCACCATTTGGCAACGAAATCGCACGTCGAAAGACATGATAGTGAATATGCATCTAGTTCACTTTTCTTTTTTTTCCTTCTACCTCCACTGGTCACTGAGCCTCAATAATGGCAAGCCACAAGTGAGGGCCGACCTTGTTGGCCTTGGGCAAGATTCGCCCTCACCAAGCCTCACTGACTTTGGGTGAAGCTTCACCTCTTGGCCTCTGGTGAGGGTCTACCTCGCCTGGCCGAGGTCGCCTATTGCTATTAGTGACTTGTGGAGGAAGAAAGAAAAAAGAAATAATAAGAGGAAAAAGTCAAAAAACTAATAAAATTTCATAATTTTTTTTTAAAATGCAAATAATTGTCCACATTAGCGCCCGCTATGTGGCACGGACGGTCGGCATCCACATTAGTGAATGCCCATCAAAATTTGTCGAAAGAACTAGATTGAAAATTTTAAGACTAAATTGACTGTCGTATAATAGGTTTAGGATTTTTTGGATAATTTCCCCCCAAAATAATACCGATCTCAATTAATAAAGCATGGTTTTGTTGTGTTTTGGGATTTGTTCCGCTTTGATTTTCTTTGTCATGAAAGTCACTGTACTTCTCATGTATCCTTCTGGACAATGAATACAATTTTCTTTCAACAAAAAATTAATAATAAAGCATGTGTACATTAAATCGTGGGATTGAAGTTGTGCACAAATTCGAGCCCAAAAAGGAGAAGCTATTGGATGCGTCCAGTGTCGTGTATGATCCATTGGATCCTGTGAGTCCTACGTGAGGTTTACAAGATCTAAACTGTTACCATGTCTAGGTGCATATGATATGAATGTAGCTAATAGTTTTCTCCCAAAAGAGATGTGTGTAGGTGGCGTGTATCCGTGGAATCGACAAAATAGCTTTTATTCCCAAGTTTGGTCTCAAATGGTCATTTGCTTTTCCTTACTTAGAATGCCTTTAGAAAAGTAAGAATGGTACAGATCTTGTCCCGAGGACATGAACCCGTACAACGTATCTTTTTTCCAGAAACATAAGGCACATGAGTTCCCTCTCCTTCAGTTCTTGACCCCTAACCATCCGAGCTACGTCAAAACAAATTGATAGTTCGTGATTTTACGGTTGACTAAATTACTTCTTGTGCATGCACTATTTTGAGAAAATGACGCAAACAGTCCTTGAATTTTGGCTCAATATGCAATTTGATCTCTGAATTTTTAATTTGTTCAATATAATCCCTGATCATATACTAAAAATTCATGAATGACATTGAACAAATTAAAAATTCGAAGACCACATTAAATATTAGCCTAAAATTTAGGGAATGCATTGAATAAATTAAAAATTTATGGATCAAATTGCACATTAAGCCAAAGTTCAAGAACTGTTTGCGTTATTATCCCCACTATTTTCTTTCTCTAAATTGTCAATATACACATTCCCGACAATTCCACTAAAATTTGTTGTCTACATTGGATCATGTGAGTTCAATTCGTGCGAATTATCAAATTTGATGGGCCCATTTAATCTAATGGCTCGAACAGATTGTGAGCCATATTCATGCAGTTATCGTTCAAAATGCTACTCTTATAACAAGCATACTATAGCCACTTTATTTCTATACCGTGGGATATTCAAACTTTTCGTACCGACTAAACCTCACGAAAGTACACGAACCATCTTATTTACTTGTATCACGGGAAATTCTATCATAGGGTGGCGGGTGTGGCTCCTAAAATTACTTTGAGTGACTGTTGAAAATATGCTTTGAGTTTGAGTTGTTAAGGTGCATGTACGAGGGGTTTTAAGTGAAGTCTCACATTGTAGAGTTGATATAGTGTGAGCTGTTAATACATACATCTTAGTTCGGCTATGACTTATTTGCTTAAATTTTTTAGTGAAGATTGATTCAATTGGATGTGTTAGTGCATCAAAACTTGGGCTCTTTCTTGACGATCTCACTAATATGAAAGTAACCGGCTCCTCAATAAATAATATCGGAGTCAATGGTTGATTGATGAGCCACCAAGGTTAATTCATGTCTTAATGAATATCTTGATAAAAAAAAAAAATCTTGTGATCTACACGGTGCTTGGGGAAAATTCCCATCACATTTGGCCTGCCACGACGGAAGAGAGGCCATGGGGAAAAGGCAAGGTTGGTGTAGCTATGCGTCCCCAGTTGGCAATGTTGCGGACCAACTGTGCAACAAGATAGAGTTTCAAGTTAAGATATATTGATAGAAAATGGTACTTGGCTTAAGTGAGAGCATGCCTAATATAGGATCAGCTCATATGTAAAGGTAAGATTGCCGAGATACGCATTTGAGTGGTGTCGGGCAAGTCTTATATTGAAGAATTGATATGATGTGGGACAAGTGATAAATCTCAATTAGCCCCAAATTTGTTAGCTTAAGTTTTTTCAGTGAAGAAGTATCTAATTGAATATAGTAATGAGCTGAGACTTTGACTCTCTCTTACTGGTCTCTCTATGATGTAGGGGTTCAACTTCTACTACACGTACACGGAACCTATAGTATCTAAATCAAATGTTTAACTACTCTACTAACTCTTTGGGTTAATTAAAGGCAGTTTCTCTAAAGCATTAGTTGAATCTCAATAAATAAAAAAATATGTATTGTAACATAGAATATCAAAACTTTTGAATTGACAAATCCCGATCAATACACACAAACCGCCGTGTCCCCGTACATAGACTAAAACTCTACTCACGGAGTAAGAGGCATGGCCGCAATGCTATTTTGACCGGAGAACGCCGTGACTTGCCACTCAACCACGGGATATACATAAAGAAGATCGATCAATTCTCAAGCAATCTTTCAATGAGTTGGGCACTAATTAACTGGCTGTGTCATAACTATATATTGTGGTGTACATTGATCTAAGATCTTGTTAACAAGTGTCTGTCAAACATGCTTAATGAGTAATTATCCGATTCTTCAAGACATTAGTTATCCATACCACGGGGATAACTACTGCACTGGAAATTACAATTTTATTTGGCTACTTTATGAGTACCCCGTCCGGGTATACTTCTCAGCCGAACGCTCATTCAAAGTGAACCACTTGTTTATCATATCTATCCATGGCCACTATATTATTGGCTCGAGAAATCAAGGCCAAAGAAAATTGTCTTCCGGAAATGTTTTCCTCCATGGAATGCAGATGCCAATTAGCTGTAATACAGCTAATTGTTGCCCGGCTTGTGGGATCATTTTTAGGCAGAACAACATGTAATCGTTGTGTTGCCACGCTTCATAACAAAAGGGTTGGTCCCCAGCCAGATTGTGAAGTCGGGCAGGCTTTTATTCTATGAGGTAAAGAAAATTCAAAAAAAATATAAATATAGTATCTTGTCGTCAATAAAATTTCAGTGCTCCCTGTTGCTATAATGATGCTAAGCTGACATTCTTGTGCTAATGAATTTAGTCGTTGATAGATGAATATGTGGTGCGCACTAGGCCTTCCAAAGCCACACTGGACCGAATTCTTAAAGCGGTGTGCACATACGTGTTAGGAAGTTTAATCCGAGAGCTGTAAGTAGGCGGATAAAGCGAGATTATATGAATATAAGACCGTCGAAAATCCATAAACAAGCGATGTGAGATATACCTTCACGCGTGCTCTCGAAATGCAAACGGGACCGAAAACGACGCACGAGACCGAACATGTGAGGCAGATCCCGTGGACTAAGACCCGGGCAAAATTATGTTGGCGGAAATTGTGGTGGTGGTAAAGTTGGTCAATAAAGATAGAAAGGTTGTGGGGGACTTATGATAGATAAGGGGAGGGGAGAATATCGTGATCATGATTCGAGGCATGCCTATGTCTTGGGGGGGAAGCTTTGCCCTTTTGCGTGCCCCCTTCCCTCCTTTTCCCCCCCCCCCCCTTGTGAAAAAGTGTGGGGGGTAGAAAAGAGGGGACCTCTTGACTCCTTGTTGGGGTGGTAGCAATTATGGCTCCATTCTTGCCCACATCCTCCTCATCATCTCCACCTCCTTAATTCCTTAAAGCAATGATGCTACGTGCATGTTAGTGAAGGATAATGCTAAACAATTTAGTATAGAGGAAGAAAAGGGTGTCCTTTGATATTGGTATATTTTAGGATTTTGTTTGACGGGTGTTTTCGTTTGGGGCTCTTGTCGTGTAAGTTCAAAGGGAAAGTTTGTGAATCCCTTTTTTTGTGTGTGAACTGCAGTCAATGCTTCGTTAAATTGAAAAAATTATGGCTAATGAGTATGTTTGACAAGTTTGGCAAGGGCACCGTAAGTAAGGGACCCATTATAAAGTGGGCCAATAACTTTCAAAGTAACTTAACTATTAGGGATAAGCGTGTCAAAAATTTGAGAACTTGTTGTGAAAGTACAATTGAGTGCTAACACTCTCAAAAAGTGCGCTCAAGTTCTCAAATATGTCAAATTGGTGCAATTAAGTTCATTTATTGACTTTGTTTGATTTGACTAACGAAAAATGCTAATAAGGCTTTTTTCATCACTTTCTTAAGACACTTGGCACCAATGTAACACCCACCAAGGGTTGCATCAGAAAATACTTGAAAATTTAAAAAGAAATAAGAAAAAGGGATAAAATAAAATAAAATAAAATAAAAAGAAAAACGACAAGAACTAAAAAGCTAAAAAAACTAAAAATGAAGTTAGAAAGAAAACGCAAGACCTCGCTAGACGAGGAAAAGTGCCAAAAAAATCCTAAACCTTTTGTATTAGTGTCAATTTAGTCCTAAACCTTTTTTTGATGCCAATTAAGTCCTAAACTTTTTAAATTGGTACCAATTCAGTCCTAAACATTTTGTTTTTATGCTAATTTAGTCCTTCCGGTCAATATTGATCGGAATTTGCCGACGTGGACGCCTGCCATCTGGCAATCGGTCACCAGCGCCGATATGGTGCTGACGTGGACAAATTAAATAATATTTTTTGGAATTTTTATTTTTTTTCCCTTTTTTTTCTTTTTTTTTCATTTTTTTTCGGTCTTTTCCTTCCTCTGACTAGTTGCCGATCCGGCGACCGGCCAGGGGCCAGCGAGGTCGCCCTCGCCAACCACTGGTGAGGGCGGCCTCGCCTTGGTCAAGCGAGGCTTGAGCTCTCTCCGGAGGCCACGACGAGGCCTCCGGCAAGCCTCGCCATGGTCAAGAAATGCCCGACCTCGCCGAATCTAGCGAGATCGGGCCTCGCCAGCGGCTAGGCAAGGCTCGCCCTTGCCGCAGCCTCCGGCAAGCCTCGCCCTAGCCGCGGCCTCCGGTGAGGGCTCGAGCCTCGCCCGACCAAGGCGAGGCCGCCCTTGCTAGTAGCCAGCAAGGCCACCCTTGCCAATGGCCGGCGAGGGTGACCTCCCCGTCCTCTGACCGGTTGCTGGACCAACAACCGGCCAGAGGAAGGAAAAGACAGAAAAAAAAGTGAAAAAAAATATAAAAAATAAAAATTCAAAAAAATATTAAAATATTATCACGTCGGCGCCGGTGACCGGTTGTTGGTCGGCAGGCATCCATGTCGGCAAATTCCGATCAAAATTGGCATCCAGAATGACTAAATTAGCACAAAAACAAAAAGTTTATAACTAAACTGACACCAATTTAAAAGGTTTAGGACTTAATTGGCACAAAAAAAAGTTTAGGACTAAATTGACACAAATGCAAAAAGTTTATGACTGAATTGGCACTAAAAAAAGGTTTCGGACTAAATTGGTACTAATACAAAAGGTTTATAACTTTTTTGGCACTTTTCCCTTGCTAGTCGCCAGCCTGCTACATCAAGTTCTTTGGCGACTCAGTCGCACACAATGGAGGTGATTTGAAATGTCACTTGTGTGGAGGAAGCTTGACAAAGCTCCAATCGCCACGGCCAAGCTCGACGAAACTCGAGCAACCACGACCACTAGTTTGAGGAAGCTTGAGTGGCCATGGTCGAACTCGACAAACTCTAGCAGCCATGGTTGTAAGCTTGAAGAAGCTCAATTTGCTATGGTTGCAAGCTCCAAATCTCCTTCACTCCATAACCACAAACACATCTTCTCTTTGGCTTAGATTACTCCTCTTCTATTTTGCACTTAACAATGAGAAAATTGTCAAAAAAGTCATAAACCTATTATATTATTGTCAATTTAGTGCTAAACCTTTTAATTGTGCTAATTGAGTTTTAAATCTTTTCATATTTTGCCAATTGAGTCCATTCGGTCAATTTTAATAAAAAATTGCCAGCATAGATGTTAATCGTTTTACATGATATGATTGGCGCTAATGTGGATAATGTTTTTAAATTCTTAATAATTTTTTATTTTTTTATTTTTCCTTTTTTCTTTTCTTCTCTTTTTTTTCTCTTGCCAACCTCAAGCGATGGTCACGGCTGGCAAGGGTCCGTTGACACTCGCCCTCGCCAGCCACAATAAAAAAAAAAAATAAGGAAAATATAATAAAATAAATATAAAATTATAAAAAATATTAAAATATTGTTAAAATTTCTTCATGTCAACACTGGCCTTATCATGTAAGATGGCTGGCGTCCACGTTAGTGATTTCCAGCCAAATTGGTCGGATGGACTTAATTGGCAAAATGTAAAAAAGTTTAGAACTCAATTAACATAATTAACATATTTAGCACTAAATTGATAATAGTGTAATAGATTTAGAATTTTTTTGATAATTTTCCTATGGCGAAGTGTCAAATAGAAGAGTAATAATCTGAGCCCAAGGGAAGATGCGTTTGTGCTCCCTAGCTTACAAAGCATGGGGTGGAAATCGACCTGTCTATTTCCTTTCTTCTTTCTCCTTTTTCCCTCTTACAAAGCATGGGGTGGAAATCGACCTGTCTATTTCCTTTCTTCTTTCTCCTTTTTCCCTCTTTTGGCCTTTAAAAAACTGCATAAATCGAGAGCTTAGAAATGACACAAAACCAGGAGGGGGGGTTCACGCCATAAACGACAGGCCGTGGCATGTATGTACAGTGCGTAGGTTCCTGTTCATGACTTGTGCGATTCTTGTGAAGAAAAAGTGACCTTTTGCCGAAGCAGAAAGTGGCTTTTCAAGGGGAGAACGCCAATTGCATTTAGGAGGAAACATGTTTTTTTTTTCACCATTTTGGATTTGATGGGAGGGCAATGCAACATGATTCCCCCCCTTCAGCAGAACGTTTTTTTAACTTCTGACGTGGACATGGAAACTTTCTAAAAAAGAGATCGGATTAGCGAAAAAATTCGAGAGGCCGGCTCGAGATAAGAACTCGCGTAATCTTCGATAAAGAAATCCATTTAAATAAAGATGCCATAACATTTTGTCTCATGAAAACTTACGGCCCGTCGTATCTAGAGGTGATAATATTTGGGGTGATCGGTTATAGAGTGGGTTGAGTCCAAATGTGAAACCTAAAATTAATCATGTTATAATCGGTTCTCAATTTTTGGAATCTGAAACCTACCCTGTTTTGGAACCAACCCTGTTTTTCCAATTTGATTTCAGGGTTTATCTGAGAACTTGTTTTTTTTTTGTTCCTTTTTCTGATTTCATTTTTTTCCAACAAAATAATATAGGTAGTAATGAAACGATTCAAAGTAAAAGATTTATCAGATCGGTGAGCCAAAAAGGCGGAAAAAACACATGCACGGTACAGATGTCAAGATGACTAAACCCTAGCCCTCTTCAATACACAGGCAGGCGATGCGCTGGGTTACGTTCTTACGGTGATTGAGGAAGCACTTGGGAAGAGGGAAACTGTGAAAGACAGAAGTAGTTGCGAAGAGAGAAGAAAGAAACTGTGAGAAACAGACTGGGTAGTCGGGCAGAGTAACGTGATCTAGGGTTTTTGCTTTTTTTTATATTATCTCAAAACCGGTTCTAAAACCGGTCCGGATCAATTTTTACTTGGAACCGGAAACTGGATCGGTTATAACCGGTTCACAAAAAATAGAACTGGTTTCCGGACCTTATTTTCGGGTGGACCGATCTGGTTTCCGGGTAAACCCAATTCAGTTGCACACCTCTAAATAATATTAGACTATGACTCATTTTTTAACTCATATTTAATAGGTTAGGTCATGAATGGGTTTCCTAAAATTTTAAATTAGGTTGGAATGAGTCTGAAAAATAAATGTCTAACTACATATAAGTGGTAATATGCTGGGAACATACCCATTTGAAACTCGTTTTCATCTTTGTTTATTTAGTGAAAAATGAATTATTTAAAAAATATTTTCCAAAAACTAATTGCTTGTATTGCTTACAAAAATAAATAAACGAATGAAAAATATTTGAATTCATGACAGAATAAACAAAAATAAAATAGATTTAGAAATTTTCAAATAATTTTCTCTTATATCGAGACCAAACAAAATAGCAGCCTTTTTTTTTGCCCTCGAATGCATTTCCGTCATTGCATTAATTTCGATTTTTTTTTTAGTTTCTACTCTCGTGTGAGGAATTTAATGTTATTCTAGATTTGTCTATTACTCGCTAGTCGCTTCTACGCTACGTCAACGTCATGTTAACAATTTTAAGATGCTAATCTTTGGTCTTTCCCGGTGTCCCAAGCCAAAACCGTACTAACCAACTCCATTATCTTTTCATCAGGAATAACGTTAATCAATAATTATTCAACACCGGCTGATGTGGAGTCGCTGTCAAACTTGATTAGGACATGCCCAATCACGTAATTAAATTGCTTAATCCGAAATTAGTGCCGCTTTACCTGACCTGACCCAAGTGACGTCCAAGCAATGGTTTGGTGGTTCCGTGATTAATCAAACTGATCTTTTATTTTTATAAATTGGTTTGACTTTGACCTAATGTGGTACTCTTGCATGCCCGCATTCATTACCAAAACCCACTCGGTTGCTTATGTTATACATTTAACAAAAGTCCACTAACGATGTGGGACCGACGAGAATTTCCACGTCAGCAAGTCCAATTTAGCTGGATTATTCCCCAACTTATGGACATTAAAATCAAAATCACGGGTCATTGATAATGCTTTGACATGCCGGCTACTTTATAGAATTTATCAAGTAAACGGTTAATACCATTCAAAATTTCAAATTGGTACCTCCATAACACATTTATCTCAGATCAATTTTGAGCTCGCAAAAGATCTCAAATTAGTACCCATAGGGATGAGCAGGATGAACCAACCGGACCGAACCGGCAGGTTGAGTCCGGATCCTAGGAATGTCAGTCCGATTTCCGGTTACTAAAAGTGGAACCGATATACCCAGACTACTAAAAGTGGAACTAATATACTCGAACGATCCGATTCCCGATTTCATGGGAAAACCGAGCCGATTATATATATTTTTATTTCTTAAAAAGTTTAAGGAAAGAGAGCGGTGTAAATAGTCTCAGTGATTTACTTCGCTCCCATTAATGCTTAAATCTCTAGCCCTCTTTCTTCTATTTTTTTTTTTTTCATATTTTTCTTTTATTTATCCCATGTTGACTAGGAGTGAGCAAAATGGACTGCCCAAATCGGAACCGGACCTGACTGGACTGAGCGGTTTGATTCGGTTCGATTCGGTTCTCGGGAATATCAGTCTAGTTCCCAGTTCCTAAAAGTGGAACCGATTCCAAAACTGTCCGGTTCCTGGTTCTAGGGTAAGAATCGAATCGGACCGGACCGGACCAATAAACATATATTGTTCTAATTTTTTCATATATATAATATTTAATATATATGAAAAATATTTAATATTGATCCCATTGAAACCGATTATTCAAAATTTTCATATATTGTATATATTTTTCCAATTTTTTCCATGGCCTTATAAGATCAAATCAGAACTAAAAAGGAAAGAATTGAACAATCGATTCCCGGTTCATAAATAATATTTAATATTGATCCCATTGGAACGATTTACGGTCCCAAGATTAGCCGATCCAGTCCCCCGTCCTAGAAACTAGGAACCGGTCGGGTTTCTAATTCTTGAATTGGACCGGACTAGATTGAAAACCGCTCATCTCTACTGTCAACCGACCTTTCCCATTATCTTCCAAAGATAATTTCCCTCTCCGTATGTTCTTTCCCTCACGATCATATTCCCTTGCCAATTTGTTGCCAAAATAAAATGGAGACAATCTCCTTTGCTTCCCTCTTTGATCACTGCCCCATTTGTTGCCCCTTTTTACGTCATCTGGAGGAATTAATTGCTCCGATCCTGCCAGCCGAAATTTGCCGAAGAAAAGCATGGAACATTTCTCTTGTTGATTGGTTAAACCTCTTTCTTTTGGCAGGAGAAAAGCCGAAACCTCTTGCCCTTTATCTTTTTTAATTTTATCTTCATGTTAAACAAGTGACCGATTCTATTGAATTGGATCGGGAATCGATCACCCCTGATATCTCATAACACTTTTGACCCAAACTAATTTTCGTCTAAAAATGTCAAACCAGTATCCCTGATCCGATTCTATAACCATCAAAATGCATATGTGTCAATACACGCAGACTTCCCACGCCGAACCCATCATTATCCACTTCAAATTCGTCTTTACAGAAACCGTCTGCCCTCGCACATTGATTTATATATATTGGACATAATGATTAAAATTAGATTCTGGTAAACGTAATCATCGGACTATTAGTTTGGCAATTGTTCAATCGCCGGTACCTATTTTGGAATTTTGATGACATTTACCCTGAAGGGAACGATACGATCGATTCTTATTAAGTATTGAATATGACCCATTCACGTTAAAATATCCAAATATAAACTTCGCGATGTCGCGTACTAAATCTTGGACACGCCGTGACCGATCGTGGGTCTTACATGCACATTGCACACACCTATCGCTCTCTCTCTTTCTTGCTGCAAAAAATAAAACCTTTAAATTCGAGACACGGAGAGGGACGGGAAATGAAGGAAACTGCGAAATGGATGCCCAAAAGGAAAAAAAAAAAAAAAGGCTCAAATCGGAAAGGTTGAAAAAGGGAAATTAGAAAAAGACGAGGGGCTTTAAAATTTAATATATCATTATTTTTGCTTTTATGGCCCTTTTCGAGACATACACGCATGATGTTGGAGACACAAACGCGAACAATAATGTGTCCTCCAATAATAATAATAAATAAAGTATTATTATTATTATTATTGTCCGAACGACACCATCACCATCACCACCACCACCACCACCATCGCCACTTCGCTTCGCGTTCCTTTTCAGTGTCCAGAGCGAGAGAGAGAGAGAGAGAGAGAGAGCGAAGGGTGAATAGCCGTTGGATCACCATTGCTGCTCGCCCCTTCTCTTTCTCTTCGCTCCTCGTCAGCTGGGACGAAGCGCCACGGCGGCGACGGGGACGGCGACGGCGACGAGCAAGAGCTCCTGTGCGGAGGCGAGGCTGCTGCTCTGGTCAGCGGGTGGCAGCGGCAATGCGCGCCGTCTGATCGTTTGACCTCCCCCCCTGCCGCCGCCGCTTGATCTCTCTCCGTCCTCCTCCTCCTCCTCCTCCCTCTCTCTCTCTCTGTCTCTCTCAGTGTCTGTCTCTGACGATGGGAGCTCGCTGCTCCAAATTCTCTCTCTGCTGGTTCCACTCGCACCTCAAGCCCTCTGTTCTTGAATCCTCCGATCTCGGTATACACAAGCACACTCTCTCTCTCTCTCTCTCTCTCTCTCTCTCTCTGGGTCTGGGTGTGCGTGTGCGTTTGTGTGTTAAAGGGTGTGTTTTGTTGAGGGTGATCGATCGAGTGGCGTTTTCGTTGACGTTTGTTTTGTTTTGGGTGGGCAGAGAACGGGGACAGGAAGGAGAGCTCGTGGCCCAGCTTCACCGAGTACAGCTTCGACCAGCTGAAGGCCGCCACCGGCGGCTTCTCCCCCGACAACATCGTCTCCGAGCATGGCCTCAAGGCTCCCAACATCGTCTACAAGGGCCAGCTCGACGGCGGCCGCTGGATCGCCGTCAAGCGCTTCAACCGCCTCGCCTGGCCCGACAATCGCCAGTTCCTCGTGCGTCGTCCTCCCCCTCCCCCCGCCCGCTCGCTTCGAGTCTCTCCGTTGGTCTGAATGATCGGACCGAATCGGAATGCTTTTTTTCTTTTGTGGAGGTTTTTATTGATTGCTTTGATGGCAATGTTTGGTTGCAGGAGGAAGCGAGATCCGTCGGGAGCTTGCGGAGCGAGCGGCTGGCGAATCTGATCGGGTGTTGCTGCGAAGGAGATGAGAGGTTGCTGGTGGCGGAGTTTATGCCGAACGAGACGCTAGCGAAGCATTTGTTTCACTGTATGCTGCCACTTCTTCTTTTTTTTTTTTGTAGTTATTTCTGCTAATTCGATGCCTGAAATTCTCGAGCTTGGTAATGCGGTGATGGTGATATGCCATAATTCGGATTGAAAGCTAATGAAAGTTCTTGGAAGAGTGAAATGATGATGTTCTATATATGGAGTTTCAGTCTCAACAGTATGTCATGCTTCTGTCATTTTAGGACAAGCTAGTGGATTTGTACCTCTAATTGCATAGAGTATGTTTTGTAGGCTTTAATGTATCCATCCCGTTGTAATTTCTTAGTTTTGATTGCCTCGAGTGTTTATAACAAGTTGGTAATTACAAATTCTGTTTTCATTAATATATTAGTGGTAGCCGCAGAGCTGTTATATTTCTTTCTTGGCACATTGACACTTCAAAAAATGCGCTGTAGAACCGCGCCAAGTTAAGTGTAAACGAACTTAATACGGTATTTTGGTGTAGGTGAAACACTTGCAGTGTCCAAATTTTGAATTTTTAACCTATTTTGCCATTGTTCTGATATGAGTTTCTTTCTTTCTTTCTTTTTTTTTTTTTTTTTTTTTTTTTTTTTTTTTTTTGGGGGGGGGGGGGGGGGGGGGGTGTTGATTCCAGGGGAGAACCAGCCTATGAAGTGGGCAATGAGACTGAGGGTAGCATTTTACTTGGCCCAAGCGCTGGATTACTGCAGCGTTAAAGGCCGGGCTTTATATCACGATCTCAATGCTTACAGAGTCTTGTTTGATCAGGTACAGCCCTTCACAGGTCTATTCTTTCTTGAACTAATGTTTGGTTCTCCTGTGAGGATTGTTAACTTCGATTTTCTCAACAGGATGCGAATCCGCGTCTGTCTTCTTTTGGCCTTATGAAAAACAGTAGAGACGGCAAGAGTTACAGTACCAACTTAGCCTTCACACCTCCAGAATACTTGAGGACAGGTATATCCATTTCTCCTCTGAGTATATTTGATAACAAGTCTGCGATTGCCGTGAGGACATGTGATTGTAGCTTGAGTTTGATGAGTTGTGCACATTAATGGCAATTAAAAAATTTCATGCTGTTACCGTATGAAAAAATATATTCTCTCCCAAATCCTCTCTTTTGATACTGGTTTAGAAGTTTGGAAAGGTCTCCTTATGCTCAATCGTTTGTGCTTGTGCAACCTTCTTACTTCTGATAATGTGGTCTCCTTCTGATTTTTGGCTTGAACAGTTGTCCAAATTGCACTACACTGTATTTCGTTGAATGGTCCAAAGACACCCTAGACTGAAGTGGAAAAAAAATTGTGCTATGTGGAGGCCCTTTAGTTGATGTGCTAAATGTATCTTCCTCTATATCTTGGTCTTCAAATAGCTTGGATTTAGCTGGCAGTCTAGATTGGTTTTAGCACTTGTCCCTGATTTCTGAAAAAAATGCTTCAGCTTGTCTCCTTAATGGATATTAAAGAAATATGAGTGTTGTCCTTTTACCTAAACTCAGTTTCTTTGTTCATTGTTTGTACTGAGAGGGGTTACAAGCACATAAACAATCTGAATAACAAACACATCTTCAGTGCAGTTCTATCATTTGATTGTACTGCCGGCATTCTGAAAAATATGTCCAATATTGGATAATGTTATTTCTTTGTTTCTGTTGTGATCTGAATAATTTCGAATTACCATTCATCTTTTTACATTTTGCAGGCAGAGTGACGGCAGAAAGTGTGGTTTACAGTTTTGGGACCATGTTACTTGATCTTCTAAGTGGCAAACATATACCCCCGAGCCATGTAAGTTTAGAATTAGCCTGGTTATGATGCGTCTCAAGATGTATGAACTAATCTTCAAATATCTTTTGCTATCGCATCCGATATGTCATTGTGTTGCGGTTGCTTTGTTGATGACATACTTGATCCTACTGTTCGCTTGAAGCAATAGTTAGGTTTGGTTTTGACTCTGGACTTTAGAGTCAGGGTTCAAATTTTGACCACCTTTATCTTAGTATCAAAATGGTCAATATTTGGGACAAAGTATTAATGAGCTAGTACTAGGTTCTGACCCTTACAATATTGCTTCCTTGATGTAACAAAGTGGCAAAAAGACTTCCTGCACAAATTTTGAGAATTTCTCTCTTCCATGGGTGGAGGTTTTTGTTACAACAATGGGCCATGGCATTCTGTGAATCTGTTCTCATTAGTTTCCCCTATCCTCCTCCTTGCTAGTACTAGGTTCTGACCCTTACAATATTGCTTCCTTGATGTAACAAAGTGGCAAAAAGACTTCCTGCACAAATTTCGAGAATTTCTCTCTTCCATGGGTGGAGGTTTTTGTTACAACAATGGGCCATGGCATTCTGTGAATCTGTTCTTATTAGTTTCCCCCTATCCTCCTCCTTGCTATCCACTGAGATTCTACTTAATCTTCCATATTGCTGCTTCAGTTCTGTTGTTATTTAAGGATGATCTTCCCAAATTCAGGCTTGCTGAAATATAGCCTAATTGCAGGCACTTGATCTGATTCGTGGCAAAAATTTCCTGATGCTGATGGATTCTGCTTTAGAGGGTCACTTTTCGAATGATGATGGAACTGAGCTAGTTCGTTTAGCTTCCCGCTGTTTGCAATATGAAGCTCGTGAGAGGCCAAATGCAAAGTCCCTTGTCACAGCCCTTATGTCACTACAGAAGGAAACAGAGGTATGATTGATTGCACACTGTCTTTTACTTTTAAGCATTTCTTTTTCAGTACTAAGAAGGTTCTTCTATGTTTTGTTGAAATCTTTCATATACATGTGAACACCATTAGACAACAATTTTGCTTGTGCAAAAATTGCTGTTTGTTGCTTTGAGCACAAGCAAAAACCCAGTCCCTACCCTGGTCCCAGCTGCTGGTCTGAGCATCCTCTGGCTATGCTACTAGTATAGGGATATTTCCTATGATTTGTTTTCTGTTTGGCCAAAATATGTCCTATGAACTTTTATTTGCCTCGCTAAGAGACTTGACTTCAGCTTGTCTCAGTAAAAGTTGATTACTCCCTGTCTGGGCACAAGCTATCTCTCATTATAAGAGTTTTGTAGCAGGTTCCATCACATGTACTTATGGGTATCCAACGGGAGAACCAGTCTCCTGCACAGCCATTGTCACTGACACCATTTGGCGAGGCTTGCTTGAGAATGGATCTCACTGCAATTCATGAGATATTAGAGAAGATTGGATACAAGGACGATGAAGGAATTGCCAATGAGGTACATCCCTGTTTTTCTGTATCGAATTTTCACCAACTCCCTGCATGAATAATGTACCTTGATGACACTGAACACAATTTGCAGCATACATCGATGTATGTCTGGAAAGATTGGCATAGTTTCCTCTTTTGACCAAATCTAGAAAAGGTAACCAGGCTGTGGTTCTCCAGAGAGTCATTGACTTCATGCAAGTGTTTTCTGTGCTCTCCAGAACTTAGTTGAAGTATCCAACATTTGAGTGCTTGCTTCGGGTTTTACGATTATCAAGTTTCACTATCAATTTCAGGTGGCTCAAACACATTTCCTGCAAAATGAGCATAACCAACCACACATTAGTAGGAATTGTGTAATCATTTCTTGTTGGAGATTAATGACCTAGATTTCGATTATGAGAACTTTTCCCCCAAATGTGATTGATTCAGTTTTAACTTTATTGTTTATATTTTTCAATAGCATAAAGATAAATGCTCCAAGTAAATCATTTTTTTTCCTACGGTCTGTCAACAACTTCCAACTCTGTGATGACTAGTCCTCTCCTGCAGCTGTCTTTTCAAATGTGGACCAATCAAATGCAGGAGACCTTGAATTCAAAGAAACATGGCGATACTGCTTTTCGAGCAAAGGATTTTGGAGCTGCTATTGATTGCTATACCCAAGTGAGTTTTCTGATACCAAACCTTTTTAACTATAATATTGTTAGTAGACCCGTCAATGTAGATAGACTGCTATGGGTAGGAATAAAATGAATCAGATCTGTTGCCATCCTTTTCTGGTGATTGGTTACATAATCTGATAACAACTAGAAAGAGAGGAACCATTGAGTTTAGACCTTTGTTTCTGCTTGTTGCGGAGAAATGAAAAGAAAGAGTAACGGGTGCCGGAATGAGTATATTAGAAGACTGTACTTTAAGCTATGTTTCAACCTCACTTTGTCCACGAAGGCAGAGATAGCCCCTTCTTTTTGACAGAAAATGTTCCAACTTCTTATTGTCTCTTTGTTTGTAGTTCATTGATTGCGGGACCATGGTTTCGCCCACCGTCTACGCTAGGCGATGCTTATCATACTTGATGATGACTGACATGGCCCAAGAAGCTCTCGGCGACGCGATGCAAGCCTTGGTGGTGTCTCCTGAGTGGCCCACAGCTTTGTATCTTCAAGCGGCCTGCATGTTCAGCCTCGGCATGGAAAACGAAGCACAGGAATCTCTCAAGGACGCCACGAGCTTAGAAACAAAAAGGACCAAACATTAATAAAATGTATAGTTTTTTCTTCTTTTTTTCTACCTACTTTTCTTCCTCTGCCACCTCGTTCGAGCCCCTTTGCTTCCGTTGTAATGCTTGTCTTCCTGTATTTATTTACTCTGATTCCGATCGGAGTGAACGACCATGAGATTCTTTCTTTTTTTTGTCTCTTTTCCTTTTGGAAAAATCTTGATTGCAATGGTCTTACATTTTTGTAATGTATGAAAGTTCATTTCGAAGATTTACAATCGTCTTTTCTCACTCAAAATCTACCATGCCTTCATGACCGGGTCTCGGCCAGTCTTCTTACCTGAAGAACTAGTCCTCTTTTATTTAGTAGTAGTATCGGAGTGGAGCTTCCTGGGTAAAGTATCTATCTAAACCTCCTTTTTTTTTTTCATATTCATAGGTTTTTTGCACGAGCATCCGATGTTGACTGTGATATTTGTCTAGTTGGCAGACAATATTGGTAACTACTGGTTCAAATTAGAATTTGATAATTTCGTATATCCTTGGTAACTTAATCTCCAAAATTAAATGTTGGTAAATCATTTGAGTAGTCAATAATATTCGACAATGTCGATTATTTCATGTGAAATGTGGTCATTTTAATTCGTTGTAAACTCCGTGATTGTTGGTAAGCTATTGGAACAGTTCCTACTTCAGAAACAACAAGAAATAGGTGAGCAAGTTACTGGAAAAAATTGGTAATTATAAAAAGAAATCAAATAAAAGTTAGTAACTAAATCAAATAAGAGTTGCTAGTTTCATATAAAATTGGTTACTTAGGCTCCACAAAACATGTTAGTAAGTTATTATAATAGCTAGTAATTATGGAAAGAGGTTATAATTGCTTATAAAAGTTAGTAGCTCATAAAAATTGGTCTCTTTAGTAGGCTGGTAAGGTCTCAAACAAATGTTGGTAAAAACATTGCAATGGTACTTTCGAAAGAATCAAGTAAACATTGATAGCTAGGCTCAAATAATTGTTGATAAAATATTGTTAGTAGTTAGTAATTTAGGAACAATCAAACAATTATTGATAAGTGACTCAAATAAAACTTGATAATTTGATGAAATAATTGGTAACTTAAGCTCCGCAACTGAATGTTGGTATGTTATTGAAATGATCGATAATTTTCACTAGTGTTGGTAATTTTGTGTAACACTTAATTACTTCAAATTGTTTGTAAACCCCGCAAACAAATGTTGGTAGATTGTTATACAGTCGATACTTTTTACTAATAAATGAACGTTACTAGTAAATTTAAGACATCGGTACTGCTAAAATCCAAAATTATCTGTGTTATTGAACAAGTTGGTAAGTAGAGTTAGTTATTTTTGAACAAGTTGGGAGTCTCCACAAATACAAAATACTAAATGATTGCAATAGTTTTTAAAACAATCAAATACAGGTTGGTAAGTGACTCAAATTAAAATTCATATAAATAAAATTAGATGGTAACTCATCAAAGATAAGTTGGCAAAAAGCTCAAACTACAGTTGGTAATTTTCTATAAATGATTAGGAACTTTTTTTTTTTTAACACATTGTAAGCTCAAACTTTTCCCGATAAATTTCATGAAAAGCCTGCAGTGAACTATAGTAGAATAAAAAACGAAGGACAAAATTCCCAATCAAAAGGAAAATTGAATCTGACCTTCCGAATAGTCGCAATGATTCATTAAATCTCTAGCACTTGTCAAACTAAAATCTCAATTTTTTTTTTCATTTTGGTAGATCAAACCTTCAATATTCAGGAAAAATTTAACCAAAGCACATTTTGAATTTCAAATTATGTCTTCCGACCAAAAAAAAATTTTTCACATTATGTCTGTTTATAGATTTAGCAGGCATAAAAGCTTCCAAGTTACTAGTTCTGCATTCAAATATCCATCTAAATATTTACATTAATCTCAAACACATAAATTCGACTCAACCTAAATTATCTTAAGCTAATTAATCTACCTATAGGCTGTACATAATTACTCTACTGCTTTGATTAAAAGGGTGAAGACATCATAGCAAATAAAACATTAAATATTCGCAATAAAAGCTTGAAAATCAGGATTAGACTTTACAACACGGCTTCAATGATGATAAGATATCATCAGGGGCGTTAGCAGGGCAATGATGAGTATATATACAGTTGCACACTTCCTGTCCCTTTTGACAGGGAACTCCATTTTAGTGCCAAACCACATATAATGTCAACGCAAGAAGGAAGAAAATTTAATAGCTGTATGCTCTTGAATCATGAGAAAACACTCCCATAAACATGTACCTCTGATTGTCCACGGAGGAGCACACTAAAATTGCACAGAGTGACTCCATATGTAAATTGCTTTGACGATGGTAAATGGAAAATTCCCTAGTTTCCCTTCTTTTTCCCTTTCTGTAAATTTTAATCGTAAAAGTGACTGCTGAGTCCCTTGAATTTTTATGTGTGAAGAGAGTGCGGCGACCTGAGTCTACGACGACGGCATGTTGAAGTGGAAAAGCCACGATATGACAAAGGCGAATACTATGCAAGCAAGCAGCAAATTCAAGAAGCGGTGGCCCTGCCAGAAGTTCCGGGTCTCTGAAGACGGCATTGGGGTGGCCGGGACGGCCGATGAGGCTGCAGGATTGTCGATCTCTATGGTCAACTGCTCGACCGACTCTACCTCACTGACGCCTGTAACGTTCCACGCAATGGAGTTACAGATCTCGCAGGTCCTAGAAAGTCAGGGAGATCAAAACGAATCCAATCAAAGAATATCCAAAAATAGAGGAGAGAGTATGTCATGCATAGTCTTAGAAATTACATTACGTAGATGGCTCCAGCTGGGCATCAAAATGAGGTTAAAGAGTATGCTAATGTCTATTGGACAGAGCAGAAGCTGGTTTTTCTATCAGGAAGGCCATAGGTGCAATACTGTGAACAATGGGGAGCTTAGATGTACACCGTGATTTTCGAAATCAACCCTAATGAAAGATCCCATTAAGCTGAATTGAATTGCATCAATGTATTTAAGAACTCGAAAATCCAAAATTTGAACTGATGTCCTTTCATCTTTTTCTTCTGCTGAATCATTGCATTTGCAGTGATTAAATTCTATCACCCCATGGATTAAATAGACTTCACTGCAAATTGGCAAAGCTCTTCAAAAGGTTACAGGTCTGATTATAGCATCTCACCAACCGGCAGAGACCGAAGTAAATGAAAGCTCAGGCACTTAAAGTTAAACCAGTAGCTTTAGAATCCCGCATCTTTACTTCCGCAGCTTTCACATTTAAAGATTTCTTTAGACCTCAGTAGTATTTGAACATGAAGTATCAGTAAGAATTCATTCATCTTAGAAGAAACTAACTTATCCTTAAAAATATAACTCCTCTCGTGGCTTCAACTATAGCATAATAAAGTACTAATGAGCATTAATCTCATTGAATTAAAGCCATAGAACATGCAGAAGATCCCAGACTCGATGCATTAAAAAAACCAAAAGACGGATCATCAACATAGACGAGAGTGACGTGTTGATGCGTGAACAAAGAACCATATCATGATATGATGCTAGCAAAAACCTCGAAACTTAGAATATCCGTGCCACAAATGTCAGTTTTGAGGACCATGTGAATAACTGGAATCTACATAACCAACAAGTGACGTGATGTTATGATCAAATCTGTTAAGAACAACAAACTTCAGCCCTAAGAAAATGACCAAATCACAAGGGTCCCTCCTCCACTTTTATAAAAGCAACAGAATATCGAGAGAGCAACAGAGTAAAGACTATAACGACAACTAAATATGAAAAATAAGAAAAAAGCATAATAGGGCGGTGCAGTTGGGCATGCAATCTGGTCACTCCGATGCTTTAGTCTTCCATCTTCTTCCCTTTTTTTCCCCTTTTTTCCTTTTCATATTTATATCCCTGCTTTTTTCTTTTGGCTAAAGAATTTGTTGCTTCTATAATCACAGCAAGTCTACTTTTGATTGTCCCACTTACAAGGCCAGTGCTTCTTTTGACATATTACCAGCTGGTATAATGGCAGATGATCACATCCCGATTCCTAATCCTTCCATATCATCAGATTCAACTGCTATATTTCCCGGGACCCCCGATTCCTAATCCTTCCATATCATCAGATTCAACTGCTATATTTCCCGGGACCCCCGATTCCTAATCCTTCCATATCATCATATTCAGATGCTATATTTCCCGGGACCTCTATATGATCCTCAAGGAACCATTCTTAAAGCAATAGTAATCATTGGATCACAAATGAATAAACATATTTCAGCCATTCCTCAAAATTTTTTCAAGTACTTATAAGTCAGGACACTCATAATTGAAATTACAGTAAAAAAAAATTGCGTACAAGTCAACCGAAATATAGAAAAGCCCAAATTCAAAATGCATGGGAATTAATCAATTATCAAGAATTTCCAACTCCACAAATCCCTAACAGTTGCCCTGTGAGACTAGCTAGAAGACGAAACAAATAATAGCAATTTGCATTAAGAACAGCTCCAGAAACAGAACAAACTGCAATCAGAAAACATTAAGCAGAAATTTTTGTTAAATTTTTTTTTTGGCTCTTTCTGTCACTTTTCATTTGTGGGTACTTACTTGTTTCCCTTGATCTTGAACCAGGCCTCTGCACAATTCTTGTGGGCAGCACCCAAATCGCCCTTGCAAGAACAGCCCAGTTGGATCGGAGCCCCGGATTCGTGGCTGTTGCTCTCCAACCCCAAGTGGCAAATCCTGCAGTCCCTCTCTCTCTCCGCTCTCGCCAAATGCACCTTCACCTCCCTCCCTCCTCCCTCGGCCACCACCGAGCAATCCGACGCCGACGATGGCCTTCCCGACCCGCCCTCGGCGTCGTAGTCCACGTACAGCACGCAGGAGAAGGCGTCCTCGTCGTAGGACCCTCCGGCAGTGGAGTAGAACTGGGAGTAGCTCGAGCCGCTGCCGTCATCGGCGTCGGAGAAACAGAGGCTCTCGTCGTCGTCGTCGTCGCTGCTCCCGACGTGGCGGTCGTGGGTTTCGCCTCGCTCCAAATCGACGCGGGACATTTCAACGGAGGCCATCATGGGGCATACCCAGAAGCTCAAAAACGGATTTTTCGGCACAACGGATCCTGGGGAGGCTCAAAGTTTGGAACTTTCGGAGATTCGAGAACGAGACGGCGAGTTTCCGAGACCCCGAGAGGCAGTGTCGACCGAAGCGCTCGATTTAAAGAGGAGGGAGGAGACTGGTTTTGGATTAGGTGGCATTCCTCTCTACTCCACTGTGAGAGGCTCCATGAAGCATCGGCCAAAAAAACAAACAAAAAAGATGAAACAATCTCAGTGGGGTTTGGGATTGACAAGGAGGAGAGGAGGAGGGGAATAATGTCAGAGAGAGAGAGAGAGAGCGCAAGAGAACAAGAACAGTGACACAAAGAAAGAAAGAAACTGTCTTTTGAGAACGGGGCTGCTTTTGCTTTTTGGCAGGGGGGCGGGGGGGGGGGGGAAACGGGAGAAGGAAACTTGCAGGGGTGGAGATTCATCCACACATTATTCACAGAAGTTACACAGCACAGAAACGGAAGATTTCCAGCTGATTCCTTGCTATATTATAGTATTCCTGACAGGAGGAGGACGAGGACGAGGAGGTGGTGGTGGTGGTGGTGGTGGTGGGGGAGTGAGATCGCTGTGCAGTGCGGGGCTGTGCTGCAAAATCCCCGAATCATTGACGATCTGTCGTGCGTCGGATGGCGAACTGGGGTCGCGCCCTTTCGTGCGCTTTTGGACGTGGATCGTGGCGTGCGGGTCGAGTGGGGACTATAATAAGGATCGAGATCGGTCAATGGGCAAAATATCTGCACGAATTTGCTCGGTCCGTCGTCTCCCTCTTCTTGGCTTTTTCCATGTCTACTTTGCCTTTCTCATCATAAAGAAAGACTTTTGCCTCCCCGGGTCGAAAAGACGGGCGAGCCCCCGGACCGTTTCGAAAGGCGGGCTGCGGCGGGGGCGGAGGAGGGGTAGGGACGTCAAATGCGCGATCCCGCGTGCTTCGGATACGGATGTATTTGGTAGTCGGTCTTTGAGGGATGTATTTTATGAGGGGGGGGTCACGTCAGAGGGGTTTGCTGCAGTTTTTGAGCATTGTTTTAACAAATTGGATTTTACTTGGTCTTGGAAGAAATCAGCACAAAGCTCAAGTTGTGTCCGGACCGGTTCTCACAAACTTTAACGGGTCGTCCATCTTGTCGGACGATCTTAAAGACCCGTTTCTTCCTTGAATCTTCTTTTACTACGTTGTGACCTTAAATAGTAAAAGAATTCGGGAACGTGTGATTTCCGAAGAGGTAGTTTATAGTACGATCCGGGCCCAAAAAAGAAAGGGAAAAATTCATCAAAAATCCCAAACTATGTTATCTTTGACATATTTACTACGAACTTTTTTTTGTGACACCAAAAATCCCAAACTATGTTATTTGTGACACATTTACCCCATTGTACTTTAATTCGTGGACATTTTCATCTCTTTTTGCTTTTTTTTTTTCCTTTCCGGCGAGGGCGGCCCTTGTCGGCGTCGGGCGAGGGCCGCCTCGCTTGGGCTAGCAAGGGCGGCCCTCGCCGGCATCGAGCAAGAGTCGGGCGAGGGCCACCCTTGCCCGTCACCGGCAAGGGTCGCCCTCGCCTGAGTCCGGCGAGGGCCACCCTCGCTCACCTAGGCGAGGCGCCCCTCGCCCAACGTCGGCGAGGGTCGTCATCACCGGAAAGGAAAAAAAAAGAAAAAGCAAAAAAGATAAAAATGCCTATAGACTAAAGTATAATTGTGTAAATGTGTCACAAATAACATAGTTTGAGGTTTTTGGTGTTACAAAAAAAAGTTCGGGGTAAATGTGTCACATGTGGTATAGTTTGAGATTTTTGGTGGTTTTTTCCCAAAAAAAAAAGATAAAAACTATCGATAGAATTTTTTCAAAAAAAAAAAAAACTGTCGATAGAATGTTGTAGTTATGCTTTGTTATCACATGAAGGGAAAAAAAAAGATATTCTACTTTTAAGGGATCATAATCACTTTTTTTCTTTCCCTAATTACCTTCGAGTAGCTAATTTTATGTATTTTCGGTTTATGGACAATTACATAAATTACTAATTCCATTAACGTACTTCAATTTTTAAATTTGATCTTTTCTATCTGCTAAGAATCTGACAAAAAATTTCAAATCTTAAAATATCTTCTCTTTCCATACATACATACATACATACATATATATATAATGTCCTTATATTGCCTTAGTCACTTCTTTCCATTTTTTTTTTATAATAAAGTGATTTTGCAAAAAGATTTAATACTACGTTTTCCTTTTTGCATAAATGTAATGTACACTTTTTCTAGTCTGATTTTTTTTTTTTGGAAAACTTTTTTAAATTGCTCCTAATTTTTCCATTTGGTTAGTTCTTAAAAAAAGGGTTCATCATACTTCCGGTGGAGTCTGAATTTTACCATCAGTGAAATAAATTTTGAATTTCCAATTAATTGATTAAGTTGCCGAAAATAATTAGATTCGCTTATTTTGAGAAAGAACTCCTTTTTCCTCTTTTGTCTTACTTCCACGATGAGCAATTTCCTATTTCTTCTAATGAAGTTGATCACTTTACTCTTTTGGCTTAAAAGAAAAATATGGGCAAGTTATCCTCAATATTAGTTTTGGTCAAGAATAATTATGGCATTTTTTGTACATATACGTAGATGTTATTCTTTTCATTCCAATGTCATGTAAAATTTACTCCTTTTTCAAAACCATAAAAGTACACTCGAAACGCCATAGTTTTTTCTAATATCTCTATATTCATGTACTTTCCCAAATGATCGAGCAAAGGATAAAGTATTTCACAAGCTTGGCCTAATAATAGTATGTATCTAAATTGTTACGACTTACATTATAAATAATAAATTGACAAGGCCGTATCAATATAGAAGCTTAAAGTTAATTAATTTGAAATGGGGGCCGTACAAGCGGTCGAAGATATGGTTAATGATTGTTCAATCAGGCTTCCATTAGACAAAATAATATTCTAAATTGCAAAAAAGGAAATTATCCAAAAATGTCCATAAAGCACGTAATTTTTAACATACACTCATTTTTGCTTAAGAGAAACTCTTCTCAAAGAAATGTGGGAGGATCTTAAAGTGCGTTTGTTTGAGGGAAAACTTCTTGATAAAGGAAAATACTTTTCAGGATCAATTTATAAAAAATGGTTACTTTTTCCTTTATCTAGTGATATGTGACCTACAACGTTTTCTAGTGTTTAAATCTCATTTAGAAAACAATTTCAATCTCATAATTTTCTCTTAAGAAAAAAAAATCAAAATTTTAAATAATTTTTATTTTTCTCTTTTCATTCTTTCTTTTCCATCTTCCTCCTCTATCGGTCGTTGGGCCTCGGCATGGTCGCAACAAGCCACTAGCAAGGGTGGGCCTAGCAAGCTCGAGCTTGCCTGAGGCTAGCAAGCTCGAGTTCATTCGAGGCCAGCTTGTGCTTGTGATCGATCGCAAGCCGGCGCCGAGGCTTGGCGACCTACAGGAGAAAGAAGGAAAAGAAAAAAAGAAAAAGAAAGATAAGTAAAGAAAAAATAAAATATTAAATAATTCATTAGCAGCAATTCCGTTTTCGTCTTCTTAGATTTATGAATTCACTTTTCTAATTTTATGCTTGAATATTTTCCTTGATTGGAAAGTGTTTTCATTTGACAAATCATTTTCGGCGAATCAAATGAGCGAAAATCCAGAAGACTAATTCCGAGAAAACATTTTCCCTCAGTCAAACGCACATTTATAGTTGTTCATGTAGATAATATTGTAGGCTAAAATAGTTATTATTGCTCACGAATGTTGTCTTTTAATGAATGTCTATTAAGATAAACAGAAAAATTATATTTAATATTTTTTCCGGAGCAAATGGTAAATTAGATATTTCACCATTATAATAGTAGAGATTCTTCTTTGAAAATGCTCTTTATTAAGACATTTTAAGAAAGCCCTTTGTACCGTGTAAAGAACGAGAAAAAAATGTCTTGTCAAAGTCGTCATTTTAAAGGAAAAATATCGGGTACTTATGTAAACATTGACCATAATAAGATATTGGCAACTTAATCAGTCGGTTGAAATTTCCCAATTTGTTCCATTTATAGTGAAATTAGGGTTCCCCGGGGAGTGGAAGGTATTAAAAACTCAGGAAATAAGGGGCCAAAGTGCTTTCATTTTCTCAAATAAGAATTTAAAGTGGACTTTGTATCAAATAAAGGTCTAAAGTTGCATGACAATCTCAAAATAAAGGTACGATGTAGTTGTAAGAGTCTCAAATAAGGGTTTGATTTTGCCGACCGACGAAATATTCGTCCAAAAATAAATTTAATTTTTTTTTGATTTTGTTTTTGTTCTTCACCCATGGTCGACTTCGGCAACTGGAACTGGCCATCGGCAAAGCCCTAGAGGGGTTGGGTGACGGTGGCCCTCGCCAAATTTGGTGGGGACTATTCTTGTCGGCAACAAGTGAGGGTGGCCTTTGCCCAGGTTTGGTAGAGGGTCGCTAGACTTGTGCAAGGGCCAGTGGCCCTCTTGCAGACCTAGGCAAAGACCGGCGACCCTCGCCAGATTCAGGCCCAACCCTCCCGGTTCTAGCGAGGGCCTGGTGGCCCTCGCCTCTAGTTGATGAGGGTCACCGGCCATGGCTGCCGCCTTGCTAGCAATGGGGTGGCAGCCATAGAAGGACAACAGCCACAGGCGAGGGAGGGCTCTCTTGTTTTTTTTTTTTTAAACTTTAACTTTTTTTTTAGTTTGCTTTTTATGGAAAAAAACCACAAAAGGAAAAAAAGAGAAAAAAAATCAAAAAAAATTCAAAGATGAAAATGCCCTTGACGCTGGTGAGGTTAGGTACTTATTTGAGAATAAGATGATTACTTCAAATTCTTATTTGAGATAAGATTTACTTCATGTCCTTATTTAAAAAAATAAGAGCATTTTATGTCCTTATTTGACACAAGGTCCACTTCATGTCCTTATTTGAGAAAATGAAAGTACTTCGGGCCCTTATTTGGAATTTTCCAAAAAAACTCTAAAAAAATATGCCCAAATAAAATTACCAAACGAGATTATGGCTTTACTTATTACTATTAGAATCGCTAATCTTTATATGCGTTAAACAATGATGGCAAATATGATTAGAGTCAAGGTAAAAAGATCAATGAATTTATAGTAAAATTTCAAAATTGAAACAGTCGCGTGCTTTTAAAGATTGAGGAGAACAAATAACAAATGTTGGGCACATAAATGAAAAACGTTGACACAAAAATCATATCACAATTTGAGACCCTATAACTTATAAGGTTGCATATATTAGCCAATCCAACCTGATAAGGAAATCGCAAAAGGAAAATAAATAAATTAAAAAGGGGACCCTTCATAATAAAATCGGGTTCATACTACCAAAAATTCCAAACTAATCTACACTTGCATCATTAACGACAAATTAATTTTCGTGTCACAAAAAATCCTAAACTAGTATATCGGTGATAAATTTGGCACCCATTTATCTTCCGTCCAATATCATGTAAATTGTTGATGTGGAAATACAAGTGACAAACAACTTGGATGACAAACAACTTGGATGATTAGTGCATGACATGGCTCCGACGTGGAAATTCAATATAAACAAGTCTTCTAAGCCACATTGTTTTGAGAAGTTGGGTCTAAAGGATAATGAATCGAGATTGGAAGATCTGCTAATTTTTCCCTAAGAGCTCTCTTACATCTTGAAAATCTGTTAAAATAACTAATTTTGTCACAATTTTCCTTGCATTTTGGTAATTTCGTCACCAGTGTGCGATTTGGGATTTTTATGACACGAAAAATTAGTTTGAGTAAATATGGCATATTTACCGGCTTGAAATCTTTTGTGAAACGAAAATTAATTGGGTAAATGTGAATTAATTCTAGTAAAACGTAAGAAAAAGATTCTCCAAATTGTTAGGTTATTATTCGACCATTAGACTAAATTTGCCATTATTTTCTTGTGGAAATAACTCAAAAATCTCCCTAAACCAAAATGCGAAGTCCCGGTCGCGGCTCAACTCTTTCACCAGTCTCGCGCAGTGGCGACCGCGGCGGCAGCCTCTCGCCGTCCGTCCGTCCGTCCGCCCGCCCGGCCGCCGCCGCCGCCGCCTCCACCACCGAGCAAGCTCCGTCGGCCTCCGTCGGCGCGAGCAACCTCCCTCGTTGAGCAACCTCTCTCCGCCGCCAACCCGCGAACCGCGAGGAAAGCAGAACCGCTCTCCGTCGACCCTCGACCGACGAGCAACCTCCCCTGAGCTCGAAAGCCACCATGCCCCGGTACGTTCGACACGTCCGATACATTCGCGTCTTTCTTTGTCTCCGGATGTCACCCTGCTTGGTTTCTGCTGACTTTTTGTCCTTCTGGGTGATGGTTGGCAGCTATTACCGTGACTACTGCGATACTTGACGCACGACTCTGTAAGCCCTGCTCGCTTCGTCCAATTTCACTCTCTTCGTTTGTAAAATCTTCAGCTCTTTACGATTGGCGAATGATGTTGATGGTTGGGCCTTTTTCGTTTTCCTGTTTAGTGTCGTCGATCGAATTCTTAATCCTGTTGGCATTGTGCTGTATCTGATTTGCAATCTTGACCCGTTTATGAGTTGGGAAGTGTAAGTGCTTGGGGACAACAAAGGAAGGACTTTGAAATGATATGCCGAAATGCTGCATGCTTTCTCCAAGTTGCTCATGGACCTGAGCTCTGGGTAGCGACTATCTTATCGCAGGTGTTTAACGACATCTGCCCTTTTGACCTTGTGTTCATGAGATTGGGTTCATTCACCTAAGATAACTACACGTCACGTTTATTTTTACTAACTTTCTTGGTAAACTATAACGTGCACTAGTCTTTTGATTCTTTAGAGCTTCAGGATCCCCAAAGCTTTTCGTAACTAATTGTGTTTTTTGATACTTCAGCCGTCAGTCAGAAAGCGGCACAATGCAGGGTACAAGCACAAGGTACTTTATCTTAGCAGCGCCTGCGTTGCTTTCCTTTCTTTCTTTTCTTGGTTGTAATATTTCGAATGAGCTTCGAGCTTTCACCATGTTGCCTTTCGGTGCATTTATCTTCGGTTTTTAAAGAAGCCTTGTTCTTAATTACTGGTTTGAACTTGAATTTGTGACTGGTTTTAGGCAAATGTGCGTATCTACTATCAGCAATTTGAGGAGCAGCAAACTCAAAGTTTAATTGACCAAAGGATTAAGGAACATTTAGGGCAAGCAGCAGCTTTCCAACAAGTTGGTGCTGCTTATAATCAACATCTTATGGCTCACAGGCCTCGATTACCTGTACTACCAACACCTATGATGCCCATGGGACCGAATATGCAGTTGGCTCCTGGAATGAGGCCACCACCTGGTGCTTCAGGTATTATGTTGATCTCCAGACTGGCTAATACATGAATTCTGATACATACTTTGAGCAAGTAGCTTCCATGTGTTTTGCTCTATTGATTGACTAGGGACCATGATTTTCATTTGTGTCTGGGCTTTGTTAAAGTAATGAATTTTATTGGTGGAAATTTTTGGCATGAGTTGTTGATGTTTTAGCTAAACCATATGGTGATGCTCTGTACCAATAGTGAGCAATGAGCTTACTTGTAAATATGTGGAACTGAGATCTCGATGTTACTAGCATTTTCTCTGAATGATAAATAAAGTTCAATTTAAGAAGTTGCTGTGGGGTATTGCCCCTATGCGGTACGGCTTCACAAGGGAAGCCAAAAGTTATGCCGATACGATTGTTTCGAACATTTCCAACAAAAGGTAAGTATGAAAATTAAAGTTTCCTTTTCTTACTTTACCCAAAAAAAAAAAAAATTAAAGTTTCCTACAATACCAAAAGTGAGGGGTATATACTTAGTTATCCCTAAAAGAATCCCAAGGATATCTGCTTTTTGAAATGCCTATCGTTTCTTTCTTTTTCTTTTTCTTTTTGTCATTGATAATTCATCAGCAAGCTTTGCATTACTAATCATGAACAAATACAAGTGGAATATGTGTACAACCCCAACAAACTAGCAAATCTACGGCTCAATGATGTAGGACAATCTGATTGGTTGAATCAGAAGTACTGTTTTAAGGCTGTGAACAGAACCAGTGAACAGTAATGCAGGTTTAAATTGGCTGATAAGTGAATGATGGAGAAATTGGTAAGAGTTTGGGTGATGTTGTAAGAAAGGTTAGGAGAGAAGAGGAAAATGCTTTAGGCTTCACTTCCAAAGTGCCTAAGCATCACACCTAGGGGAGAATTGCTCTGTGCAACTCTCAGCAAAGAAATGCTGAAATTTTATTCACTCATCAAATAGACACATCATAAGCCAAAGGAAGACCATTTTAAAAGACTCAACTAGTCTCTGTTCTAATTGGGAAACTCTTAAATAAGAAACCTAAGAATATCTCCTACCTTAAAAACTGGGAAACATAATATCCTAGAAACAAGGAAACACAAAGTTCCATTTCAAATAAAAAGAAAGAATATTTTCTAAAAAGACTCAATGATTCTAAACACTTAATAAAGATTCTTAATCTAATAAGGCAAATTAAGCAAATTATCATCTAAAACTAAATCTTCATTTGGCATGCCTTTTGTAAGTCTTCAAGGGTTGTCGCCACAGTCCTCCATCATCACATACACGAGCAAACTGCAGAAACAGTTGGTATAGCTCTACAACCCAGACAAGTAACAACACTCTCAGATCAAACAAGGACACAAAACTCCGATACAAAACTTCAAAGACACAACAGTTACAAAGAATGCCCCCAAGAATCACAAAGCTACCTATGACATGCCTATTGTTTCTTCGGAATGAGCTGAAATATGAAGAGAGGAGCTATCTGAGTAACTTTCTTCTTTTAAACAGAGAATTTAATGGCCCCTCTCCAAGCCCAACATTCTTGTTGCGCTGTGCATAAAGTAATCCACTTTGCTCCTGAAACTGCAAAACTCGTGGTCCTAACCTAATTACTCCAGTGACAATGTAGCAATAAGTGATTAACACTCCCTTCTTCATTCTTGCATTAAAACATCTATTACCAATGTTTTCCTTTCTTTGAAGATTATCCAAATTGAGATTATATCTCTGAGCTGCTTCCAAAGAGAAAAAAAGAAACCTTTACTTTCCCAAGTGGAAACCGTGTTCCGTTGCACTTGCAGTTGACTAAAAAAGAGATTAGAGCAGTAGGATTTAATAGATAAATTTCTACATGCACAAAAGTTTCAATCATAGACTGTTGTCCTCTCCCCCACCCGGCGCCATCTAAAATAGCACTCAAAAAAGTTAAGAGAAAGCGTTGAGCTCCTTATCTTGAGTCCTATGTAAAAATTACACCTTCCACCCAATTGTCTATTTTTTTCTGTGTCAATGATCACCCGCATGAACTGTCATGATCCTTGTTAATGCAAACCAATCGGAAAATATATCGTTTAAGGCATCTGTCATCCCGTGACACAGTTTTCCTACAATTGCCTACTCCCATGACACATGCTTTATTTGCTTTGAAAGCCAAATCTTGTGTGCTCCTCAATTAGACATTGTTATTCACTATACATCTTCCTAAACCAATTATGAAACTATACACTCCTTAACAAACTGTCTTTCTCCATGTCAAACCTTTACAGCCATTCCCAACCTTATTGAAAGAATGCCTATCCACTTAGTGTCTATGTTTCATTATCTCATTTTGTGGATGGTATAAGAAGGCCTATCTTCTACAGACACTTTGTCTGAACACAGATTGGCAGATAATGTTAAAACGGTTAGCATCATCCATTTTGGATGACACAGCGTTTCACGAAATTGTTAGTATTGTTTGCCTTGTTGTCTTGTAAGATCTGCCAAATGAAACATATACCATCTTGGAGACTGAAATTTTTCTTTTGATCTTTTGTTTAACTGTCAATTTTTCAGTTTTTTGTGCTCACATATGGAAAAATAAATAGAGTAAAGCTCTTTTAAAGTTAGTTAGATTGGACATTGGCGGTGTGGATGTTGCTATGAGCTGAGTAAATGTCCTTGTGGAAGTGTTCGTGTTAACATGGGTAAGATGGGGTGTAGGAAATGTAGCAGGATAAATGCTGCATACTATGTATGAGCACAGATGGATAGATGATGCTGACTTCTTGTGTTTTTTCTTTTGTTATTTCTTTAACTCAACATGTAAAGGGTTACTTCTGAAAGGCAAGGACAATTACAAATATAAGTTAATTCACTCTGAATTGTTTCTAATGGTGACAATTGTCAAATCATAGTCATTATTTGGTGGGAATAGACATTGTATCATACTTAATTAGTTCTTATGCTAGGCACAAACTTCACGAACGTGCCATGTTTTTTTTTCATGAGTTTTAGTTATGGTTTACTTTTCTCCTGTTCCTTTCCCTTCCATTCAAAAACATCGCATCATATTAATAATGCTTTGACTTTTTCTTTTGGATGTGGTAAATTTTTTGATGAGCAAGCAGTATGTTCCATGTATGTTCTCATGGTTAGTTTGATATAATTCTGGTAAGCATGTATCATCTATTAATTGAGAGAGCCTGCTGCCTTCTACTGACGTCTTTTATTTCCACAGATATTACTTTCTATTTTAAGATGGCTATCAGAGGAGAAACATGGACCTAATTTTGTTGGTTGTAATTTCTTTGGCATGCTACATTCCTCCTCCAGGGATGCCACCAATGGCGCCACCCCCTGGTGCTCCCTCTATGCCTCCTACATTGAATGTCCCTCCTACAGTTCCTGGAAGTGCACCAAACCTAACCTCTTCCAGTAGCGCCCCCTCAATGGTTGCACCTCCTACCTATCAAACGAATCCAGCAGGACCAACTAACGGAGGCTTTGACAGTTTTAATGCTAATGCTAAAGCTCCTGATGCTAATCATTAGTTTTGTTCTGATAGGTGCTTTTGCTTCTTAAATTGCAGCTTTTTTTTAGCCAGTAAAGAGATATATCTTTTATTACTCTTTAGCATAATTTTCAGTGCCCATAGGTGGTTCATTCTTGTATGAAATGAAGTTTCTGAATGCGGGAGGAATACGGGAGTGTCTTGCATAATAGAGGGGTGGGATACATAGAAAATAAGCTCAAAACCCAAAGAGTTCATCTACCAGAGAGATTTTGCTACGACTATCAAAGATTTGCATCGTTAATCATCTTTCAGGTATTTCAAAAGTATTTAGTTTTCAATTATATATGTCTCTAAATATATAGATAGAAGACAGAGACTTTTTGTCTTCAAAAGCTTTCTGTTCCTCTATTTGCAAAGTTGCCACTATATGAACATATAGACTAACTCTCTCTCACAGAATGGGACTTCCACAGTTTGGCTAGCCCACTCTTGCTCATCATACCTGCCATGACCCATTTCATTGCTGTACATGAAAAGAATTACCAAATTTGCCATGTACACGGGCAGTGATTCGTGCACATTTTCAGTACTTTTACCTCCATTTTCAAGGTTCTAAGTGGGAGCCTTGCCCACTCTTCCTCTGATGAACGTCACTAAGAAACCACTAGTGGATAAATGTACTATGACCATAGCAGGTATAGTTCTTGAACTGATTGGAATTTGTCTTGCATGGCCTAGTCTGAGAATTCATTAGAATTAGGATGCTAATTGGATATGTTGTCCATAGCAACCTTCTCTACTGTAATCCAATTATGTTCCCTTCTACTATAATTATCCGGACAGAGAAAGAGAGTATACTTCTTCCTTCATTTATTTTTTGTATTTTCATTGCATGGTCAAACACAGCCTTTGAGTTTTCTTGTGCCGTTGGTTAATTCTTTCATCAAATTATGAGGTGGGGACTCTCGGATGGTTGAATTTGGGTATTTTCACATTGCTCGTGAATAACTAGTCCGTGATCCTCGTTTGCATTTCCCTGGATGTGGGTGTCCTCTCTGATTTCATTTCTGGTTTGACAGGGTATTTACAAGTATATTCTTGAAACAGGCAGCCAGGGAAAGCAGGATTTGTGTCCATGGTGCAACCAGTGGGTGCCCTTTAGATTATGAGGGTGGCTATACGGTGCTGAAGTTATAAGCTCTGTGCTATGCTATCACTTTGTAGACAATGACTATAATCTAAACTATCTTCTTCCAATTGGTAACTCGTTTGTGGATCATTGTTCGATTGTCAGGCTGTTTATAGTCTAGGGAGCCCTTAATTTTGCAGAACCCCACTCGGAAAATCACCCTTTTCTGCTGCTGAATGAGATTGAGGTGTTATGATTGCCTGTCTTCATATCCCTGTTGCCATTTATATTTGAAGCTTTCTGTGGAGCAGAATATCCTTATGTTGTTGAGATAATGTCTCCTTGGTCACCCTTTTTCTGACTTGATCGTATATGGTAGCGTATTCCAAACCGCCATTGCCTAAAATAAGGTCTTACTGTTGTGAATAGGTCCAGTGAGGATCAAGTTATGGTACTGCATTGGAAATAGCTCAGGCACGTTGTTTTTTGGATTCTTTAGCATACTAAAATAAACAAATCGAGCTAGAGATATATTCCAAGAGAACAATAACCTGATTTGAATTATGAGTGCTGAGTTAGAGATCACTGTTTTGGAGAGTGGAATTTGTTCTCTCCTTTTCTTGAGCCTGCTTGTTCATGTGATCAAATTATAAGAGCGAGACAGCTGCAAGATGCTACTCGCAGCACGCCACGGTAATGTTACATTACGACCGTGAATCCATTATTCATACGGGTCCTGCTCTTGTGGATGCATTGAATTCTCCTAAATCTGCTGTCAACCTCTGTGCTTTCAAGAAAACCATCGTGAGATTTGCACATGCAAAAGATTTCGCTTCAAGGATGCTGAACCCGTACGAAAAGTTGGTGATTCTATGCCGCATTCAATGTCATCAACACCTTGAATCTTGTATGACACGAGGTGATACAAGGAATCGGCTTCATATACTGCAGAGATTGTTAGTCATTGGGGCTACCGCCGCGCATGCTTGTCCAAGCCAGGTGTGAGCGACTCACATGGAATATAGACACACAATGTCAACGAGGACAATCTATCATTTGAACCGTTAAACGTTTGTCCTGAATAAACCGGCCAGGTCCCGAACGCCAGGTCAACCTCATATTCAATGCATTGAGGAGGGACAATTCAAAAGTCAAATTAACAGCCCAGCATGCACATGGAGATTCTCTAGCAGAGTATTTTTGACTGCGACGGACGGGCGGACTTATGACTTTTTCTTAATCTTAAACACTTGCAATTTTCATAATATATAATTGACTGCGAAGTATTTTTGAACATAATTTATAAAATAACAGCCCAGCATGCATTTGGAGATTCTCTAGCAAAGTGTTTTTGACTGCGACAGGCGGACTTATGACTTTTTGTTTTTAGTCTTAAACACTTGCAATTTTCATCATATATAATTGTTGACATGTAAATTCGCACTTAATTTTTCATAATTTTTTTGAAATTTAAATAATATTTGAGATTTTAGTAGAAAAATGAAAAAAAAAAAAAACTTCTAACGTTCGATAAGATTCGACAAAAAGGGCGGGTCCACTCATGACCAACACTATTTTTCATTTGATAAATTGGGGACCCTTGCACCATCAAGAGAGGATTAACAGCTTGTTTGGTATAACTGTAGCTAAAATATAGTGGTGTTAGAAGTGCTATGACTTTTCTGTTTGGTAATACATGATTTAAAACTGCAGCACCTCGAAAGTGGGCGAGATAGTTTCCTAAATGCTAGTATAAGCTGCCATAACTTTGGAGGTGTTCCAATCGTTAGGTGTTTGCCAAATACACCACATTCCGCCGCGGAGACCGTTACAGGAATTTGCATAACATAACCACCGAATCTCCTCATAGATTTCAGCAAGTTTGGTTGCAATCTGACTTGTTTGGACTTTGGCAAACTTGAAATTAGGGATGTCAATGGGTTGGGTCGGGTCGGGCTTTCTTAATACCCGACCCGAAACCTATAGGGTCTTGCTTGACCCGCCCAGACCCACCCAAGATCCTGTTCATCGTATACCCCAAGGCCTGGGCCGAGTTTTGGGTTTTTTTTTTTGGCGCAAATAGATTGGAATTGTGAACATGCCGCAAATACAGAACCAAATTATTAGATGACTAACCAGGTTAGGTTGATTATATTCTCTTGTTTTTTCTTTTCATATGCACAAGACGGAAAAATGATAATAGAGAATTTCCAACACTACACCATAATCTCTTTTCTTCCCACTCTCGTTGTGTGAGTGCCATCGCAGAACAAGTTTTGTAGTACAAAGTAACTAAAAAAGGAAAGAAACTAAAACAACATTAATGGACAGCAATGATTGGAATTTTTTCACTCCTAAGCAAGACTGGCTTACTTCCAATTACTAAATACATCATCATGGATCGACATTCCAAAGATAAAGCTAGTGCAAAAGGGTTGGACTCAGAATTTCTTTTCCCCGTCGACGTAGTGTCGCTTGAAAGTGGATAGACGCAGCACATTAGTATGATACAAGCTTGATCAATTCAAAGCATGAGAGACAATTCTCATTATGCAGAGACATTAGAAACAATGACTGCTCCCATTCTTAGCATTAAAAACTTGCTTTGATTGAATAAAGTGCAAAACCTAATACAGCATGCCAAAATCACAACATTTTCTAAGATTATCCAACATAAGTGCTCATGGGTTTTATACATGGATCTAAGCTACTGATAAACCATCTCATCATGAGGACCAACAAAATAGAAGTAAGATAGCAGCTAAGAAATCTCAACAAGTTCATATAATTGCATGCAATAGACCATAAAATGGAAAAGAAAACCAAAGAAACATACATTGCCCCACCATTTGTAAAGGCCAGCCGTTAAACAAGGTCAAGTTAGTCCACATAGTCAAATTTTGTGAAGACCAGCTGCTAAACCTTCATTAAGTTCCTACGAGCTACTGCACCACAACAGTGAGAAACTTATCTATCTAGTTAATATAGTATGTATGGGGATTACCAAACTTTGAGCTAATATATTTTCATCTCATTGTTATTTAGAAATGACTCGATTAGCCTAAAATACCATTGCCTAGGCAATTCATCATGCATCACAAACCATCTATCACAACTACCAACAGTATGGTCCATTCAGGCTCATCCACAAACTTCATGCCTGGAACCAGATGCATCATGAGAAACGACAATCCAAAATGCAGCATTTTCTGGACCAATCGTTGCTAGAACAACTAAAAGTCCCCACAAGAAACCACTTCAAAGAGTAAATAGGTAACATATGGAAGTTCTCCTGACATCGAGAAAAGATTGCCATGCGTATACTCACTACACCTTCTTTATCTTGTCTTCCCTGGGATATATCTCTAAAAAGAAGTAATCTGATTGTGTCAGCATATCCTTTGCATGCAACCCTGATCAAAGCAAAAGAACAAGCATTCACTGACCATTCATAAAGTACAATGTGGGACAAAAAGAAGGATGAATATGCTTTTATCATTAAAAGAAAGTTTCTAGTTAAGTTGGAGATGATAGTAATAATAACGATGCTCACCTGCTTGTTTAGCTTCACGGCGGAGAGAGATCGCTCACCTGCTTGTTCAGTTGCCGAGGCTTGCAGGAGAACCTTGAAGCTGTCACAAAATGACAAAGGGAAGCGAACGGTGATGGTGGCAATCGGTTTCGTCACCGATTGAAGAGAGATCGAGGGTTTTTTCTTCACGCTCTGCGTAGTGCGTGTAGAGAGGGGAGAGAGACTGAGAGAGAGAGATGGATTGACCCGGAGTGTCAATGGGTTGGCCCGACCTTACCCCAACCCTAATGATACCCCAAATTTTAGGGCCATATTAGAAGAAAACTAAGGCCCGACCCTAAAATATCCCAAATTTTAGGGCCGAGTCGGGCCGGAGCGGTCCAAGCGGGGCCTATGCGGGTTCTATTGACACCCCTACTTGAAATCACTTTTATCTTCAAGCCTCAAATGTAGTTTATAAGTAGTTTTGAGGGATTGCATATTTTGTCAAGTTTTGGAATCCAAAGATTGGTAACATGGAAAGAATAGTTTTTAACATCCATTTTGCTCGAAATCAAAAATGTGATTATTCTTTTGTTTGGTAAATCCTTACAAATCGGACTACAGAAATTGTGATCGTTCCTCATTAGCTGAATTGCTGAACAACAGCTAATCACAACATGACGCGTCACATGGGACGATTTCTTTCTAGATTGGTTTCACCATTTTATAAAAGGAAAATTGTTCTGTCGGCTTAATATATGTACTATATTGAATTTCGACCGTTATTTCCGACGAGTCCCATATGGGTCCCGCGTCAATCCCATCATATTTGGCTGTTTAAATTTATTTTTGTGAGAATTTGTGGAATCACCGTCAATTGTTCTAAAAGTTTAAATTGTTATATGAATGTGTGATTTATTATTTAAACATTCTAATACTCCCTTTCATGCTTAATCCAGTCTTTTTGCCTAGTACTAAGCATTGACATATTTAGTCGGGAAGACAAATGGAGACTATAAAGATTTAAACATAGGACATTCATCTTTGATACCATTTGTCACGAGCTAATAGTTCTTTGACCGCAGAATAGCCCGTGCAGCACCTAGTGAGTCGAGAAGACCTTAGGTTAGCCTTCATTCTATAGTTGTTCCTAAAAATAATATGGCGAATAACATTCTTCTATCGGATCGTTCCACACCCAACTTAGATCGGGTATGAGACACCCATGACACTTTATGCACAATAATTGGTTTTGCCCTTGCCATGGTCTCATTAGAAAAGCGGCATCAGTTCCCGATTAGTTTGTGCACGAGAAGCCAACCCCGCCTTCAAAACTCCTAAATGTATATTCATTATAACCTAAAACTCCTAGCACAAACCACATTGACGTTACTCCCACAAACCAAATGTACCATCCCTCCATATCACTCACTTTTCACCCCGACATCATCAAGCTCTACTCACAAGGGTATGAGAATATAGGACAATTACGGTCTGTGACATTCTCTCCCACTCAATTCTGCAATGCCCTTGTTGCTTGTTATTCTCTCGCTTCCTTGCATTCTTCAACCATTAATGGACCACTTCGGGTCATACATTGAATGGCAATGCTCGCCCAACAGAACAAGCCACTCTACTCCACTAGTAGCTTCCTTTGATCAAAGCCGTTCATGCATCTCTAGTCAGTTGTGCTTCCTGACAAGTGTGGCATTTGAGCTAACTGCACTCCCTTGGCAGTATATTCTTTCATTTACTAGACTTCTCTTGATCTTAGGAGGGTTTTCCCCTTGTTGGAAATGTGATACTTACCTACTTTCCAGGTTCGTCAATTGATCCAGGAACGTTATCCCTATTCAGTAAGTAATTCAATTCCTCCCTGTGCCTCCATTGTCGTTCTAGAAGCAAGTTGAGAGCTGCACTTTGTTAGAGCCTCTTTTGCACCGTCGATTCACTCTCCGTCCTCATAGGATTGGGCAGGCCATAGACTTTACCTAAATCACCCACCTACTGGAGGGGTTCTACTCTGATACCATTTGTGAACTTTTATGGAACCATTGCCAACTATCAGAAGTTTAAGCTGTTAGATGAATGTGTAATTTATTATTTAAACATTCTAACAAATTTTGCACATGTACCGGGTCTCTTAAATAAATTCTTCGTTTTACATTTGGTTCTTGTATGACGTTATTACTAGTTTCAGAAAAAAAATGAATGAAAATGCCACTTCAAGTCAAATCTGCGCTACTTATGTCCACACTAAGATGATTGGTGAGATTTTACCTCTTAATTTAGTTTGGTCCATCACAGCCAACCAATACGTGCTAAAGAGTGCAATTGTGCAAACAGAGGCTTTTGCCCTCAAGCAGTCCTTGTCCAAAACCGGTCAAACGTTTGGCCCATTCCTACTTAGGAATTGAGTTTTGTCCTATGTAGTCATTATCATTATTTTTTGCTAAGATGGCAATGATGATACTTTTAGGTTTGGTTCTAACCACTCCTAAGATAGGAGTTCAGTTAATTAAAATTTCAACTTAACTAACCCAAATGAACCAAATCAACTTCATATTCAGACAGATGGTGATAGTTTTGACCCTGGACCGAGTCTAATGCTTCTAAAGTTCGTAACCACATTGTTCAATAGTACATGCTCATATAGAATGACAGTTACAGAAAACGCCGAAGGATTATGTTCAATAGATGTGCCTATACGCCCTTCTCGCTCAAGGCTTTAGTTCAAAGGGTCACAATGAAGCACTTTCCCGAGGACACCACATAAACTACAAACCTACTTGTGGTAATTGCGAGTCCAAACGTGACTGAAGGATTCACTGGGGATTCATCATTTGCCCGAAAAAAGCCATGGACACCCCATTGTCGGGGGAAGAAACCCTAGAACGTCATGACAATAAAATCAAGAGATATACACATTTTTCTTGGCTAATATAACATAAAGGGCACTCAACAGGCAAATCATTCTAATCTTGGCCAGAGAATGACATTAATTAGCTGAATATTACAAATTCAGGAGGAAAATGATAGGAGAGCCTGCAATGCGAATATACGGGGGGTTTACAGTTACATATCAATGTCTAGTGACTCGGTTAGGGCTAGATGTATGGTAGAGACTCGGTGAGCAACAATGAAGAGAGGATTAGGAGCCGACCTCTTATGCTTCCATCACCAATGAAGTCACGAAGGCCCCAACAAAGAACTGAGAAGAAGTCAAAAAGATGATATGTAGTCAACTGCTCTATTGTTTTTTTTATTTGGGTACCTAATTTCGTGAAATATATTAGGAAAGCAATGACATATTTCCCTCTTAAATGTTTCAACCTAGGAAGAGATGAAGGTGATGATGTCAAGGGTGGGGTTAAGGGGGAGGGGAATTGGTTACGCTTGCTTTAAAAGGTGGAGTTGCAGCTGTAGAAATCGATTTTGGCGATTTGGAATGGGTTTTTTTTTTTGGGTAAAGTAAGAAGTATATAACTTTTCAACGCACATTTTACAGCAAGTAAGGCCGAACACAAAAACCTCGTACCTGAGGAGACAAAAAGTGTCCCGACAAGTACAAAGGTGTTGCGGCTAACAAATAAGTACAGGAAGCGCCATACAGAGAAGGCTACCCAGCAGCCAACAAAATACAACAACAAAGACTACAAAAGAGGGTCAGCTGAATATAGAATCAAGTATGCCCCAACTGACTTGAATATTTTGATTCTGAGGATTGTCTTGAACCGGCTTGAGAGAAAGGCCTTTGTCTCTAACTACCTTGGCAAGATGTTTACGGAGAGCAGGCATAAAAAGGTCGCTATTTCTGAATAGGATATTATTCCGTTCAATCCAGATGAGATGGCACAATGCCCCAAATGCAAACCGAGAGATACGGTGATGAAAGCTATCTCCAGCAATGAAACGAGTACCCCAACAGAGGTTCTGTTCCCAGGACCCATTACGCTAAGAAAGATGACAGTTAGAAGCCCAATAACGTGCTAGGGAACCCGTAACATTGCATCCAAAGAACAGATGATCAACCGAGTCTGGTCTAATGTGACAAAAGGCACATAAGCCTTCAGAAATTCTATGATAGTTCAGAAGGAATACCTGTGTGAGAAGTCTATATAGGGCCATCAACCATATTAGGAATCCATGGCGCGGTGCAATATGATAGTCCCAAATGAAGGTATCCCAGCCAACCGCTTGTCCTCTTGCCCGAACCAACTCCCATGCCGAGTTAATAGAGAAGGTTCCCGACGAATGTCCTAGCCAGACAAAGTGGTCTGGTGTGTCAATATTGAGCAATGGGAGAGGAGATGTCCAAGAGTTCAATGATTGCAACACATTCGAATGGTGCCACTCCGAAGAAAGGAATTCACAAACCAAAGCCGATCGTGGGATACAAGAATAGAAAATATCCCTATTTGAGAAGAACAGATGGCGTGAGCCTTTTGGATGCCAAGAATCAAACCAGAAAGAAGTGGTCTTGTCATTGCCTATTTACCGTTTGAATTGCAATTGGAATGTCTGGCGTAAATCCAGAATCTTCTTCCATGTCCAAGAGCAAACAGTCGGTTTAGCCACAACCCAGAAATTTTTTGATTTGAGGAAATTTGAGTGAATCCATTTGCACCATAGGGGGATTCTTTGTCTGTGAAAAGGATCCAAATATGTTTAAGCATGGCCGCTTGATTGCAATCAATGGCCGCTTGATTGCACCATAGCGATTTGGAATGGGTTGGTCACCATTGAAGATGAATCCTGACTTCCTGAGAGCTTGAGCTTCAAGCCAAGCAATCTCTATTATGGGATTAGAGAGAGAAGAGAGAATGAGAGAGAAAATGAGTTTAAGGCCACGTCATTGTCCACATTGGACATCCTTTTTGTTTTTTGTTTTTTTATATACAAGAAAGCCACATAGACATTAAAATTTCTTAAAGAAAGTAACGTGCCACGAATGGTTGAAATCTATCGCTGGAGGCATTTAAGCTAGGAGTGAGTGATTTCAAGTTTCTTACAGGTTTTACCTGGAATTTGGAACTTACCCTCGGATACAGGTTCCTCATTTTTTGGAACCTGGAATCTACTATTTAAACTTTGACCCTAGAGCCTACCCTGTCACAGGTTCCAGAGTAAGTTCCATGATCTAATAGGTTGTATTTTTTTATTTCATTTTTAGTTAAACAAAACGAAAATGAACACAACAATACCGAACAAGCTTGTTATTTATCAAAGATAATACAAAAGACTAGTTTTCATGACACTATGTTCAAATAAATACAATTAAAATGAGAAGTCATTGCGTGAATTGATACTATGGGTGAGTGGTTCTATGTTTCGTACATGTTCTACCTGAATCCTATCCATGAGAATATGTTTCTCATTTTTTTTGGAATTTGGAACCTATCCTATTACAAGTTCTAGGTTGGTTCCAGGGTCTACCCAGGTTGCACCACTTGTTGCTTTAATTCACTGACCACAACTTATATTTAGACACACGATAAATATAAAACATTAACAAGTCATAAAATAAAAACTCAGATTAGTAGTTCCAGATTATACATTTATCATCTAATGCCATAAAATACCACAGGATCGCATGAAAACATATATAAAGAAAAAACACAAAAAACTTATTTAGGTTTTAAGGTTTCAGGTTCCGAGTTCCATCTACCTAGAACCTGGAATCTACCCATCGAAATAGGTTCCTCAATTTTTGGAACTTGGAACTTACCCTGCATATCTTGAAACGTGAAACCTACAGATTCTTACCGGTTAGGGTCTCAAGTTTCAAGGTAGAACCTAGAGCCATGCTCGCCCCTAATTTAAGTGGTCATTTTTCTTTGATTTGGCATTTTAAGTGATCTGAGAAAAAGTTTTGAAACTAAAGTAAGCGCCGTACGAAAATTATAACACTTATAGTATCATTTTCCACCTCATAAATAAGGTTTATTTGTAATAAGATAAGGTTTATCACAAATTAGCTAATTTTACTCACGATGAATGTGCTACACCACAAAATTATATGATGTTGATTATTCCATGCATGACACATTAGAAACGATTGACAACTTGTGAACAGATAGATTCCCATACACGCACGCAGGATATGGATCGCAAGCGCAATTTAGGTGAAACCTTTCTATATGTATTCTGAGAATTAATCTTGAAAGTGTCTTTGAATATAATTAATAAACAGCTCCTTTAGATGTTCGCAAATCAAGCGTGAAAACATATAAGAACAAAACAATCTCTTATGAAACTAAAAATGGTTTACCTAGAATTCTGAAAATTGATGATTAGTTTATAACCCCAAAAAAAAAGACTAATGTATCTCATTTCTCTTTTGTATATTTTGCAGGCACATGGATATTGCACTGCCACCTGGACGCCCACTTGTCTTTGGGACTAGCGACGGCCATCGTCGTCGAGAACGGGCCGACACCGTCGTCGACATTGCCTCCACCTCCTCCTGATCTGCCTTAGTGTTAGGACCGAGAGCACACGAAACACGCTTTGTCTATTGTGCTTTCTGGATGCAACCCCATTGTGATACACAGCCAGCCGTAGCTTCATTCCTTCGACAATGCCGGTACAATGAAGAGACTTCATGTTTTCTTGTCCTTCGGTTCAAATCCATTCCCCGCCTTTGGCTGGCGATTTCGTGTCTTTAACATATCTGAATGTCTACCTGTTTTCATCTATTTATGTAAAAGCATAATATAAGAGAAAATAAAGAGAAGAGTCTCTTGTGTCCACCTTGGTTGTGACTTCGCAAATATATATTATAATATCTCGTAATACAATAACCTAAGGATTAATACCACGAAAAACCTAAAATTAGTACATCTGTGACAAATTTACCCAAAACTAATATTTTGACAACTAAAAACCCCAAATTAGTACATTTGTAGTAAATTTACCCTCCGTTAGTTTCCATTAAATTTGATTAATATTACAAAAAAATCACAAATTGGTACACCCGTGACACACTGGGAGTAAAATATAAAACTAGCACATTAGTCAACTACCATGTGTCATTTAACAAATCAATTTGACAGTAAATTCAATGAAAATAAACTCAGAGTAAATTTGTTACAAGTGCAACAGTTTGGGATTTTTGGTAATCAAAAAATTAATTTAAGGTAAAATTATAATGAGTGTACTAGTTTGGGTTTTTCATAGTATTAACCCTAAGGTTAATATTGATCTTCGCTCGGGAGAGTCCGCAAAAGGTTTTTGACTTAGTAATCTATTAGCTTTTCCTCGGTAGTTCACCTCTAAGAAGATCACGACGTATGGTTTTGAGTCCAGCTAACCTAATGACACCATCGTAATGAATTGGTAGCGATACTTTGGTGATCACAAATCTTATATTATGTTAGATGGCCAACTGCGATTATAAAAAAGCTGTGGGATTATAAGATCTATCTTAGTTTAATTTGATTTCTTACATTCCCTCTTTTCTCTAATCAATTTCTTAAAAAGAATTAGGTAGTGGGATTCGCTTGCTCAATCCCATCTCACCCAAGTGGGTTTTAATGCTGCAAGCTAAAATGAGTGGTGGGTAAGGCTCGGTCACTCTTGTGAGATTGACGGAGCCGGTCATCTACTCTTTTCCCTTCTATAAAATCACGGAAGCAGGTTTCGAAGAAATCAACGATAATTTAACTTCAAGTCAAATCTAAGCTCCTATAATCTTAATAAGATGGATTTGTGAAATTTTACCTCGTAATTTAGTTTGGTCCGTCACCACATAGAGCCAAGTAGCCAACCAGTATGCGTTGATGCATCATGCATGAGCCTGGGGAAGATAAAAAAGAGTGCAAATGTGCAAACAGTGGCTTTTGCCCTCAAGCAGTCCTTGTCCAAAACCGGTCAAACGTTTGGCCCATTCCTACTTGGGAATTAAGTTTTGTCTTACGTAGTTATTATCATTATCTTTTGCTAAGATGGCAATGATGAAACTCGTAGATTTGGTTCTCTAACTGTTGGGAGCACGCATCAAAAGCCTGATACCTTCATTCGAGGAGATCGCCAAGAGGGAGCCCAAGTTCTGGCTTGTCAACATATCCAATTGGACCCACATTCACTTAAAAGTTTAAATTAATAAGTATGAGTCAATTATGATATATTAATTGTTCAATACCATATCAATTCTTCGATGTGGGACTTTTCTGACAACTCATGTATGTATCTCAATAATCTCTCTCTCACATGTGAGCTCGGTGTTAGGTTTAATCTCCCTTAATTTAGATATTTTTCTGCATCAATTTATCTCAAGTCTAATCTCCAAGTCATTACAATATACCCGAAATTATGCACAACAACCATCATAAACTGCTAACTTGAAATTGTATCATCCATGGTCTCTATGTCGCATTATCAAATCAATTTCCATGGTCTCTTCTCGCTAGACTCACGTTACTAGACCAACTGTCCATGGTCTCTTCTCACTAAACTAATAGTGATAGCAATTTACACCCAAAACAAACGACGATTTTGAAATTTCTTTCTTGAGATATTTACCAAACACCGGAATAGATTGGGGTGGAGCACCAATCAACCATAAGCTTTGATACCATTTTTTGGGAGCACGCAGTAGAAGTCTGATACTTTCACGCGGGGAGATTGCCAAAAGAGAGCTTAAGTCCTAATCTGTCAACATATCAAATTGGATAAAAAAAAAAACATATCTAGCTGAACCCACATTCACTCAAATACTTAAGTAAATGTGGAACTTCTCTAACACAACACATATATATATCTCAACACTAACTACTCTTAAGATAGGAGTTTGGGTATCATAACTCTTTCTTAACCAAATAATTAAAATTTCAACTTAACTAACCCAAATGAACCAATAAAACTTCATATTCAGATAGATGGTGATAGTTCTAATCCTGTATTGAGTCTAATGCTCCTAAACGACATTATTTATTTCCGCATGCTCATATGGAATGTCGGTTACAAAAAACGCCGAAGGATTATGTTTAAGAGGTGTAGCTATCCGCCTTCTCACTGAAGGCTTTAAGTTCAAAGAATCACAATAAAGCACTTCTCGAGGACACCACATAAACTCCAAACCTACTTGTCGTGATAATTGCTGAGTGGAAACGCGACTGAAGGATTTACTGGGGATTCAATATTTGCCCGAAAAAATCACGGACACCCCATTGTCAGGGGAAGAAACCCTAGAAAGTCATGGTTATAAAATCAAGGGATAAGTATACTGGAAATCCTATAAAACTTATCATAAAAGTGCAATAAAATCTTAAAACTTCTCAGAGAAGTGCAATCGAATCCTAAAACTTTCAAAATGTGCAATTCAGTCCTAAAACTTGCTATGAAAGTACAATCAAATGACAAAACTTAAAATGTGTAATCAACGGAAGGACTTGATTGAATTAATTTAACAAGTTATTGGACTTGATTACACTTTTTGAATGTCTTAGAACTCAATTGCACTTTAGTGACAAGTTTTAGGACTTTTAATATATTTATCCCTAAAATCAAGAGACATGCATATTTCTCTTAGCTAATATAACATAAGGAGGACTCAAAAGTCAAATCATTCTAATCTTGGCCAGAAAATGACATCAATTAGCTGAATACTACAAAATTCTGGAGGAAAAAGATAGGAGAGCATGGAATGTGAATGTATGGGGAGTTTACAATTTCATATCAATGCCTAGTGACTCGGTTAGGGCTAGATGTATGGTGGAGACTTGGAGAATGACAACAAAGAGAGGATTAGGAGCCGACCTCCTATGCTTTCATCACCAATGAAGTCACGAAGGCCCCAAAAAAAGGACCGGCAAGAAGTCAAACAGTCTTTGTGGCAAACAAAGATGAATTCTAGTCAACTGCTTTTTTCTTTTTTTATACCTAATTTCGGGAAAAAAATATTGGGAAAGCAATAAGAGAGTTCCTCTTGAAAGTTTCAATCCATGAAGGACTCATCGCCATTTGGTTGGTCCCCGTCCCCGAATAAAGCTCGTATATGTATCCAAATTTTGAGGATTCAATATGTTAAATTTTGTGAGACTTTACCAATTGTACAAAAAAGTTCAAGGTGCAAGACTAATACGTGATTTAATAGTAAAACATTCTAACATTCACCTTCATGCGTAAGGTGGATTTTAGACTAAACTTAAAGCAATCTTAGGACCCTTTGCTTTGATGCTATGTGAGATCTCGTGGAATTACTACAAACTATTCTAAAAACTTAAATTGTTAGATGAAGTTGTAGTTTAATATCTAAATATTCTAATAGAATATTTTTTATAGATATACAATGTCGGATTCTACTGTTTTCCTTAATAAATTTCTTTAGGAAATACGATATTCGATAGAGATAAAGCGGAACTTGTGGAATGTTTATTCTATTGACTCCCTTGGGGGCTTCTAACTACATGGTGATTTCACGATGAGATTAGATCTCTCACCAACCATGATATAAAAAGAAAAATGTCCATTTTTCCCATCTGTTGAGCAAGTTACCCACTCTTATAGAAAAATGTATCTTATATTTGTTATAAGTATCTGTTAAACAAGCTTATGACTGGCGAAAAATCTCATTTCTGGTAATCGAACACGAGAGTTGCAATACTTTTGAATCAAATGCCTCTAAATCACACAACAATTGACCAACGTAGATGAAAAAAATAAAAAAAGGAAAAAACTAACTGAAAATTAAGAAACACCAAACTGAAAAAAATTAAAAAATTAATTAAAAGAAAAAGACTCATATATCAAGAATTACATTCATTTACCAAGAACAGCTTGCATTTAGCGAGAATGAGTTATATTTACAATAGCAATGAACTTGATTTATCTGTAGTAAAATTTGTGTGAGTTTTTGGTGAATTGTATTCATTTATGGTAAATATTTTTATTTTAAGAGAATAGAAATTCAAATAAGTTTTTAAATTATTTAATTGTGGTCATCATCGATGATGTTAAGTTATTTTTTCGTGACAAATCAGAAAAGAAAAAATTATATTTAAGTACAGGTCATGTAAGCACAAACATCTTGTATTTACAAAGAACAACTTGTAGTGACAAAGAATAACTCGTACTTATCAATAACAATTTGTGATTACTGAGAAGAACATGCATTTACCAAGGGAAAGTAACTTTTTTCTTGGGTTAAAAATGAGTTACTTTTACACTAAGTAGTTGTGAGCCTTATTTGTTGATGATACATGCAACTACTTAGTGATAAATACGAACTAGTATTTATCAAGAATAAAGGCTCACAACTACTTAGTGATAAATACTAGTTCTTTGTAACAAAAAGAGCTGTTTGTGGTAAAGTAACTTGTTCTTAATTAATATCATTTTTTTCTTCTTCTTTCTTAGAAAATATAATTTAAAATTACTATTGATGACTCTATTTTATTGAATAAAAAATTGGAAGCTATATTTACTTGAAATGAAAAACCACAAACTTAAGAATTTTATCTTTAGCGTTTGAAATTTTTGGTAAAATATTTATCATCCAGAAATCAGATTTATAAGTTATAAGATAAGTTTTATCACAAATTGGCTAATTTTACTCACGATGAATGTGCTATACCACAAAAATACATGATGTTACTATAATAAAAAGTATACTTCACTCCAAAATTGGGGAATCACATTTGAGAAGTGGCTATGGACGGGAATGTTTTGCTTCTTAGGATGAGATATTTGACTGGGTAGCATCCATAATAATAAAGTATCCTACATATCATGTTTACGGGGTTTATATACTCTTTATATATGTTGTCTTCTTACATTTATATACTTAAGTTTTCGGGTTTGCATTTCTAACATAGTATTGGAGTTAGGTTCTGCCCAGTTCATTTCGCATGTGTGGCCCCATGAGAGGGCCGTTAAAGTATACTTTTTTGTGTTGGAATTTCTAACAAATAAGTTGCGGCTAGGGGAATTCAAAGGAAGTTATTTAAATATTTATAAAGTAAAAAGTGTTAATGAATGGCTAGGAGAATGAACCAAATTGGGTTCACTGATCCCCATAGTTTTCACCCCACCAAGAAGATGTTCTATAGTTGAAAGAGAGTCATTTTCAATTGGGATAATAACCTAAATGATCCTTGAACTTTAGTCCAATATGTAATGTGATATTTAAACTTTTAATTTGTTCAATGTGATCCCTAAACTTTAGCCCAATATGTAATGTGGTCCCTGAATTTTTAATTTATTCAATATAATCCATGGATTTTTGGTACATGTTCAATGTAATTCTTGAATTAAATAAAAATATTTGATATTATCATTATATTAATTTGAGAACATGGACAATGTTGAACATTTTTATATAATATAAGGACTAAATTGAACATGTATTAACAGCTTAAGAATCACATTGAACAAATCAAAAGTTTAGGGACCACATTGCACGTTGGGTTAAAGTTTATGGTTCACATTGAACAAATTAAAAATTCAGAGACCACATTGCACCTTAAGACAAAATTCAAGGACCATTTGTGTTATTTTGCCTTTTCAATTGAGTTATAAGCTAACTTGTGAATATTTGGCTTCTTTTTTTAGTGAGCTTATATGTCATTTGATTTCACAATGAATGACATCAGTAAAGCGTGCAAAGAGCATAAAACCTATGTTTGACTCATGACTTGATCAACAGCGAGGATTCTACGAAAATCATGAGTATTTTAGGTCTGATTTCTGTGAGATTGTATTAAAATGAGAAACTTGCCTTTGAATTTATTATATGCAATAGAGATCTGGGAAGTCTCTCTCCATGGATGTAGGTTATATCAACCTATAAACGACATGAATATGTTGTGCGATTTTAGTTTCGCAACTTATGGTGTCCGATAGGTTTGACTTGATAACAGAACTATCATTTATTTCTTATTCTTTCCCCTTTTTTTTTCTTTGTTTAGCTTGAGGTTAGTGAGAGATCTTCCCTAACTAACCTTTTTGACTAACAATTTCATGTATCCATCACTACCTCAGTTTCCGTGCATAAATGAGCTTTAAATGCAACTTTGTATAATAGCCTCCCACCAACTATACAACATATATCTAGGTCGCTATCCTTTTTGTGGACCCATTGCTTGCATCTTCGTTTTAGCTTGTTCCTATCTTCCAAGAATATGGATTTCTAGTTTAGCATGCATCGGAAATGTTCCATTAAGCAACTTATTATGTGTAAAACATGTTTATAACATTTAATGGGTAGTAACGCAGCAAAAAACCAAAAATCTTATTATTCATGCCATGAATCGTAAATCAAATTAATTTTCCCATCGATCAAGAATTGGTCGACCTTTCACTCTACTTTCAAGAATGGCAAGATGCTAAAGAGATAGCTATGGCTATGAGACTAATGCAATCAAGTAATCGACCAAACGATCCACTTACATGATAAAAGAGCATTCCTGCCATTGGATACTTATCCACCAACATTGAAGGACAAGAATGACAAGGTAGTTAGTAAAGCTACCGAGAATTCGGGTGCGAGGTGGGTAGTTATATGGGGCAGATGTCTCCTAAAGAGCAACGGAGGTGTGCTAAGGTAAATTGCATATTAATTTGTGTTTAATGGGAAATTGGCGAAAATGGATATGCTTTTCTCATATACAAAAATATTGGATGATCAAACTGAGTTTAAGAAAATTGAACAACGAAATTGAATAACCATGACACCGTTTTCCTTTGGGTTTCAAAGTAGGGCCAATATGAGCAAACGAACATATAGGTTAATAAATCGGTTGTATAACCGAGGTTCTCTAGTCGTAGTTGAGTTAACCAATTCGAAGGAAGAAAACTATAACATAAATTCCATGCTTCTCTTCTCCTTATTCACTTAATTAATCTATTTAATTTGTTTATTTTTCTGTTTACTAAGTTGTATTATCATCGTGCGAGAGGTTAAGAATATGTGCATGCTCTGCATTATTTTTTTTCTTGACAAAAACAAAAATAAAACAACATATCACCATCGAAGCTTCGCAATCACACAAAAGTCTTATCGAAATAAATTATGGATTTTCACTTCTCGCTCCCTAGAAGAAACCTGGGACGCTTTGTGATTTAAATACGAACACATCGTCGAAACTTTCCCTGACCTGTTGAAGCTTGCACCGTATGATGGCGCGACGACAAGCCATGTTTCTGCTCGCATGGGCTTTTGCTCTTGCGGCTATGTCCATGTCTTCAATGGCTTCAGCTGCAATCGTGGAACACACATTCAGCGTAACGTGCTTACCTCCTTTTACCGCGTCAGTTCCGAACACATGGAGCTTGTACTTTAGACCATACGAGAGTTGTACGCATCATCCGTTTAATGTACCTGTCCTATCCGATCGTTCTCACGCACGACGTGATTTTGTTTCAGGTGGAGAACGTGACGTTGAGGAAATTGTGCCAGGAGCATGTGATCACTGCAGTGAACGGAACTCTTCCTGGCCCAACTATTCGAGTCACGGAGGGCGACACCCTTGTCGTCCATGTCCTCAACAAGTCCCCATACAACGTCACCATTCACTGGTAATTCATCGTGACTATAGAGCCGCATGAAAAATTTGACATATGCCTAGGAAGTTTGACTTTGACAAAGTAATAACCATAAGTTTTTCTTTTGTTGTTTTCGTACGTGACGCTCCAGCTGTTTTTTTTTTTTTTTGGTTAACAAGATAAAAAAAGATGGAATGAGCAATTGCTTTTTTACCAGAAATTGATGATGGCATGCGACAATGAGACCTCGCCTGACCCATGAATTTTTTTTATTTAAATTATTTGTTTTTTCGCTAAAGTTGCTAAGGATGACACTCGGTTCTATTCATGCAGGCACGGGGTGTTTCAATTATTGAGTGCTTGGGCAGACGGACCGAGCTATATTACGCAGTGTCCAATACGTTCGGGATATAGTTATACATACAAATTTATCATCACTAAACAGGAAGGCACACTATGGTGGCATGCTCACGTCTCGTTTCTCCGCGCTACTGTTTATGGTGCTCTTGTCATCCTCCCAAAGTCGGGTTACTACCCATTTCCCACACCCTACAAACAATTTCCTATTGTTCTAGGTATCACTCTTCACCTTATTTCTAATGTATATATTCCAATCTTATTAAATATCTTTTTATATATATGAATGGATCTACCAGAACATATGAAACCATTTCTATATTCATGAGTGTTTGGGACGCACGTGAGTTATTAATCGACCAAACTAGACCAGTTATGGAACGCGAATTCCATGACCATATGATTTGTCAACATGATAATCAAATTAAGTTTGCTAAACTCAATTATGCCGTAATTAATATCTCTCAATAGAAACTCGATAAGCTATTAAATGATTTACATTGTACTGCAGGAGAGTGGTGGAACGCAAATGTGATCGATTTGCAGAACCAGGCACGAGAGCTTGGCACGGCGCCTAACAATTCTGATGCATTCACCATCAATGGAAGGCCCGGAGATCTCTATCCTTGCTCCAAAAATCGTAAGCAACCAAAGACAACATACTGCATTTTTCATGTTCATATCACCTTGATGATTTCTTTTCTCATGAATATTTGACAGATACCTACAAGCTAAATGTGGTGCATGGAAAGACCTACATGCTTCGCATAATCAATGCTGCAGTCAATAACCAACTTTTTTTCAAGATAGCCAATCACAATTTCACAGTCGTCGCCGTCGACGCCTCATACACCAGCCCCTATGTCACCGACGTCGCTGTCCTTGCCCCAGGCCAAACAGTTGACGTGCTCCTCACCACGGACCAGACCAAGGGGGCCTACTACATGGCGGCCCGCCCGTATGCTAGCGCCCAAAATGCTCCGCCACCCGATAACACCACCACGACCGGGATCCTCATTTACGACCAGCTGCCCTACACAAGCCCAATCATGCCTCTCTTGCCGGCCCTCAACGACACCCCGACAGCCCACAAGTTCTCCTCCTCCCTGACCAGCCTCGTGGGAAGCCCGAATTGGAGGCCGGTGCCGACTAAGCTGGACGAGCAAATGCTCTGGACCGTCGGATTGAGTGTCTCCCCGTGCGGCCCCTCCAACGTGTGTACGGGCGTCCCCAATATCCCCATCCTCCGGCTGTCCGCAAACATAAATAACGCGTCCTTCCAATTCCCCACGAGCCTGTCCATCTTGCAAGCGCACTTCTTCAACGTGAAAGGGATCTACACCACCGATCTCCCCGACCAGCCACCGCTGAAATTCGATTACACGAACCCTACCAACGGCAACAACACAGCGTTGGCATTCGCGCTCAAGAGCACAAGGGTGAAGCAAGTAAAGTACAACGCGACCGTCGAGATCGTGTTCCAGGACACTGCCATCATCGGCACAGAGAATCACCCTATGCACTTGCACGGCTACAACTTCCACGTGGTGGGACAAGGGTTCGGGAACTTCGATCCGGTCAAGGATCGGAAGGAGTTCAATCTCTTCGACCCGGTGATACGCAACACGATTGGTGTGCCCGTGGGAGGATGGGCTGCCATCAGGTTCCAAGCCAATAATCCAGGTAATATTGTTCTTTTCTTTGGTAAATATGTAAGTATCGTTAATCAGATGAAGTACATAAGTTTCATTACAGATAGAACTAATAATGAGAGAAAATGGAAATAGAAAATCTCCACAAAGTAGCCAATACAATATTTGTCTAGAAAGGTCTAAAGTTTTGATAAAGTGAAGCTTTACCTCTTATTATTTTATGGACCTTAGCTAAAATAATGTGGATATCAATTGACTTGTTTTAAACCGCCCGTGGCTGCACTCTATCCAAATGCAATATATAGTCACTAGGAAAGATATCTTGAAGAGCCTCGCCGCCAAGTCATTGTCCTTAGTAGCCTTGATCTTCAATTGAAGTTCATCAGTCCAACCTTCTAAGAACACCATATCCCATGTTGTGTGAGGATATTACACCATATACTTCATGTCCAGTTGCACTAGAAGAACAAATGAGCTTTGTGTTCGATACCGGTCATATAGAAATTACACTAGATATCAACTAAGTGCATCCACTGTGATACGGGGAGACAAAATCAATCACAATGTCAGATTACGATTGAAGTCTCAAGTGGGGTTTATTGTTTCTTAAAATATGATTGACTAGTGTTTGGAGAAAAGACTAGATATGATTATCTTTAAACAAAAACAAGAGATGAGTAGGTGCATCTTCTTTAGAAGTTCAATATAGTCCGTAATTGGGTAATTCTATAGGGTTTAATCCAAGCATGGTTATTCCTAGCCAAAAAAGAAGATAAACTAAGTACGATCAACGATCACTTGCAAGTGTAGCAAACACACACGCCCACTTCTTGTGATTAATTAAGCGAAGATAAAGGGGGCTAAGTCCACAAATCATCGGGCAATAATCATTAATGTATCTCTTTTTTTTTTTCATATATATTTTACAGGTGCATGGATATTGCACTGCCACCTAGGCGCCCACTTGGCGTGGGGACTTGCGACGGTCTTCGTCGTCGAGGATGGGCAGACTCCGTTGTCGACGTTGCCTCCACCTCCTCCTGATCTGCCTCAGTGTTAGGACCGAGAGCACATGAAGCACGCTTTGTCTATTTGTTCTTTCTGGATGCCACCCCATTACGATACACAGCCATCCATGGCTTCATTTCTTCGACGATGCTGATACAAATACAATGAAGAGGTTTCATGTATTCTTGTCCTTCGGTTCGAATACATCCCCCCGCCTTTGGCTGGCGATTTCATGTCTTTAATATATATGATTGTCTACCTGTTGTCATCTAATTATGTAAAAGGAAAAAGCCCAAAAAATCACAAACTATACCCACTGTGATACATTTACCTTGAATTTTGTTTTTTGTGATATCGAAAACATCAAATTATGCCTATTGTGACATATTTATCATAAACTAACAAATCTCAAATTTGTACATATGTGACACAATTACCCTCCTTGAAGGTTCTGTTATATGATTTTTTAGCTAAAACATTGTCGTTTTTATTTCACTTAAGCCACGTGGGAGCCATGTGAACATTAGTTGCTTTATGGCGTCCATATAAGCAGATTTTTAATGGTTTTCATTGACAGAACTTTGGCAGAGAATAAATGTATCACACAAATACAAGTTTGGGATTTTTGGTGTCACAGAAAAGAGTTTAAGGTAAATGTGTCACAATTGGTATATTTTAGGATTTTTTGTGTGGCTTTTGCCCTTATGTATAAACATAATAAAAGAGGAAACAAAGAGAAGAGTCTCTTGTGTCCACCTTGGTTATGGCTTGTCACGACCCTCCCAAAGTTTTCCGACGGTGGTCAGGGAAACAAGAAAGAGAGTTTAGGGGTATTGCCTAATGCAGGCCAACAAACCTTGATTAGGCACGGGCTCTCCCAAGCCTATATCACGGGATGTTTGATTTCGTTTTAAATTTCAATTTTACCTCAATGTTTCTAGGAGTCGCCACTAGTCATTTTAAGGTCAACTAGAAACCAAATGAGACGTTGGAAATGCATCTCATTTTCTATGCAACTAGAGATTCTGCCTCAAGAACTTGATTAAGCTAAAATTTCCATTAACACCATTTCAGTACCACTAACTTGGAAGGTTGTTATGTAAGTAAATGGTCTTGTAATCTTGATTACTCATTATAATCCTGAAAAGTATCAAAGCCACTAAATGATCATGCATATGTTCTTGAGCGGTTTATTATTATCCTAAACTAGACCTAAGCAATTAAGAAAAGGAAATTAACAAACAAGCTGTTGAAATGATGAAAATTAAACACCCAAGTATTTAAAAGCTCGAAGTAAAAGTGCATATGATAACCCGATATTTTTCGGGTAAAGAATATACATGGCCATGTTATAATCCCAAAGACATGATTCCCCATGAGCTAAATTCAAACCAAGTTCAATCTCCCGCTTAAAGGATTAGTCTACTAAGACTAAACTTATCAAAAGGTAACCCCTAAAAGAAAAACTAAACTAAAGGTTATGCTAACTAAAAACCAAGGCTAAATCTATTACTAAAGCCACACGACTAGATCAAGACCTATTTCTAAGCCATTTTTTGAATTTTCGAATTTTCAAAAAAAATTATATTTAATTTTTAATTAATTTTTTTTTAATAATACTTATTTTGAAAATGGGGACTCGGGCTGGACCCTCCGGTCTAGCCGAATATGGGCACTCGCCGGCCTATGGATCAAGCTATGGACAAAAACAAATGGACGATTATACTAGGCCCCTCGCCTTAATCAGAAACAAACCCAACTTATCAACAAACAGGCCCAATCCAAATTTAATTATACCAAGCCCAGCCCGAACTAACCTAGACCAAATAAGCCCAAATCTTACTAGACCTATTAAGCCCATGTTTACACTTCCTTTTGTTATTCCTTCTTCTTTCTTCCCCCCGCCTTCTGCCTTTTGGTTTCACCAAGGACTGCCCCGAAACGGCAAAAGGATACTATAAGGGATATAAGTTGTGTACGAAAATCACTTTGGTATCATGACTTTTTTTCGGATCACTTTGATACCAAGTCGGAGAAAAAGAGATTACTTTAGTGACTCTGGCCAAAATTCCGGCCAAAAAAAGTGTCACATCATATTTCTGGCGAGCCATTTCAGCATCGAAAATTAATAAAAAAAGTGCCACGTCAGATTTCCGGCGACTATGTCAACATTGGTACTAAAGTGATCGTTTTTCAAAAAAGTTGACATCAAAATGATTTGAAAAAAAGTTATGGTGTCAAAGTGATCTCCGTACACAATTTATGGCACTTATAATGTCATTTTGCCGTCCCGAAACACAAAATTTCGCCTATGCCCGATGGCCACGACCCCCACACGGATACGAGGAGCCAAAGGAGGAAAGAATTGGCACAACAAAACCTGGTCACGAGCGTCATCCGAAGCTTAGACGAGCATGCCAAGGTGTAATATTTATATCTTTCTTTGATCAGGTCCAAGACTTAGGTCAAAGAGTTACTGATGGAACCCACTTTTAAATAATAAAAAAATAAAAACGAAAAAGAAGCAAGAAGTTGGACTATTCAACTTATATAGACGCTGAGATGCACGCAGAAGTAGAGAGGAAAGAAAAGGATAGAGAGAGGGGAAATTAAAGAAAGAAGAGGAGCGGATTCGCGTATGTTCGTCACGGACGCCTCGCCAAGCCGATTTAACTCCGATTCACAATGTCCGGTAAATGCTTGCGTCCTTTGTTCACCTAATCGGAGTAATATTTGGGGTTATAGCACAAATTTGGGGCTTTGTCAATTTTGAACTACGAGATTCGATTAAGGTATCATTGAGCTACGAATATTTATATAAATTGTAGTTTAGAGTGTTGTGGAGCTGTGAGATTTTACGGATTCGATTTAGACTTATGGTTTGCCCGAAATAAAATTTTGAAGTTGGCTGCGAGTGATGAACAATGCACTGCCAGTGACTTTTGAACAGAATTTCGATGAAATTTGGCTCAATTTTGGGACGGTTAAGATATGGGTCTTATAGTGCTTCAAAAGATCTTCATTTTGACTATAAGCTCACTTGGAACGGAGTTTGGTAGAAAGAGTTACGGCGTGACCGATTTTCTCGCTTAAACTTCGAGTTGTGGATAATATTGAATATCTGCTTCGATTGAGACTTTTGTCAATGCATAGGAGACGTTTCGTTAGCATTAAGCTCCTATAGCCAATTAGTAGTTAATGTAATATTTTACTTGATTTTGGCATCGATTCTTATTTAATTGTTAAGATTACAAGATCGTCGGCTCGTTTAGCTATGTGTAGCTGGTTTTGGGTATTCATAGGTAAGTGGTGCTATATCTTCTTTGGTTTTGTAAAACCCATAACTTGAAGTAATAGTAATTTGTTATGTGTGTGTATATATATATATATCATTTTTTTTTGCATAAAGAGAGATATAGTATTTACTACCTTTTGCCTATTTAAAAATGATTTGAGAAACATATTATGAAATATGTTGTGATTGTTTATGTGTATGTATTGTTTTGTGAACATGATTTTATGAAATGGTTTAGGAAACATATTGTTATATATGAAATGATTTATAAATTTAGAATTGTGGATTATTAGAGGATGATTGTTTGATGCTCAATATAGCTATGAACCCAGGTAGGGGTTTCGGGGTATGCACATCGGTTTAGGATATCCTTTTAGGCTGAATCATCGGCTTTGTAGATGAAGACCTTGCTAAGAGAGGAATTTTGGTTGCCTTGTCACAAGGAGTTGCATCGTGACCATGGTAGTATATTGAGCAATAGAATAGTTAATGGAATGGATCATTGATGTGGTTTTTATAGTGATTGATCAATGGAATTGACCATTAATATTTGAATTGTAACGGTGGATTTAACTGAGTATTTCTGACTTGTATAAAATTTTGTTGAAATGAAATAACTTTTATGTAATTTGATATGTATTTCAAACCTTGAGTTCGTTATGAAGCTCTGGAATGGCTTTGTATAAATATATAGTGGTTGCTTGATCTACTTATAATATATGTACTACTCACTGGGCTATACCCCTCTCTTTCCCAATCTTTTTAGGTTCTGCGGTATTACAAGAGCGTTATTATAGGGACTTTAGGGAGTTAGATTTTAGGTCTAGTTTTTGGAAGTTGTATAGATGGTTGTTGAAAGTTTGTTGGGTTGGCTAAGTTCTAATTGTACATATTCTTTTTGGTGGATTATAAAAAGTCCGATGTTATAACCAACCTGTTGGTTTATGATACACACACACACACACACACACACATATATACATACACGTGGTTTGAGATATATATGTTTAATAATAGATTGGAAAGACGGCCGTGTCATCCTTTTTTTAGTTGGGAAAATAACATAAATGGTCCATGAACTTTGGCTTAATATATAATGTGGTCCCTAAATTTTTAATTTTTTTAATATGGTCCCTGAATTGTAGCTTAATGTCCAATGTGGTTTATGAATTTTTGGTACATATTTAATTTAGCCCTTGAATTATAAGAAAATATTCAATGTCATCCCTGAATTTGAATTAATGAAAGGACAACATTGAATATTTTCATATACTTCAGGAACTAAGTTGAATATGTATAAAAAATTCAGGGACTATATTAAAAAAAATAAAAGTTCAGAGAACACATTACATATTGGTCAAAAGTTTAAGGATCGCATTGAACAATTAAAAGTTTACGGACCACATCACATATTGGGTTAAAGTTTAGGGACTGTTTATATCATTATCCCTTTAACTGTTTTCGGGGTGTGACAGAGCACATTCTTGTCGCACACATTGAATTGCCGAAGAAACCCCCTAGACATATACAAATAAAACATGCTCATAGACCTTTCCATTGAAGTGAAACATGCCCAAAATCGAGCCTCAATACAAACACTACTATTGACTACATGGAATCCACATTAACATGCCGATTAAACAAGAACGTGACCTGCCTCGTGCCAGCATCTTCAAGGCATTTTAGCAAATAGTTTATGTGCGTCGAATTCAAGTCGAACGTAGGTATTACTAATCCAAGATTGAAGGCTAAATTCATTCAAAATGGATCAAGAACAAATGCAATCAGCCGCACAAACGCAAGCATGGTTGATTCGGCTCTAATTTAGAGAATGCCGTCAAAACAGAGTAGAGAAGGGAAGATAACATTACGATCACAGAAAAAAAGAGATCAAATACACCAACTATTCGAATGCGAGGATGAGTGTCTAACCACAACGACCCCTACTCGGCTCAAGGACGGCGACTATGGGGTGAGTTCAAGATGAATCGAACTAGACTGTTCACCGGTCATTGTCTTCGACCCGAGATCCTTAGGTGAGAGCATTAATAGGATGGGTGACCCATTGAAAAAGTGTCATGTACGCCGAAAGAAAAATTGTGAGGCTCAGAATGGGATGGATCAAAACGAACAAGATTGAGTTAATCCAGGGGTATTACAAATATTCTTGGTAGAGAAAGAAGTTTATTTCTAGACAATCAAATGCAACCTAAATAGTAAAAGGGAGAGACAAAAAGTGGTTGGCCATGAGTTGAGATGGTCACCTATCTTTTGCAAGATCATGAGTTCGACTTACCTTATCAGCAAGACTATGGATGGATGGCTCATGCTGCATTGTCTAACTGCGTCACACCTCGTGTGCATATATTTTCTGACTGCCAGTATCATGGTGGGCTATGATGGCAAGCTTGCGAATCTCGGAATTTCGGATTTTAAGTGTTGAAGAAGTAATAATGACTCAAACCAAATATACCATAACGGGTGTGATACCATTATAATAATGCTCGAGGGGTGTCACTCTCGCCTAACGCCCCTCCTTCCCTTTGAACTTATAAAAGAAGGAAAAAAAGAAGAGGGAGAGACAGAAGAAGCGAGAGAGCGGCTTAGGGGGCCGAAATCACGTTAGTAAAGTTCATTGTACCCAAACTGTATGAGTGGGCTTTGCTTTTACTTTGCGGATGAGCCCCCAGCCCTCCTTTAAATCTATTCGTGAGTGCTACAGGGATAAGTTATTTTGGTTAGGTACGAAATGAACGACTCCTAATCAAAACATGTGGGGTCTTCACATCAAACAATTTCTTTCATGTTTTACTCATTTTACAGAAAAATTATTAAATGAGTGTAGTATGTATACTAACCTGGATTTAAACCAATGATAATGATGGATCCCATGTGGATTTTATGTGTATCCCATCACAGGATTCCATCTTATTTGATGGTTCAGATTCAGTTTAATACGTGTACCGGGTTTAATATTCAACTCTTGCGTGACATTATTCTATAGATTGCAAGAGAGGGTTTTAAAGGAATCCATGATAATGTAACTTCAAGTCAAATATGCGCTGCTTATGTCCACACTGAAGATAATTTAGATAAGACAGATTTGCGAGGTTTTACGTCGTAGTATAGTTTGGTCCGTGACCTAATAGAACCAACGAGTGCAATTGGGCAAAAAGTGGCTTTTGCTCTTGTTGAGCAAAATTCCTAATGAATTTTGAGGAATGGCAAACTAATTTATTATTAACCAGAATTATACTTAAGTTATTTGATGTAAGTAAATGCTGAGTGATAAGACTTAGTTGATGAAAGGACTTTGTCATCATATTTAAAATTACTCGTCAAATTCAATGAGTGTTATTTTTGGTATGTTTTGTAGGATAATCAAATTGATATTTTAAAATATTCTAATTGGTAATCACAAGATCGTTTCTCAAATACGAATAGCTATATTTATGGAAACCTTGATTTGATTGTATGGGCGATCAAATCACTCGGAGATAATGGTTCCTCTTGTAACAGCTATGCATCCTATTTTGGGAAGAATCTCCAACAGGTTGATTTGGAGATCAATACTCTGAAGACTGTCCAATGGATAGATTGGAAGTAGAGGAGTATAAAAAGAGTGCAAATGTTGTACAAAAGAAAAGAGAACTAGAATAGAGAATTCCAAAGTTTGAATAGAACTTCGATCTTACACACTTGTTATTATTGTTTTCTACGTTGTGTTTTTAGAAAGGAAATTACTTGAGTGAAGAGTGTGCGTGATTGTATTATCTATCATCTGAGAAGCACAACTCTTGTAATCTTCTAGTGATTCAGTAGTGAAATACAACCAACGGGCTGCCAATATGGAGAATAGACGTAGGCTCAATAAAGTCGAACCACTATAAAGATCTGTGTGAAGTATTTTCTATCATAAACTTTTATTTATTATTGCTGACATTATACTGTATACATATCTATCAAATAAGTTCGTCAGAACATCGTCTTAGTCATCAGACGCAATCATCTGACAATAATTTATATACAAGTTTGTTATACGAATCCATCTGATATTAATCATATGAGTTGTTGACCTAGATTATATTCATTCCGCACGTTTAAATCATACAATTCTGGTAAAATCACCTATTCACTCCCCTCTAAGTGATAACACTAGCCCTAACAGCTCTCAAGTAGTCGTTGTTTGAAACCGGTCAAACGTTTAGCCCATTCCTACGTAGGGATTTGGGTTGTCTTATGTTACTTATTTGATTTATTTTTGCCACAATGTCAACGATGATGCATGTAGATAAGGTTCTAACTTAAGGCAGAAGTTCAAGTATCATAACCCTGCTTTAACCAAGCAATCAATACTTCAACCTACCTAACCAAAATGCACCTAATCAAACTTCCTATTCCGACAGATAGCGATAGTTCTGATCCTGGACCAAGTCTAATGCTTCTAAACCACATTATCTGATACCACATGCTAAGTTATAAAAAATGCAAAAGGACTATGTTTGAGGGGTAAGCGTGTGTGCCTTTCTCGCTCAAGGTTTATAAGAACTACAAACCGATTTGTCGTGATAATTATTGAGTGTATATGTAACCGCTGGGAATTCACCATTTGCTTGGAAAGATAAATTATCTCCATCTTACTCTTGGCGAACATAAAATAGGGGGCACTCAAAAGTCAAATCATTCTTACCTTGGCCAGAGAATGACATTAATTGGCTGAATATCGCAAATTAAGGAGGAAACGAACAGGAGTGCATGCAACGTGATTATGTGGGGAGTTTATATATCAATGTGTACTAACTTAGAGTGTGACATGACAACGAATGGAGGATTAGGAGGCGACTTTCTATCCTCTCATCACCAATGAAGTGACGAAGGCCCCCAAGAAGTGAGCAAAGTAAAGCAAATTAGAAAAAAAAAATTTTAAAAAAAAGACTAAGAAGAAGTCATGAATTCTCGAAGAAGAAAACGACCGAGGCTCTTGATTACTTGTTATTCTTCTTACTTTTGGTGATTACCGAATGTCCCAAGTAACAATGCAGACACAAAAGATATATCGTTGACCGTGTCCATGAAAGATTAGAAGTAAACCTTCGAGCCCAAGGCAAGTGGCCAAGTTCATGTAGATATATATACACGCAAACGTTGTAACAAACAAAGATTAATTCTAGTCAACTGGGTTTCTTTTCTTCTTGGGTACCTAATCTCGTGAAAAATACTAAGAAAGCCATATAAATCATTTCCTCTTAAAGGTTTCAACCTAGGAGGGACTCACCGCCATCAATTTAATCATCTAGTTAGGCTACATGACTGAGGCTGGTTCCCGGATAAGCTCGATATGTATGTCTGAGATTATGAGGATCCAAGATTCTCTACGCATGTACCTAAAATAGCATCGAAATCTAGACGCAAATGCGATGCAATGCTCGCAATCACAGAAAAGTGTAGCACCTTTCCGTCAAAGCTATGAAGCTCACGCGGTTCACTTGGTGACTGCGACACAAAATCGAGCTTCGAATTTGTTTGTCAGATTTCACACAAGCCCTTGATCCCTCGTCGATTAGATATAGGTTATTGCGCCGGTCTATTAGTCTTGCGCAACTTTAAACTGACCTGTCATGTTTTGATTTTATAGTAACTGCACTATCATCGTATATAGACTCCATCTTAACTCCTTTACCCTTTTACTTCGAACAACCTCTCCTGTAGTGCCCATTTCATCTGATGATAACATCGATGTTTCCTAAGTAGGACCTTGAATTACAATAGCTCTTCCATCTGCTGCCTCTAGGCCCTATGCGTTTGTCTCTACTTCTAGATAACCAATCTTTACCTCTTAATTGTTATGTGCCCCTATAGCAATGAATCAATAAAGTACTCAAAGGAATCCAACAGAGATGCCATCAAGATGATACTTATTGACACCTAAATTTTAAATAGTTATTTAGGAACAATTGCATAGAAAATTAGAGATTAATTTTTTTTAATCCCTAAACAAAAAATATAATTAGATGACATAGCATATAGTTTTTAGGAGCATTTATCATATAGCTTAATTACATTTTGCGTATTAATTGGACCGGTGTTGGATGGATTTAAATGAATGGTTCCAGACTTATTGGCTCTGGACTTAATGGAATTGGACTAAACCCGCATGGATTAAAGATTTAGGCCTAGCCCATTTATTTTTGCGCGAGGGGTCCTACACTTGGAAAGAATTTTCGTAAGTTCACGATATAGGGATATGCAACCAAGAGCGACATATAAATCATGCAATAGGTTATATTCTTGATTGTGTGCATATTATATATTTGCAGTATATTTGGTGCATAATTCTTGATCAAGAATCGAAAAAAATACGAAGAGACTAGAAAGAAAGAGATTCTTTCCTAGACTTGAAAGTTGTAATCTTGTTGGTTTAGGCGTGGAATCTTGGCTGAAATACGGACAATATTCTAATTTGGCAAGGGAAGAAGACAAAACAAATATAAAAGGAGATGTGTGCGTGAGGGGAGAGGAGGAAAGAAATTGCATAGCTAGATTGTGCAATATGTGGTTGGAAAGAGGAAAAAAATTGTATATTTTCTTTTTTTGGTGGGCTCCATTTCTTGGCATATAAAAAAGATGATAGTGCAATGTGTGGGGGTCTCTCTTTTGGGAGAGACAACACACGAAAAAAAGCACACGTGAGATTGAGAGAGAGAGTTGGATGCATACGTGTGCAGCCACTACACCGCTGCTTTCGCAACGCCCCACCGCCGCGCCCGTGTTGCCTGACACCCACCGCCTCGCTATCGCTGCTTTCGGAGCTACTATGGCTTCCGCATCGATCTCCACCCACCGCTGCTGCCACCCAATTGTGACGAAGAGCCGTTGTTGTTAGCTCGACGACGCTGCTATCCCGAAGCCTTGCTGATGACCTGCTGCCCCAATCCGACGATTCACGTTTGCTGTTGTTGTTCTTCGTGAGTCGTCCCTGTTGCTGTTCTTCGTTCAGTGATGCTCTGCTCGTTACCGACACGTCAAGTAAGCCCTGACATTCTACGGTCAAATAATTGAGGAGTCAACCTACACACAAATCATTCAGTAAGTTTCCCAGAGAAGCCGCTAGTGATCTCCCCACCATCATTGCGAGACACTTGGTTTTGCAGCTTTCTTACGAAGCATCGTCGCTGGTCATCCTCACCGCAATTTTTGACGTGAGCCGCTCGAGTATTACCTGCCTTGACCAGGCATCACCGTGAACCACCATCGAGACGAGCCACTCGTGATCCATCGTCAGTCCGATCTGCTTTCGTCCACTGATCCTGAGACATTTAAACTTGGAAAGCAAATATTCGAATTAGGTAAAAAGCTTATCTAATTTGACTTTCGAGTATATTATTTCCTTGTTTACAATATTACAATTTTGTGTGAATCTTTGAATGATATTATCGTATCCATTACGTTCCCGAATAACCTTTAAATTAAGAATTATTTCCTAATTTCACAACGTGCATATGATCGATAGTCCGATTTCATGCCCAAAATATGACTCGCGATCGCACGGAAAATCGTCAATCGAATCTTCTGCCCGAGATATGATTCGTGATTGTGTGAAAAAAATTGGCCAATATGATCCTCATACTCGGGATACGATTTGTCAATCTATTGTTTCTAAATTTAAATGGATGTCGGTAATATTTTGTGATATGGCGTCGTTTGATTTTTTTTTTAAATAAAGAAAATCCAAAAATATGTTAGTTAGGATTTCAATTAGAAGTTTTGCATGTTTAGGGAACCCTAAATATATCTAGAAGATAGGATAATTATTTAATTTAAATTAAGACTTGAGATAATTTATTTCCTAGTTTAAATTAGGTGTTATTCTAATCCTAATAGATTATTTAGGTTATTTTTAGATTCCGAATTTCCATGAAAATCCCAAAAAATTGAGTCACTTTAGGATAGATTAAAATAGATTGCATGTTAATTTAGACATTTTTTTTATTTCGAATTTCATTGGAAAAATACCAAAAATAAATCATTTGTCCGCCATTAGAATTAGGTCACGTTGTCGCATGACATGCAATTCGCATATTAGGTTGCATTAATCGCATGTCATTTTTGCACGTTATTGTATATAGGTTAGTTTGCATTTTAATAAAGCACAAACCCTAAAGAACATCCTTACCCAAAAAACCCTAAAGAACACCTCAAATGCCTTGCTTTGCTAGTTAGAGATCATTTTAGGATTGTTTGGATGATTTTCTACTAACAATGTAGATGCTTGCGTTGCATTAAAGTATGTCATTCTCCTAATCTTGCAATCTATTTATTGCTTTCTTGGGTGTTAAATTGATGTTTTGAGTACCCGCATGAACACCTCACATGTTAGTGACTATGTAATAAAATGGATCCAAACTGTTTGCATAAATATTTTTGAAAAGAAAAGGTACCGAAAGGGCATTAGACTAGATCTAGCGTAACCAAGTCTCCGAGCTTAGAATATCTGGTTTGTAGGAATAAAACATATCTCCCTATGTTTTAATTAGGTTTCTAATCGATCTATCACAAATAGATTAGTGGCAACTCCAAGCATGAAAACTTTTGCATGTTAAAAACTTAAACCCTAAGTTGTGAATTGGTAAGGCTTGAGAGTGTCCGAGTTAAACTTAGTCTTAATAATCCATTAGCTTGAGAAATTTTAGGTCGCGACGGCTTGGCGACTCCGCTGGGGATTTAAGTTAAAACTCTTAGTGGACTTAGGCTGAATTTTCTCTTTTTGATAAAAAAAAATTTTGTTTGGCAGCGAGAATTCCAAGTACGTCCTTAATGTTTAAGGTGTTAAATGTTTTTGCAGAATAGGAGTTATAAGGGGTGGAGTGTTTGTTAACCACTTTCTTGTAGCGAGGTGTTGAGATTGGATATTTTGATATTGAAGCGCCGTTTGCAAATGATCTGTTATGCATGCCTATGCATTTTCACTACACTCTAGAACACATAACCTGTCACCGGACCTGAGCTGCATTGGATCACCTAGGATGGTATTGAGATGGATACCACTCCGACCGTCCGCCAGCGGTATGAGTTGCCCATCTCAATCTCGAAATTTCTTTCTTAATGTGAAGTAATTACCACCCCGATCCACATGTCTACGACATGGGTCGGCTCTTTGACGATGCCAGAGTTACGAGGACCCGACTTAGTCCGCATGCCCGCGGCTAGTTCGATCATCCTCGTGGCTCCACTTTGTTAAACCTTCTAGAGTAGAAATCGAGTCATATAGCATGCGTATGTCTATGTGATTGCCACCCGGTTATTGGTAAAGTAAGTCCTTTGAACTTTTTCTTCGCAATTTATTTACTTTATTGTATTGTTTTGTCGGTCCATGACATTTGGTTGATCGCAAGTCTTAGTCAATATACAATGGGAAATTCCGACATTCGACTTATTTTCCCTCCCAAGAAGGAACTCAAAGTGTGGTGGGACAAGCTAGACCAAGGTAGTTGTGAGTTCGTGGAATCAACAATTGGGCAACTCCTCCCTCTGTTGCATATCAACATTCATGGCGGCCTCATTTAAGCACTTGCCCATTGTTGGTGTCCAGAGATGACTACTTTCATTTTCGGTAAGCATGAGTTCACTCCGACCTTAGAAGAACATAACATTGCCATTTGAAAACCTTTGGAATCAGAATTAATTAGTCTACCTATCGGAATAAATCCTGTCTCGATTTTATCTGATTTTCTGAGAATCAAGGAAGAAAAGATAAGAAAAATTTTGAAAGGTCACCGCAATACTTGCCTATTTTCATTTCTTGATGAATGTTTTCAAAATTACACTTTATTTTAAATGAGAAGGATTTTCCTATTAGCTTTTTTTGGATTTATACTTTTCACTTACTGCAAGAATGTTATTAATCCTTTGATTGCTAAGTTAGTGAGGTAAATGTGTGAGGGAATGAACTTTGTTAATGCCCTCATGGTAGAAACTTTTCTTTCCCTTTCTCGATTTAAAGAAAATGGTGACAAAATCTTTCATGCTTCTCTTGAGCTTTTGCAAATTTGATTCTTATCTCATTTAAAAGGGTTTGGTGGTTTAATGATTATACGTGAAGTTAGCAACTCTGATCACCCTATCATGAGATTTAAGAATAAACAAAAACATGCACCGAATTATCATTATTCCAATTGGCTAGCTTTCTTTAAAAATCCAAAGTCCAAATGTTTTCTATGGCATGCTAAATGGTTCCAAGTTCGTGAGGCCAGATTCACATGTGGACATGTTGGCCCAATCCCTTTACTGGGATTCACTGGGGCAATGGAATATTACCTGATAGGGTGACTCGCCAGTATCAAGTGGTGCAAGAGCTTCCCCTAGCTTTAAAGCAAGTTGATTCAATTCGAGTCGACTTCACTGACGGAGACCTCGACCATGAGGATAGCATTTCTTTAATCAAGTCGTTGTGGGATATGTGCCATCCACAAATGCTCATATGGCTTGAAAAAGAATTAGAGGGTAAAGAAAGAAAGTTTTATGCTACGGCTAAATACATTCAACAACACAAAATTCCAGATAATTTACTCTTGAAGATGCCAATGGTGCTTGAGAAGATCACCAATTGTGCTGAGAAAAGATGTCTCAAGAGAAAAGCTGAGAAGTTACAAAAGTAAGTTACACACTTGGTCAAGGAGAATAAGTGATTATGTTTGGAAATCACATCCCAATTGTATATTGATCAAGCCAAATGAAATGACTTGTGTCTTTTAAGATATTTTTCTTTCTAGATTTGTTGTTTAGGAAGTTGGGTCATTATTTTAGCATATTTGTTTAGGGGATTTCAAGTTGTTGCTTTCATAGTTTTTGTTCAAGAATCCGTTATGAATAAAGTTTTTTTATAAATCAAAGCGAGTAGACTAATGTCATGGATCGGCATGTGATTTTTCTTGACACTTATGTAAGCCTGTTTTATTCGTGAAATTAGGTAATTATGGACCGATCACGATCGCCTATTCGTACGCGGTCGAAAACTAGAATGGTTGATCAAACTGACCTACGAGATCGTGTTGTTCGCATTGAGGACCAAATGAAGCAAGTCCTCGCCACAATGCAACAGATGTCCGCTAAGATTAAAGCCCTTTGATTGACTTCCATTCCTGCATCTCCTGAGGCATCAGCCCCAAAGCAGAGAGGTGGAAAGAATGCCGATAGTGAGGAAGATGACGATCTTCCCGATTTAGCAGATGACCTCGTCCAGATTATTGTTAACAAGGATAAACCTAATGAACGGGTCAACAAGCTTGAAAAGAGAGTGAAGTAACTAGAAGGCTCACATGATTCACCCTCAATCGACTTGTCTCTATACTCACAAATCAAAATCCCGAAGAAATTCAAGATGCCGGATTTTGACAAGTACAATGGCACCTCCTGCCCAAAAGTCCATCTGCAGCTATACCACGTACAGATGACCTCGTATGTTGATAATGAACTCTTGATGATCCATGTATTTCAAGCAAGTTTGACGGGTCTTGCCTTGAACTAGTATCTCATGAAGAAGATAAATAGCCTCAAAACCTAGAAGGAAATTAGTGAAACATTTCTAAAACAGTACAGGTTCATTACGGACATCATTCGCACCTGCGAAGACCTCGAACGTGCTTAGATGAAAAAGACTAAGTCGTTCAAGGATTATGCTATCAGATGGAGAAATATAGCCGCTCAAGTTATCCCAGAACCCATAAATAGTGAATTAAAGAGGATGTTCATTAAAACTCTTCCGTTTGAGTACCGTAATAGGATGGTAGCCATTCCGGCTGATAACTTCAATCAACTCATCCCCATAGGCGAACATATTGAGATATGGTTGAAAGATGGGTGGTTTATGGAGCCATATTCTTCGACCAAAAGATTTAGCACAAGAAAGGAGAAAGAGCTGGCGGTTGAAGTCAATGTGACATATACCCAGCCAAGTCGGAAGAATGTTAATGTCGCTCCAGCAATCCGAGTAGTAGAAACTCAACAACATAGCACGGGTCATCAACCTTCTCAGAGGAGGAACAATAAGAGGTAATTCATCCCCCTCCCTGGGTCGTTGTCTTAAGTGCTAGCGGTCTTTCGGAAGAAAGGTTTACTTACCACCGAGCCAAAGTGGCCCAACCCCGAGTAGCTCTATAACTACGATCCGTCCAAGAAATGCGATTATCATATGGGTGAAGTGGGGCATTCAACTGATGATTGTATCACTTTCAAGCATTGGATTTAGAACTTACTTGATACAAGGGCATTTTCCTTTCAACCCGCTAAGCCGAATGTTCTGAGCAACCCGCTCCCTAATCATGCGGGCAATGTGAATGCCATATTAAGTATCGATGCTGGTCGAATCAAGAATGTCAAGGTGTACACCACCGATCTCTACGGTGAGTTAGTGAAAGCCGGTTATTACTCTAATAATGAGGTCCTTCCTCTAGCTATCATGAGAGAAAGAATCTCAAAAATAGTAGAAGTTGGGATGATCGTTTATGCTGACCATACTGGCATCATTTCTACTATCTCCGAAGTGGTTATTAATTGGGACGAGGAGTTTGCTACATTGAACATTGGGAAAGACAAGCTCGACCCTTTGCTTGAAGACATGCCTTCGCTCGAAAACACGTCCGATGATGAAGAGATTGTAGTAAGCACGCCTACAACCGATAAAGGGATAGTGATTGAGATACCTCAACCGTATGAATACTGTGATAATAAAGCAGTCCCTTGGTCCTACAGTCTTGATGTCGACTTAGTTACTAGATTTGGACGTACCTATGGCCAAGCTAATGCTCAACCTGCAAAACCTATTACTGATGAAGAAGCCAAGGAGTTTCTGGCCTTAATCAAGGCTAGTGAATACAACATAGTTGAGCAACTGCGCAAATCTCTCTGCTTGAATTCCTCCAAACGTCTGTCAAATATCAAAAGGCCCAGATGAAGGTGTTAAGTGAAGTCCATGTCCCCGAGACGATTGATCATGACAAAGTGGAGGAATTTGTGGGTTCCATACTCCTTAAAGATCTTATAGCCTTTTCGGATGAAGAGTTTCCTCTAGAAGGGAGAGGACATACCAAAGCACTTTACATTTCTGTCAAATACAAGGCCTCACATGTAACCTGGGTACTCATCGACAATGGATCAGCCTTAAACATCTATCCTTTGGCGACTTCACATCGCCTCAAGATAGATTCTTTTAGGATAAATTTTGTGAAGACCTCCGTGCTAGCCTTTGACGGAACGAAGAAAGAAGTGATGAGAGAAATCCACCTTGACATATAGATAGGACTAACAATGTTCAACATCCTATTTCAAGTTATGGACGTTCCTATTGCATTCAATTTTCTGTTGGGTAGTCCATGGATTCATACTGCCAGAATTGTGTCATCCAGTCTACATTAGAAGGTGAAGTTCATTGTGTAGAGAAAGTTAGTCACTGTCCATGGTGAAGAAGAGCACCTAATTTACCACGCAACGGCTATCTCCTATGTTGAGCCGGATTACAAAATAGAATCGAGCTATCAGTCGCTCGAGCTCGTATAGACCATACATGTATCTAGAGGATCATCACCACCCGTTCTTGAGGTGCCAAATGTTGCAGTCATGGTCGGAAGAGTAATGGTGTCCCATGGCTTTACTCCGGGTGAAGGCCTTGGCAGGAATGATCAATGTATTCGCCAACCTGTGGAGGTCTCTCGGAGGCCCCACACTACTAGGTTGGGGTATCAGTGATCAAGCGTGCCAAATAATGGGGGACGTGGACGTGGACGCGGATGTGGTCGAGGTCGAGGTCAAGAAGACAGGTAAAATAAACAGCGATCCGAAGAAGAGTTGAATGGTGAAGAATGTGGGCGTGGAATTACCCAAAATAACAGAGAGCTTGGGTGTATTAGGTTGCTTCCACACATCCGCACCACATTTCCAAGCCCTGCAAGAATGATGCATGAAGAGAAGGAGGTGATCGACACTTTAGGGCAACCGAACGGCAAGTTCGATTATTATGTGAAATACTCGGTGCCCCTAAGCTTCTATGTTGACCCGTGACATTGTTCCAGATGACTGAGGAGGTATGGATGATCTAACACCTCTAATGACAGAAGATCCTGATGATGCAATGGAGGGAATCACTGCTCTGTTCGATAATTTTTTATTGGAGTCATCGAGGAAGGACTGTTGGAAGGAATGGGCATTGACCCGCAAGAGTAACACCTTTACTTTTCTCGCATACTTCCCTGCGTGGGAATTTTTACTGCTTTTAGGACTTGTCCCGTCCTAAGAGCTGCTTTTTAGGATTTTTCATTTCTAAGACTTATCGTTGCAATTTCCATTCAATAAATGTAATTCATTTGGTGATAATCAATGAAATTACAAATTATTTTCATTTTTGAGGGCATGTTGAGGTATATCAAACCAGCCCAATGATGATATCCAACCGATAAAAGAAAAATACAGTCTATGGAGAATTTTGAGGCTTGAGCTTCTTCATGTTCCCTCTTGTTAAAACTTTTTTGAAAAGAATTTCAAAATAAATAAAAAAATAAAAAATACACTATTTAGCCCTGTTTGTCCTTCTGAAGCTCCTACTTTATGTTTCGGGAGCAATCTTGTGACACGTTAGGGTATAGGAACGGTCCAATATGATGAATTATGTGTTGCTGAGCCTAATCTCGATGACACCGACGAACTCGAAGATTCCTCGGAAATGCTACGTGGCCTAGAACAACATGAAAGGTCCAAAGTTCTCTCGTCAGACCAAACTGTCATTATTAATTTGGGTGATGCGGAGGAAACCATAGAAGTGAAGAGAGGGGTAAATCTCCCTGAGAGTGAGACAAAACGCCCGATCCAGTTGCCGCATGAGTAGGTAAGTCTTTCAACCAAAAAGTGCGTCAAAGACAGTTTAAGGTAAATGATCTAGTCCTGAGGAAGATACTCTTGGTCTTTCCTATTCCCGGAGGCAAATTCACCCCAAACTACATTGGTCCATACGTGGTTAAAAAGGTGCTCCTCGAAGGTGCCGTAATTCTCGCAGAAATGGACGGGCATGAGTTTTCCACTCCTAATAATTCTGATGCTATGAAGATGTATTATCCTTGACAAGATCTAACATTTTTGCGGCAAAAGTTTTCAAGTGTTTAGTTTTATACTCTGAGTCACAAACATTTCACTGATGAATAAATGGTTTTAATCAATTTCAAGTTAAGATGTGTGCATTGGCTTTAAATTCTGCATGGTTATTTTGTCGGTATGCATCATCGACTTCAAAAGGGAAATCCATTTAGACAATCCGATAACTCATGTGGAATGAATTGAATATGTTGAATGAGGTACATCAAGATGATGAAAGGTAAGTCCTATCCTATACACAGTTCTATGCACTAATCCCTAGTGAGTTGAGTGGAAAAATTCCATGTTTGCAAGGTAAAGGGTTATCTCGCAAAAGGTACGGCAATCGAAGTGACGAAAAGCGGTTAATTTCTCTATCTTAATCACTATAGGTTGTCCATTGTTTCGCCACTTTGAGCCTAAACACTGTGAGTAATTCTTTCAAATTACCCCTGTTAAGAACCACTCTACATCGGGACAAACTGAAGGTAAGTCAGCATTATAAGGTGAAAAATGAATAGAGATTGTCTTGCTCTCATTTGCATCAATCTTCGAGTGTTTCTTTTTCAAATGAATTCACACGAAGTTCAAGTGTCTTAGGATGATGAAAAACATTTCTTTCTCTATCCTATACACACTTATATTCATTGTATAGGTCATTTGAGCTTGTAATTTCATTTCATAAAAACCTAGTTGGTGATCATCCCCCACACTGGGGCAGGGTAAAAGCCATCACTGTTGACGCAGCATATCCAGAGTGTCGATAGAAGACGAAGACCCTAAGAGTCCAAATGTTAGTCATTCGGTCAAAACAAGCCAAAATGTGGTTGGCCAATGTATGCATTGTGGATAGTGTGTCAAAAGTAAAAAAAAATGAATGAAAAAAAATGAAAGCTAAGGGGCATAAAAAAACAGTGTGCTTGGTAAAAATAAAGCCATGCTCATAAACAAAAAAAAAGAAAAGTCGAAAAAAAAAGGGAGAACTTTAGAAAAAAAATGTCAAGATATGACATGTCAAAGTCATGAATCGCAGTGGAGCAGTGGTCTTACAAGTCTCGAATGAATCAAGTGGTAAACTCAAGACTGATGAAGCATCTACCGAGAAGGCAATCCCTAGCGGAAAAGAGGACCGGTGATAATGCCTAGATGATCACCAATTCTCACCCTATTTATACACATTTTTTAGCCTGATGATCCTTTTGTTTCTCAACCCATGAACTTAGCTTACGTTACGTCCTTTACAAAGTCTCTTCAGATTATGACACTTGAACTCGCATGGGAATTCATATGCTTATGAGCTTAGCTCGAAGAAGTATGAGCAAGTCCATTTGTATCTCATTTTACAGGGTTCTTGACTTGTAAATCCGGAGAGGATTGCGGAGTATTTTCTTTCAATAGTCTCGACTTGAAGAGTTCCCTTTTGTTAAGCCATTGACCAAGCCCACGTTATGGTCCTAGTAAAGAACTCTCGGATTGGTAAGGTTGTATTGCTTGCGAGAATATTCGGACCCTTGTCGACATGATGATAGTGAGATAGAGTGAATCTCATAAATTAGCCACTTTTCGATGAGAGTGAGTGAAAGCCATTTCGAACCAAAAGTCTCTCATTTGACATTTTCAAGACACCCACTTGTGAGTTTGAATTGTCTTATCATGATTTTCCCCAGTGAAACGTAGTAATGCTGATTTGACAAAACTGTAATGCATGAAAACTAGTTGAATTTATAGTGCATGAGTATATGTGTTCTTGATTGTCCATGAATGTATATTACATATTGCCTAAAACCGTGTCTAGTAGGAGACACGCCCTCAAGAGTCAGAGATATCACCAGGTAAGTATATCTCTATCTCTTGGATGTTTGTGACTATCAAGATATCCTTAACCTGTTGGAGCAATTGTTAGGTCTCATATTTGATCATTTTGTTGCGATCTCTAGACGCCTTTAATGATATCTAGGCATCTATTGATCAAGCCTTTTCAGGTACCTCTGATGATATCCAGGTACTTTGTTAAGGAATCTCCGAGCATTCGGGCTAACCCCTCTGTTCACTAAATCGTTAAATACCTTTGACGATATCCGGGTTTTTATCGATCAAGTCCTTTCAAATATCTCAAATGATAACTTGTTAGGCACATCTTTCAAACAATTTGGAAAGTTTCTTCTTGAACACCTCTGACGATATTCAGGCGTTTAGCAGTTGACTTTTTCCAAATACCTCTGACGATATCTAGGTATTTCGTTAAAAGTAGGAATGTATTCCAATTTATCGAATCGCTTTTCAAGTACCTCAGATGATAACTAGGTACCTTATTAAGCCCCATTTCTAACAATTTGGAGAAAGCCCAGCATTAGGCTACCTCTAATGATATCCAGGTTCTTAATGAATAATTTTCTCGAGTACCTCTGCTGATATCTAGGTATTTCGACAAAATGTGGGATAAATTTCGTTTCACTAGATTATCACTGGACGCTTCAGATGATATCCAGGCATTCAGCGGAAGGTCTGTTTTGAGTATCTCAGACGATATCCAGATATTCGAAATAGTCTTCCATTCTTTGATCTCTAGATACCTCAAATGATATCCAGGTGTCTACTGATCACCATCTTCAATTATCTCAGACAATATCCAGGTAATTCGAACTAGCCTTCGTGTGTCCTAATTGAGTTGCAGGTCACCGAAGTCTTTCAGCGTTCATCAGGCAATACCTTTGAGACAGACCCCAACATTTGCCAAACAACCTACAAAGTCGGAGTCATGCCTTGAATTACGCTACCACGCCTGTCAGGTAAGTAACTCCATGTGTGGGTTATTCACGTCAGCATGCATCATGACATATTGCATTTCAAAAATGAGAACTAGTACTCCCAAAAAAAATAACATTCATTGCATGGTCAAAATTTAGGTATCATTTAGTCTTTGAATGTAACCTCTTCGAACTCACCTTCAAAAAGGGGCAGCTGTTGACACCTAAATTTTAACTAGTCATTTAGGAACAATTACATAGAAAATTAGAGATTAATTTTTTTTAATCCCTAAACAAAAAATATAATTAGATGACATAGCATATAGTTTTTAGGAGCATTTATCATATAACTTAATTACATTTTGCATATTAATTGGACCGGTGTTAGATGGATTTAATGAATGGTTCCGAACTTATTGGCTCTAGACTTAATGGAATTGGACTAAACCTGCGTTGATTAAAGATTTTGGCCTAGCCCATTTATTTTTGCACGAGGGGTCCTACACTTGGAAAGAATTTTCGTAAGTTCATGATCTAGGGGTATGCGATCGAGAGCGACATATAAATCGTGCAAAAGGTTATATTCTTGATTGTGTGCATATTATATATTTGCCATATATTTGGTGCATAATTCTTGATCAAGAATCGAAAAAAAACAAAGAGACTATAAAAAAAGAGATTCTTTTCCGAGTCTTGAAAGGCGTAATCTTGTTGGTTTAGGTGTGGAATCTTGGCTGAAATACAGACAATATTCTAATTTGGCGAGGGAAGAAGACAAAACAAATATAAAAAGGAGATGTGTGCGAGAGGGGAGAGGAGGAAAGAAATTGCATAGCTAGATTGTGCAATATGTGGTTGGAAAAAGGAAAAAAATTGTATATTTTCTTTCCTTAGTGGGCTCCATTTCTTGGCATATAAAAAAGATGATAGCGCAATGCGTGGGGGTCTCTCTTTTGGGAGAGACAACACACGAAAAAAAGCACACGCAAGATTGAGAGAGAGTTGGCTGCGCACTTGTGCAGCCGCTATGCCGCTACGTTCGCAATGCCCCGCCTCTGTGCCTGCGTTGCCTGACGCCCACCGCCTCGCCACCGCTACTTTCAGAGCTATTGTGGCTCCCGCACCGATCTCCACCTACCGCTGTTGCCACCCAACCGTGACGAAGAGCCGTTGTTGTTAGCTCGACGACGCTGCTGTCCTGAAGCCCTGCTGACGACCTGTTGCCCCAATCTAATGATTCACTTTTGCCGTTGCTGTTCTTTGTGAGTCATCCCTATTGTTATTCTTCGTTTAGTGACACTCTGCTCGTCACCGATACGTCAAGCAAGCCCTAACATTCCATGGTCAAATATCTAAGGAGTCAACCTACACATAATCATTTAGTAAGTTTCCCAGGGAAGCCGCTAGTGATCTCCCCACCATCATCGCGAGACACTTTGTTTTGTAGCTTTCTCACGAAGCATCGTCGCTAGTCATCCTCACCGCGATTTTTGACGTGAGCCACTCGAGTATCACCTGCCTTGACCAGGCATCACCGTGAACCACCATCGAGACGAGCCGCTCGTGATCCATCGCCAATCTGATCTGCCACCGTCCACTGATCCTGAGACATTCAAACTTGGAAAGCAAATATTCGAATTATGTAAAAAACTCATCTAATTTGACTTTCGAGTATATTGTTTCCTTGTTTACAATATTACAATTTTGTGTGAATCTTTGAATGATATTATCGTATCCATTACGTCCCCAAATAGCCTTTAAATTAGGAATTATTTCCTAATTTTACAACATGCATATGATCGACAGTCTGATTTCATGCCCGAAATATGACTCACGATCGCACGGAAAATCGTCAATCTGATCTCCCGCTCGAGATATGATTCGCGATTGTATGAAAAAAATTGGCCAATCCGATCCACATGCCCGGGATACGATTTGTCAATCTATTATTTCTAAATTTAAATGGATGTCGGTAATATTTTGTGATATAGCATCGTTTGATTTTTTTTAAAAAAAGAAATCCAAAAATATGTTAGTTAGGATTTCAATTAGAAGTTTTGCATGTTTAGGGAACCCTAAATATATCTAGAAGATAGAATAATTATTTAATTTAAATTAGGGCTTGAAATAATTTTTTTCCCAGTTTAAATTTGGTGTTATTCTAATCCTAATAAAGTTTTAGGTTATTTTTAGATTCCGAATTTCCATGAAAATCCCAAAAAAAATTAGTCACTTTAGGACAGATTAAAATAGATTGCATGTTAGTTTAGAAATTTTTTTTTATTTCGAATTTCATTGGAAAAATACCAAAAATAAATCATTTGTCTGTCATTAGAATTATGTCATGTCATCGCATGGCATATAATTCACATGCTAGGTTGCATTAATCGCATATTATTTTTGCGCGTCATTGCATATAGGTTAATTTGCATTTTAATAAAGTGCAAACCCTAAAGAACACCTCGAATGTCTTGCTTTGCTAATTAGAAATCATTTTAGGATTGTCTGTATGATTTTCTACTAACAATGCAGATGCTTTCTTACCAAAAAAAAAAAACAATGCAGCTGCTTGCGTTGCATTAAGGTATGTCATTCTTCTAATCTTGCAGTCTATTTGTTGCTTTCTTGGGTGTTAAATTGATGGTTTGCGCACTTGCATGAACACCTCATTTGTTAGTGACTATGTAATAAAATGGATCCAAACTGTTTGCATAAATATTTTTAAAAAGAAAAGATACCGAAAGGGCATTAAACTAGATCTAGCGTAATCAAGTACCCAAGTTTAGAATCTCTGGTTCGTAAGAATAAAACATATCTCTCTATATTTTATTTAGGTTTCTAATCGACCTACCACAAATAGATTAGTGGCGACTCCAAACATGAAAATTTTTGCATGTTAAAAACTTAAATCCTAAGTTGTGAATTGGTAAGGCTTGGGAGGGTCCGAGTTAAGCTTAGTTTTAATAATCCATTAGCCTGAGAAATTTTAGGTCGCGACAATGCTTTGTTTCTCATCAGGAAAGGCTTCATTAATGTTCTTCAAACCAACAATGAATTTGTTAAACTCGTCAAAATGAGCTCTAATGGATGCACCTTCAACTAGTTGGAGTTAAAACATCTGTTTCAACATATATAAGTGATTATTCAAACTCTCCATCAAATAGACTCACTCAAATTCTTCCCACAATGTTGCGACATCTTTCTCTTTGGCCACTTCAATCAATACCTCATCCGATGGATTCAATAGGATCATGCTTTTTGCCTTCTTTATCAACCTAACTTATCGAGATCTTTCGTCAAATCCGACTATTTATACTTGCCATCCAACACCTTGGCCAAACCTTGGTGGTTGATAGGGCACGCATCCTAATGCTTCATAACTCAAAGTTGTTACTCTCATTGAACTTCTCAATATTAAGTCTTGCTCTATATGTATCGCAAGCGCAACATTTCTAGGCAACGATAAGACCAAAAATAAAGAACTCCAAATAAACTCTAGCGACCCAAGCACTAGCTCTGATACCAATTGTTGTGAAAATTCTGTGGAAGTTTAGGATCGTGCAATTCAAGTCTAAAGTGAGAAGAAGAAAGTACTATATAAATCAAAGAAGAATGATAAATACCTGATACTTACGAGGTTCTATCTAAATATCGATACTTATTCCATGGAGAGAGCTAGTCATCAAGAGATCCATTATAAATCTAGAGAATATGAAGTTTACAATCGCTCAAGTGTTTATCAAACCTATATTATGTCTAGATCAAAGTCACAACTGTTGTCTCATAATCTTTTACAAAGAACTCACTCAGAAACTCATAGAGAGATAATTATAACACTCCTCTTGCTTGCTCTAGAGTCTAATAATCCAGTAGAATTTCATCTTTTAAATCTACAATATTTGTATCCAAAATAGGAAAACCCTCTTAAGGAATCTACTCAATTTAAGAAACTACACAAGCTAGAAAACTTACTCAAACTAGTAAACTTACTTGGATAGGTTTTATTTTTTGGGATCTCACTTGAGACATATTTTTAATACTAAAAAAGCTATTGAAATATGAAAAAGTAAAAAGTGTTAACGAGTGATTAATATTGAAGAATAAATGTTATAAGGAAAACAAACCAAATTTGACTCGCTCCCCACGGTTTTCACCCCGCCAAGAAGATGTTCCATGATTCAAAGAGAGTCATTTTTAATTGAGTTATTAGCCAACTTGTGAATATTCAGCTTCTTTTCTTTAGTAAGCCTTGATTTGGTAAAGAATGACAAAATCGGTAAAGTGTGCAAAGAGCATAGAAGTGAGTTTGAATCTGACTTGGTCTACAGCGAGGGTTCTATACAATATGAGTATCGTCTAATCTTTGTGAGAAAATAAAAAAAAAATGAAGAAACTTGGCTGTAAAGTTATTCAAAGGTGTTGAGATTCAAGAAGTTTCTCTCCACGAACGTAAGTTACATCAACCGTAAACAACGTAAACACGTTGCATCAAGCTATGAACAACGTAAATATGTCGTGTGATTTTACCTTCAACATTTTATTGTGTTCCATCGGCTTGGCTTCACAACAAAAATGTAATTTATGTTGTTTTTTTTTCATTTCTTCCACCCACACCACACCCCACCACCCCCCCCCCCCCCCCCCCTCTTTTCTCGTTTTGCTTGAGGATCTGTAGAAGATTTTTAATTTTTTTTTCGAAGACTAGTGAAAGATATTCCCTAGCTAAACTTTTGATTGACTTGCCCATCAATATTTTTATATTAAGCGGGTTTTCCATGCATAATTGAACAACTGTATTCCATTATTTCTTGTTTTAGCGAAGGTCAACGATCTCCGTGAGATTTGAATGCAACTTCATATGATAGGCTCCTCCCAACTATATAATATGTAAGCAATAGGTCCACAGAATGGAAATGTGTGGGGACAAGCCTCAACTTTCGAACATGGCTCCCACATCTATACATCCACCAAGCCACTAGGAGACATCTCTTGATAAAAAAACTTAATTAAGCAATTTATTGCATCCGAACCTTCGGATGAACTGAAATTAAATCATATAATTGGAATTTGGAACTTGGGAAAATTGTATAAAAAGTCCTAAACCTATTGTACATTTTCCAATTCAATCCTAAACTTTTTAATTTTGGCAATTAAGTCATAATCCTTTTCACATTTTGCCAATTAAGTCCATCCGTCCAATTTTAACCGTAAATTACTGATATAGACGTCGGCCGTCCTACGTGGCACCGTGCGGTGCTACAATGAATAATTTTTAATAATCTTTTATTATTCTTTCGACATTAACATTTTAAATTTTTCTTTCTTTTCTTTTCTTTCTCTGTTTTTTTTTCATCTTCTTCCTCTGTAGTCATCAACCTCCTTGATGGCTGGTGACCAGCCACAAGGAGAGCCGGTGAGGCTCACCCTCATTGGATTTGTTGAGGGCTGACCTCGCTAATTGAGCGAGGTTCGCCTCGCAGGGGTGAGATCGCCAAGGAACGCGAGGTACTCTCGCCGGTATTATCAAAATATATAAAAAAAATATTATTAAAAACTGTCAACATCAGCGCCGGTGGTGCCACATCGGATGGCCGGCGTCCACATCAACAATTTTCGGCCAAATTTGGTTGGATGGACTCAATTGTGAAAAGGTTCAGGGATTAATTGGCAAAATTGAAAGATTTAGGATTGTATTGGCAAAAGTACAATAAGTTTATGACTTTTTAGATAATTTTCTCCCAAATTATTGCATCCGAACCTTCGAATGAACTGAAATAAAATGATATAATTGGAATTTGGAGGTTCTTTGGTCGTAGTTGAATTAACCAATTCAAAGGACCAGCTATGTCAAGAAAGTATAACTTAGTACCATGTTTCTCTCCTTCGTATCCACTTGGTTATCTATTTTCTTTGTTTATATTTCTATATGATAATTTATCATATGATAGAAGCCATTTAAACTGCTAGACAGCGAAGCTTGGGCTACCGCCATGGAGAACACACCCGTCAGGACCCTTTCTCCATTTGATTAATGTCCACACTCAAACGTGCGAGAGGTTAAGAATAAGTCCATAATCTGCATTATCACTATTCTTCCCGAAAAAGAAGAAGAAAAAGATCGCCATAGAAGCTTCACGATCACAAAAGAAAGTCTTGCTAATATAAAATATGGACGTGCACTTCTCGTTCCTTGAAGAAACCTAACGATGGCTTGTGATTTAAATACAGACGCATCCTCTCTATTTCGTGCATCATCGAAGCATTGCAAGACCTTCGAAAGGTTTTCGCCAGACAATGGCGCGACGACAAGAAGCCGTGTTTCTACTCGCATGGGCTTTTGCTCTTGTAGCTGTGTCTTCAGCTGCAATCGTGGAACACACATTCAATGTAACGTGCTTTTCCTCCTTTTTCTGCCTCTTTTCCAGCTATACGCAACTTGTACTTTAACGGACGAGGGTTTTAAACATCGGCCCGTATTGTGTTCCTGTTCTATCCAATGGTTCTCATGTACAACGTGATTTGTTTCAGGTGGAAAACGTGACGGTGAGAAAATTATGCCGGAAGCATGTGATCACTGCAGTGAACGGAACTGTTCCCGGCCCAACGATTCAAGTGACGGAGGGTGACACCCTCGTCATTCATGTCCACAACATGTCCCCGTACAACATCACTATTCACTGGTAACCAATCCTGACTATAGAACTGCATGAAAACTCTGACATATGCACAGGAAGTTTGACTTTGACAAAGTAAAACAACAGGTTGTTTCTTATTATGTTGTTTTCTATCATGACGTTCCAGCTGTTTTTTTTTTTTATGGTTAACAAGGTAAAGAAAGATGGAATAAGCTTTTTGAGCAATTGCTTACGATGGCATGCGACTATGAGACCTCACCTCGCCCACGAGTTTCTCAACTAGATTTGCTTAAATTAAATGAAAAAAATGGGAAAATTGAGGAAAAAAAACTGTCTTGATGAACTTCCCAAGTGCTACTTTGCGAAATGTTGTTTATCTTCACTGTTTATATTTTCCCCTAAAGTTGATGAAGATGACACTTTGCTCAATTCGTGTAGGCATGGAGTGTTTCAACTATTGAGTGGTTGGTCAGATGGACCGAATTACATTACACAATGTCCTATACGTCCCGAACACAGTTATACTTATAGATTTACCATCACTAAACAAGAAGGCACACTCTGGTGGCATGCTCACGTCTCGTTGCTCCGCGCCACCATCTATGGCGCTCTCATCATCCTCCCCAAGTCGGGTCACTACCCATTTCCAACACCTCACAAACAATTTCCGATTGTTCTAGGTATATTGCTCTTTCCCCAATATTTAATGTATATATCCCAAAAAGTTGTTTCATCCAAGTAAAATATCTTTCTATATCATCAAATGGATCTACAAGAACCAGTAAAACCATTTCTACATTCATGACTCTTGGTTAAGTACTTGAGTGAGTAATCAACCAGACTAGACTAGTCATGGAACGCAAATTCCATGACCATATGATTTGTCAACATGATGATCAAATTAAGTTTACTAGATTTGACTATGCTGTAATTGATCACTTTCTCTGTGGAAACTCAACAAGCTGTTAAATGATTTACGTGGTACTGCAGGAGAGTGGTGGAATGCAAATGTGATCGATATAGAGAACCAGGCACAAGCGCTCGGCGTGGGGCCTAACATTTCAGATGCATTCACCATCAATGGAAGGCCCGGAGATCTCTATCCTTGCTCCAAAAAGCGTAAGCAATTACAACAACATATTGCAATTTCAACTTGAACAAAGTTCAGAGAAAATTTGATTGTTGGTTTGTTGATTTTTTATACTTTTTTCTCTATTCGCGCAGATACCTACAAGCTGAAGGTGGTGCAAGGAAAGACCTACATGCTTCGCATCATCAATGCTGCACTCAATAACCAACTCTTCTTCAAGATAGCCAATCACAAGTTCACCGTTGTTGCCGTCGATGCCTCATACACCGACCCCTACGTCACCGATGTCGTCGTCCTTGCCCCGGGCCACACGGTCGACATGCTCCTCACCACAGACCAGACCCCAGGGGCCTACTACATGGCGGCCCGCCCGTATGTTAGCGCCCAAAATGCTCCGCTGCCTGATAATACCACCACGACTGGGATTCTCATTTACGACCAGCTTCCCTACGCAAGCCCAATCATGCCTATCCTGCCGGCACTCAACGATACCCCGACGGCCCACAAGTTCTATAGGAACTTGACCAGCCTCGTGGAAAGCCCGAACTGGGTGCCGGTGCCGACTAAGCTGGACGAGCAAATGCTGGTGACCATCGGATTGAGCATCTCCCCGTGCGGACCCAGTGCCACGTGTCAGCTTCTCCCGAATGTCCCAACCCTTCGGTTGTCGGCAAACATGAACAACGTGTCGTTCCAATTCCCCACAAGCCTGTCCCTCTTGCAAGCACACTTCTTCAACGTGAAAGGGATCTACACCGCCGATTTCCCCGACCAGCCTCCGCTGAAATTCGATTACACGAACCCCGCCAACAGCAACAGCACAGCGTTGGCGTTCGCGCTCAAAAGCACAAGGGTGAAGCAAGTGAAGTACAACGCGACGGTCGAGATCGTGTTCCAGGACACGACTATTATCGGCGCAGAGAATCACCCTATGCACTTGCATGGCTTCAATTTTCACTTGGTGGGACAAGGGTTCGGGAACTTCGACCCGGTCATGGATCGGAAGAAGTACAATCTCTTCAACCCAGTGATACGTAACACGGTCGCTGTGCCCGTGGGAGGTTGGGCTGCCATCAGATTCCGAGCAAATAATCCAGGTAATATTAATGAAAGTAAATACTATATGGAGTAAAATTTATTGTTTCTTAAGAGTATGATTGATTAGTGTTTGGAAAAAAAGACTAGACATAATAATCTTTTCGCAAAAACAAAACATGGGACGGTTTGTCTTTTTCAGAAGTCGATATAGTTCGTCATTGAGTAATTATATAGGGTTTAATCCAAACATGATCAACGATCACTTGCAAATGTAGCGACCACATAGAGCCATTTCTTGTGAGTAACAAGGGACTAAGTTCGCGAGACATCGGGCAAGCTAATCATTATCTTTAAGTTAACTTTTCAACCATATTCATTCTGCAATCACATGTAACATGTGATCCCCTTGTCTGTGTCGTTTACCAATTCCTACATAGGGATATCGTGTGGCTTCAACTTTTACATCATGGATGTTTCTCAGTGGGAGGGAGTTGGTAAAGGAATGAGTTTGGTATATTAGATGGAATGAGTTGAAGGATAGTGACAGTGCAACAAATCCCTTAGACCATTTCAATGATGAATTCAAAATATAACCTACTGAAAAATAATTACATTTTATCACCCCAAACAAAAAGATTATTGTATCTCATTCCTTTTGTAAATTATGCAGGTGTATGGATATTGCACTGCCACCTGGACGCCCACTTACCGCTGGGACTAGCGATGGCTTTTGTCGTCGAGAATGGGCCGACTCGGTCGTCGACATTGCCTCCACCTCCTCCTGATCTGCCTCAGTGTTAGGACCGAGAGTACACTGAACACGCTATATTTAATTTTTCCATTCTTTCTTCGTGCAGCCCCATTGTGATACACAGTCATCTCCAGCTTAATTGCTTCGACAATGCCAATGCACTGAAGCGAGTTCATGTTTTCCCAACCTTTGGTTCAAATACATTCCTTAATTGACCCTGCCACCGCCGTTGGCTGGTGATTTCGTGTCTTTCATATATCTGAATGCCTACCTCTTTCCCATCTATTTATACAAAAACATAATAAAAGAGGAAATAAAGTGAAGAGTGTCTTGCATCCACCATGGTTGTAACTTTATAAGTTATTGAGATCCGAACTGTATATTTCAATATCTTCCAATACAATAACGTGGTAGGAAGGAAGAGGTTGAGGTGGCTTTGAAAGTGGAGATGTGCGGAGGGAAATGAAGTTTGCTTGGGTAGTAGATGGGTTGGAGCAAGTGATTGGACACCCAATGAGCTTTGCCAGATCTTCGAAAAGCGATCTTGGGCTGCAAATCAATCGCAAAATAAACTCCGACTTTTATAAACTTTTGTATTGAGACAAGACCTTATTCTTAAAAATTTATTGGAAAGGACATAGGGTTGGACTTTTACACATTAGTATCATTTCTTAAGACAATCGATATTGTCTTCACACCAAGCAATTTGTCATGCCCATCAGGGTACAACGCCCATGGAAAGGTCTAATATAGAGTAATGTCATAAAAATGATTTTCCATTTGTTACTCCTTGTTTAATATTCAAGCTTCGTTTGTTTGATGGAAATTTTCCCCATTTCCTTGTGTTTAAATCAATTAGGAAAATAAGTCAACGAAAAACCTTATACCTATGCAAAATTTCAGGAAATACTTTACTCTTTTAAGAATCAGAAATTAATTACCAAATTTCGACTATACATTGGCGCTTGCATCAAAGACCTCGACACTTGGACATGGGGACTCTATGCTTAGGCACGGGAACCCCGACACCCATGCCCGATACTAAGATATGTCTCAAGCTTAAGTCCAAAAAGGAAGCATTTCTAATTCATGTAAGTCTCCAAGTTCTAGTGGTTTCCTAGCTTGACTACGATTCTTAACAGAGATTTTCTATTTTGATCAAATTCTTTTCCATATAAGAAGTGTTTTTGTTGTGAAGAGCATCCAAGAGGTGACTTATTATGAATTACACAGTGAAGCAATCCAAAGTAATGAAAATAAATCTTGTGGTAAAATTTATAATATCTTTGTGTGATTGAGAGATAACCAATTATATTTGTGAGTCATTGTGAGGACAAAATACTGTGAGTTATTGGGTATGATTGAGGGCTATAAAACACTGAGATTATTTAGGTAACTTGAATGCGATTGTAATATTTGTTGTGTTGGTTGAGGATTCTATGGCTACTCTTCTCGATGAGTAGGTTTCACCAACCGAACCATGTAACTATGTTGTCTAATTAATTTTCTTGTTCTGTATATTTTTTATTAAATCACTTGCTTTTCACAACAAAGGCCATCAAGGCTGAGCCCAAGTGCAAAGATGTTGGGCTTGGGTTTTTTTAGCCTAGGCACAAGACCCCGTTGTGTGTGCCTGGGTCTCAGTGGCCATACCTAGGACCCTAGTGCCTATCCTAGGTCTATGGCAACCATGCCCGTGTACCTGACTCCTAGACCCAAGTTAACCAATGTCTCGACTCGGGTCCATTAAGATCGGGCTCGGGTGCAAGACCCTAATGCTCATGCTTGGGTCGTCGGAGGCCATGACTCAATACCCTACTTCCGTACCCAAGTCACTAGTGCCTCGGAGCCTGAGTCCATTGGGTTGGGCTTGAGTCCACAGAGACCAAGCTCAGTCTCAGTGACCATGCATGGGTACCTAGCCCTTGCCTTTAAGTCACTTGTGCCTTGGTTCGAGTCCATCAAGACTAGACTGGAGTCCATAAAGGCAAGGCCCAAGACCCTAATGCCCATGCTTAAGTTCCCAATGGCCGTGCCTGGCTCCTTCACCCATGTCACAAGTGCTTAGGCCTGGGTCCACAAAGGCTTGGCCTAAGATCCTAGTGCCTGTGCCTAGGTCCTCAGTAGCCATGCTTGGGAATTTGGTGCCCTTGCTTGGGTTCGCGGGGGCCATGCCTAGGTACATGGCTCATGCACCCAAGTCAATAGTGCCTGGGCCTAGGCCTAGGCCTCAAAGGCTGAGGGCTCAGGTCCCTCAAGATTGAGTGCAAGACCCCAGTGCTCATGCTTGGGTCTCAGGAAGCCATGTCTCGATATTCGGTTCCCACACCCAAATCACTAGTACCTGGGCCTTAGGCCATCGAGGCTGTGTTTGAGTCCTCAAAGGCTAGGCCAAGGGCTCTAGTTCCATGCCTGAGTCCCCACGACCATGCCTAAATACCCAGCTCCCACCTTCAAGTCACTAGCGCTCAGTTCCAAGTCTATTAAGCCAAGCAAAAATCCATAAAGGCTGGACCCCAAGGCCTGCATTCGGATCCCCAATGGCTGTACTCAACTCTTGTACCCATGTCACCCACACTTTGGCCGTAGTGCACAAAGGCCGAGCTTGGGTGTATAGAGGTCAAGCCTAGGACGTCGGTGCTTGTACTAGGGTAAGAGACTCCTGCGTTCAAGACAAGGGACCTAGGACAAAGACCACAAAGATTGGGCCAAGTTCTAAGTGGCTAGGCCCAAGACCTTATTGCTATGCTTTGGTCCTTGGCAGCCAGGTCAAGTACCCAACTCCTATGCCCAAGTGATTAACGACTAAGCCCAGGTCTAGAAAGGCCAGGCACAGGTCTCTCGAGACCATGTCCAGGTACCGATGCCCGTGCTTGGGTGCCTAGCCTTGTATCCAAGTCTGTAGCACCCGGGCCTAGGTCTATCGAGGTTAGGCCTAGTTCCTCAGTGAACAAGCTAGGGTCTACAAAGCCTATGCCTGAGAGACCCTTGCTAATAGTGCACGTCACTGTAGATAAAAAGAAACAAGCTTTCCATTCCAATTGAAGGAAAATAATTTTCAATTCAATTTCAGATTTCAATGAAATTTTGAAAAACATTATCATGTTCCTAGAAAATGACTTCTCGGAAAACATATTCAAAAAATGCCAAATTTTACCTGAAACAAACTTAGCATAAGTATGCTGGATTTTTGTAACACATTAGGTTTAACAAACCAATTTAAATCCTCCAATTCAAATCGGTTTTGTACGCGAGATCAAACTCGAAATAGAATTCAACGGAGCCCCGTATCATTATCCCTTCAAAATAATTTAAAAAAAAAATTGTGTAGGGACAAGCCTCAACTTTTCAACATGGCTCCCCCGTCAATTTCCACCAAGCTACAATGAGATCTCATCGGCCATTCAAGAAGAATGAAAAAACAAGTAAATTAACTTAGTTAACCAAATTATTGCATCCGAACCATCGAATGAACTGAGTTTAGGTACAAGCAGAACACTGAGGTTGTTTAGTCTATGGGTGTGCAACCGGACCGGGTTTATCCAGAAACTGGACCGGCCCACCCAAAAAATAGGTACGGGAACCGATTCCATTTTTTGGGAATCGGTTAGAACTGGTTCGGTTTCCGGTTCTAAGTAAAAACCGACTTGAACCGGTTTTAGAACCAGTTTTGAGATAATGTAAAAAAAGGTAAAATCCCTATATCACGTTACCTTACTTCACCGGTTTTAGAACCAGTTTCCAGTTCAAAATTGGGATCTGTTTCCCAATTGTCGTGACCGACTTCCTAATTTTTTATCAAACATGCGCAAAAAAAGTAGGCTTGCTTGGTACGTGCTAAGTCTAGATTCGGAACTTAACTTGGGCTCTCTCAAGCCCATACCATAATGCGACTTAGGGTTTGTTGACACCTAATTTTTAGCCGACGCGTCATTAAAAATAGAAAATTTAAGATTGTGGTTTTCGATCGCGACGGAATCCGTTTTTTGAACAAAAAGTGTCGTTTTTTAATTCTGTTTGTTAGCCAGGCTTTTGTAAACATTTTTCTATTCATTTCATGCAAAAACCCGAAAAGTCAAACAGTTGACTTTCGGGTTGACTTTTTGGTCAACTCTTTGACCAAAAGTCAACCCGGGTCAAATTGGGGCTTTTCACATAAAAAGATTCATTTCAAGTTCAATTTCACTTTAGAAGTGAAAATTTCAGAAAAATTCGAAGATTTGATCATAAAATCAAACTCCTAGTGAAAAGTCAACTAGGGTCAAACCTTTGACCAAAAAATCGGAAAATGCAAAAATTAAAAAATCATCTAATTTTATATTCAATTTACCTTTGGCATTTGAAATTTTGTGAAAATCGGTTTAGAATCAACTTTTTCCCAATTTATGGAGTTTGATTCAAAATCGGCCAAAAATGAAATTACTTCATTTCTTGTCATTTTTTAGGTTAGTTTTCTTCACGACATTTGATCTAGAGGTCATCTTATATTCAATTTTAAAACCAATTTTGTAATTTCAAACTAAACACAAAAACCCCTAATTTTGGCCATAATCAGTGATCCGGATCGATTCTTCATGACTTACGCAATTGAGATACGAATGAGCCTAATTTCTTATATCAAATCCAAATTCAAAATCAATTTTGAAAGATTTACATGAATTTGAGTCAATTTGATCAATTTAGTGATCTAATGATCAAGAAGTCTAAGAGTAATTGGTCCAATCAGTGCAATTCAATTTTACCCACTCTAGATTAATATTCAATTTGATGAATTGTGATTCGATTTGGTTAATTGGACTTCAATTAAATTTGTTAGTCTAGCTTGGTCATGCAATTATTCAAATTCAAGAGCAATTGAGACAAACAAGTTAAATTTGATCAATTTGTGCATGAATTTCAAATCGGTTCAATCCAATTTAATTGAATTCGATATTAATAGGCTCAATTAATCATGATAGGAATTAAATTGCACAAAATTGGAATAAATGAATCAAGGATTAAACTAGTTCAATCAGGCCAAATTCGGGACTAACTGGCTTAACCCGGTTCGATCCAAATTGAACCGGTTCGATCAGACTGGCCATTTTTCGGTTGAAAATCCGGTGATCGACAATCCATTCCGACTAGCCAAGGCCGGCCCCATCCCTTTGAGCCCAAAAATTACAAAAATGCCCTTAATCAAAAATTACAAAAATGCCCATAAGTGAAAATTATCAAAATGCCCTCCCTTAAGGATTAAGCAAATTAATTATGGGGTAAGTAAATCAATCATGACCATTCATTTAGAATTGATCATGTTCATCCATAGTGCCATGTCACCAATTCTTAGCCCATAAGGAATATTCTTAATCATTAAAGATGCATTTTAGGCCATTGGATCAATCTAAGGGCTAGGATTCAAAGTTGAGGGGAGTATATAGTGTTTTTTCCCTCTAAAATTTGAGAAGTCTCTAATTTTCAGATCTGGTTTCTCTCTCTCTCTCTCTCTCTCTCTCTCTCTCTCTCTCTCTCTCTCTCGCCGGCTTTCCGCATCATCGCCGGCCGTTCTCCGGCAAACCACCACCTCACCGGCATCCCTCACGGTGGCCGGAACTTGCTGTTCCGGCCAGATCTTCTCCTCGGCAGCATCACCGGCATTGCCGCCGGTAATGTGATCAGCCAGTTCAAGCAGCTGAACCGGCTGATCGGCAACTTTTTCCGGCGATCCAGAACTTGTGGCAACACTCCTTGGCGTCTTCACATCGCTGTGGTGGTCGGCGTCTCGTTAAACGGCCACCGGATCACATCTCTTGACTTGATTCTTTATTACTAGTCCACTAGTGCGAGATCGAATCGATTCTCACTATATTTTGTGCAATCTATTATCATAGGTTGGCCGAGCATTCCGAGACTTCTCCGTGTTGTCCTTGATCTGAACACGGAGACCAGATTGCTCGATTTTGCGCCGGAGCATCATTGAACATGGTAAGTGCACTTAGACTTTGTTCTGTAAAATCGTGTACATAGAAACCAGTATGTTTGAGATGCCGATTTCAGCTCGTTAATGTCAAAATCTTGCGAAGTGATGAACTAGAGAATCTTAAAGCACGTCCTAAGCTTCAATTTGATATATCATATGTCTCGATCGGACCTGATTTGCTATGTCAAAACTGTTTCGGAAGTAAAGATCAGAATCCGAAATATGATTTTGAAGTCTGTTCTGATGATATTCTGACTGATGTTGTGCTGTTCCGTGATTTTTATGATTTTCTATGATCATTTTTTGAAAAAATTTTCTTCATAAAAGTTGTAGATCACATCTTAATCTGTTCATTATAAAATTTTCATAAAATTCCAAGCATGTTAGCATTGTACGATATGCAACGTCATGTATGCATGATTCTGGTGACAGACTGATTCTAATTGACCTTTGTGTGTTCTTTGATTTTCATAAATTCGTGTGTTCAAAATATGAAAAAATTTTCTTCATGAAAGTTTACACTGAGATCGAGATCTTTCCATTGATACTAATTTCATAAAAATCGAAGGTCATTTGGATTTTCAAAAGGAATTTTCACAATCTGATCAGTATCTGTGTCCAGATCTGATTTTCATTCCTTTAGAGCTCAGAAGATGTTTCTCCGAAATTGATAAAGTTGAAGTCCTTTTTTGGAAAAAATCAAAATTTCAAAGTTGTTCATTGGGGTCTCATTATGTTGACTGAAAATTTTGTGGGCCAAATAGCAAATTTTGGAGAGTCAATTTGCTTAAAATTTCACAAAAGGTTTTCACGGATTGAAATTTGGTTTGCAATTGAGTCCTTCGTGAAAACAGAATTTTATAAAAATTTGGAGGACATTTTAGTAAAAACTCAAAACATAAAACTTGTTGCACACGGAGAATCCTAAATGCGAAAAAATTTTCATGTGGTTTTGATAAGGTTTGTTATTTTTCCCGCCATTATTTTGAAATCCATAACAGAATCAGGTCCAGTCTGTCACCGAGGGTAAATTTGTCATTTTCGGGAAAATCGGTGAGGAATTAGAAAAAATGGTCTTCTTGACTTTTGATCCGCATGGCATAAGCTTTCTAATGACACCTGAATCATTTCATTTGAACATCATTAGAGTAGTTAATCACATTTGAACAGAAGCAATCTGAATTAGATAAAAACTGAATAAGTGGTCTCCTTATGAAGCCCACTTTTCATTGTTTGATTGGCTTCGAAATAAGATCCATGGACTTGAATGCATGCTTATTTCATTGCTATGCATGTGTTTGATAGATGAATGTTAGGCCCGATGCATGTTCGGTGGGTAGTCCATTGTGGTCATTTAGAACCCGATTTTAGGGGTTAATTGATATGAGTTGCCGTTTTGTGAATGGAAATGGTAGCTCATTATCGTTAACCATTGATTAAATAACGTTAGATGATTAGGTGGGTGGTGAATCGAAATGCATGAAAAACAAAGGCCGATCCCGAGGCCCGTGTTTGCACCATTGTTTTTTTTTGTTGCTCCTTTATGCGTTGTTTGTCATGAATGGATGTTATGAAAGTAAACACCGATACCTGAGAGGCAATCCATGGGAGGATAATCCGAAACGGTAAAAAACCAAGGTGGTTGACCGATGTCCAATCCGGTTTCCATTTGTATTCATTTGATGATGGTGATAAACCGATGTCCGATCCGGTTTTAATTTGTACTTAATTCATTCATCTCCGATCATGTCTCGGGTTTTCAATTTGTGCTGTAATAAACACCCAACGAGTTGCGGGTTTTTACTTTCTTGCATTTAGAATTGGCTCGTCTTTTCAATCTTTTGAGTTTTTATTTTGCAAAATGTTTTTCAATACAATTGATTGTTTCTTTCTTTTTCTAGACTGAGATAGGATTAGTTTAGAATCTTAAATGAAAATACAAAAACAAGATGCATGATCACCTAGTGGACTAAGACTTTAAACATAAAAATGGTAAAGAACAAATGCATGACAACTTAGATAATAACCATGCTAAGTTTAGCGGTACCGAAAAGGCGTTAATAGAAATATTAACGTAAGCTAGTCTCCGAACCTTTGATCTCTGGTTTTCGTAGAAACGGAAATGAAATTCCCGCGTTTCAGTTGGGTATTCTAGCTGACCCCCGACCTAGGCTAGTGGCGACTCCTAAAAAGGACAAAATCAATCCGCTGTCACGCGAGATATGGATTTAGGGAAAATCCACGTTCATGATCAATGAATCATATGGATAGCCAAAAGA